>OZ014531.1:30476625-31676625 GCA_963966105.1 Volucella zonaria | reverse complement strand
CTTTACATTACCACTAATCATACAATTTGCTTTCACATACATACATATAATATATAATTTTCACACAATACTACATTTGACATATAACCTAATTAACTTACAACCTAAATTCAGATATCAATAGAATAAATTTACTTAAATGAAGTGTCTATAAATCGAAACTGTTATACCTTTTAAATCATGTGAAGTCACTTATACCTAAATAAATTTACGTTTGATACATATATACATATATAATGATTTAAATACTAAATTGTGTTGAGATGTGTTACTGATCAGTGTTCGAGGGAATTTTTTTTTTTGGGGTTATCTTACCAAAATTTGAGAACAAGATAACCATGGTTCACTGGTATCGACTAAGTGCTGTGGGGGGGATTCTCCTGGTGTTAAAACATCGATGACACCGCCCAGACGTTTTAAGTTCATACCATGCTTTATTAGTTTTAACCTTCAAAACTTCATTCTTTTGCAATAGCCCTATTACATATGTATGTGTGTACATATGTTAATTCCTCAGGTATGCGGGGAAAATTACCTTATATTCTTTAATTTCTACTTAGTTTCAAACCTATACCCCTTTTGGCATGAAATTATGTTTTTTGTAGTAAAGAAAAGTTAGCAGCAAGTACCTCCCCACCGTCGAGCTGATGGCCGCGCAACCGCAAGCATGCCAACCGCTGCTTTCAGGTAATCAAGTTTAAACACTGACCAATTTAACTCACCCTTAAATTGGGACACCACTACAGACTACATACTTTTCTTATCTGTGACTTAGGGCAAATATCACCAAACTCCTTCTTGGGTTGATCTAACTCTGACTTAGACGTTAAATTATGTAGAAAGAGCGGCATATCAAGCCATTTATTTTTTTTTTCAAAAAAAATCCTATTGTAATGGCAAGGCTTCCATTTCTCTGTAGGCCTGCTTACAAAACTCGTCAATTTTTTTATAAACTTCTTCAATAGGTTTATTTCCTTTAATTGTACCAAATACAAATTCTTTGGCTACCAAAATTTTCTTTGCAGCGACATTTTCGCTAAGCCACATGGAATAAAGTTAGCGCTTAGAGACTGACGTTTCACCTAAAAAGTACAACAAACTTTACAGTTGGACGTAGTTGGCTATCATGTTGGATATTTTTATATCACCAAAACTCACACTTTACATAAATGCTAAAACTAGTTTGAACAAGATTGAACGAAGTTAGTTATCGTCAAAAGAAGTCGGTAACACGCTCAAAAACCATACTTGCTAGAGCAACTTACTTCAAACACATTTACTTAACTACACATGAAAACACAGGTCATAAACATATAGTTTTTATTTAGTATATACCTTTTCTTAAATAAAAAGTTATTGTATTAGTTTACTTTAATTTGTTTTTTTTTTAGTTCAATGCACGAAAATCACTAAAAGACGTCAGATCTTTGCAGGCCACGTGCTAAAACATATGTTCAGTTTAAAACCTCGTAGCTGATCAGAAATGCATCTAAAAGCTCATGGAAAAGCTTTTCTCGGTTTTGTAGAATATTGTCAGATAAAAGAAAACAAAAAAAAATTAAAAAACAGCAAAATTAAATTCAACTTAAGTCCCGCTAGATAGGTCATTTGGGCATGGGCATGGGTGGCATCCAACATTTAATGGGGAGACTAAATTCTTAGTGGAAGTTGGCTTAACGTTGATTTCTAGTCAAATACCCACCTTACTTGATTTTTGTTAACTGAAAAAATGGATACGTCTTTCGGGCGAGGCTGGGATTCGAACACCGAACCATCCGATTTGGATGCCAGTCCACTACCACTTGAGCCACGGCCACCTGGCACCTGACTTACAAATATTTTTACTATGTAAAGATTTTCTGCATTTTGCACAGTGGAAATAGAACGTACCAAAGTCCAACTCCCTTCCACCTAGACGAAAGAACATCATCTTCGTTTTATCACTAATCACCAGATTATGGAACCAATGACCCAGAACTTCCATATCAGCAATTAAGTTTAAGGAAGAGTTACATTGAAAAGCGCATGCCATGTCACCAGCAAACGCATTAATCTTACTACGAAAGTTCTGAGAAAAGAGTGAGTTAATAAAGATTAAAAAAAAGTATCGGTCCTAGCACAGAGCCTTGGGGAACTCCTATGGAGATGTTTCTAAAAGAACTCATTTGCCAATTAATTTTTACCCTCTGTTTCCTGTTTGATAAATACGACCTGAACCAATTATATATATTACCCCTAAAACCACAATTGTATAATTTTACTAAAATAATATTATGATCGACAGTATCAAAAGCTTTCGTAGTGTCAATGAAAAGAGCCGCAGTCAGATTTCTGCAGTTAAAACTATCATAAATATTTGTGCAGAAATTTAACAGAGCTCCTTCAGTTGAAAAACCTGACTGAAAACCAAATTGGTACTTGCTAAAGAAGTTATTTTTATCTAAAAATTTGATCATTCTATTCTTTATAGCTTTCTCAAAAATCTTCGTAAACACTGGAAAAAAAGAAATAGGCCTATAATTATTGATAGCAGATTTTTCACCTATCTTATATAAAGGTATAACTTCGGCTTGCTTAAGACCGTCTGAAATAAAGCCACAGGAGATACTTTTGTTAAAAGATATTACAAAGAATATCGCAAGTGTTTAGAGCTATTTTTTTAACTAAATTGTTTGAAAAACAGTTTGTTGTTGATGAGTTCGAGTTTTTTAATGAGTTAATAATCCAAAACAGTTCAAAGGACGTTATTGGTTCGGCAAGGAAACTATGAGCGGATGATTTATCAACAACTGAGCAGTTGCAGTTAGAGAATTCAGAACAGCTATCCGATACTACCATAGTGCCAATCTAAGCGAAATACTTGTTAAATTTTCCAGCCAATTCTTTGGGGTCGTTGAATTTAATACTATGAACTAGTGGGCTGACCAAAGATTTATTCTGAATTTTTTTAACTAGTTGCCATTCTTTTCTAGAATCACCACTAACTTCACGAAACCTGTTAGAATAAAAATTGTTTTTACACAGAATAATATCTTTTGATATATCATAACAACATAGTTGTTAATGAACACTTAAAATAACATTATTCGGATATTTAATTTTTTTCTTGTATAATTTATTCATTTCTTTTATTTTGAGTATCAAAATTGCTTAAGTGTAATGCCTCAAATTGTAGTTTTGACAGAAATCTGGGTATTTAAAAATGAAATTAAAAAATATTCCCTTACGGGGTTATTATCCATATCCGAAGTACAATGGCTTGCCAGATATGGAGAGTGCCGATTGCGTTGCTGCAAAACTAAAAGTTGGTAAGAAATTCTTGTTTCTCGTGTGTGTTTACCGGCTCAAGTTTGTAAAAGTAGATGTGTTTCTTAGGGAACTCGAAAGTCTATTGTGCTTGGTTGACTGTAGGGATGTGTGTTTGATTGGTGATTTTAATATCGATATTTTTAACTTTCCAAAATCCAGTGATAATAATATGTTCTTCCTTTCGTCAATGGGTTATCAGTCGTTCGTTAATATTCCAACAAGGGTGACTGAGAGTACATCTACCTGCATTGATCATATTTTTCTTAAGTCAAGAAACAAGCTTAATGCATAACCCTTTGTCTTAGAGCTTAATTAGCAAAAGTAAGATAACTTAGTTGCCAAGAAATAATAACGGTTTTTGGTAGAACAGTTCAATACAAGCATTTTTTACTATGGGAGGGGTGGGATGATCTATCTCACCTCGTTTGGGAGGTAAGGGCAATTTTAGAAAAAAAATTACTTAAAATGGAAAAAAAAATATTAAAAAATAACGGCGAAACTTACTTTGCAGTACTACACCGTTTTTGAAAGCTAGGAACCTCGTCTTTAATTCTAAATTTAAATTAAATTATTTATGTCAATAGTTTTTGAAAAATTCGCATGCAAACTTAAAATGTTGATAAAAAAAGTGAAAAAAAGAGTTTACAACTGTGTCTGCCCTTTGGAGGCCTTCTTGTTGTTCTTGGAAAAAATAAATAGTTATTTTGAAATTTGTTCCAGCACGTTTAGGCAAAATAGTAGGATTGAAAAATTAAAACCGTGGATGACGAAAGCAAAATGCACCAAAATAAAGGAAAAAAGAGCTTTTACTGAACGAAAAGGAACAAGTTAAGCCAGCCCTCAATAAAACAAAAGTACAAACAACTACAATCGAATGTACGCAGCCTTATAGCTGAACAGAAAATGGAATACTATAGGCATAACTTTGTGGATAACAGATCCAACCCCAGAGAGCAATGGCGTACAGTCTATAATATTCTGGTAAATGATCAGAAGAGAAATAAACTAATAATCCCAAAACTTAGAGATAGAAATATTAACACCAATGAGGAATTGTGCAACGCATTTAACTCTTCTTTAAAAATGCGGCTAAAAATGCTAAGCTAGATATTACAGTGAAACTAAATAAAACAAATGTAAAGTTCTTGATAGATAAATCCACCTCATGTTCATTTTTCTTCAGTCCGATAACGAATGCAGAGCTGCTTTCCGTAATTAACATTCTTAAGCCAAAAAAATCCTGTTGAATAGATGGAATAAGTAGTCTGGCGATTAAAAAGATCGTAAAATCTATGTATTTTAAGTCCTTTGGCATTTTTAATAAACAAGAGCTTCGAAGAGGGGAAATTTCCTCATGCTCTAAAAACAAGTATCGTTATTCCAATTTTTAAAAAGGGAGACCCTACTGAACTGAATAACTATAGGCCTATATCGTTACTATCTGTCTTCTCAAAAATATTTGAAAAAATAATTGTAAATAAAATGATAAAGTTCCTAGCAAAGACTAGTTTTTTCGGTAAACCCCAATATGGCTTTATAAAGGACAAATGTACGGAGGACGCAATTACCGCCTTTCGAAGCAGAATATATAGTGCATTTGATAAAAGTCACAAGTTAGTTGGCATACTTCTTGATCTAACAAAGGCCTTTGATTTAGTGAATCATGGAATATTGCTTCAAAAACGGTTCATAGGTTCAAATCATTCCTGACTAGCAGAATACAAAAAGTGATGGTAAATGGAGTGATGAGTGAAGAAGAAAGGTGTCCGAATATTATTGTTCCACAGGGATCGGACCAATGCTGTTTCTAATCTATATTAACTCCATTTTTAACCTACCCCTTAAGGGTCCTTTAATAGGCTATGCGGATGACCTTACTCTGTCCTAATCAGGCAAGGATACGATGCATATAAAAAGCGAACCGATAGCTGATCTCCATCTGCTTTGAATTTGGCTGAACTATCACAAACTGGCCCTTAGTAATAAGCCCAAGGCTATTTGTTTTTCATTGTCTAATTGTCGCGTACAGATTGAGGATATTCGTTGTGATCACCCTAAATGCGAACAATGTTTTGTACTAGATTTTCTTGAAGAATTTAAATATCTTGAAGTTTTAATAGACAACAGATTGTACTGGAAGCCGCATACTGCGTCGGTAAAAAAGTTGCTATGCTCGTACATCGCCATGAACAAAATGTGCTATCTACGTAAACTTCTACCATATACTCGTAGTCTGATATTAACAATTTAATATGCACTGGTTCATTCACGCTTAGAGTATGGTCTTGCTTGTTGGGGTAGCGCGTATATAACGAACCTCATGGCCATTGTCACAAAAGAAAATTATGAGATTAATATTCCATAAAAATAAGTACGAGCACTCACTGCCTTTATTTTAATCAGCGAAAATACTCCCCCTACGGTATCTATGTATATATTTACAAAGCACAAAAAGTGTTTTTCATTAGGAGTGGTAATATTGATTACAGAAGAAGTGAGGTGTACTTGCTTAGAAATAGCAACACTGTAGTCGTCCCAACAGTCAAGAAAGAGCACTGTAGGCGTTTTCTTAATTCTATTGCACCATTCATATTCAACAAACTGCCGTCGAAACTATCCGGTCAAATTACACACGGTCTCAAGTTTTTTAAAAAAGCTCATGTGGCTACTATCTAGATCTGAGGTCCAGACACTTTTACAAGCAACGATTTAGTCAACTCTAATAAATATTTCCATTGCAACTTTCATTCTCATTCATCATATCTCGTTCAATTCATTTGTCTATTTCAACTCCCACCACAACATTTTCCCCCACTTCGCACAGTGAATGTCATAAACTGCATTTTTTCTTCTTTTCTTTCGGCTTTTAAACTTAATTCCTTGGTATAAACTTATTGCTAAACAACACTCTTTTAACTGGTCTTCTATTTGGCCACAAATTGTGTTTTTAAATATTTTAAATACTTAGGTTTTCTCTTTTTTCCCTAGAAGTAAATTTTATGTAAAATAAAATTGTAAATTGTAGGTATTTAATAATTAGTGTTATACAATGTAAGAAATTGAATGAATTAAATTAAATTGATAATTGAGTTCTTTTAATCCAACATATTCTTGACCGTTTGTGGAAGTAAAAATAAAATAGTTTTTAATACCGTGTGTTTGAGTGAGTGCTCTATATTAGGTCCGATTTGAAGCTGTGTTTCTTGTTGCTCTTACAAAGGAGCGAAATTATCTGTGTATCGAAATATTTCCAAAAGTAAAAGAGTTTTATGAGGAGGTTGATGGAATGACTTAATGAGGGCGAAATCGAAAAATACTCATTAAAAAAAAACAGAAAAGGAAGTTAAATATTAGTGGTAAAAGGTCACGAAATTTCTATCTTAAGTATTCGCAAGACTATGCGAGAAAAACATTTCAATAATAAAGCCGGTGCGGCCAAGTTTTTGTTAATAAAAAAAAAAAACATTGTAAAAAAACTTACGTGAGTTCACCCTTAAAAATATATTGCCTGGACACATCCGCCAAACAGGCATGTTTATAGCTTTTTCTGTGCGGTGGAATTTGAAAACAAAAGACCTTCACTGGGATTCTCGATATACATAAAATAATCCCACTATACATAGAATCAAAAATGAAAAGGTTTCGTTTTAAGCCATAGGGCTTTGCTAAATACAATGTACATTACGAGTAAAAACACAAAGTAGCCCTCCGTCAATAAAGCGGAATTTTAATCCATGCATGGTACTTATGTTGTCAAAATCAAAAAAACTTTCCATTTTCACTATACGTCAATAATGTTAGAGCCACCATATATCCGATGCTACCAAAGTAGCTGTGAAATGTCTAGGTTTCATCCACTTATCTCGGTACGAATCCTCATTATTAACCCTAAAACTGGTCTACGAGTATCCTTTGAAATGTAGTTATTCTGTTTTTTTCCTCTCCTTATATTACTTTCGCGGCGAATGTGGGCAAACACATATATCATATATGTATACATCATTCCGGTCAGCTTACTGAAAACTGTCTTATGTTTAGCTTCGCTGGCAGTGTGAGTTTAAACTCTCGTTTTGATTTAAACTTCCGTTTAACAATATTTCGACTTAACAGTGCCCGTTGAAACTCAAAGTCGAGCTTAACTCGTCGTTTAAGTTAAACGACTGAATTCTGAGAGGCAACAAAAAAAAATGCAACAACACAATCCCTTCATGCAATTTCACTGTAAATTCTACTACTTAGATTTTTTTTTTAATTTTTATTCAATCATCTAATGCTGCCTCACATTAGGTAGTAAAAAGGCATGGTTCGATTGAGTAACTAGACTGATCTTAAGTATCTTAATTTATACAAAAATTCTGCTAGCCTAAGCATGGCAAAATGCAAGCTTAAAGAATAGCAAAAAAATGTTGGCCAACGAGTAAATATGAAAATACTAATATTCCTAACCTAAGAAGTAAAAGCGAATAATAAAAGAAAATAAATATTTTTTGTTGATGTCATCAACATTTTGCCCAGAGTAGGCCAATGGTTGCCCAATTGATCTCAAAGCAGTGACTCGGAGTGCTAGTCTCTCAATTCGATGTTAGCAGAGTTCTCAGTTGGACGATAGCGGTAATAGAGGATCACAAACAATAGATAAATGATAAAAATAGCAGATGCAGAAATTGAACAAAACCCTATTGTCCAATACTGATGTTTTTTTATGGTCTTTCAGTTATGGTCATGTAGCCGGTTGAACACCTCGACTGCTTCTTGATGGTTAAAATTTGAAACCTGCACTATATCCTTATTAAGAGAAATGACTGCTTCATTTGTAAAATAAACCGGAACATGCGTCGATAGTGATGTGTTTACAGTGGCAATTGATTTGTTGAAGTGTATCACTATTTCACTATTCTCGTATCTTTGATGAATTTTGCTTCCAATCGTATGAATTTGGATTGGATCACGCAGTCCGGAGACACGTGCCATTTAATGCCCGTGTCATTTAAAATTACTTCTTCTCGAGTTGGTTAAAAATTTACGAATACAGTGGTTTCCTCGTTACTAAAATCTCTGTTGAAGTTGAAGACCTCTCTAATTTGTCCATTGGATCTGGTGGTACCTCCATCTCTGGGCCAAGTTTCTCCGCACATTTGTTAATGATTTCTTCCGTGCTCTTGTGTGGCAAGAACTTAAACAAATGACACGTTTGAGGTATGCATTTAGTAATTTGTTATATTTCGATTCAATTTCTCGCATGTAGATAAGTGCAATCAAACATGCGCTCGTTACGCATGATGCCTTGGCTTTCAATAGGAAACACCTGATTAATTTATTATGGTCTTGACAGTGTTGGTTCCTTGGTATGCCTATGGTACACATTTGAATTGGAATAGGAACAAATTACATAGCAAATGGAAGCTTAAACCATCTGGTCGATGGTCGAAATATAAAGCGGCGCGTAATTTATCAACTGCTACAGTGCCTGCTGATAAGAAAAACTTCTATTTATCTAAATTAAGTTCTTCCCTCTCCGCAAAACAGCTCTAGAGCAACCTTCGTACGATTGGTATATCAAAGGGAAGCGATGCTAAGTGTCCGCGCGACCCCGATAAGCTGAACAACTTTTTTCTGGGAGATGATTCTGCAACTCATAATTTTCATCTTAATTCATCTGAAGAAGAAGATCTCGTACCGAAACTGGATGACTCTCAGTTAGCAAGCGTAAGTGAAATATTTGGGTGCATAACAGCAATTAAATCCAACTCAGTAGATGAGGCTAACATTCCGATTCGTTTCATAAAACTAATCTTGCCACTAACTATTTCTCACCTCACTCATATAATCTCAACTTCCACTTTCCCCCAAATGTGGAAAACTGCAAAGGTTTTCCAATCGCAAAAAAAGGGAATCCAACATCACCTGCTGATTTTAGACCCATTAGCATTCTTCCATGTATTCAAGAAAATTATAACAAAACAAATAACCAAATACCTTGCAGTCAATACGTTGCTAAATGATAAACAATCGGGTTTTAGAGTAAATTACAGTTGCTCTACTGCTATGGTCAACTTACTTGAGAAGATCAGACAGGATTTTGATAAGGGATATGTTTCGTTTCTGTGTGTAAAGCGTTCGATAAGGTAGACCATTCTATCCTGTGTCGGAAGCTTAAAACTCAGTTCGGGTTAAGTGATAGGGCTGTAAGGCTAATCAGGAGTTTTCTCTAGCTTAGATTTCAAAGGGTATTCTCAGATGAACGTTATTCATCCCTCAGAAAGCTCCAGTAGGGGTACGTTAGGGCTCAATTTTGATTTCGTTGCTATTCTGCATATTTATAAATATGCAAGTGTGCAGGTGGACTTCCGTCTACCTATATGCAGATGATGTCCAACTTCGTGTAGCTAAGCCCCACTGCAGATTACTTAGGTGAATTAGCTCTCCTTATGAATGAAGATCTTAAACTCATTCAAACTTGGTTTTAAGCTAATGGATTACTACTTAATCCGTCATAAGTAGTCCCAATGTCCAAGACCAAATAATATTTAAACCTATTGTCTAACTTCTTCCTTACCAATTAAAAAAAATCTAGCTGTACATCCTTTCACTAGCCTTGGGTACATAATAAATTGTAATTTATCTGGATATAACCATACCATAGGATCATCAGCTGTATATATGGATGCCTTCGCAAATTGTGGCTCAGTGCTTCTTTTATTATACGGCAAACGCGTCAAAAGCTGGTAAAAGTGCTAATCTTGCCTTTAATAACGTACTCTGAGATGGTTTATAGTAGAATTAATGACCATATATCTGGTTATGTGAGAGCTTTCTTAGGCTGTAATCTCTAAGAATTCATCTGCGAACGAAATTTTATTTTTCTACACAAAATTATTTATAGTCAGCGTCCATTCTACTTGTATAACAGATAATGTTTTACTAGGTCCTACAGAGTTCTTAGTTTAATCTCCCCTCTTAGCAATTAACTTAATTCCTCTCGCCTTTTTTTGGTTCATGCCGTAAGATTATGGACCTCATTATCAACCCAAATTAAATGTATAAGAAATCCGTCAAAATTTAAAAGCGCAATCCTCCTTTATTTCTCCGCTACTACAGTCAAAACACTAGCGCACTTCCTACTTCTTAATTCCATGCATCCTAAAACTCTTTTTCTCCTCTATATCTTTACTTATTTACCTTTAGTGGATATACTATTTGTATATTAGTTATTCAGTTGTCAAATTGTGCTGCTACTTTAAAGAGCTAAGTACTAAAAAAGATTGTTTATCTTAATCTACAAACCTTTAAATGAATTAAATAAATGAAAAAATGAATTCTACTCCTTGGATGATTCAACATTTTTTTCGAATGTGATTCAGAGTTAGTTTCATCCACCGTGAAGTGTATCGATATGGGTCTTATTTATGATTAATTTTAACAGCGGATGCTATGATGACAAAATCATAGGATGTTTCTGATAAAATGATAAGTGACCATAATAAGTGACCAAATGCGAGTGACCTCCCACTCGCAATATTCCACTGACGGCGATGAATGGGTTCAACATACACATACAAATATATATATACATAATATATATATACTTAATAAATAAATATATGCACATATATATACTTCTTTTTTTTTTTAGTTTTTTTTGTATTTTTTTTTTATTTTTTTTTATTTTTTTTTTTTTTTTTTTATACTTAAATCTAACTTAATTCTACCTAAAATTATGTAAGCCGGCCAACGCTAAAAAACAAAAAATTAGGCTAACCGACTTTGCTTCACATGAAGCTACCTATTGCTGGAGGAATTCGACGACGACGCATCCTCTCCTTCAACAAGCCACCAAAATTGCTGGTGCTGCTGAGCAACATCCCTCCTGTCGCGACTCCCTACCGCCCTACTGAACCGGAGGCGCTCCGCACTGCCGTGTGCGACGTCTTTGTCGTAGTTGAGTCGCCTGTCCGCAGCTGTTCGAGCAACATGAAAGATTAGCGGCACAGCCAATCTGTCCTGGATCAGACCTTTGCTATCTAGATAGAGGAACGCTTCTGGAGGAATAAAGCCGTCAAAGCGAACTCTCTCGTGATACATATAATAAGGGTAATAAGCCCCGGAGATTAGGTTGTTCGGTGAGGTCATTGCTCTTGCAATGTGCCTTCGAGTCAACTTAATGACGAAATTGTCCACTCTTATCAGGTTCGCTCTATTGTACAATACAAGACCTCGTTAGGATAGAATTTTATGTACTCAGACTCTGGTGTTCTGTATAAGCGAAGACAAGTCCTTAGACAAGCCCTCTCAAACACCCGAATCTTTTCCAATAAACTTGCTCTCACGTTGAACCACACGGGACATCCAAATACAAGCATGGGCCTGATAAGGGCCATGTAACAGATTACCTTCACCCTCACATCGAGTTGGCTGTTATAAAACAGTCTCTTTGTAAGGGCAAAAGCACCTTTGGCTCTGGCCAGAGCAACATCTATATGTTTGTTAAAATACAGATATTAATCTAGCCAGATCTCAAGGTATCTGACTACATGTCGACAAGCAAGTGGCTGTCCATGTTGTCCTACGATAGAGAACTTTCGCCAATTCTTTCTGGTATCCCTAGAGACCCCAGACAAATGCGTCCTAAACAGAATAGTTTCCGACTTCTGAAAGTTGATTTTCAGCTTCCAGTCGTCGCAATATCGCTTAATTTTTTTGAAGTCATGTTGCAAAAGTATATTAATGACTTCAATCTTTGGGCCTGATCTGTACGCGATTAAATCGTCTGCGTACGCTATGGCATGGTGAAGTGAAACTATCAGATCACTTGTGTAAATGTTGAATAGGATCGGCGAATTTACCGCACCTTGTTGCAGACCGTTTTTAATGTTAAATGTTCCAGCGGAAGTCACATCGCCATTCTTCACGATGAACTGTCTACTGGAGAGCATATCAAAAAGAATATACAGCAGTGGTTTACTAATGCCCAACCTGTCTAACTTGAAGAAGAGTCCCTCTAACCATACGGTATCGAAGGCATTTCCAAGTCAATCAGGCAGGCACCAGTGCACTGTTTCTTGCCTTTGTTCCATTGGATATCAGAAACCCACTGATTTTTTACTTCTTAGCGATTCGAAGTTCGTTTGGAGCTCTTCCTTCGAAATGAACGGTGGTAATACCCTTTCGTTGGTGATGACATTATTTGCCATATTCTCGTCACTGAACTGGGTGAAACCCGAGCTCTCGAATCGCCAATTCACAATTTCATTTCGAAGGCAGGCATTGTGCACAAGGACTCGACTCTCCAGGTCGTGGTTCGGGCCAATGATGTCATTCGCCTTGTACACTTTCTGGAAAGTCGCTCCTATAGCCTCTACCTTCTCCTGCGGATCTTCGACCACGAAGAAGTTGTCATCATCAACGGCCTCATTTGGATCAATGCCTGCTGCTACAAGTATTTGTTCGTTGTTCGTCGTTCGGGCGATTTTGAGACATGGAAGGTCGTTTTGATTATTTCTCCGGAATATTTTATTTATTTGCGGGAACATATTCGGGTTGCTGGTTTTTACAGCCCGAATTTTATTGTTCCAATACAAACTTACAGAATTTCTGTAATTTTCCTTTATTAATGTTTGGAGGTTTTTAATCGACGACTTCATGATCTCCGTGTTACGTCTGTCAGTAAACTGTCTGTACAAGGTTTTTAGTCTTGACAGCAGTCTACTTTTATGTCGGTGCAGTGCGTCAATAGTTGCGTTGCGGAATAAGTCTTCGTCGTCAGTGTGTTGATACCGAGGTATCGTTTTGTCCATTGTTCGTTTAATTGTCTTGTCCATTAGTCCAAGATACCTGTCAATCTCCTCGTTTGACAGATTTCTGTTGGACGGTGGGTAGAGCGAATTCGAGGAGAGTGCTCTAGTCAGTGTTCTGGTGAAGTGTGTCCAGCACACCCTACTATAATTGTAGGAATACCTTTGAACAAACTCTTCCAATTCCGCAATTTCGTTGGGAACAGTTATTTCGGTGCTGAGACCGCAATGGTCACTGTCATACACGAAAGTGCGTAGACAGTTTGTAGTTTGTTGGTTAGTGCACATCAGTTGTATTCGTGAATCGAACAGCAGGAGATCCAGGTAGGAACCGTATCTGGGAAACGACGGACTATCCGTGGCTTTGAGACCGAGTCGATACATCACACTGTGCTGACTCCACCAATTGAATAGTAGATTCCCTCTAGTATTTGGTGTATAATTTCCCCAATCTCTATGTTTGGCGTTAAAATCTCCGCCGATAATAAAATAGTTCTCCTCCAATTCCAGGCTCAGGAATCGAAACAGTTTCTCGAGCTCTGAGATGAATAAGGTGGATTGAGTAGCCTTAGATGCATAAACAGACACCATGTATAACCGTTTTCCACTACGGAGTGGGATGTACATGATGCATGCTTCCAGCACCTGAAACCTACGTACTACACGACTGTATACTCTTTTAAAACGTAGTCCCTTTCTTACAAAGATCGCAACACCACCTCCTTGAATAGAATTGGGTCGGTTTCTTCGTAATATTTCATATATTCTGTGCCTCATTTTGTGTCTTTTTGTAAGCTTAGTTTCGCTAACCAAAAGCACATCAGGGGCTTGGTCTTTAAGCAACTTAAACAGTGCGGCTCTTCGTTCGAACTTAATCAGTGAATTAACATTCACTGCAAGTCGATGAATGGCTTCAGTGATGATACCTTGCTATTTGAATTCAATGCTTTATTTGCGTTTAAACTTTTCGTATCCTCAGAAAAACCTCATTAAGCACTTGCTGCTTCCAGCAGCTGCTTTACCGTTAGTCTGCTATTGTATTGTAGTTCATGGTTCATACCTCTTACTTCGTTGGCAATTGGCTTTAAACCGTAGACAGTATGCACTTACGCGTTGAAGTTTTGAAAGTAATGCAAAATTGAGATAAATATTTCTGGGATGCATTGTCAGGCAAGAGTGACATTTTCGAATCTCAGGCATATCTTACATTTCCATCAGAGATTTGTCAGCTAGCCAATATTGGTTGGCTTCCTTTAACCACTCTGTTGAATTTTCAGCTAGGGTATCTCCAAATGATCCTCTAGACGGAATGTCAACAGGATTCTCTCTTCCGGATAAGAACCCCCACTGTCCCTTAAAGCGTTATTGCACATAGGATATCCGGTTGGGGACAAATGTGTTCCACTTTACTGGATGTTGTTTCAATCAGTTCAATAATATGGTAGAATCGACTATGCTAGACCATGTTATAATTGGCGTGTATTTGCTCTCTGATGTCCCTATATACATACATTGGAATATTCATCCCGAAGATTCTCATTTCTTGCGAATCTTTGCTCGCCCAAAACCATGCGATGTCTGCTGTCTGATCCAATCAGTAATTCAATCTCCTTCGTTTGGATGTGTAGCCACTGGTTTGATGTAACTTGTTGTGCTGCCAGTCTTTATGTAATAATTGACATTGCTAGAGCATCTACCATCAAGTTGACCTTTTCGTCATGAATTGACTGAATGGTAAAGGGGCATGCTGCAATGATTTCTGTAGAATGACCGTTGATTCCATTGATCTTTGACACATGCTTGACCAATAGAGCTTTTAATTGACAGGCTAATTTCGCTATCACGAAGCATGATTGGTACCCTTGATCAATCAGAGCTCGTACGAGACTAACTTGTCCTCCAACACATATGTTCACCATGCCTGTGGCTTGTAGTACCATCTCATTACTACTCGTACAATATAATACATATACGGTAGCGATTCGTGTCGATGTTGAGGCTACTTCACTTGATGTCCTTCCCATTACCGAAACTGCTGTACTCTAACCTCGAGCGAAATCAAGTAAGGAATTATGCTGTCGTATACATATTTTACCACCCCTCTTTATCACACATTCCCTTGCGATATGCCCATTTCGCAAACATTAGTCTCTGGTTTTTAACGTAAACCACCTGTCATGTAGACTTATGTTTACGGGATGCCCATACATCCATGGGGGCAAGGATACGCCTTGCCATCGCTCTCCATCAATCCTTTGATACTAAATTCAGAACTGTGTTGGACGCACAAGTTCCACCCTTGGTATGAGTCGAGGCCGACCTAAAACCTCTTACTGCTCTTAGGCTCACAGCACCCAGTACTTATTTGCAACTCTATAATGGGTCAGACCCTTTCCCGCGATTTGGATTTAAACCACAGCCACCATGACGCTCCCACAAGGGGGTCTACCTCAACAAGTCAGGCCCGGACCGAAATCCGGGGAACTCCTGACTCCCATGGTACCGTGATTTAAGTCCTGGTAGGGACTACCGATGGTCCTGCCGCCAACAAGACTTATGACCGGCAACTTGTAACTGGTCAAATCGTAGCAACTTTCAGAGGCGTCATCTGAAGGTGTTTACGATAAGACCAGTAATATGCTCTGCCCCCGCTTTTTATTAGACAACGTCATTGATGGGCGAAGCCTTGATAATTGGGCGGGGGCCCCCATTTCGCAAACAGCTGAAACGCAGTTTTGACGTAGGTCCAATTGGTTTTTTATCTTCATACTTAAAAATCATTTGCAGCTATACAATTGATGAGACTCGCTGCATATAACGCATTTCGACTCTCTGACTGTAGTCTAATGGTTTTTTGTGGCTGTTACTCTTAGTTCACGACTGGTGTTCACGGTTGAATTCCTGACTGCTTGCTAGTCCTCTGAATCTAGCCTCGATGAAGTCAAAAAATTCGCTTGGTTAAGGAATTTCTGTTGAAGTTCCTCTGGATTGCTGATATAATTTCTTTGATTCAGGGTCAAGTTTCGGACATAACAACTGAATCACTAATGGATCGTTGGAGCTTACGTTGACCCCTAAATTTTTGATACCGTACAAGATTTCCTTTTCGTTTTCAGATCGAACGTATTTTCCTGTCGAACTGATTATAAAATGAGCAATTGCTGGTGAATTTTGAAACCGGTTCGTTAGCAATTCTATAGCTATAATAATTGATTGATGTCGGTGCCAAATGGTTAACAATCTTTGCTGCTTCTCCTTTTAAATATTGAATTCGTTCGATATCGCCAAGGATCCTTTATGGTAAACTAATCGATCAAATGGTTCCCAAAATGATGCCCACTCTTCACACTTGCCGCTGAATGATGGTATACTTATTGGTGGATGGTTGATTTCCCGATGTGTTGCAGCTTGTGGATTTACTGCCTCTGGTTGGTGTCGTCGTTTTTCTGTTTATTTCATTTGGATATAAGCATCTTGATATATCTGCTCCAACTCAATAAATTCGCTGTTGGACACGTACCCCTGCTCGCTGATTAGCTTTTCCCAAGGAGGACATTTTCACCAGCTTTGTCCAGTATTCCCCAATCTGATCCAATTTGAATGTTAGGTAAACTGCATTCTGAGTTAACAGCAAACTCTCAGAAGATTCAACTTCTTAAATTTTGCTGGACACTTCTTGATGGTAGTTGACTCCTTAGTTCTTTCTGGGTAGGATGAGTTGCTCATTGATTATTGACTTACTGCACTTGGATTTGGACTTCGACTTACAGGAGATAACTATGAAGCTTGAATACTTGCATCGCTTGGTAATGGCATTTGCGGTGGTTGCGTGGTTTTCTTGATTACCTCCAATTTTGCCGTGAAAGTACCCTTAATAAGACAAAGTAGTCATGCTGCGGATTTGTCTTTCGTAGATCTTTCAAAATACCCGTTATTTATTTGGAAGTTGGTCGAGTGCTGTTCTAAGTGGTCGAGTGTCCTTGCGAAGTACTCTACAGAGTATCGAGACTCTCCATCTTTCTTGAAATTAGTCCATAATCGATGCACTTCTTCCGTGATTCTCGTCTGGTTCAATGCAATGTATTCGATTTTACTCATTTTTGCTTCACTGTGTGATGGCGTGCAGTGCTTGTATCAGGATCTTAAATTGCTACTGTATACTCTTCTCACACCAATATTCACTAATCACTTTTCTCTATTCCGGCTAATCCGATTCGAAGGACCATGTAAATTCAACTTTTTTTAACTTTATATTCAATCGCCTAATACAGCTTCACATTATTTAGTGAAAAGGCTTGTTTCGATTGAATAACAATACTGAACTTAAGTAGTTTTATTTCGACATAATTTATGCAAAAATTCTTCTAGCCTAAGTACAACAAAGTGCAAGTTTAAATAATAACAAGAACATAAAGAAAAGAAATACAAACGTTCACAATCTCTACATATAGCAGTCCATCTGCAGTCGCCTTGGGGTTTTATTAACCCAAATTCAACAGCATTTCTTGTTGAAGCCGTTTAGCCACCAATTTTTTTTTTATAGATACCAGAAATAAAAAATCCATCGAATGATCCTCGTCAATGCATGTATTTTCTGCCAATAACATGGCAATGAATACTTATGTTACAACTTAGACTTATTTTATATATCATAAACTTCCACATAAGTGCACTCGTAAATATATCACCCTAACTTGTTATTTTAAAAATACAAAATACTCGTAAGTCGAAGAGCTATTCAAAAATTACCGGAATTCTACGTCTATTCAAAATTGAATGGAATTGTTTCATTACCATGGTGTTATAAGCTGAAACAATTATTCGCCCTTTACAACAGAGTTCGACAGAACCAAAAAGTATCTACCCGCGTTTTTCTTTTGTTTGCATAAGAAAATCCAAAATTCTAATTAAGATGAGCATTCCAGTTCAAAAAGGGTATCCATATCAAAACTTTCATTTCACTGTAAGATGCAAGAGGAACAAAAGATATTCGACCCAGCAAAAGGATGAGGACTATTCTGTCGTTGTGATGTTGAGTTGTCTGTGTAAAATGAAACCATAAACAAATTGTCCTTTCAGCTTCTAAAAGCCAAATTGTATCTATTTACCTTTGAGAGCACCGCAGTGGGGGAACAAATGTACGAGTAGATGTTTTCCGTCCCCAAGTTAGCAAAAACTTGCCCCAGCCTTTCGTTATTTCTCTATCCTGTGCACCTTGGTCCTTCATGTGCTCTGTGTTATTACATCAAGACCCAAATCATTTTGGAATATTTTATTGATCTTCATTTTAGATGTCCCAGTGTACTGCCAGGTCGGCACGAAATTGTCCGTAATTTCGCAAGGGATACAAAGAGGATGGATCTTACTTAAAATATGAAAAGTTTTTCGTTACATCCTTGAAGGAAGCGAATTGAATAAATTTTAAGCTGGGGAAAGCGCCCAAATAAAGGAACGGGATAGTAATTTCGTTGTTGGGCATGAATAAATGGGCGGATTTCAAAGAGGACGGTGGTGGTTGCCTGAAACGGTGAACTGCGAGGGATGAATGGTAAAAGGCAAATGACTTTATTGCCTAAAGGAATTTCACTTTAATTTGTTTTGTAAATTTTCTTTAATCCCATGAATACCTACCTACCTACATACGTTGCATACCCTCGTTCTTACCTCGTAGGAGGTTTACGCGGGTTAAACGCACGTTGAAAGGTGAAAATATGAATGACAAATGGTCGAAACACTGTTCTGAGTTGAAGAGAAATTTGGGTATGGAAGATTTTAGGGCGTTACAAATTTAAAAATGTTCAAGCATGCAAAAGGATACGAACAAATGAAGATGTTTTTTTAAATTTCCAAAATTGTTTCACGAGCTTCTATGGAATCTGTCATTAATTCATGCTTCTTCGAAACCGGTTTCCGACATACATACCTACAATGGAATATAAGTAAAAACTAATGTACGGGTGCCTGTCTGGTTGATCTTGAGAAAGTTTTTGACACTGTATAATTAGAAGGACTTTTCTACAAGTTGACTAGTATGGACATGCCCAAACCCCTTCTATACTTGGTATACAACATTATTACTTATAGAAAGGAAATTCGCTGTTAAATGTGGCAATGTCGTTTCGAGCAAAGTCTTTGATATTAAAACTTATTACAACAGGGGGCGGTTATTTCTCCGATACTGTTCAACATTAACACGAGCGATCCCGCGCAGTGTGAATTCGATAATATTTAAAAAAAAAAAATTGGAAGTGGAAAATTAAGTTGCTTAAGTTGTTTTCGGCTTTTTTGTGTAGAATTCCATTGGGAAGTGCTTTTAGAATGGTCTACCACTGCCGATGAGAAGAGTAGGTAGGGACCTTGGTATCTTGCTAGATCAGTATTTGTATTTTGACAAACATATTGTAGTCCAATTAAATTTTGTTGGTGATGTTTTTTTTTTATTACTCTCAACATACATACATATGCACATGCTACAGATCAATTGGATATATAAGAGAACATAATACGCTCTACATTTCTTACATTCGATTTAATATGAAGTGTTCAGTGTTCTCTGATAAAAACGATAGAAATTCCGCAAAGAAAATATCGTGCGGTGACTGCATGGGATTCTTCCACATTTCATGTGTAAATATTTTAGAACAAATTGCTGAATTTATTAAAGCAAATGGAAAGCCATTTTGATGCGACATGAGCGCATTGCCGATCTCTTGTTATGCCTGTACAAAACAACAGCACAAAATAACGCACAAATTTTAAATGAAAAAAAAAAAAAACAGCAGTAATGAATCACTCGTTACGTGCGGCGGCGCTCCAGAAACTTATGCAGAAGAAGACAAGTTAACTTTTCAAATGATTTACAGGGAGCTTACAAATTTGGAAGAAATGAATAAGGAATTTCTGAAAACAGTCAATGAACGTACAGAAAATGTTGAATTAAAATGCAAAATGGCAATCATGGAGTAACATATAAACTAAACTGGCAGCACCAGTTCGCCTAAGGAAGTGCGTTGATATTGTTGAAGTATCTGGTGTCAACTAGAACACAAGTATCAAGCACAGAATATCTGCCAAAATACTCCGTGGAAATTCTTGACGACAAAATTCCAAATTCGATATTTCCTCTTCCGGAAAATCAATAATCGGCATAATATTCTTTGATCTATCTACCAAGCAGCAAATAATGAGAGGGAAGACGGCACTAAGGACAGTAACATTTATATCAACGATGACCTCACTAAGTATACATGGGGTCTGTTTATGCAGGCTAAAGTGGCTAAGAGGAAAAACAGATACAAATATTTGTGGCACAAACAAAATCAAATATTTTTGAGAAAGGTTGAAGGTGGAAAAATGATTGTAATGTAGTCTTTCAACGTTATTGCACTATTGTAGTGATACACTTCATATACGAGTACTATTGATGAGCATGTTAGTACTGCAACAATTCCAATTATAACCACTTTCGCAGCAAACAAGAAACAAATAGAAAAACACTCACTTTACTTTCTCTTTAACAATATTCTTATTCCCAAATGTATCTTGGTGAACAATCTATTAACGCCGTTGTTTATGCCGGCGTCAGTCAAGATGTTCGATCGCACATCATTCATTTCACAATTCCAAATCAAAATATTTTCCAAAAATTTGCAAGACTTAAATTTTAAAATATAATTCAGGTTAATAAAAATTATTCTCCAAACTACATATATGTCTGCAAGTTCGAAATTAACTATACTCTCAAAACTTCGAATATTTCTCTTGAAAATTTAAAACGATCAGCTGGCAATGGCTTAGTGAAGACGTCGACTCTTTGGAAGTTTGTTGGCTCATATTGTAAAATATCTTTCCTCGTTCGTCCAATAAATTAATATTTTACCTCATATGCTTGGTTCGTTTGTGGTACTTTAGGTTTCTTACGAGCTTCGCCGCTCTTTAGTTGTCCCTGTTGAACATTGGATCTTTTGTTTCGTCTTATGCTACAATATACTCAGATTCCGTGCTGGAAAGGGCGATGTACTTCTGGCGCTCAATAGCCAGCACAATTGTCCGTCCATCTTTGATACTAACGAAAACACAGGGGTCGGCAATGCATACAATGAAGTTAAATTTCTTTAAGAAAACAGCGAATCGAGTGTGCCTGTTTTAAATCACAGACACTCATACGCAATGACAATTTTTTTTTACCATTATCACAGCCCTTTGGCTGCAATATATATACAACTTCCTGCAAGTCGCCATACAAAAAAAGCAGTTTTAATGTCGAATTATTTGAGTATCATATTTTCCGCAGCACAGAACGCCAGCATCATTCTGATGAAGGTAAATTTGACAACGGGGCTGAACATTTCTTGGTAGTCGATCCTATGCTACTTTCTACTTTCCCATCTGCATTATACTTAATTTTATGGACCCACTTATTTGATATTACCAGTTGGTCTACAAGTAGATTCAAAAGATCCAAAGTTTGTTTTTTCTTAAGTCACACTATATCGTCATCCATTGCAATCTTCCACTGTTTGTAGAATGAAGATTTTTCGACATCTTCAAAACATTGAGGTTCTTGCGCGTCGGCCAAATATACAAAACCTTCACTCAGAGCGCAGGTGTGGATAGTTCGGGAACATAGCTTTAGCACATTTGCATCAGACTCGATCTTACCTTCATCAGTAATAAACATATCTTCCCGTTTATTTACTTTTTTATCTATCTCCGCATTTTCTTCCGCTGAATTTGAGCTCACTTTCACTCCTTTTGCACCTTCTTCCTATTTCGGTACAGATCGGTACCATTTTTTTTATTGGAAAATGTATCGATATCGAATACCTAAAAATTACGTCTCTGAAGATCACTATTTTTCTACAGTCACACAATCAGACTCGGTATCCTTTTGAGTGTTCCTCGTATCCAATGAATACGCCCCGTCTTCGCTTTCGGGTTGAGTTTACGTCTCTTTTTCTTAAGAATGTGTACAAATGCGACCATGCCGACGATTTGTAAATAGATTCAATCTGGAGTTTAATTAAACCGAAATTCAAAAGGGATTTTACCTATTTTAGGACTACATTCCGACCATTAACTATGTAAACTGCGTTTGAGACTGCTTCTCCCCAGAACTTACAGATCATGTCTCTTGCGTGTATCATCGACCTGTCACACTCAATGATAGTACGGATGTCTCTCTCCGCCCTGTCATTGTGCTCGGGTGTATGTGGAACACTTTTCTGGTGACGCACTCCACGTTTCTATAAAATACCAGCCACCTTCTGAACGCAATGTTCTTACACGCAGTACTGCGTCCTTATGCATTTAATCCAAGAAATGCTCAATACAGCCCTTAACATCAGATTTGAATCTAATGCAATACACCTTGTGAATGTTCACGAAATAGAATCATATAACGTCCAGCTCCATACGATTTAACAAGAACTTTTGCTCCATTGTCACTAGAATGAAATGGTTGTCGATGTCGTATTCCTCATGGAAAAGTATATTTCAATTTACAAGCAGACTTTTAACATGATGTATATTTTGATGACATAAGCGTTGATGCCAAGATCTCAAGGGCATGGTGACTGCTGGGATTACTTCACTAGGTTTTCCTCACGAAACGCCACTGCAGCAACCTCATTGTTCATACGGATATCGCAACAACCGTTATCCGTCGCTAGGTTGAACCTTTTGTTCAAATTGGAGTTAGATGAAAACAGATTCAGCTTTATATCTGGAACAAACAATACATTGGATAACTGTTTTTGTTTCCAAAATTTACCATTGATCGCTCCCCCATAGCTTTTATCATGTCTCCATTTCCGATTCTTACTCAATATCAATACATTGGTTCGTCACAATGTACCAACTATCTCTCTCAAAAGCAACCAATGTCAACTTTTGACCAATGAAAGCATCCCCTATTCTATTTGTATTCGCCCTATAGCTCTTGCGGGGACATTCATTTTTTCCAATTACCATCTTTCTTGCAAAGAAAACACTTTCCACGTTTTTTAACACTGCTTACTCCTCTGCTATTACCACCACCACCACCATGTGATTTCTCCTTCTTGGCCAAAAATACACCAGATTTGCTACTTTGCACCACTACTCTTGCCTCTTACATGCATAGCCACGGCATTAAATTCTTCAGGGTACGTTTCTTATTCTCGGTTGACTCCTAAATTGCGAAAAAGTGTCAGAGTCATCAGAATTTTTGTGATGAGCATATTTTCGGAGGTTTATTTGCAATTTTCTGCAGCTTCGAAATGTGTATTGCAATTGTATCGTCCGATTCCTTTGAATAATTAAAAAATTGCTGTTGAAGCAAGAGTATATTGGTCTCGGATTTCTGCTCATATACCCTCTGTAACTTTGCCCACAGCTGAAGTTTTATAGTTCATGATTTGCAACATGGGATCCTGCACATTTGTTTTTACACTCATCTTTTGAGCCATATGATCCCGCTTTATCCATGTTGCCAAATCCGTTTGTGCTTCTGGTTTCGTCGTTACACCTGCTATAACATTCCACAGATCGCTTGCTTTCATCAAAACTTTTATCTGGAATTCCCATAATGACCTATGTTTATTATTCCGAAGTTTTTAAATTTTTATGAATTCAGTACACTACAATTTTGCGCGCGTACTCTTAGTAAAAAAAATTGACTGTACTTTCTGCCAAAAAAACAACTGTCCACCGAAAAAACATTCGATGCAAGTTTGACATTCAAATGCAGTGAGGAAATTAAATAATAATAATAGAAATTAAATAAACAAAGCTTCAGGCAAAAAGGATTGGTAAACCTGATCTACTATTGATGAGCATGCTAGTACTTTAACATGAGATTTGGATACATAAATTTGAAATGATAGGCTGCCCGGTTTTAAGCTTTTTTGCAAAGAATAACGAAAACCATCCCTTAGGAGGTGTTGCATGTTATCTGAAAGTTTTATCAATCAAGATGTTGGTGTATCGAATATAAATTTCCTTTGCGCTGATGTTGTATGAATCTCCTTTGTAATCAATACAGAAGCTTTTGTCGAATTTTCTTTTTTGTAGAATTTTCAAATCTTTTAGAGTGTGAACAATCCAGAAATTTGATAACATAATAATATATGTAGAATATAATATATATTATTAACACGGTTTGTTCGGATTCATTGATGAACCAACTACAATAGAACTGCTTTTTGGATATGTTTGAATCACATCTATGGACGTTTCATAAATTCTTTACTCAGCTCATGTGAAAAATGTGTTTTCGATCTGACAATAACTGACCAATCTATGACTGGACTTCTGCTTAATACCGTCAAAAATAATAAGAGTCAAAATTCTAGATCTTTCCAAGGACTAATAAAAGTATTATAGATTACTCGTACTTCAACCTGAATTCTAGTCTCCGTTTTGAGCTGTTTATATTGAAGCAGATGTATCAAGCAAATTGATATATTTATTCACACTCTTACTGAGCATATATCAAATTCTACCTTTATAGTAGGACCAAAAAGATCTGCCAACATGCTAAAACCCTGGATTGTATACTGAAAAAATTAGAGTTAGAAATAAACCATCATAATCATCATCATCCATCAGCCTTTTGTGTCCACTGATGAACATAGGCCTCCTCTTAATGATTCCACTGGGTTCGATCCTAAGCCAAAATCATCTAGTGTTCGGCAGCTATCCTCTTGACGTCGTGAGACACGAGACATTACGTCGGTGTTCGAGGGTGTCCATTGTTTGAGTGATCTTAGTATCACCTATGAGTTTTATCGCACGGTTTTGGATCCTATCTAGCAGGTGGAGAAATTTTTTTTTGCGCACCCGACCAGATGTGGGCATTGTACTCCAATTTCGGGCTGATAAATGCCTTATATATTGAGGCCAGATCAGAGGGGGTAAAGTATTTCTTACATCGCTGGAGTAAACCTAGACATTTCGCAGCATTTTTGACGACACCGAATATGTGGTCATTCCAATGTAAGTTGTCATTGACACACATACCGAGAATGGAAAGTTTATCGGTTTCGACGATGCAAGTGCCATCCATGGATAATGGCTGGGTGTTTAAATTTCGCTTTAACGACAGCAGACAGCATTGTGTTTTGGAAGCATTAAATTATACTCTGTTAGTGGTTCCCCAATTAGTTATGCTGGTAATATCAGAATTTAATGAGCTTAACATACGCTGCCATTCCCGTTCTATAGCCGAAGAGCAGGGACGTGAGTCCGGGAACGAATATGAAAAGCAGAGAGTACTGTCGCCAGCAAAGGTGTATATTGGATTTGAGGTAGCAGACAAGAGATCGTTGATGAAAATTAAAAAGAGTGTCGGAGCCAGAAGAGCCCTGAGGCACACCAGCATTTATTTTGTGGATATCAAATTTGAAACCATCCCAGACAACTTGAATTGAACGTTCCGAAAGGTAATTTCTAATACATTGAAGAAGAGAGTCGTCGATCCCAAGAGCACACATTTTCGATAAAAGAGCCTGATACCAAACTCTGTCAAATGCCTTAGAAATATCAAGTGCAACTACCCTGCTTTCGCCAGATTCGTGTGCGCTTTGGTTTCACTTTTCGGTGAGACACGCCATCAAATCACCAGTGAACCTGTTGCTACGAAAACCGTATTGACGGTCATTGATAAGTTTACGTGTTTCTGGGGGCATCTTAAAACCATTCTTATTTGAAAAGGCGGCTGGTCAGGCAATAACAATTAATGATGCTCGCTATCGCGACATGGGAATCCAGTTTTTTGTACCTAAATAGCAAGCTTTAGACGTGGAAGACATGTGGTGTCAACAAGATGGTGTCAAATTCCATACAGCCCAAGAAACAATTCAATTACGGCATGAATCATTCCGTAGTCGTGTAATTTGACGTTTTAGTGAACGGTATCAGGCAACCCCCAATGTGATTTAACGTCGTAGGGTTTTTACCTTTGGGTTTTTTTTTAAGTCTAAAGTTCGTGCCAACGAGCGCAAGACCACCTACGCCTTGGAGGGCAAGTTGAGTTCTATATCGACGAAATTCAGCCACATAACTGAAAATTTTAACTTCGCCATAATTGTTTTCGAAAGAATATCTTATTAACCCCCATTTTTGGCACCTTTGAAACGTGTATCTAATATTTACAAACAAACAAAAATCAGGTCATTTCATCTCTAGTCAGTAGTTTTGTATATATGACCAAATTTTCTGAAGCAATTAAAACAATAAGTTAAAAATTTTAGAAAAAAAAAAATACTTCTATTGATTGCACATCTTTATTTATTTTTTTTTGACCAAGCATTTTATCATATCAATTACTCAAAGTGCAAACCATTGCTTTCTACGCACCCTAGGCTTCGTCTTTGAAAGGCTCTAACAATTCTTCTTGGACTTTCGCTGCTGTCTCGTCAACCGTATTATTCAAGTCATACAATTTTGTTATTTCTGAAGGACAAACAATATCATTCATCTGTCGTTATAAACAAAAGACCATTGAGGTCAAGTCCGTAGACCTTGGAGGCCGCAGAATGGATCCATCCTGCCCTATCTACGAATTTTCATACCCGCGATCTAAGTGCTCGCTAACTGTATGGCTATAGTGCTCGGGGCGCCAGCCTGTCGATTCAAAATGACTGCCCTTTCTTGCAGTGGTATCTCACCCAATAGTTTTAGAAGTTTGTTTCGAAAAAATTCCATGTAGGGATTCCAATTAAGCCTTGGACGAACCCAATAGGATCCGATCAGCTTGTTACCCGTTACGGTTGCAGAATCCATAGTAGGTCTATAATCATGTCTGCATAATCTTGTAATGAAAAGATATTATAAATTAAACGTCAATATCTCAGCTAAAAACTAAAAACTAAAAAATGTTTATGCAAATAATTCTGCGCCCTTTTTATATTATTTCATATGGGATCTGCTTAATTCCTATTCCAATCCTTTTTTAGACCTGCGCAAAAATAAACTTATTTTATGGGAAAAAATTCCAAAGCAGCTGGTAGCTAAAGGGTGAGCTAGTGTGGAAGTTTTCATTAAATTAAACACACATTTATTGTGAAATGTAGAATTCTATTGATTAATAAAGTTCGGTTTATGGCAATTATGAATGGAACACATTATCAAAATTGTCCACCATGACTTTTTGAAGAATAAGTGGGTCAATGGCCGCAATTTCAGTTTGGATGTTATGTTTGAGATCCTGAATTGTTGGTGAGGTATTTGCTTAGACCTTACTCTTCAAATAACCCCACAGGAAGAAGTCTAAAAGTGTTAAATAGCACGGCCTTGGATGCCAATCAACTTCTTCTCTAACGTAAATAATGTGATCTTCAAATTTCGTAAGCAATAAATTGTTTGGTTGATGGCTTGTGTGTGCGTTAGCACCATCCTGTTGAAACTAGAGATCGTTCAGACTCAATTCATTCATTTTTTTCAAATTGGAAACAGCTGGTCAGTATGCTGCAGTAACGTTCTCCATTCACTCTATCTGAATGCCGCCAACCCATAATCCGCACCATACAGTGAGTTTTTTAGGATACTCGTACATTGGTTTTTCGTGAATGGATTTTCCGGTACCTAGAAACGACAATTTTGTTTATTTTCGTACCCTTTCATCCGAAAATGGGTTACATCGGAAAAGACGAAATTCGATGACAAACTGTCCTGGCGATACAACATCCAGTTGACAAATCGGCGACATCGTGGATGGTCCATGGGCTCCAATTGTTGTGTAATTCGGATTTTATAGGCTTGCAAAGGAAGATCAAGTTTTAAAATTCGCCATAAAGTGCCATAAGTGAGGTCCAATTGTTGACTTCGGCGACGAATTGAGGTGCCTGGTTGGTTTTGGACACTTTCGTTCAGAGTGGTGATGTTTTGGCGTGTACGTACTGGGCGAGCATGCTGATATGGAGTTTGACCCGATACCGAACCAGTTTTTTTAAAACGCTTCACCATTGCACGAATTCCGGACTCACTAGGACGATTATGTGGACCGAAAAACCCACGAATTTTACAAAATGTTACTTTTACAGATCGCCCATTTTCGTAATAAGATTGAATAACAAAAATGTGTCTTTGACTGGTAAACGACTCCATAACTAAAATTACCAAACATTGTATGGCATCCTTCAAAAATATCAACTACATTGAATTCATTAAATGACAGTAATTGACAGCCAACATCCACACCATCTGTTGGCTCAGACTTTAGTTATTATAGCTGACAAAGTGTACCCCATTTTTGAGTTTTATAGGCTGAACAACTTGGGTCATATCTTGAAAACTATTGAGTTGAGATGAAATGACATGATTTTGTTTTGTAAATTCTAGATACACATTTCAAAGATGCAAAGAGTGGGGGTTAATACAATATTTTTCGGAAAAAAAATTATGACAAAGTCAAAACTTTAAACTTTAAAAAAAAATCATTCTTTATCTTTAATAACTTTTGACTGATTAATTTGAAGGCAACATATTATAGTTTAAAACAATAAAACAATTAAAGTGGATACTCATCATTACGAGTTCGACGATACCGCTTTTGTTACCACACACGCATAAATTTGAGATATCTTATTTACAACACAGGGCAGTGTAAGGGTTTATTTAAAACCTCTTTATCTTTGAGGGGATTCATTTCCGACCCACCCGGTTCGATTGTTTTCTTAAAATATGAATCTCCCTTTAAAGTTTTCGACACATTATCCAGAAAACCCTGTATATGAACGAGTATAGCCGAATAGAAATAGTTCGACCAAAAACCTGACTATTCAGCTCTTAAAAAAAATTAATAACAAAAAATATAAAAAAAGAACTATCGGCTTTTTTCGTTCCTTATTTGTTGGACAAATTCCTCCTACAATAATTTTTTAACCCCTCGTTTCGCCATTGGATCCTAATATTTAACCTGTCGCATACAGGATTTGACTTTTTTGATATCTGAATCTACCCGTAATAGGCTGAGTTAAAAGAAAAAAAGAAAACCGAAAATGAACAACGAACACTGCCAGGTGGAAAATCGCATTGCTATTGCAGCTGTGCTACCTTAGAGCGTTTTCACTTTTAATTTTAATTCAATTCTTCTACATACGCCCAGGGACACCAATGCTCATGTGTACAAACATGGATATGTTCTCTTTTTTCCCAACAATCCATTGATTTAAATCTTTTTAACGAGTCCTTAGGTATACGAATACATGGCAGGCAAAATTTTCTAGTGAAAATTTAAAAACATTCGGGATTTTCGGGCTGAAAAAGGTTATTGGCAAAAACTTTCGGGTTATGACGGGAAATCGAGAGATATGAGGATACCGACCGACCACTGGTAAAGTGAACAAAGAAAATGTAAATTAAAGGGCAGCTCCAAAGCCCGGAAAATAATTAAATAAAATCAAAGTTACTAGAACTGTGTCTGAATTATTTTGAGATAAAATCTGAAACTATTCTGAAAAATATCAGAATTGAATTAAGCAGAAAACAACTCGCAGTAGCTGGGTACCAAGGTAGTCAGCATACTAACAGATATTTTTCCGACGAAGTTGTCTTCAGACAGATAATGATGAAAAATGCCTGTGGTAAGAAAAAGGATTATGCGCCAAAATCTGCGATCTGACTATTTTTTTTTAAGGAATACTAAATATTTTTGAAATATGCTCTTCAGTTTGAAAAATTTTTATAAAAACAATTTTTTATCTATCACCATCCTGTCTGACAGTTTTATCGGCTAAACACCTAAAATGGCATTAATAACAAGGAGCATTCAGCGGTAGATAGCAACTTTTTACGTGGAATAGTTTGAATGGTAAGATATTGGGAAAATTTTAATTGTAGGTAAGATTTGAAAAGAAAACAACACTGCCTGAGTCAAATAGTCAAATACTATCTGTCAATAGACTACTGTAAACTTTTGAGTAAGCAGCGTCGTTTAGCTTGCGTACGCCAGTAGTTGAAAACAGGCAACCGCGTCAATTTTCGCGAAAATGGAAAAAAGTGAATTTAATGTGTCAATGTTGACAACTACTTTCCACATGAGTTTTCGCGAAACTTGACCTCATCCATATTTTGCGGCCAAAAAAAAAACCATTCACACTTCTGGGTTTCTTTAGCACCGCGTTCCAAGAAAACGGACTAACTACTCTATGCTAAAATGAAAAAGGTGATTGCCTGTCTTTACCTTACCTTACCTTCGCGGTAAATGATTCGCCAGAAAAGTCTGGAGGACAAACTGGAGTTGAAAGAGTTGGTTTCTTCGGGCGAATTGGCGACGAATATGGGCAATGTGGGTCTGTCAAGCAACAGGAAAGAAAACCGACAGATTTGGCTAAGAAGTAAGGGTTGTTTTCCCCAAGGCAATACAGGGTTCCCACATATCTAGTAGCCACGGAGAAATTTCATAATTTAGGCTTCGAATTGCACTCTTATCTTTCATATCCTCTGGATTAAGCCCCACCGACAATTTCCTGTTCTCAAACCTGATGAAATGGCTTGGTGTAAAGAGATTTGGCTCCATCGATGAAATCATCGCTCAAACACATGCCTTCTTTGAGGACCTCGACCTATGCTATTTGGATGGCATCTAAAAAATTTAAAAATGTTTGGCGATTTGTAATGAACTCAACTATCTTTTACGGGCTTACTGATTCCACCTTATATCAAAATGAAAAACTAAACATTTTGCTAGGTTTCATCAGTGGGAGTATAGGTCGAGAGGTATAAAAATGTTCTGAGGGCGAGTTTGTTTAAGTGATAGGCAAAGATAGATGGATTTGATTGACATGGGATCATGTTATCCATAATTCGTTTAGTGAGGATTAATACGGACGAGAGGAACAAATCTAAGGACAAACGTTCAATGAAAGATGATGAACAAAGAGTATAACACCAACTTTACTAAGGGTTTGAAGCTGCCAATCCAGGGTAGTCTCCGTAACGCAAAACGAATTTGCTGACCAAATTCTACGCGCAATTTAGGTACGAGTATATGGATGGTGTTATAAGGTGACCAGACGTACCAGGCATATGCCAGAAGAGACCAAACAAAGGTGAATAAGTAACATATAGGTATCGAGAAAAATTACTCAGGTCAGCGCCTAATGAAACCGAGGGCGGAGTTGGTCTATTTTTATGATATTATATGCGTACATTGTTACAGAACACATTTAAATCGCAAATTTCTGTTACTATGCGGATGCACGATGAACGTTTTCGAGTGCATATTATACTGTGGCATTTGTTAAGGGTAAATTCCAGAAAAGCTTAGTCAGTTTGCGTTGGAAAGCAATCCGAAGCAGGCAAAATATACCGAAAGATTTTGATGTCATCCGCATACGCTGATACATGTAATGTATCAACAACTTGTTCTGCCTTAGCAACCTTTTTTTTAAAAAACAAAAAAACAACTAATAAATGCGTATTCATCTTTTTTGTTCGCAGTAACAGAAGAATGTTCAAGTGAATGAATGTTTTTTATTTTTTTTTTTATTAATTTTTTTAAAGTTTCTTTTGTTGTGGTACTCGTACATATGCGAGCGCAATGGTAAATGATGGTGGTGTTGTTTGGTGCAACTCTTGCAGTGTCTTCTAGCTTTTTTTTTGTTTGTTTTGTTCTAACAATATAGAGTAGCTGCTTAATCTTTGGATTGCATGTATTTGATCAAGCCGATGACACGGTTGGAGTAGCCAAACTCGTTATCGTACCATGAGATGAGTTTGAAAAAGTTAATATTCAATGAGATACCGGCCTTGGCGTCAAAGATCGATGAATGATTGTCACTGATGAAATCAGATGAGACAACCTCCTCTTCGATGTAATCGAGAATTCCCTTGAGTGGACCTTCAACGGCAGCCTTAACCTTTTCATTGATAACATCATAACTGGCTGGTTTACCCAAGCGGACAGTTAAATAAACAATGGACACATTGGCGGTTGGGACACGGAAGGTCATACCGGTAAGTTTACCAATCAAGGCTGGAATAACTTTACCAACAGCTTTGGCGACACCAGTGGCAGGTGGAATGGTGTTTTGTGCAGCACCACGTCCATCAAGCCACAGTTTACCAGATGGACCAACGACAGTCTTTTGAGTGGCGGTAGTAGCCTGTACTGTGGTCATTAAACCTTCAACAATTTCAAAATTGTCATGGATAATTTTAGCCAATGGAGCCAAACAATTGGTGGTACAACTGGCATTGGACACAACTTTCATTGATGGATCATAGACTTCCAAGTTGACACCGCAAACAAACATTGGTGCATCGGCAGATGGAGCAGAGATGATGACCTTCTTAGCACCGCCGCTTAAATGGGTTGATGACTTTTCGATGGCGGTGAAGACACCAGTTGATTCAGTACCAGCGCTTGACCATTTAGTATCCTTGGGGTCACGTTCACAGAAGACAGCGATCTTTTGTCCATTGACAACCAGGAACCCCCATTCGCTGGTGACGGTTCCCTTGAAACGACCGTGGGTCGAATGGTATTTGAACAAGTAAACCATGTATTCGACATTGATGAAGGGATCGTTAACAGCAACAACGGTGGCACCTTTTAAGATGGCGGCACGGGGGACCAAGCGTCCAATACGTCCGAATCCGTTAATACCAATTTTCGACATGATGGCTTTATGTAAACCAATTTACTAAGGTAAAGAGAACCGACAGAATACACAATTTCACTCCACGACTATCAGACGACGAGCATATAAAGCATATTAAAAAAATTATACACCTATTATTTTGTTGATAAAAAAAAAAATCACTGCAATTATTGTTTGTACAAAGTTCATATTAATTTGGCCGACTTAAACATAATTTCTGGCTAAACAAAAAAAAGTAAATACTTTTATACATTTAAATCATATTTTAAACTGCAGAATTAACATTTTTTTGATGTGTACGCTTTCTTGTTCAACATGTACATGTTCAACTTTGCTTCTTTGGGCACATTAAAATTAAAAGAATGGCTAGAGTAATTAAATTGAAAGCTAATAACCTTTAATTTGAAAGTCGGTGAAAATGAAATCGGTAGTATTGTGCCTACATCAACTTCTTTGCCATCTTGTTGAGCGCATATACTAAATACATGATATGAATTCTGTTGACCTATGGCCTTTGATTTACGTTTAAAGAGGCCGTGTTGGTTATTCGAAAGGAAAGACTCGTAATGAAAGAACGTTTGGTCATATACAGCGTTTTTCATTAGATATGCCCCGATTTGTGTGCTAAGTAAAACGTGAACTTAAGGTATCAATGCAATTTCTTTTTGAATTGAAATATTTGATGCCATTAGAAATCCGTCATATTGTATTGGGTCTACAAGTAAGTTTCCAGCGTTTGTCAGAGATGGCGCCACCAGTGGATCCCGGGCAGAAATGTTAGACCCCATGTGTTTTATTTGTAGGTTTTGTATCTGTCAACAACTTTGCAGCGTTATATTTGAGCAGTTCTATCGGTGTCGTACATTTTATCGAGCAAAATCATGGCAAGTTTCCAGCCAAATATACGGCATTTGCGGGAAGCGCTGCTTTTATTCTTTAATCTGAAGAAAAGTGCGGCTGAGGCCTATCGTTTGCTTTCGGAAACTTATGGGGCGGAATGTATTGATGAATCGACGTACCGCGAGTGGTTCAAACGGTTCAAAAGTGGTGATTTTGGAGTTGAAGACAAAGATCGCCCCGGAAAGCCGAAAAGTTTTGAAGACGAAGAATTGGACGCTTTACTGGATGAGGATCCGTGTCAGATTCAAGAAGAACTTGCTGCATCATTGGGCGTCACGCAACAAGCCGTTTCTCTGCGCCTAAAAGCACTGGGATTCATTCAAAAGGTTGGAAACTGGGTGCCGTACGAATTGAAACCAAGAGACGTCGAACGGCGATTTTGCATGTCCGAAATGTTACTGCAGCGGTATAAAAATAAATCATTATTGCATCGTATTGTCACTGGTGATGAGAAATGGATTTATTATGATAATCCTAAACGCAGAAAATCGTATACAAAGCCCCGCGAGCCCGCCCAATCGACGCCGAAACGAAATATTCACGTGAATAAGGTCATGCTCTGCATATGGTGGGACCAAAAGGGTGTCGTATACTACGAACTGCTTCCGAGTGGTGAAACCATCAAAGGACCATTATATCGAACCCAACTAATTCGTTTGAAGCTGGCATTAAAAGAAAAACGGCCAGAATATGAGACCAGGCATGAGTCCGTCATTTTTCATCACGACAACGCTCGGCCACATGTTGCGGTTTCGGTGAAAAACTATTTGGAAAATAGTGGACGGAAATTCTGCCTCACCCACCTTACAGTCCAGACTTGGCACCATCTGACTACCACTTGTTTCGTTTGATGCAGAACGCTCTTACGGGAATACGCTTCAGCTCAGTAGAGGAAATCAAAAATTGGCTCGATACGTTCTTGGGCTCGAAAGACGAGAAATTTTTTTGGTCCGGAATTCATAAATTGCCAGAAAGATGGGGGAAAGTTGTAGCTTCCGATGGACGATACTTTGAATAAAGCATTGTAACTATGTTTTCACAATAAAACTTCAAATTTTGGAAAAAAACGCTGGAAACTTACTTGTAGACCCAATATATCAAATGACATTCACAGAATTAGTAGATGAGTTGCAGCTAATTTCCCATAACTTCTTCCCATTATTGAGACGATATTTTAGCAATTTCATGTAAAATGTTCGCTCCAAGTTGCTCAGAGTTTCGAACTCGTTAGGATAGACTTAATGTGGTCACAAAGAAAAGAGTTGAATGGTACTAAATCGCAAAAACGGCGCGGCCAATTGACTGGGTCATTTCTGTCGATAAAACGCCACAGAAATTCGTCTTCAGTAAATGGATTTTGGAACTTGCTGTGCGGCAAAAGACATATTGCACGTATTCCCCAAGGCTTTCAATTTCAACTTGTTCCAAAAAAAATTATTTACCATTGACTGTAACCGATTCGCCAGTGATATCTTAAAATAGGTATAGCCCAAGTACACATCTCCGGCATTAAAACCAATGACTACTGTTGACGACTAAATACGGCAGATTTCCTTATTGACAAAGCCATTTTGCCAAAATTGTTCCTTGTCACTGAGGATAATATCTGCATCTTCTTCCATCTTCAATATAGCCCAGTAAAATTCCGACAAACATATATAATAATCATTTTGCTTTAGCCCTTGGATCAATGCGAGCTTATCAGAGAATTTCGCGATATGCCCTTAATTCGGGATTTGGGGTCTTTTTGATCTTTACTCGTACAGGGGTTATTTATGTATGGGCTTCCTAGCAATAGGTAAAAAATACACCCTGAAATGGAGATAAAAAAAATTAGTGAGAGCTTGTGCTAAGTAGTTCTTCATTTAATGGTTCATCCGGACCGGTAGAAATCCATCACATTAATATCCCCCGAAATCAATGATGTTTGTGAACAGCCCCACTATTACTTAAAAATAATCAGACGATATATTGGCGACCCTTAAAGTCGATGTCTATGGCACCATATTGAAAATCTCAGGTATTCTGATATATGTATATAAAATGCTGGGAAGACCAATGCCTTTCCGGAGTTCCTTGCTTCGGCCCGCTGTTTATCAAGTAAATGGTTTGGCATAGTTTCAAAATACTACTTTTTTGTCGAGTAGGTCCCCATCCAAACTCAGCAGGCGGCCACCTCATCTTTTACTGAACTTTACTAAGAATCGTTTCTCAGTGATATCAATTATTCGTATCTCAAATATCTATTGTTTGTTTTATCTTAAATTGTAATAAATAGTATGTTGTAGTTGTGTTTGTCAGATTTTACGCTAATCTGCAGTTTCTTATTTTTCCCATCATACTAAGACTTGGGATGTTTTTCTCGAATCTTTGAACCTAAGCTTTATGCTATATAGTATGTTCAACGATATGTTGTCAGGAAACTACTGAAATTCATTTAGTATTACGTACAATTACAAGTGTATGGTTCATCTGCAACGTCATTTTTCGGAATCTTCCCGGCATCAGCTATGACCTTCTGAACGCCTAGAGCCTACATGATTATCGTTCGAATAGACTACAAAGGCCTCTTCCTGATCTGATATAACAGTTTCCTTTGCGTTTGATGTGAACATGGTTTCCATTATCAATTGGTTGCCTGCCTATCTTATGAAAATCGATTAATTTTTGACAGGATCTGAGCATTAGTTTGGAGCCTTTAACACTGTAATTGCATTCTACGAATATAGAGCACACCTACTGACGCAAAGACAGCTGTGACTTAAGTACTGTGTAAAGTCTCGACTGGAGTTTACAAAACATTCTTTTTCTCAGGAGATTGAAAACATCATATACTGATCCTTTATTCTTCCTTTTTTTTTTCTTTTTAAAATATGTACTTTATATGATTTGGCACTTGAAGAGTATCTACACTATCTTGAGTGAAAAATTATTTAAGACGGAAAGAAAAAAGAATTGGTACAATAGTTTAACTTTACTATTAAATTTTTCAAAATGTAAGGAAAATCTCTGTTGGTGGTTGAAAATCAGTAATCAAGGAAATGTAATTTAATTTTAAAGACGTTGTATTGAAAATTTTTGTCTCCTGAATCAAGTAATGTCTTTAGGATTCGTAATACTTTGTTGTCCGTCATTCGTAGGAAAATGTCATCATGTAACTGCACTACTAATTGGTAGGAAGTAGGATTAACAGATGTAGTACCTTCCGATGCAATGGCACTTTCTTGTTTTCTCTTGCCAATCATTCAAAAACTAATCATCTAACCAGTTCATTCCAAACACGACTTTAACTCTTCCTGGAAAAAGTTTCGGAACCACAAATTGACTTTGGTTACGATGAATGGAGTGTGTTCCGGGTGGATAGATAGTTATATGTTTTTTGTCATTAAGCTTAAACACTTTCAAAGGCGTACTATTCAATTTCAATTCGATTCAATTCAATTAAATTTTTATTCATATATTAATGGTACATTAAGATAGAAATCTGTTTTAGTACTTAGTAACTATTTATTGGAATTCAAGTTGACTTACGGCTACTACATTATAATATAATACTTAAAATTAAATGACAAGGACTGATGGAAGGATGGTATACTCGTAGGTTTATTGCGGGTGTTGGACTGCACTTTTAAACAGAGAATTATTACGTATGGATCTGATAGATGATGGTAATGACTTCCACAACCTAATAGTGTAAATGAAAAATAAACGAGAGGAATTAAGAAAATTCCAATGGTGAGAAATTAGGTTAGTTGTTCTCGAGTGAAATTGAGTCGGTTAAATAGATACGGTGGACAGCGTTTATTAACGATTTTGCGTAAAAAAACACAGTTCCTGGCATCGAGGTATTGTTGCAAGCTGCACCCAAGCAGTTCCCTGGTGTAGAGGAAATATGTTCGTGCCTACGAATGTCATAGTCATATCGTACACAATGAGTCCAAGCTACTATAGACTACTTCGGCATATGTAACCAGAGGCAGAATTAAGGCAATAACTAGTCTATGTCGCGTTTCAAGTGGAGTAAAAAAACGCTAACCCAAAGCTTACGAAGGCAGCCGTAGATACGATCTACGACCATGTTGGTATGATTATAACCCGACAAGAAGTACGTCAGACAGAAGATCTAAGTTAAACCTTATTTTGGATATTGGAATTACTCGAGTTTTAGTCGGGTTCAGTTGTAGTCCATTTGTAACTGACCAAGTATAGACGCGTTGCAAATCATCATTGAGTAGCAGGGTCAGTTCGTTGATCTTGCAAAATCGTTTGGCTAGGTGTAATTGTACATCATCAGCATACATGTGAACAAAAGAATGCCTGCATACTGACGGTAGATCGTTGATAAATGTGCAAAATAGAATTGGACCCAATACCCTTGAGGAACGCCTTGTTTGAGTTGCATAAGGGATGAACTACATCCATTGGAGAAAACTCTTTGGCACCTTTCGGAGAGAAAACTATCCAGCAACCTTACAGCACGACCACCAAAACCGAAATAGTGTGTTGGCTTCCAACACAGTATTTTGTGGTTGACTTTATCGAAAGCCTTCGAGAAATCTAGCAGACAGAGTAGTGAGACATATTTCTTATCAAAAGATTATCTAACCTCTTCAAGCAAGTTGACCATGGCTGAAGAACAGCCGTAGTTGGCCCGAAAGCCTGATTGCTTGTCGTATAAAAGCTTATTGAGAGTTAAGTACTCTGTGATTTGTTTTGCTATGATTTTCTCTAAGACTTTCGAAAAGCAGGGCAGAATGCTTATTGGCCTAAAATCGGCAGAAGATGCTGGATGAGCTTTCTTAGCGATCGGCATAACTCGTGCAATTTTCCACGACTTCGGAAAAGTTGATGTGATTATGCACCAATTAATTATATGGGTCAGAGTCGAAACAATTTGCGGTAGAATGAGTTTAACGAAGTGCACGGGAATGCCATCTTCCCCGATAGAATCAGATTTGATAGCCATTACATATCTGAAAACTTCGTTCTCCGTAGCTACCGCAAAATCCTCTAGCCCCGGCCGCAAGTAAACGCGGTCCACAGTCTGGTTGAAGTCAAAATCGCACGAGTAGGGATCATCTCCTAGAAAGGCATGATTCAAATCATTTGGATCGATTTGCTGTTTCTAGAAGTTATACCAATTTTGTAGAGATTACTCCTTTGACGAGAGGGATGGATCTTGCTTAGAAGCGAAATATTTTTTTTTTGCGTTACGTATAACTGAGGTGGCGATGTTTCGTGCTGTTTTGTACAAAGACCAGTTGTAGTGGGTTGGAGAGTGCTTCCATTTACTGTGTAGCTTGCTCCTCTTTTTGATTGAGTTAATCACTTGAGTAGTGAACCAAGGACATGCACGGTTTTCAATTCTGACCGTTTTAATGGGTACGAATTCATCGAACAGTCTTACAATCGTTTCTTGAAACACGTTAATTTTATCATTGGGATCAGGTCTGGAACGGCACTGCTCCCAAGGTATAGAGCCAGCAGCTATTTGGAGGGTGTTTAGGTCGATAGCACTGAAATCTTTGTACGAAAAAGTATCGGGTACAACACATCGAGTTAAATTAATATCATACGTACAGAAAAGAAGATCGTGGTCTGAAACATCAAAGGATAGTTGATCGAATAGCAAAACAAGAGATGGATTAGAAACAATAACTAGGTCAAGAAGGCTAGGAGAACAGTTATTAGCGAAACGAGTGGGATAAGTCGTGTTAATTATTTTCATTCCCACAGAAGAAACTAAGTCACTCAGTCGAAAAGCAAGCGAATCATTTTACAAGAAATTGGCATTGAAATCCCCACAGATGACTATGTGCTGATAGAGTGCACAATACTCAGATATTGTGGAGAAAAAGGGCAGGGAGGAACAGGTTCTACTATTATTATACGCACACGAAACCAAACATTTAATATTACAATCACTTATTTAAACAATGACATATTCAATTTCGCTACCACTTCATTTAGAAATAATTTTGCAATTCAGTTCCGACTTGCAATAAATCGCTACTCCCCCTCCAGTTGTATTGGTGAGTCGATCGTTTCGAAAAATTTCATAATTGGGTATTTTGTAACATAAATCATTAACATCGGGATTGAACCAGGTTTTACTTACACAAATAACATTGACACATGGCTTAGTGAACAGATACTTCAAATAATCTATAATGACAGTAAAATTTAAGCTGCGCGCATTTAGATAACATACCCTAAGTCCCTCATAATTCCTTGACAACACATTTAACATAGTGTACGTTGATTCCTCATTTGCACCGCGTTGATCCCGGAGTTCATTTCCATCCATTTAATAAGATTATAAAAATATAATAAGAGTGCAGTTTTAGGGAGAGTGGAAAAATTAGGCAAAGAGTGAGGGGTGAACAAATACAAGAGCTTAAAATACCTACAAATTAAAATACTACAGAGTGAACAAACTGTTATACTCTTATATTGATATCAGCGGCAGCTGCAAGCAGGTCATCTGAGCTTCCAATGAGTAAGCTTTTTCCACTCGCCGTCTTCCCTACATAAATATCTCCGTATTTTGTGTGCACAGCAAACAGTTTTTTCTTCCGTCGGAGGCCCAAAGCGCTTTTTAAGAGAGAGCGTGTTTGTCTTGTGAAGCTCTCATTGAGGTAACAGCTGTTGTTCGCCTCGATACCCAGGTCATTTCCTGAATGATCCTCAAGTTATGTATATTACTGGAGCTTGCCACAAAAACAATATCTCACTGTAAAAATCAAAATGTGTGTATAAATAAATAAATCATTTATCTTAAAGTCTGCAGGAAGCAAATTTAAGTGTCTTTACAATTTATTTATATTATGTATCTCTACCTTACGTGAATGACTTTCCCATGCATTCACATTTTTATTAAAACTCGACAAGGAGAAAAAAATCTAAATGCATCTTTCATGAGCCAGGATACCGTACTTATTCGTACCTTCCTATTAATTCACCATACACGATTGATTTATCAATAAATACATATGTATCAATGTATCTGCAGATGTGAGATTTTCTCGTTTATAAAGGAACTCTACAAACTACAAAATCGTACATCTGCTACGCGTGTGCCCGGCTAATATAATTGCCTTGCAGCGGTAGGTGAAAAAAAACCAAAACACATTCAACGTATCCCTGTTGAAATGAGTTTCATATCTTTCATAGTTACACCCTGCAGTAGTATTCCAATAACGTAGCCCACTAAAGTTCAGTTCAATTTCCTTCTGTTCTATGGCACTTTCATGTCAATGAATTTGTCGATTTTAGGTTGATGTTTGCTGAAAAGTTTCCTTCTACGTTTGTTGAATATTCTGCAAACTGATTCTCATATACAGATGCCTTCCAGTGATTTGTTTGTGCCGGTTAAAAAGGATCTCGATAAGGGAAAGGGATTTTGATTTGTGTCTTCAAACTAGAAGTGGTAAATCAAATGCGATTTTTTTTTCCTTATGCTTCACATCAAGAGAAGTAAAGCCGAAGTTGAGAACCAAACGAATTTGATATTCAGCAAATGATAAGAGTCCAAGTACAGTTTGCTCTACAGAAATGGGTACTCAACAACTTCTTGGTTTTTCTTAACAAAGGAAAGTAAACAAACTATTTTTTTCTATTCTTTAAAAAAAAAACTTGTGGAATTTGTTTCTCCTTCCCGGAAGGTGGAATTATTGATCTTCAATAAATTATATAAATTATGGTTAGCTATATAGACACGTCTTATTCTAAAAAAATTGTCTGTAGCAGCAGTACCGACAGGATTTTTTTTTATCAAAATCTGCTGTATTTACGTAGTTGTAAAACAAAGTGGAGTGCCTTAAAATCCAACCAACTATCTTTCATAAGGACCACACGTACAGAGAGGACGCATGGGTTTAACTATGCATTCACGAAATTCTGTCATGGTAAGTAAACCTTTTGTTTGTATTGCATTTACCCTGTCTAAGGGATTTCCGATGTTGCAAGCCTCTGGAGTATACAGCATATTATTAGCTCACATTCTTAGATACATACGAGTATATAGCAGTATGATTTCCTCTCTGAGAAAAATCAGTATACCTATACAGTACTACTATATATAGGTAGTAATATTAAAAAAGAACTAGCAAATTTCCTTCGTTTTATCGAGCTGCATCGGCAAATGGATCGAAACAGTCGGGGTTTGTTTTATTATTTCGAACTCCATAAAATATTCAAGAGATAGGAAATGCCCTATGTTTGGCTTGATCAAAGTGACCTGGAAATTTTTCTTGGAATACTGTTCCAGTTGTAAAAAATTCGATGTCTCGAAACAAATTTTTTGAGATCAATCGGAATATGCATGTGTGCATGATAAAAATTAGCTGAACAAGAAAGACAAATTTGCGAAATTGCGTCCGCTGTTTGATCTTTTGAACACCAATTTCTTAAAGTACGATATATTTTCACATCATATGAAAATATATGAACAAATGGTACTCTACTTTGGACGTCATTCAGCGAAAATGATTCTAAAAGGAAAGCCGGTACGCTTTGGTTTCAAGATATGGTGACTGACGTCAAGCGATGGATACTTGTATCAGTTTATACCATACGGGGCAAAAAGTATTATAAGTACCAAAAGCGAGTTTAGTTCAGGTAGGCAAGTTATTATAGATCTTTTAAATGTTGTAGAAAATAGAAATTCCTGTATGCTATATACCAGCCTTAGCCTTTTGGTTTATCCTTTTGGTTAATCCTGAAATGCCCACTAAAGACCAAGAAGTCAATAGGCAAAAAACAGGATGGTACAATGGATTCCTGCTATGATCACGCGAATGAACTAAGTGTGATACGTTGAAATGGCAACTGCGTTGTTACAGTGGTAACAAATAGCGGATATAATCGTAAGGAATGGAGAAAGATCTAGATACCACAACCATATATCATCGCAATGCACAATAAATATAGGGGGGGTGTTGACTTGCACGACAATCTAGTGGCAAACTACCATATCAACATGGTGGTGACCATTTTATATAAATACGATAGACTCTGCAGTAGTGAATGCTTGAATGCTGCACAGAATGGTGTATAAGGAGAAACTGGACTTTAGGTCTGAATTGGTCCGGAGTCTCATAAGCGCCTCACAAGTGCAAAACACAGTCTATTCGAGGACGCGGTTCAACTTCATTTCTACCATCCACTGCGCGATTAGAAAACGTTGGCCATATAATTGAGAGGAATCCTGAAAATTGGAGAAGATATTGCAGAGTTTGTAAAAGCACAACTGTACGTGTAAAAAGAACGCAATTCTGTTACATTCTCATTGCTTTAAGGCCTACCGCACTTAATTTTGTTCCCATAGTTGCGTTACCCTAAAGGTTGATTGAAAAAATAAATTTTAAAAAGGTTAAATGGTTATAAACACTCAATAAAATGGCTATGAATTCAAATATTGGCGCTTTTTTCTGAATATATACATAAATTAGTGGTCCTAAATGGGTTAACAATCCAGTCCGATGCAATGTGTTCATGTTCCCTTCAGTTGTAATAATTCCTTTAAGACACTGGAACTTATCTTGAAATGTTAATTTATTAGATTGTATACTGATAGTGAGAGCGTATATTTTTATGTCTATCAACTGCCAAATGTTGTTGATTTTGCTTTTGTTAATTAGGTTATGAAGTTACATTACGAGAACATGTTTTCCAACCAGAAGCCTTTGCTGTGACAGAACAAGAAATGTACTATGCAGGTCCAACTGCATGACACTACGCTGAGTACTAGGATGAGAAGAAGAGGGAAGCTAGAAGGATTTGAATGTCTTGTCATCAAACCTCTCTTAGCATAATAAACGGCTTGCCATAAATGGTCAAATAAAATATATTTAGTGGAATTCACAAATTTAGCATGAAATCACTCAGGAAATTCTGGGGAACTTATCAGCACATTGTCTCCTAAGGAAATATGGCAAAAAACGTAGACTGACAGAAATGAACACAGAACACTTACTGTGCGAATCGAAATTTCTAGGAAAATATTCCTTTGAACATTATTATTAGTTAGTTCACATAAGAAAATAATACAATATATCTTTTCAAGGAGGAGAACAAGCTTAGCATTGATGCCGATGGCGAGAGAAATGAGAGAGAGGGCCTAGAGCTAAAGATAGAGATAAAAACAGGAAGTAAAATAGCAAAGAGGAGACAAAAGCAACGAACTTAAAATATAGTTCCATTAAATATACATCACTAAAAATTGTCCGAGCAATATTGAAATAATTTTTTGCTGGTACGCTTTATTTTCGTGGATAAACGATTCCAAAGCTGAATCGCAAATAAAAAAAAATTGGACGTAAAGTGATTAGATATTTGCAACCTGACAGCGATTAATTGCATTTTCCTTTGATTTCTTGCAAAAGTTACTTCGGCTCTTTGGTGCTCAGAATTTTGTGTATTGACAGCATGGTTCTATAGTTCATCAAGTCAATCTACGAACATCCAGTTATCTGTTTAGCATAAAAATCATGTTCATATCGGATATATTCGAGTACGAGTACATGTACATACCATCTTGATCAAAAAGTTCCCGGGGGACACCACCGTGTGGCGCTCCAATTGTTCAGACTTGAGTTCTGTTTTTTTTTTGTTAAGTTGGTAAATCTGTTGTTGACATGCCCTCTAAATCTTAGCATTATAGCTTGACATTTGCAATAGTTACGTAGCCAAGAGTACATCTATCTCTGTGTGTGCTGGCGATTTTTCACAATTTTAGAAATGGATTTAAATTTGCAAGGAATTTGTATTAAATTTTGCGTAAAAAACGGATTTAATAGTGCGCGAACTTTGGAAATGTTGGAAAAGTGTTTCGGCAACGATTCTCTAATGAAAACGGTCATTTACCAGTGTCACGAGCGGTTCAAAAGTGGTCGTAACTCAATCGAAGATGATGAACGCAGTGCGCAGTGGCAGACCATCGACATCGAAAACCGACGAAAACATTGAGGAAGTAAAAGAAATGTTGGTCAATAACCGCAAATTCACCATCAGAGAGATAGCGGAGGACTTGAACATTGCCTCTGGATCCGTCCAAGACATTTTGGTTAATGATTTGGGTTTCCGTCGTGTAGCAGCAAAGTTGGTGCCAAAAGACCTCAATTTCATGCAAAAAAGAGACCGTGTTGACGTCGCAAAAGAGATGATTTGCGAGGCTGAATCCGATCCCACATTCATCAAAAGGATCATTACTGGAGACGAGACGTGGATTTATGAGTACGATACGCAATCCAGACATCAGGCAAGTAAATGGCGTTCACCAAATGAGCCGATACCAAAAAAACCACGTCGTTTTCAGTCAGAAATGAAGGCAATGCCCACGGCTTTCATGGATTACAACGGTGTAGTGCATCATGAATTTTTGCCAGGAGGCCAGACTGTAAATAAAGAGTATTATTTGGGCATTATGAGATGTTTGCGTGATGCAATCCGCCTAAAGAGACCAGAATTGTGGGCAGAAAACTCGTGAAAACGCACCGTCGCACAGTGCCATCATTATTCGTAATTTGTTGATGAAAAATGCAACAAATACCATCCAACAGCCATCGAATTCACCTGATTTGGCTGCCTGTGTTCTTTCTGTTCAATCGAGTTAAAAAACCACTACTAGGAACGCGTTTCAGCAGCCGAGAGGAAGTAATGGAAAAATCGCAGGAAGCACTGATAGACATACCGAAAATCGAATATAAAAAATGTTTCGAGTATTGGATCAAGCGCTGGCAGAAGTGTGTTGCAGTCGATGGGTATTACTCTGAAGGGGAAAATATAGATTTAGATGAATAAACTTGTATTTCCACTTTGAATACATTCCGGGAATCAATGTAGTATATACATAATTCGCACTGCAGCAGTGAGCTTTCCTTTTGATTCATGGTCCATTTTTGTGAATACGTCACAACCATATATGTTATAAAAATTGGTAAAAGTAACGCCTCAGTAAGCTATAATTTTGTAATTAGAGCGAGGTAATTTGCAGAGGGGTTGAGCCCTCGAGGTACACCATATATCTAGGATACTATTTTATTGACATGTGCATTCAAATTAAGGTTTTGGATAAAGTAAACCCCTAGAAATTTAACACTATCTATCATACGTATTCTATTGTATATTCATGTGAACTGTTGCAAAGGTTTTGTTTAATATTGGAAGCAGAGAATACAATTTTACGTCACCAGCATATACAAGGTCTAGCATCAATTATCAAACATATCTGCTATGTTTAAAACTATTAGGCACTACTGAATTTTCATTCATAATTAAAAACTCCTAAGAAACAATGCAAGGTTTTTTTGTTTTTACTTATTTCTATTGTTATTATGTTGTATGAGTTCACAATCAAACTAATATTTCGTTGGTCCACTCTTGATTTCTTGAATTCCTGACTATCCACCAATCGTTTGTAAACAGAAGGGTTAATTTCAGGACACTGAGTGGGCCACTCTAAGGCCAGACCCTTGCTTTTGCTGGTTGCGTATGACACGGAGCATTGTGCTGTTGGAAAATGACTTGATTTTTTCGCCTTTCAAATAATTTGTGTGAATATAGGTCGCGGAGTTCATCGGTCTCATACAATCCAAATCATCACAATGCCACCACCGTGTTTTAGGGTATTAACCAGATCTTCGGGATTGTAAGCTTCCCCAGCTCTGCGACGTACGTGCACTACATTAGAAGTGTCGAAAAGCTGAAAAGAAGTAAGTGTTAAAGTTGAGGGTTCACATTTTTCATGTTCTTATGTTTCCAGTAAGATTGTGATTTATTATTAAATACAATATCATCGTGCATTGAATTTACTTCAATATTACATTCATCGGACCATAAAACCTTTTCCTAGTTTGAAGCTGCCCAATTCGTACACCTTTTCACCCGAGAAAGTCGTTTGTTTTTTTTTTGTCACCTAACACTGAAGTGGGTGTGACTACACTTAAAATGTCCAAGCACGTGTTAAGTTCTTTTTGGAAAATGGGATAGAGAGAGAATAATGAGGAGACTAAATTATTATTGTATTGTAACTGAACTTGTTGTTGTATTCTAGGCAACCACTCATTTTATGTGATTTTAGTTTCCTGAAAAAAAGAATGTCCTTCGAGAACGGTTGAGGTTGAACACCATACCATCCGATTTGGAAACCAATACACTACCACTTGAGCCACGGCCACACACTGAAAGCAAAGGTGAATGCCTGGCCTTTCTAGCTTTGAGGCCAGTTTCATTAAGTCGTCTGTTAACAGTTGTAATCAAGGGTTTTGGAATGGGTATGACTTTTGCAATATTCCAACTTCCGAGAAAAATAGATGTCGTTATTATAGCATTAACAATATGCGTGATTATATTTATAACGTTTGGCAGTAGAATCCTTATCGGCCCCCATCGCATTTGACTCGACTCGGACCATTACCTACTTTGTTGTAGCCAAGGTACGTACGGTTGCAAATATCACGAACATCGCTAAGGCAAGCTAATACTGTGTAGTATATCACTTCGACGCCGAACTGCTACAATCGCAAGAGATCGCCAAATTCTTTTCCGACCGAGTCTCTCTTATTCTCCTAAGAGGTCTTAAGTATGCCTCCAGCATCTAGTATCGAATACCAGTGGAAGTATTGCCAAAAAGCCGTCAGAGGTGCTGCCTCTGATGTCCAAGGTTTCACTCGGCCACCACAACGAAACCCCTAGTTTGACGATCAGTGCCAGCAAGCACATGCAGCTAAGCAAAATTAATGCAAAGAGGCGATGTGTAAAAGTCCTAGAGCTTCCCACAAGCTCTACGAGCAGGAGAGGACAAACGAACACCGGCTTCTCAGGAGAAAAAACAAGGAGTATGCGAAACGTGAGATCGAGGAATTTAAGAGGTGCTACTCCAGGAATGGGATTCGGAAATTATACCAAACTTAAAAAAAACATGCCACTAACACAAACCCTTAACCGAATTCTATACAGACGTACAAGGGAACATAATATATAGTACAGTGGAGTCAATGCTGAGGATTTGGAAAGATCATTACTGGACTGTACATATAATGGCAATGACGAACCAAATATTGATGTTAGGGAGAATTAACCTTTCAGCCTGGATGATGTAGACCACCAATTCCTTCCACCCGACCTGGATGAAGTGAAGATAGCCATATCTAAGTTTAAGTCCGAAAAAGCTCCTGCCGAGCTCTTCAATGCGGCAGGCGATTTTTTTTTATTATTAGGAGGCGAGCGATGACTTAGTAAGGAGCACACACCGACTCATATGTAAAATATGGTCGAATGAAGGTATGTGCGATGAATGGAACCTCAGCATTGGTTGTGGAATCCTCAAGAAAGAAGACCCTCTGAATAGCGCAAACTGCACAGACAGCAGTCTTCTTAATATCGCCTGCGAGATCCTATCTGTCATATTGTGTGAAGCCTTGAACTCGTTTGTCAATATCCTGATTGGTCTATATGACTGTGGTTTGGGCCAGGCAAGTCTACTGTCGACCAAATATTCACACTATCTCTGCACAACTAGTCTGTTTCTCCAGGATAACGATGGAGAATGAGCGGCGCTCCATCAAAGTTCATAAAAAATTCGCCCATACTTTGATGTCAAAAAAGTACTTAGACAAGGCGGTTTCTTTAACATCATTCACAATCAGAGGCACAATCTTTCAAAACTCCATCCGATTACTCACATATGTCGATGACATAGTTGGAAGAAAACGTGACATCATCGTCGCTTTTTCGGGAGTACTGAGACGGAAGCGGAGAAGATGGGTTTAACGGTAAATGAAGACAAGACCAAATACTCGTATATGCTGTCAACTAGAAACGATACATAACATCGACTCGTGCGTGCATATTATAAAAAAAAAATAAAACAGGACGTCATCCGGTATCAATATGACTTAGACGTAATTAAGGACTTAGTCTACTTAGGCTAGGTATCAATTCACACAACGACAACAGCGCTGAGCTAGCAGAGTTCTCTCTCGAACACTCGAACAACAAAAGTGACCTTATAAAAGACTTTAAACCCAGTCCTGTCCGGTGGTGCAGAGGGATGGACTTTATCGAAAATGGATAAGGGTCCTCTTGGCTGCTTTTAAATTAAAATTCTTCGGGTGATTTTTGGTTCTGCTTAGACGATTAGGGGAGGACGCAGCTAGGTATAGATCGAGCTGGCTGGAAACGCTTGTTGGTTGAGGCCCAGGTCCATCTCTGATTGTATCGTCACCTTAAGTAAGTAAGCATCGCATTTTATGTAATAGCATATAAGACTATTCTTGCCAACGCATATTTCGTCAATACGAGAAAGAGAAAATGTGTGAACCCAAATGAAATCGAAGAGCTGGATGCTTCAGTAATTGACAAAAATTTCGCATTAAGTTCCTTAACATCAATGTCACTTGAAGTTCCAGAAGTGAATTTATTTCTGTAGTGAGCCTTTTTGTTCCTACGAGCAAGAAATTTCGCTGCATTGCGAGCAGCTTTAAATTCTCTTAGAATGACTGTGGACCCGTATCGCTTCCACCTTGCATACAATAGATCAAGCTTTTTGCTGCGTTTATGCACTTATTGGATCAGCCATAGCAGATTATTTGTCTTAGTTCTTCGAATTTTAACAATAATGTGACCGCTAAAAAGATATTGTATTTGGTTATTAAAATATTCAATTTGGAAAATCTTATTTTTTGTGTTATAAAGAGCCATCGAACTGAAACTTTGACAGTCCGTAAAAAGAGTTTCCAAGTTTATTTTCTAGGTTTGGTAGGTTTTATATAGCACCTCAGTCACAACACTAGAATGCATTATTCCATTACTATGGTGAAGACGGAGAAAATCTGTTTAAAGTGCTCTTGTATTCTCCCTACACAAATGCGTCTGGGTTGCGCGAACACCGTTCAGCGCTTTGGGAACAAATTGCCTATTTGCTATTTGCTATTTTTTTCTTAAGGATCTGTTCTCAAGTTTTTTTTTTAAAAATCTATTTTCCGTTTGTAAATTTTTTTTCGATGCTTATTATATTTACCGAAAGCTGCTGGAAATGATTTTGTGGAGAGCCTGCACCAATCCATTTCTCAGATCTGGTCAGAAGAGTGTGTGCCTGATGAATCCAATATTTCGCATCGTTTGCCCGATCCACAATAGAGGTATGTGCATATGTATATGTCTCCTGAACATCGGATACAAGATCTTATCTGCCGTATTGCGTGGACGTCTGAAACCAACAACCTGGTGGGTTGTATTCCAGTGCGATATCAGAATAGAAAAGTCCACAATCAACCAAATTTTCACAATCCGGCAGATCAACAAGATCAAATCGATACCCACCATCTTCTCAGTTATAGAGCCATGCCTAGTTTTGGCATGCCTGCTAAACTCGTTCTTCTGTGCAGATTGATGATTGAGAACGCTCACTGCTCCGTCAAGGTCGGCAACGTCTTAACCCAGACCAGTGATGTCAAAAAAGGTTTTAGACAAAGTGGCGTGCTGTCATGTGACTTCTTTAACATCTGAGTAGAAACATGTTGACATATGTAACTGCGCCAGCACAGAGGGCGGTCACCGGGGCGTTCGCTTGTATTGAAACGGAAGCGGTAAATGAGCGCAAAACCAAATATTTGCTGTAACACAACATCAGAGTCGACTGCTACGATTTCGAGGTAGCTCGTTTATAGCTCTGCTATAAATTCTGCTAACAACACCTCAGCAGAAATAAAATGAAGAATCACTCTTGCAATCGCTGTTTCTTGGGGCTGCCTTCGTACCCCCAAGTACTAAGTACTGAGTACTAAGGCTCTATCCCGAAAAACTAAGGAAACTCTATATAAGACTTTGATCATCCCAGTCCTACTCTATGGTGCTGAAGAATAGACTTTACCGAAAACAGATGAAGATATCCTCAGTCGCTTCGAGAGAAAAATCATTCAAAAAATGTTCGGTCCCGTTTGCGCTAACGGGCTTTGGAGAAAATTCAACGTGAAACCTTATGAGCTATAAAGCGATAGTCAGAAGACTGTGCATCAGTTGCGTGAGATGAGTAAGACATGTAGAGCCAATGGACACCAATGCTGCGGTCCGCAGAGTCTTAGAATCTAACCCGGAGGGACGTCGCAGTAGATGAAAACGTCACTTTAGGTGGCGCGTACAAATAGAACTAAATAGGGACTTCAACCGGCTTAGAGTGGGAAATTGGAAGGAACTTGCTAGTGATCGGCCTAACTGGATAGGTTGGTAATTGAGGCCCAGGTTCACTATGATCTATAGCGCCACCTAAGTAAGTAAGTAACTGTTTCCCATATTTGGATTAATATTAGATTTATAATTGATTGTATCGATATAAGGGAAATAATTAAGTAAATCTATTGTCTCATAAAAAAAGATTTATAACTTTTTTTGTTGTCTGCTCTTAATTTAAAATTTAATTTGAACTAGTTACTATATATGTTAGGTATAATCAAACAATAACAGCACAGTATAAAAAGAATGATTTTTAGAAGCATTTTGTAGGATTAAGGCCATTTCAGCTCAGATTTCTGATTGACCCCAAACTTTCGAGCGGTAGAGTATGTATAGAACGTGTACAAACACTTTTCTCGTGCCTAAATTTTGAAATCTAGAATTTGACAGCAGACTATATCTACACGCATACCTATAGATATATGGATATGCATTATTCTTCTAATTGAATTAAATAAATTTGTGTTAATGTTTTTTGTATCTTTTTGATATAAGATACGTTTTTTTCATATCTATTGTGATTAATTGAAAATTCCTTGCGTTACGAGGATAAGTAGTGTTAGTTAATGTTCGCAGTTTAATGATCAGATTATTGGTCATCCAGAGGACAAACATGTAGATGGATGACATAGGTGGTGAGTTTACTCATAAGGTCATACCCGAGGTTGAAGGATACAACAACAGGCACATATTTAAGTCTATGTGTGGCATTTGAGAGGCGAAAGAGCCCACCCCAAGCCGACGAGCTAAGCAGTGCTATCAAAAGTGTCGAAACTTTCCACAGTTTAGGATCAAATCTAACCCGAACCCAGCCAAGATGAAGATGAAGCAAGTTGACCTATCCCCTTTCTTTATTTGAAATGAAAGGCAACCAAAATGAACATGTATCCTGTGCAAATATTTTTTGATGGATAACATGTTGATGAATGATGAACGATATCCTAAGCCCTACTCCATTAATTTCATCTTTGAACGGTTTAGTGACATGAACTCATTTCTTAATGCTGTTGGTACTTTTGCCCTTCGATTTGACAAGCTGTGCTCTACGTATACGAGTATTCCTCGTCATATTCCGACAATATTTTCTGCTTCAGTCCCGCAAACATTTCTCACAACATTGTAAAGTTCCTGGGTAACTTTGGGTGCTAAACTATCACATATCACATATTCGTATCAAGGTTTTGGCATCTGTATTGATGGTACGGTCTGTGGGAGTAGAAATTGCGAGATGTTTTCTCGTTTCATGCAACAAAATATGCCTGTCCACAAATCACTTGAAACAGCAAAATGCTTAGAAACCTAATCAATCCATGACAAACTGCTTCATTCGTCTCTCGAACTGTAGTAATATTTTCTGTAAACGAAAGTTCCGTCTTCCTTTATTTTAATTCTGCACGCCCTTGTTGTCCCTTCAGGGCAATAATAATAGCAGAACAACAAATAAGTCAAGTGCTCGTGTCTTAGAACCAGGCGTATGGAAGTGAGATATAATCCTTCACAATAGCAGCATAAATAAGCTATTATATACTAAATGACAAGCTCTTCTTATACTTTGCAAGCAAGTGTCTCTAAGAAAATCGACTTTAACTTTTGATATACATGTTGACAATTCGCACAGAAAGGTTATTACGCGAATTGAGGAATTCGATTTTTATACCAATTTTGCTGATTTCTGAGCCCAAAACCTTTCCCAAATACATATCTGCCTGGTTATGGATCCGATCAACTCTCCTTTTTATTCGTGGTGCATTTTACTGACTCATGCTTTTTTAAACTTCTGTTTTCTTATGAGTATTCTTTAGTGCATGTAACATAATTTTGTTCATTGTGAGATAAACTGCAAAGCGGTTCATAAATTCTACAAAGAAACAAGAAAACTTTTAAAACTTTAGACTAATTTGGAGGAAAGTTTAGAGGAAAACTGGCGTCTCTTGTACCAACTTTTACGAAAAGACTGAAGCAGTCCTCAAAAGGGAGCAATCAGCCAGACGGGAATCACTCAGAAAATCTGCACCTACACAGAGTTGAAAGCAGAGAGTCTACGTCTCATGCACATACCTCACTTCCCAGATAACCTTATCAGATCCAGCTTACAACCAGCATGCCAGAGGTGGTATCTGCCATCGGATGTGGTGAAGGATGAGGCCATCAGACATACTGCTTGCATTGATAGCTTCAAGTTGCCTGGCTCTGATGTCACATACCCAGTTATACCATTGTCCAAAATGGTATAAAGCTATAGACCAGCTGCTGGTAACTCTAAAGACAATCTTCACTATTAACCTGTTACTGGCATATATACCGAAACCCTGGCGAACAGTGAGAGTAGCCTTATACCGAAAGCTCACCAAAGCTTCGGATTTATCAATCTGACCTTCTTCATATTGAAGAAGCAGACGTGCCCAAAACTGTTTTTCGAACGCGTCCCCTGCGTAGAAACGGCGTAGGTCGAATGAGAGTACCTTCAAAATCTGATTGGCAAAATTGAGGGCGCACTCGACAAGAAGGCATACACGATGGGCATTAAAATCTATACTGAGGTAATTTTTAACAACTTTAGATGGCATGTATAACTCGGCCAGACAACACGGAGTAGACGAATAAAAGCAATGCTGGTGAATAGAATTCTGACTGCGGATGTACGAGTAATGGCTTCTGCAAATCCCATTCTGTCTCCACAGAATGGCGCATGTTGGTCGACTCAATCGTTCTGACGTTTATTCTTAAGCCCTTGCAGATGATGTAATACTACCTGTTAGACCGTGTTTAGAGGCTCACCTTGGCGTTATGGACGATTGGTGCACCAGCATAGGTTTTTAGTCAATCCTTTCAGAATTGAGGTTATTCTCTGAGATCTAAGGCACCTAGCGCTTAAAGGCCTCATCATCTGATTCTCCAAAGAGCAGCTAAGTAAGTTAGTGTCATCCGGGATAACAAACTTGCCTGGACTAAACATGGTACGTCAAAATCCTCTATAGGGAGGGGGCCAAGCATTTGCATCTGTAGCGACAACTAAGCTGCGCTAAAAGCCTTGCTTAATTCCCTTATTAGTTCGAGAACGCAAGACTTCACTGGTCCATTGTCAAAATGTGATAACGGGAAATGAAATCGCCGATGAACTTATTGGCAATATTAAGGCTTCCATTGACAGGTGGGATTCATATGAGCCCAAGGAAGTCAGCGACTTCCCTGCTAGGAAAGACTACAGGCCGCTTACTTACGTTTACTTATTTGCTACAAATTGTAGTAATTGGCACAACATCGTACAACGCTTTCTGTGAGAGTGATGACGACACCGTGGACCACGACCTCCATGATTGTGCAAGTGCTCGGGTGGCTCCTGGTACTGTAGGCATTCTAGCACTGTAGCGCTCACTTATCTTTATTTGACAAGCTGAGAAATTTGAGTAAAAGGAACAAATAAGGAGTACAATAAACTAGTTGTTTGGCTGAGTGCTATCTTCCGACAGAAAGAAAAAATAAAGCGATTTGTCATGGTCAATGCTCTTCTAATCTCGTTTTCTTGCCTTTTTTCAACTTGTGTTTTTCCATAAGTCTCAGCCATCTGCATCGGCTTCAAAATCTGATGTAACGTCGTCCACGAAATGACTGCCAATAGAGAGCACCAATAAGACAATACGAGACTTTTCCCAACCTGATAACACTAAATATTTTGACAAATTTTGGCAATACCTATGTGATGTCTTTCTTGTTATACACACTTTACATCAGTCTAAGAAGGTCATCCTTCACCCATTCTATTCAGCACTAAAACCAGGAGCCGGAATTTAGCTTTTCAATGGAGGATTTAAAAATGCGTTTAGATCGATGCGAAATAGAGATTTTGATTTAAGTACGATGTGGGCGCATAAAACCGAGAAATGGTTGACTTTTCCAATTCCTTATTGGATTTTCTTCTTTCCTGTATTTTCTTCCGATTTTCGTTTATTTATTTACTCGCGTATATATGTACGAGTATATATTTTTGTACTTTTGAAAATAACAGTTTTTTTTTTTCGTTCTTACAGGGCATACCACTGCTCGTGCTTTACAGGATTTAGTGGACCGGATTGTGGTCGTGGGCCATTGTGTGAGGACCCACATACGAATTTCTGTCAAAACGGTGGGACATGCAAGTAAGTTTTTAGCCTATTATACGTTATGTACGAGTATGAGTGTATTATCGTACTTCATGCCACATGCGTCTGTGTGTGTGTTTGTATTTTGATTTAACTTTTCGAAACGACATTGTGTTTTGAAGGATTTATGGACTTTTTTTATAGATTTTATATATACATATTTGCTGGGAACATATTTTCTATTTGGTTTTAGTACGGGATGCCCAAATGTTGGTTTTGCTTCAGTGCTTGTTTGTTGTTGTGATGACACATTTTGGTAACGATAATCGGTATAGAGGTCATTTGAAAGGAGATGAAATATATGATGAAATATGTTGCGGCTAGTGTGGATTTAGTGTCATGAAAAAGTGTCATTCATGTTTTAGAAACTGTTGGGTACTATCACTTTAATGAGGGTATGGGCACAATGTGACCTTTACGCTGCCGCATAGGGTAGTATTTAATTTGATCTGACTTGGGAATTTACAGAAATTTTAGTTTGATGAAACAAAAAAAAATTTTAGGTTATTTGAGAGCCTGGCGACTACGAATATACAAGTATACATGTGGAAACTGTACAACTAATTAATTTAACGAAGGTTTTTAATAGGTGCTGCTTTCCCCAGACAGTGAATGACGCAGTGCCTTGTTGTTCTATGTTGAAAAATATAGTTATAGAATTTACTCCTGCGAGTACATACATTACAATTCGTATTTTTATAGCTGTTTTAAATCCTTGAAATATGGTCAACGAGAATAGAATGGAAATATCTATTGCATTTTAGTTACTCTATTTAAATGCGCATATAATTTCTTCTTATTTTAATTGTTGGTGCATTCAGAAGGTGTAAACTTAAATATCAGAAGTACTTAGACCCGCAATTGGAAAATGGTCACGAATTAATGTGTTAAAGCAACCTTTTAAATGATTATTATCGATTACTTTCTTACATGGAATTGTCGTTCAAGCTAATTTTTTTTTTAAATTAAATAGTGGGATGTTGCTTCGACATTTCAACCAGTTCAGTTGAAGATACCTATCTTTCCTAATATCTGAAAATTACTTTTTAATCGTTGTATTCCAAGAAATATACACATATAGAAACGGATAGTTGAAAACCCGTAGGGTGAATCTACCTTCTTTTTTTTTATAATTAGCTCGCGCTCAAGGGATTTGAGTACATTTAAAATGTTTGTACACAGAGCGGGCGAAGGAAAATCAGGGATGAAGAAAAGGGAAATACCGATGTACATATATTTGTCTTAGATGTTTGCAAGTTATAATGAATAGGAAATAGAGAGCTCGGCAGGGAATTCCATAAGCGAGTTGTACTGCTTAGGAACGAATCTCGAGATTTCAGAGTTCGTCCATTTCTATGGATCCTGGTGGTGGAAATAACGGAAAGCAAGACAGGAAACATTATGTCAGTGTTGAAGGGTGCAATTGACTGACTAACATTACAATAGTATCACCTATGAGTTTTATCGCACGATTTTGAATCTTATCTAACAGGTGCAGAAATGTTTTAGAAGCACCTGACCAGATGTTGGCATTGTACTCCAATTTTGGGCGGATCAGGCGGGTGAATGCCTGATATATTAAGGTTAGATCAGAAGGGGTAAAATATTTCTTACATCGCTTGAGGAAAGACATTTCGCAGCATTTTTGACAACTTCGAATATGTTGTTATTCCAATGTAAGTTGTCACTGACACACATACCGAGAATGGAAAGTATTTCGGTTTCACCGATGCTAGTGCCATTCATGGATAATGGCTGAATACTTAAATTTCTCTTTAACGACAGCAGATAGCATTGTGATTTAGAAGTATTAACCCACAGATGAGCGGTGGCCCAGACCCATACATATTACATGCGTATATTTCAGGACAGGGAATGGAAGACGACCAGAGATGTATTGGGTCTACAAGTAAGTTTCCAGCGTTTTTTTCCAAAATTTGAAGTTTTGTTATGAAAACATAGTTACAATGCTTTATTCAAAGTATCGTCCATCGGAAGCTACAACTTTCCCCCATCTTTCTGGCAATTTATGAATTCCGGACCAAAAAAATTTCTCGTCTTTCGAGCCCAAGAACGTATCGAGCCAATTTTTGATTTCTCTACTGAGCTGAAGCTTATTCCCGTAAGAGCGTTCTGCATCGAACGAAACAAGTGGTACTCAGATGGTGCCAAGTCTGGACTGTAAGGCGAGTGAGGCAGAATTTCCCATCCACTATTTTCCAAATAGTTTTTCACCGAAACCGCAACATGTGGCCGAGCGTTGTCGTGATGAAAAATGACAGACTCATGCTTGGTCTCATATTCTGGCCGTTTTTCTTTTAATGCCCGCTTCAAACGAATTAGTTGGGTTCGATATAATGGTCCTTTGATGGTTTCTCCACTCGGAAGCAGTTCGTAGTATACGACACCCTTTTGATCCCACCATATGCAGAGCATGACCTTATTCACGTGAATATTTCGTTTCGGCGTCGATTGGGCGGGCTCGCCGGGCTTTGTATACGATTTTCTGTGTTTAGGATTATCATAATAAATCCATTTCTCATCACCAGTGACAATACGATGCAAAAACGATTTATTTTTATATCGCTGCAGTAACATTTCGGACATGCAAAATGGCCGTTCGACTACTCTTGGCTTCAATTCGTACGGCACCCAGTTTCTAACCTTTTGAGTGAATCCCAGTGCTTTTAGGCGCAGGGAAACGGCTTGTTGCGTGACGCCCAATGATGCAGCAAGTTCTTCTTGAATCTGACACGGATCCGCATCCAGTAAAGCGTCCAATTCCTCGTCTTCAAAACTTTTCGGCTTTCCGGGGCGATCTTTGTCTTCAACTCCAAAATCACCACTTTTGAACCGTTTGAACTACTCGCGGCACATCGATTCACCAATACATTCCGCCCCATAAGTTTCCGAAAGCAAACGATAGGCCACAGCCGCACTTTTCTTCATATTAAAGAATAAAAGCAGCGCTTCCCGCAAAATGACGTTTATTTGGCTGGAAACTTGCCATGATTTTGCTCGATAAAATGTACGACACCAATAGAACTGCTCAAATATAACGCTGCAAAGTTATTGACAGATACAAAATACATAGGGTCTGACGTTTCTGCTCGGGATCCACTGGTGGCGCCATCTCTGACAAACGCTGGAAACTTACTTGTAGACCCAATACTATACAGGGTGTTCCAGTTTAGGTTTTCGTCCTGATAGCTGAAGATTCCTGTAGTTATGGCAAACAAAAAATTGTATTGCAGGGGTGGTCTATTTTCACCCCCTCCAAGTTATAGGCCGTTAAAATGAGGAACCTCTGATTTCGAGGCAAAGCTTCTTGAAAGGCCGTAGCTTTCTAACGGATTCAGCTTAAGAAACCGTTGTGAAAGAGAATTTCAGTGTGCATAAAATACTAAAATTTCGTCCAGTTCGATGAACGCCAGCCAAAATTATAGCATTTTAGAGCTAACATTTTGAAAAATTGTTGAACCAATTTCATTACAAAAATGCGTTTATCTTGAAATTTTCAACTTTTAGGTTAACTTTTTTTATCAAAACTTTTGACTTCTTCTTCTTTATCTACGATTTTTATGTATAACTTGTCCACCTACGATTAACGTAAGTTATTGCAAACCACTATTTTATTCAGGCAAATGGGTCACAAAATAAATTTAATATCCCTTTGCGGTCCTAAAAAGGACCGTTACCCTTTAAGATTTCGAAACGCTTTTATAGTACATTTTCGAAGTATTGCTCGTGCCTTTGGATGCACGTTCTAGCTCGTTTGATGATTTCAGACTGCAAATTAATATTTGGTAAAATGCCTCTTAGCTCCTCTGCCACTGTATTTATTCTCTCTTGGAGCTTTTCCCGACTTGAAATTTCAGTTAAATAAACCCTTTCTTTTAAAAAAGAATTTGTCAGCGTAAACTGTTCTGTCGCTGGCCATATATTTTTCCATCAATTTCATGACAACCCGCTCGCCTTGTTTCGTCTCTCGTTGGCCACCTGGTGGTCCTTCAGGGGATAATTTGACACGAAATCGCAGACCCACCAAACATCTTTTCCGTATTCGCAGGCTTACTCGGAATATATTGAGCAAACCTAGTTCGTCCGCGACACGAAAATAACTGCTCATTAACGGTCACTTGGCAGTCCGCGGTGTATGCCCTCTTTAAATTAGCCATCAGCATGGGACATACATCGTCTATTGCCGCAGATTTGCTTTGTTGAAACCTCTCCGCACGAGTGTTACAGTTATAGAAGCGGATATATGTGAATAAGTACTCGGTTGAAGGATATGGTGGCTTTGTAGATGGGCATATTGTAACCCGCCCACAATTCTTTTGCTGGCTGTGAATTGGCGTGGAACATACCAGTAAACAGCAACATCCCAAAGACGGCATACATTTCGTCCTAGTTAGTCATCATCCGAACTCGCTGTTTTTTATTGGGATGCGCTTCGTTCCATGATCGAAAGGATTCCAAGGCCGTTCGATTAGTTTCTCGCACGATAATGTTCACGATTTCGGCCCTTTATGTGTAATCGTTGGCACATTATGCCAACGTGGTCTTCCAGAAGGTGGTGGATTCGCATTCTATATCTTGCCATCTTTCGAACGGTAAGCCTCTTCCTGAATAGAAGCAGTCACGTAGTCTGGTGCAACAGCACTGGATAAGGGAATTGCCGTTGGTGCTTCTGTGTATAATTCCTCCGCATAATCATTGTCGTTATCATCTAAAACGGCTTCTAACTCAATTTCTTGGTCAATACCGGACGCCTCATCCACATTTTAATCTTCTTCTGGCCAAAATATAACATCAAGTCCAATTTACACTAGTAGTAATTTAGTCTCCCCATTAAATGTTGGATGCCACCCATGGAGCGAAATATCCTCTGAGCCCAAAAATATTTCTCTCTCTCTCTATCCAATTTTCCGAAAAACTTAACACGTGCTTCGGCATTTTAAGATTAGTAATACCCTGTTGAGTGTTAAGTTCTTTTTTTTAAAAAAAAAAAAAAAAAAGTAGTTTTCATCATCCCAGTCGTCACCTGATTGTAATTGGTCGAATTGCGACCCCATAATTTGTGCAATTGCGTCTCCAGTCGCTCTCGTTCTTCCGGATTCAAATTTGGTGCATTAAGTTTACGAACCAAGTTTGTCATAATACCAACCTCACTACATTCTCGCTCCATATTACTGGCAACGGAAAACACGAAAAAATTGACACACGAGCCAAATTCTATTCACACGTGAACTAAAGATAACATTCAATGAACCAGTATTGCTAAATAATCTAATATCAAATCACCAGCCAATTTACTTTCGATATTCGCACCATGAATCTACTCAGACCCATGTATGTATGATTCACGAAAGCCGTTAAAAATTAAATTTTTCCACTATAAATACATCGAAAACGTATTGTTTACTTTGTTTTCACCTCAGCATATGGTATTTGAAAAAGTCATGGACTGCTGCTACTCAGAAATACCAAAAAAAAAACTTAAGCACATTTCAAAACCGGTTTGGTCCACTGTGTCGATAGTTCCCCAATTAGTTATGCTGCTAATATCGGAACTTAATTTGCTTAACCTATGCTGTCGTTCCTGTTCTACAGCCTCCTTTAAAGTCTGTCCATTGAAATCCTTTACTTCGTTGATTTTGTATTCAAAGGATCAACGACTACTTGATTGCACTTACATTAATAAACGGTTCATCGTCAAATATTAGTGACCAATACGCTAAGCAATTTTATAGATGTAGGAATTCAAATGTCAGAATGCTGGGAAGTTCGCCTTTATTTGGTTTCGATTCCAGAATCCTTATTCTCGGATAATATAATAAATCTCAGGAGCCCATATGACCGATTTTTATTCACAAACTCAGTTATTGTTATTTACCAAAAATTATTTAACCAGTACACTGAGGCTCTGGAAACCTTAAGAAACCTATAAGAATACTGATGCCAGCTTAACGCAGAAATACGTCGGTTTCGCCGGGCAATGCATAACAGTTTATTACAAGGGTTGATTCTTCTATGAAATTTATTTGTATTGATAATTTGTTGATAAATACCTTGAATCGTAAGTTTTAAATAGAAAGTAAAGACAAAAATCGGCCTTCTAGTCGGTTTTTTAGTGTTCAATGCTTCCACAGTATGTACTATATATGTTATGCTTATACGAGTACATATCAGAAAGGAACTTCAAAATAATGGAGAAGACGTAGACAAATGACTATTGAATTTAGCTTAGTTTGGTTTCTCTGATGAGGAAGACGGCAAAATCAAAACATCTGGCCAACGCTATGTGCAAACATTTTAAAGATACTAATAACCCTTTGAGTGCGCGCTAATTATAAAAAAAACGACCATGATTTACGAGAAGGAGCATGAGTTATCTAGAGCTATTAGGCATCTGCAGGAGTACATAGAAGTAGTAAATATTGATGGATAAAGAGTTAGTGAGTAAGAGTATTGTAGTTTTTCAAGGTCTCGTACTTTTGGTTCAATATTTTCGTACACCGCTTCAGTATTCTGATGAACATTTTAATTACAGCGTATAGTTAAAATCAAATTTATTTTGTTTGCCATAAGCGAAAGAAATGTCGTTTCTAAAGGCTACTGAAACCTTCTATCCGTAAGGGCGCTAGAATTTTACCATCCTCTGATACTATTAGTTTGATGATTTTTCTCATCAACCACTGTTGAGCTGGTACGTTGTCGCCTGTATCAAAACTAGCGTACCCAATTTGACATTCGATCCCATTGACTTACATATCGTTCGTTTTTATATTGCAACTCCTCTTCAGACCAACGAGCCTAGAAGTGTTGTTTAATCTAGGATAATCATCGCCATCTATTTAGATCGCTTACTTACTCAGATTCGATGCATGGTTCGTTCAAATATAGCTTTTAGGGGAGCACCAAATAAAAAAGGCGTCAGCACTTCTTCATCACTTGGATGGATGGACATACGCAGAGGGGTCGACAGTTTAGAATTGCCACGACTGTGGACAACTCTTCGAACGTAAAATATCCCACAGTACGAAAGAGATGAGCTTTGGGAGATTTTACGGCTGACTCCCACAGACCCCTGAAATGTATCTGCTCCCTCAATATCTTTGCCCCCAATGGAAAGCTCGATTTGTTTCTATTTGCTAGCATTTTTATGCAGCGCGTCGCTAGGAAAGGCGCAGACGTTGCTCCATACGTAACAGTTTTTAACTGATATCCCTGTAGGTCATCCGTGGCTTTGTTCCCCCAAAGAATGGACTGGTACATCCTATCGTTTTCATCAACTTGTATCTGCCGATACATATTAGCAATATCTGCATACTTGTATAAACGAAAGAGGAGAATTATTGAGAGCAAAGAATCTTGAATGACTGAACCCTTAAGCAACACCTCATTCAACGAAATATTTGATAATGTGGGACAATTATAATCAAACACTACTCTAAGTTTCGTCGACGACGTACTGGGCTAAATACACATTGATCATCTGGTCCAATTGGTTTCGAGAAATTTTATTCATGTGGCCTAACTTCCATAAATTTGCAATGTTTTGACTTAATTTCTGGATTTTTATCCAACCTTTGTTCTAATGAACGGAACCTTTTCTTGGCAATGCCGAGCGATTCTCCTAACACTTCCGGATCATCTTTAAACTACACTTTGAAAACAAATCTGCCGTTCTCTCACCGCTCTGCTCTTTTTACAAAATGGTTTTCACAGCGTTCTTCATCAGGGGTAAGGACATTTTCTGTTGACTCCGCCCGTTCTATTTTCCAAAAATTTTCAACGAATTACTCAAGTACGCATCATCAGATTTCCCATGCCCCACACACTTGCAAGATCGTATCTCCCAAACACAACCCAACCAATCAAAGTTTGCTGCAGAGTGCGTCAGCCATCTAACTTAATCTGTCCAATAAACAACAACTCGAAAAAGCATTTAGCCCCTATCAGCATATCTATTCGAGAAGCTTGTTGAAATAGGCATCGGCCAAACTATGTTTTTCGGAATATCCCAACTATCGGCAGCGAACGATCGGCTTGGCTGTAGATCGGTAATGTTCTTGATGACAAATAATTGCAGATCTGTTTTGAAATCAGAAATCCTCGACTTGCAAGTCGCATGTCTAATATACCTAATTTTTGATAGACCATTCGTTATTACAATTACTCGTATTTGCATCTCCATTTTGCTTTTTACAAGCCTTAACCTTCTGAGCCATCTGCTCAGTAATAAAATTTAACTGCGATGCAGAATCTAAAATGACACGTACCGGATGATAACTTCCCAAATGATCTCTAACCTCAATTACTGCCGACTTCATTTCCTGTGCTTTCCAATGAAAACGGATGAGGGCGATGGACAATATCTTGTTCACCGTTTGTCCTAGAAGTAGACATAACGTAAGCAACCTTTTGGTTTCTTGAAATCTCCTAGCAACTGGTAGGCTTTGAAACTCGCTACAAATATCAACCTTATTGGCAAGATGTACATTGGAACTGATGCACAGCTAAAGCAGTGGATTTAATTCGTCGACTGTGACCTTGCTTACTACCGCGCCCACATACACAACGATCGTTTCGAGCAGTTGAAGGTGGTAGTGTTTTCTCCGAATGCATTATTCTACACTGGTGATCTAGAACCATCGTGAATTAATTCCACGACGGGAGTTGATTATAATCAACCGTATCTTACCATTTGGCTTGCGTTTCTGAATCCACTCTATCTAAAGTTAGAGATGGGTAATGTCCTGATAGCTAACTATCGACAACATAGCTGTGAGATGAGTATTAAAACTATCCTCCAGGTTTTTTAGAGAGAAGCAGTGGCCTGGAAACTTTTGGGACCTCAAGCATCTTGATCTTGGAAGATTAAGCACTTATTAGCATGCGTCTTTCTAATGTCTTACGATAATTTGTACCTCTAAGCTCAAATTTTTTCACCGCTCCTAACGCTGCCCCAGACAAACATTAAATTATTGTAAATTATCGAGCGAATCATTATGGTCGACTAGATTTTGAATGACCCAATGAAATTAGGATATTCTGAGAATTTGCCCGAAAAATTTGGAAGCTTAATCTGTTCTAATCTTGTATTCAGACTTTCAGCAGCCGCGGAAATTTCCTTTACTTCTGCCTACCCATTCGAGAATCCTAGCCTTGATACAAACGTATAACTTTTCTATTTCCCCTTTTTTGATCTTTGGACATTTCCTGCTTGCTTAAAATACCATTCAAAAATCTCCAAGTGACAATTCAATTCTGTTGCAGACAACGATTCGCCTTTGGCGGCAATCAAATTTTTTATGCGCGTTAAACTTCTCTTTATCGAGGCCTTCAAAGCTTTTAGCTCCAACAAATTTGTTTCCTTTTTTTCAGATGATTCACTTACGAGTATTACCGATTCCTACTCCATGTTAAGGTTTGAATTCAAGAATTTTAACTTTTTGCGAAGCTGTCTTTTGCAATTAATGAAAGGGCGGGAGACAATGTAAGCGAGAATTTATCAAGAAAGACCTATCACTTCCCTACGCTTACAAAGGAGAATTTCTCCTAACCTCCCAATACAAAAACTTTATGCAAAAGTAAAAGCACGCACAGCAACTAAATTTCCAGCAACGCAACAATCTCCAAAAACGCAACAGCCATAGCAACATAATTTATTCAGCAACAATTTCCCCAAATTGGTCATAAGACTTACTTGCATGAAGCTTTTCGCCTTTACTCCTGATTTGGGCAATGCAATCTACGCCAACAAGCTGAGTATCGTCTATAGAATTGCGATATGAATTCACGGTTTCTTCTCGTTGATGACGTAGATTTGCCTGTGACAAAAAAAGCTTTAGTTTTGTTTTTTACCGGGCTTTCACAAATTGTAGATGACGATGCGGTGTCCCACAGGCTCCAATGTTTCTCATTTCGCAGCTTTTTCCGGCCAATTTAAATTTGTAAACTCTTAAAAAACGACTGAAGGAAATAGATTTACATTTTTACACTATCGCGAACCGCTAATGTAACTGCGAGAATGTACTTTAAGGCTATTGCTAAACCTTATGTTGGTGGAAATCTAAAAACTTCTCGTCTTTCGTCACCAAATGTCTAATCGCAATAGTTTTTGCGACTTTCAAGACATTTTTTCTTCCCGATTTATTCGGTTGAAAGACCAAAAAGAAGAAAAACTACTAAATATATTTTCGATGTTATAATTTCAAAGTCTCATTGGTCTTATCCGATAGGCGACTACAAGGTGCCGCAAAATTTGTCACCTTATATTCTTTGCCTGTAATTTTTTTCATGAATGAAAAACTTTAGTTCAGCTTTTGGATTATGTTTATTTGATGTCTTTCATAAAGTCGAGAAAATAATAAGTGGCCGCCGCCAGAAATGATGACCATTCGGGACCGATTTGTGGCATTTTCCATCACTCTTGGCAGAACTTTCAGTGATATATCGTCGCCATGAGCACTTTAAGAGTCTGAAGCTTATTGACATAGATTCATGACTTCAAAAAACCCCACAAATGGAAGTCTGGGACGCTTAAATCAGGCGATCTTGCCGGCCAGTACAAATCGCCAAAACGAGTGATTAGGCGACCCGAAAATGCAGCCCTCAGAATTTCGGTTGTTGTTCGTGCAATATGCGCCGTTGCTCCATTCTGTTGGAACCACATGTTTTTCAGTCCCAATTCATTCAATTGAGGAAGAAGAAAGTCATTGAGGGTGGCTTTGTAGAGCTCGCCGTCCACATTAGTCGTTTGGCCCGCGGCGTTTTCTAAAAATAAGGCCCGACGACGCCTCCAGCTTAAACAACACACTATGCAGTTACTTTGAGCGGGTGTAATGACTCTTCGTGGGTTATATGCGGATTTTTGGTGCCCCAGAAGCGATAATTTTTCTTCTTTCTACCAATTGGGTACGTCAAGATACAAACGTGTCTTCTGAGGCACTAAAAATCCGTCGGTAATGCACGAAAAGGTGGATGTAATATCCACTCAAATTTACCGCATAGTGTGCTCTATACGCTGGAGGAGTCATTGGACCATTTTTTCTTAGAACGGCACGGGCCAAACGTTCACTGTTGATAGCAGGCGCTACAGAGCCATGATTAATGAAGTTTCTATCCCTCAATTGGATGAATTGGGACTGGAGGACATGCGGTTCCAGCTGAATAAAGCTACGGCGTATAGTGCACAAGCCACAACCGTTCTCTTAAAATTAAAAACAAACTTTTGCATCGAATTTGATTTTTTTTTACTAACTAAAAAACAATTTAAACCAAATAACTCTACCAACAAAATATATAAAAAAATACAAACAAAATGGTTAAAAATGGAATTATACTGGCTCTGATAACGATGTTCAAAATTCATCAAATCTTATTCTTCCGAATAGGCACCCATATTGCCCTTAAATTGGTCCGAGTGAACATGCAACATATGCACCTTGTGGGATATTCTGTAACCCACGAGTTTAAAGTCATCAATCATATTTGAAATCAGCTCTTTGTAGTTCTCAGCCCTTAAGTTTCTGAGAAAACTATGCACCACTACTTTAAGGCTTTCCCGTGCTCGCTTTTCATGAGTTTTGAGTAGCCGTAAAAATTCGTTACTTACTATTACTTTCCTTATTTGTGGTCTACGCAAATACTAATTTTTACTTTGGCTTCGGATGACTTAGGACACAATTTTCTAGATATTGGAGACTTTCAGAATCTTGACAAAGAGCTTAATTTTATATGCAATTGACGCATCAATACGTTTTTAATAGCAAAGTCCGTCTTCAAATCTTCGAATCTAATTCACCGTTTCAACCGAGAAGCTTTACTTTTGGGCTGGTTAAGATCTTTAATTCGTTGGAGTTAATGATATGTGGTTCCGAACTTATTAATTTGATCAAGAAGCTTCGCTCTCAAAACTGGTTCTTGTAGTTTGGGATTGAAATAATACGATATCTTTTAATTCTTGTGGTCATTTTTGAAGCTACCGTTCCACAAAATACGCTATATTGCAGCAAGATGCAATCGCATAGTAAAAATGAACCACATGACTAAAATGCTAAAACTTCTACTCCCGCTCCTTCCCTATTTTACTTAATACAACACGTTGCTCTTTATATGCTCAGATCGTTGCAGAAGGTACAAGAGCGAAGTTTTCCAAAAATAATCCACGAGTTTAGTTATTTTATGGTATAATGAATTGGAAAATAATCACTGAAATAAAAACTCAAAAAAATCTATTTTTTGGTATGTTGACCTATGTTATAGTCTTCACGTTGATAACTATAATATTTTACTGGGTTGAATTTGAATGGGAACGGTAAAAAAAGACTCAAAAACACTTCGAAAATTGAGGAAGCTTATATGATCACAGAGTTGGAAAACAAAACAGTAAAACTGTAAAATGGTTTATTGAAAATTGTTGGACATTGCTTTGGTCTAAATGGCTTTCACATAACGAGTATGTGGAGAATCGACACTAACGTGGGCAGAGTGGGTAATATGGATTTTCTTTTATTATTTTACAGAACGGATAGTACGTTTTTGTAAACATATACTCGTAACTGATGCAGAAAAAAAGCTGATGGATCTTCTTGGCGTTCGTGGTGATGTTATGACATGCCTCTCAATTCAAACTGAGTGAGAAAATGCCGAAGACCATACGCTATTTATTTAAAAAGTTTCGAGATTGATTTTTTGTCTAATTAATTTATCGCAGTCTTCAGCTTATACATTACATGGGTGGCCGTGGGTCAAGTGGTAGTGGACCGGCTTGCAAATCGGAAAGTTTGTTGTTCGAATCCCAATCCCGCCCGAAAGACCTTCATTTTTCCAGGTAACAACAATCAACTAAGATGAGTAGTTGACCAGAAGTTAACAACTTCCACTAAGAATTTAGTCTGCCCATTAAATGCTGGATGTCACCCATGGAGCGAAATAACACCGGAGCCCAAATATCATTCTATAACCTAACATATGCAGAGGTATTATAAGTGTATTCATACCCACTTGAGTGATAAGTCCTATAAAACAAGGAAAAGCTCATTCATTCTAATCAGTCCCCAAAATTTTTGAAAAAGAGCGTAATGTTTTTTTTTATTTTATTCAATATAGTCCACTTTTAGTTTGATACACTTATTCCAGCGATTTTCCAACTTCTTGATCCCGTCCGAAAAGTAATTTTCCGGAACGTCTGCAAAATGCTCCTCCGTGGCATCGATGATTTCCTCGCGTTAGCTGAATTTTTTATTGTTGAGCCATCTTTTGAGGTTTGGGAAGAGATAATAGTCCGAGGGATCCAAATCCAGTTACCAATCGACGCCAAAAGTCCGCCCGATTCCGCATCAGCAAGTCCAAACACTCTTTCAAAGTGTTCTCGCCTTCGTGTTTTTGGTCAGGAGTGAGCATTCGCGGCACCCAGCGGCAGGATAACTTTTTCATATGCAGAATATTGCCCAAAATATGGCTTGTGCGCTCAGTACTAATCTTTGTGGTATCTGCTAGCTCGCGCAATTTCACTTTCCGGTCAGCCAACACCATTTCATATATTTTTTTGACATTGTCCTCTGTAACCGCATCGGAGAGCCTGCCGCTGCGGACTTGATCGGTAGTTGAGTTGCGGCCACCACGAAACTCTCGAAACCCATAATTGACGGTGTAATCTGACGGAGCATTAGCCCCATAATATTTATCCAACTTTCTTTTTGTTTCGTTCGCCGTTTTGCCTCTCAAAAAATAATGTTTTATGAGAGAACGAAAATCGTTTTTATCCATACTCAACATGATGCCAAACACGTCAACAACAATCAGCTGTCAAAACAAAACTAAAGACAGTATCGCACTGAAATTTGGCATATCTGCCTAAGTATGAACGGACTTCAAGGCACCATAACCTGTTTTGAAGTAGCAGCGCATTCTGGCGGTCAAGGAGGTCACTCCACCTAGTAAGTAAAAGCTGTTGTCTGTCTTCTCTGGTTTTTTGGCAAAGATTACAAATATATATTTCCCCACATAAAATAATCTTAGATCAAAAGCGTTCTTTATTGATGTTAGCATTCTGGCCGGCATTATGTTTGAAGAAATGTTGAGCAATGTTTCCATAAACCCTAAAGCACACCAAACAATCTTTTTTATTTCACTATTTATTTATTTTTTATTTTTTAAAAGAACTTAACACTCAAGAGGGTATTACTACTTTTAAAATGCCGGAGCACGTGTTAAGTTTTTCGGAAAATTGGATAGAGAGAGAGAGAAAGATTTTTGGGCTCAGTGGTTATTTCGCTCCATGGGTGGCATCCAACATTTAATGGGGAGACTAAATTACTAGTGTAAATTGGACTTGATGTTATATTTAGCAACCATTCATCTCACAAGATTTTAGTTGCCTGAAAAAAAGTCTCTCGGTCACGGCTGGTATTGAACCCCGAACCATCCGATTGGGAAGCCAACACACTACCACTTGAGCCACGGCCGTTATTATTATTCGAATAATTTCCAAATAAATTTATAAATTTTTTTAGAAAAAGGAAAAACATAGATATGTCGTATAATAAAAGTCGAAAGTTATTTTTGATTATAAGAACGATTTCAAATTACTAATTATCATTTAGTTTTAGTGGAAATAATAAATTTAATTTAGACAAAAGTATTTAAAAAGGAGAGAGTTAGAAACGAACGATTATATTTCATTAAATTGGTTGTGTGTTGATGTAGTTTAGTTCGTTTAATTGACCTAATGTCTGCTGACTTTTTTGTCATGTGTATGTAACGGCGTCTCAGTAATGGCTTCTTCATCAAATGCCACAATTTTGCTTGTAACGTGGCCATTCAGCTAAAAATAAGCCTCCTCGCTGAACAAAATTTTGTGGTGAACAAGTGAATAGTTCCACCCACAGACCATACGGCGTGTATGATGGTCAAGATTTTCGCAAATTCTTCAATAAAATAAAGCGGATGGATACAGCTCCAATTTCTCAGTACGATGGTGAGTGAATTCATTCGGGTCCTCTTCAGTACTACGCTCTACTCATACAGCACGAAAATGATTCATGCTTATATATGTAGATTACCGTGTCAGATCGACGATGTCCGACCGTAAAAAAGAGAAAACGTTCTGTTAGTTCCCCGATTTGAAATCTGATTTTCCAAATAAACTATCGCAATTTACAAACGTTGCTCTGTCTTAAGCATATTGATGGTGAGGTGACAAAATAAACTAGAAAAAATGACTGCTAATTCTAGTCCAGATAGTGAGCCTACATATTTTTCAAGATTAATAGAACTATTCCAACTTTTGTTTGTAATCATATCATGAACATATTTAAAGTATCGTTTAAGAGGAAATAACTTTTTAACTTGTTAAATTTCTATTGTACGTATTAATTGCCGTAGATACAATTTGAAGAATTTGTTTTTTTATTTATCATGTATATAACATCTTATTCAAGCAGCGAGAAATACTCATTCTTCTCATTATTTTTTCTATCATCTTTGATATATGCACACAATTTGACCTCAGTAGAAGCCACCTAGACCTCTACCTGGAATATACAATAGGCTGAGATCCTAGAATTAATTCATTCGACAGCTACTGAGGATTTGTTCACGCCACAATAATCGTAGGAAAAATTAAAAAAAAAAAACGAATAATTTTAGAAGTATTGTAACTATATGCTAAAACGAAAAATATTATATTCGATTAATGTCACAGATAAAAAACCCGCAAGGATATTAGACTGCAAGAAGTACTACACTACGACGTGGTGGTAGGGCTACGCTAGATAAAGCATAATATCCTATACTTGCAGAGGAAATGCAAAGCTCCGGCCTCAAGTGATGTTTTGTAATGTGGTGAATATTTCAATTTATAATAATTTTTTACACGGCATTTTTAAATAAAATGTACTGTTGTTTTTGAAAATGCAATAATACAGGCCTCAACAAATTTTTTCAATAGTTACAATTCACTACGAAAATGGTGAAAATTTCCTTGAAACAGTTCGAATAGTTACACAGGTTTTTTTTGCTCAACTCGAAACACCTTCATATCTTATAATGGTAAAGTTGCTTCAGAAATTTATAACTGCTGTAAAGAACCTTAATCGTGCCCGCCGCGCAAGAACAAGTGGCAATATTGCTTTTATAGCTCGAAGTTTAACCGAAAACCGATGTTCGTCGTTTCCACGTCGATCTCAGGAAACAAACAAACAATTCTCCACCATCTTCTGCATGAAGAGTGGAGTTATAAAGTCTATAAGGTTCAATTGACACAATGGCTTAATCTTGCCGATCATCACTACCGTCCTAACTTTGCCATTTTGGTGTCGGAAATTCATGAAATCAATACAGATCTCAACAGAAAAATCGTTTTGATTGATCAAACAAATTTTCTTCTCTGAAGCTTTGATGATAAGCAGAATTGCCATATTTATGACTTAGAAAATCCACAACGTAATATTGTTTGCGATTTTTGGGCAGGAGGTATTTTTGATATCATTTCTTCAAAAATACATCACGTGTGACTATTGCCGTGAACGGCCGTACTACATGCAGTAAAGTAGCAAAACCTGGTACGGTCATTCCTCGAAGAGATGACCAAATTGTCGAAAACCTAAGGTTGATACTCATGTTGCAAACACTCTGGACTTGTCTTCAACTTCTCATCTAAGTACATTGCCGATGTATTCTCCCTTTCACGTTAATCGTATGATAGCTACTATTTCATAAAATAGGAGAAAATGAAGAGAACAATAGAGCGGACTTAAACCCTTTTTTAAGAATTATTAAAGGGTAGATGCCGCTGCCTATATGATCACAAAACTCTTGTCTTTGGAATTAAATTCTTCATCTATTATTGGACGAAGAGTATGAAGCCTTAAGAAAAGGCATTGTACGACTCGAGCTATAAAGAGGCTAGTAGGTTTAGCGAGCAATATTTTCCGTTGGACAAGCCCAAGCCGAAAAAGAAACACCGAATAATGTTCAAATGAAGCAGGAATAACTGCAATGCTTTTCTTAAACGGATGAATATGTGAATGAACCAAAATAGCTATTATTAAAACTGAAAACAAAAATACAACAACGTTCCAAAGATAGCACAATATGTATATTGTACATTCGTCAACAACATTTGAAATTCGGCCTTATCCTTCATTCCAACGCTTATTTATAATAATATTTCAGTTGTCAGCTCTTTAGGAAAGGTAAATCTGCTTACAGCATACTTCTCAGTCATATCGAAGCTTCTAGATTATGTCGTGTCTTCATCTACACTAAAACGAGTCGAACATTTCACAATTATTATATGATTATTATATCTATCCCTCTTCTCAAAAAGTATTCTTCGCCGTTGGCAACATCACAGCGTCAGCTTTTCCGTCAATCCTTCTTTTTAGAGTAAGAATTAGAACTTCTTCTGAGTAAATGGAAAACAGCCCTATTTATTAAATTGTCTGAGCCTGCAGACATATTGCATTTACGTCGCTTCTATAAAAGGTCGCAGAAATGCTTCTCATATTCGTTCCCGGACTCGGCTCCCTTCTTTCCGGCCGTAGAATGTCAATGGCAGCGTTTTAAAGCTCAATAGAAAAATGCTTGGCATTGTCGGGACCGAAAAGTTTTCCATTATGAATAGGTGTGTCAATGACAACCTACGTTGAATGACCATATATTCGATGTCGGCCACAATCCTGCAAAATGTTTAGATTTTCTCAAGAAATGTAAGAGATATTACAATAAAATTGGATTACAATCCCCACATCCGACCTGGTGCTCTTACGACCTCTCTACACTCCCTAGATGGGGCTCAAAACTTTGAGATAAAATTCTTGGTGATGCCAATATTTCCTAGTTAATTGGTACTGTTCATCAATTTACCCTCAAAACCATCTTCAGACGTATTCTGGATTACAATACTACAAAAATCCTCTATTTTCAAGAAAAAATTAATTGTATTTTGTATATGCGTTTTTTATAATATCTTAAAAAGTCATCGGCGGATTTGGTTAAAATCGAATGACAGCCTGACAAAATTCATGGTCCAAAAAATTTGTACATACAGCCACATACACATGCACACACACACAAGAATTCATTTTATTAAAAACTGTAGAAGCAGACTATACACAATAGACACTTAAAAGCTTAAAGATATCACAAAATTTAGAATTTCGACTCTCGAGGTGAATGCTTCCCAATCAGGTAGTTAAAAAATTCATCGTAGATGCCTGCAGAGTGCTACCTTTTTGCACCAAGAATGGCACCATTGCCGATTAAGGTTGTTGTAATAGTTATCATACTCCTATGAATGATACCACGGCCTATTTATAAATCCTCAAAATATAGTGAAAATGCAATAAAAAATCACGTTTAACGGCATATCCCACTTATATAGAAGTTGGGATCACACAATGACCAAGATAAAAGAATTCTACCGTTTAGAGTTTTAATGTACAAAAAAAAATAATCGTGAGTTATAGACACTGTTGGTTCCCTACAAGACAACACAAATCACAAAAACTGAGATGCTCGTATATCCTTGCATCCGAAAATTTGTCTATTGCAAGGCCGCGCACATTTGACTCTTGAGGCGATGAACGGGTTTTTTCCGCGTTAGACTGGTCGTCGAGATATAACTAGAATGCTAGTTGCGAATGCAACTTTGATATTCTCGACGAATAGTTTCAACAAACATGAAAATACAAATTTGTAATTGTAAATAAAACCACAGCTAAATAAAATATAGAGACTAACTAACTAGCATCACGAAGAAAAAAACACCCGAACTGGCAAATGTATAAGGCCAAATCGTTAAGATGCCTGCTTTCTCTCTCCTGCATCGTCTAAAACCAATACAATACATCTAGTGCCAATAGTCATGCTAATTCAAAACTATATTAATGGCCGACTTAAGGAAAGAGAAACCACACACCTAGAGCTCCACAAGGTTAATATTCACAGCTCTAACTTCATAATTTGTATATTAGATATTATCAAAATTAATATAATTGGTATAAACAGAATGTACAAATACTGGGGCCACGGCCACACATGTACATCAGTAAAGCGTAACAGCTGTTAGACACCGAGGTTTCTTTATCTCTTGAGATAAGTTTTCTTGACACTAATCTACAGTCTTTTGAATTTGAAAGAACAATAAAATTGTAACGTCTGCTTATATCTTGCGCTTTATTTAAATTCAAAATTTCACAAATTTATCAAGTTTAAGTTTAAAGTTAAATTTAAATTTTGTTCTTCATGGTCCGGCCATGTTATATACTAAGATGGACTATAAAATATAAATTTAACTTTAAACTTAAATCGTCTTTATTCACTTTACCCATCTTAGTCATGGCATTTTTCAATCTAGATAGACTTTTATTAAACCATACAGGTTTATTTGAGCGTACTAGTACGCGTTTTATCGGAACAAACATGAATATCACAGTTTAAAATTTATCATTGCGTAGTAATTTTTTGCGGTTGAAACGAGAATATGAATATTTAAAAAGCTTCATTTACAAGCAATACGAGTACATTTCATCTATTGAAACCAACATTAAGCGAGAGTCCAAAGCATTTCGGTGGTTTATTAATATGAAGCAAAAATCGTCGGGCTTGTCATCTGTGATGACCAATGATGGAATTTCAAGCAGTGATGTGAATCTTATATGTGATATACAGTAAAAGCTCTTTATTCGCTCTAACTTCATTCGCGTTTTCACTATTCGCGGATTTAAAAAATGCGACCGAATTCCTATATTCGCGGCTACAGATTCTTTTATTCGCGGATCTAATCGGTACATCGGTACATGCATATTAATAAAAAGGATTCAAATTGACTAATAAAATAGTAAAATAGACCTTATTACAATTATACCTAAAGTATGTTGTTAAATGATATCGCCGCACTATTGGTTCGGCCTTTGACACAAGCCGCATCGCCGCGGTCGGCGTTTGTGATAATGTACAGAGGCCACCCTCTGTAAACAAACAGTAAGAGCAGCTTTGCGTGTTTTATTGTTTCATCTTTCCATTCATTACAAAAATTGTGATCGAGTAACACGTCTCTACCGCTGTCTTCCTAATTTATAATGTCGACTAAAAAAATTTAAAATCGAGTTTCGACGCGAAAAAAATCTGTGTTACCGCTTAAAATGAAAATAGAAATGCTTGATCGTTTACGCCTTGGAGAGTCGTTTGCATCCATATCACGCTCATTCAATGTCAACGGATCAACTGTACGATCGATAAAAATAAGGTGGTCTGTAACTTCAACTTCGCTGTAAGCGAAGATTGTTCGTGATCCAGCAATAGCAAAAATGGTAGTGGCGTTGTCATTATGGATTGAAGACCGCAACCAAAAAAAGGTGCCCCTGAGTGGTCCAAAGGTGCGGGAGATGGCAAAGCGTCTTTACGCACATTTTAAAGAACCTGATGATAGTTGTGGTGGTGAATGTACAGGTGGAAGATTTCAAGCATAGGAAGGTTGGTTCAATAAATTTAAGGTGAGACAATCATTGCATAGCATTAAAATCGTTGGAGAAGCTGCATCTTTCTGCAGCAGGAAGATATCTAGAAGAATTTGCGAACCTAGTAGCAGATGGAGGATACAAACCTGAGCAAATACTAGATGGAGTGAAAAGTGACCTCCTTGACCGCCAGAATGCCCTGCTACTGCAAAAAAGTTTATGGTGCCTTGAAGTCCGTTCATATTTAGTCAGACATGCCAAATTTCAGTGCGATACTGTCTTTAGTTTTGTTTGTCAATGTCAAAAAAATGCATGAAATGGTGTTGGCTGACCGGAAAATGAAGGTGCGCCAGCTAGCAGATACCACAAAGATTAGTACTGAGCGCACACGCCATTTTTTGGGCAATATTCTGCATATGAAAAAGTTATCCTGCCGCTGGCTGCTGCGAATGACCAAAAACACGAATGCGACAGCACTTCGAAAGAGTGTTTGGACTTGCTGATGCGGAATCGGGCGGACTTTTGGCGTCGATTGGTAACTGAATTTGGATCCCTCGGACTACTATCTCTTCCCGAACCTCAAAAGATGGCTCATCAATAAAAAATTCAGCTCACGCGAGGAAATCATCGACGCCACGGAGGAGTATTTTGCAGACCTTCCGGAAAATTACTTTTCGGACGGGATCAACAAGTTGGAAAATCGCTGGAATATGTGTATCAAACAAAAAGAGGACTGTATTGAATAATATAAGGACAGAAACGAATAAAATCTGTAAATTTTAATACGGGCTATACTTCCAATTCGTAAAAATTGTAATCCCATTTTGTACCCAAATTAGCCTGTATATTCTCTAGTTTCAGTTCGTTATTGATTTTAGTTCGGTGCGGTTTAAAATATTTAAAAAATATGAGTCAAGAGGAACGCCGTAAAAAGATAATCGACAAATGGCTCGAAAATACTTCGCGTCCAAACCATTTCATCGCAAAAAATTTAAACATAGCACGCAGGACAGTGGATTCTGTTATTAAACGATATTTGGAGACGTTGACAGTTAAGCGAAAACAGAAAAGTGGAGCTAAAAGTGGAGCACATGATACAAATTTGGACAGAAAAATAGTGGGTACCATCGTAAAAAACTATGTCATCCAGAGATGTTGCTCGGAAATGTAATACCAACCTAACAATGGTACAAAGATCTAAAAAACGTAACGGTCTAAAAACACAAGAAAAACAAAAAATTCGAAAAGTTACTGAAAAGCGAAAAAAAGTCATAAAAACACAAGCGCGAAAGCTATACGAGTTGATCGGCAACAAGAAAGCGTGCTTAGTTTTGGATAACGAAACTTATGTCAAAGCCGACTTTACTACTCTTCCAGGTGCGCAGTTTTACAACTCGTTTGAAGCTGAGATTCTTCCGCAATCAACAACATCGATTGGGATGGAAAAATTCGGGTCAAAATATCTCGTTTGGCAGGCCATTTGCCAATGTGGACACCGAAGCTCATCGTTTATTACAACGGGAACAATTAACGGAGAAGTGTACATTAAGGAGTGCCTAAAAAAACGGTTGATTCCTTTCTTAAACAAACACGAGGGTTCAACGTTATTTTGGCCAGATTTAGCTTCAGCTCACTATGCTCATGCGACGTGAATCCACCCAATGCTCCACAGTGCCGTCCCATTGAAAGGTATTGGGCTTTGGTCAAAGCTAAATTGAGGAAAAGTAAACATTGTGCAAAGGACGTAAAAGATTTTGGTGCTAAATGGAAAAGAGCGTCCAAAACGATCACGGATGTGACTGTCACCAACCTTATGAAGGACATTCGAAAGAATTTGAGGAAAGAATAATTTTTTTTAATTTTTGTAATTGTTAATGAATTTAATAAAAACAGAGTTTTAAAGCAAATAAAAAAAGTTTACATGAATTATGAAAATATTTTTTTTTTACTTTGAAGTTTCCAAATTTTATTCGTTTCAGTCCTTAGAAAAACATTAAAAAAAATTTTTTTTTTAATTCCCAAGGAGGTCACTTTTCACTCTATCTAGTATTTACTGCAGACGAAACTGCACTATTTTGGAAGAGAGCGCCAAACAAAAAATTCGTTTCTAAAAGCGAAGAGTCTGCCTCTAAATTGAAGGCAACAAAGGATAGTATTACGCTGTTGCTATGTTCTAATGCATCTGGAGATTGTGTCATTAAACCACTGATTCTTTACAGATCGATAAATCCTCGTGCTTTAGAAAATTAAAACAAGGACGACCTGCCAGTGTTTTGGCGTGCTAATAAGAAAGCGTGGGTTACGAGCGCTATTTTTTGTGACTGGTTCCGGAATTGTTTTGTTTCTGAAGTTGAAGCTTATAAAAAAAAAAGAATTTAGACTTTAAAGTAGTTCTAGTTTCGGACAATGCACCAGGTCATCCTCTATGCATGTAAATATATAAGCAACATTTTTAGCTCCCAACACGACGGCTTTGCTTCAACCTATGGACCAAGAAATAATCCAGGCCTTTAAGCTATATTACATTAACGAATCTTCAAAATCATATTGGATAATATGGAATGTGATCCTGATATGAATGTTATGGAATACTGGAAGAAATTTGACATAGCAAAATGCATCGTAAACATAAAAGAATTATGGAAGCCATACACATTGAAATCATACGGGTAAAAACTGTGGCCTGTTCTGACTGCGGACAATGCCGAATAATCTGTGCAAATTCAAACTTTGACTGCAAACATAGCTGGAATTGCAAATGGGTTCGAACAGATAGAATCAATTGACATTCAGGAGTTGCTTGAATCGCAAGATGAAGATTTGACTTAAACCGACTTGGGGGAAATGTTAAATTCACAGCCAATTGACGAAGAGGTGTCAACAAGCACTGGAAACGTGACATTTAATTTGAAAAATCTTAGTGAAGGTTTAAGAATGGCAAATGAGCTTTGTGATTGCTTTATGCAAATTGATCCGTCTATGGAACAAAGTCTTATTTTTAAGATTCAAATTGCTAATGCCACTGCTGGATATCGGTCTGAATTGAAGGAGCTTTTAAAAACTGCCAAGCAAGAAAAAATTACAAAATTCTTTAAACCATTGCCTAAGCCTGAAGATAATAATTAATCAATATGGTCAAAAACTTCAATAAAATTAATTTTTGTATATGTACGAGTATATGTACCTGTTTTTTATTTTTTCACCTAGGAACGTATCCCCTATAATCCTACATAAATTAGCATTCCATATTCACGGTTTCTGTATTCGCGACATTTTTACGGAACATATGTATATCCCGCGAATAAATAGCTTATACTGTATTCGCAAATTTTTTCCAATCAAATTTCCTTAATGAATTTCTACACAATGACTCAATATTTCAAATTCAATAAACCATTGACTTAGGTGCTCTTTCCGTAACGGAAGATTAAATTTTATACGAATTATTATCATTTAAGTGCCAGTGTTCCACCCGAAAATTCTCGGCCTTTATTTTTTAAAGCCTGCAAATTTAGCTTAGTCCTGCCTCCGAAAATAATTCTCAACATGTCGTTAAGTATTGTGAATTTCTGAATTGTTGGAAATGTTCATTCGGTGAAAGTTACAGACCTATAGCTAAATTGCAATTGATTCTAAAAATATTTGAAGCTGTTGTAATGACGAAATTGTATTCTGCCTTTTGCAATCAACTTTCGGAGTTCCAGTATGGTCTTGTGACCGGTAGATCGACTTTCACAAAACTTATAATTTTTATAAACAATTATTTGTTAAATATGGAAAAATGACTTCAAGTTGGTTGCATTTACACGGATTCTTCAATTTTTCTATTCACAACTGATCTGCCTTCTTTTATATCCTGGTCTGAATATCTCTTATGTGCAGTCGACCTAAAAATATATAAGTCAGTGAACACTATATCTGAAGCAATTGAACTGCAAAATGATGTAAATTTTAATGTAAACAAATGTTTAGTTATAATCGGTAATAGAAAATAAATCCCTATTATCTTTGGCTACAGTATTCAGAATCTAGTAATTTTTAAAAGAGTTACTGCTCAAAACGACTTAGGAGTGGTCTTCGACACTAATTTAGCTTTTTCCTTACACTTGGACTACCTAGTTATGTTATTCTCCTACCACCGTCGAGTTCGGACGCATTTTAATTTCGCTCCGCGATAATTTGTGAATATTTGTTTTTCTGTTTGACCTTTTTCCTTTTTTTTTTGGTTTTTTTCGTGTGAGACCCCATTCTTCCCAATCGCTTACACCATAAATTCCCAGTGTCATCAAAATACAGTGAATTTGTATTTCCTCAGTGTCATCAAAACACAGTGACTTTGTGCCTTAAAAAAAAAAAAAAAAAAATACATATATATAAAAATATAAAAATAATTAATACTCTGATCTAATTTAACCATGTCTTCCTGTGGATTTGCTGACTGCGCTGTACCTACTAACACAGTGGAAATGATTACATGCAATGGGATATTTGGAAAGAAATTCCATCCCATATGCATTGGTTTAAGCAGAAACGCTAAAACTCATCTGGAAGAGTATAAGCGCATATTCTGCTTCTTCTGTGTAGAGTGCCGGACCATCTCCCTGGCACATATAATGCTGGCTATAAAATGTAATAACCAGCAACTAATTGGGCTTGCAGACTCGATTGCAGAGTTGAAATGCGAAGTTCAATTCAATAGTAAAAATGTAACCAAACTAATTTCCGAGAGCCATGATAACCTACACTGTTCGATCGATAACAGCATAACCACCACAAAATCAGCTGTTCAATCCCTGCAGTCTAAAATAAGTAAATTAGCAGATTCTGATAAGTCTCACTGCTCAAACGCGTTACCAGCGATTCAGTCAACTTCAGTTCAGTTGGGAAAAATTATGTCAACGTTGTCTGACCAATCCACTCTTCTACATCTCAAGCATGCTGAACAAGCCGAAAATATCGGATCCATCCAACATGACCTCAATTTTCTAAGTGAGGAAGCTGCATCCACTAGATCAACCACAATGCAGATATTGGAGGAATTAAAGCACATCTCTAGTAAGCCGGATGCACCTCCATCTGCAGTAAGCCCGTGTAACAAATCCTTACACGACGAGCTATATACATCACCCTCAACCACTTCAGCCCCAACTCATTCAATAACCATTGCCACCGAAGCCCCCGTTCAATCCACTTCGATAAATGCAACTTCGATCACCAATCCCGTTCCAAGACCATTGCCAATAATTAGGGCTTTTGGGACATCCTGGACTCTCCCTGAATGGACCAACAGAATTCAAAAATTAAATAAAATGAATCTTGAAGCCACCAAAAAACCGGAGCTGTCTACTTTCTTTCTTCAAGGTGCCCCACGTCACGCAAGCCCGTCCTGCATCACAGACCTTTTTAGGAAGAAATTTGGTATACAAGACATCAAGTGTAAACAAGTTGGCAAAGTGAAGAGCAAAAACGGCATGTGTTTTGAAATACGTATACCCACTAAATACGATTGGATGTTCAAATCTTCGGACGGCATACCAATCTCGGAAGAGATGGTCATCACCTAACGGAAGGATATGATATATAATAAGTTTGCTAATAAAAGAAAATATAGCACCCACAATTCTGCCCTATCCCATCAACATCCCAACTCAAACTGGTCATTTAAGACCCAAATCTTTCCAAGATTCACCTCGCTCCTACCCCCCTTTGCTACATCCAAAAAGAACACCAGAGTCGCTACACCAAATCCCCTCGCTCCTCTCACCAAATCTTTAAAGCCGCCTCAAAACAGAGTTTCATTTAACGTTGCTCCTGCGCCTTCTACCCAAGTTCCAACTAACGTTGCCCCATCAGTCAAATATCCTAATTTTATCAGCTCACATATACTAAACCCAACCACCCCTTCCTCATCTTCATCTACCAATCCCCCTGATCCAACCACCCTCACTAGTCAAGATTCTAGTTCCGGGGTGCTTGAACAACATGTCCCTTCTTCATCATCGTTCGCCTGCCCTCGATTCTTGCCCGAAATACCTTGACCCACTCCTTCCACCAACTGTCAAACTCACAAAAAGATTTTCTGATATAAATGATGACAGTCGTTACGTTGTATCTCGTTTGAGAGACCGCTGCATTTATGAAAATGTTCGGCTCTACCTTGCCTACTTGCACGACAAACCCAACTCCGTTTGCATTGATGGCATAACCAAAACCAACATTATGGTTTCGATTCAACGAGAAGGTCTTCCTATTAAGCCAGCTGAATTGATGCAAATTTTCGTTCGCTACCATGAGAGTTTCGACATCTCTTCCGATGAAGTTCATAATGATCTTTCCACGCTGTCTTTGCATGTCAGCTCTAAACGTCTCTCCCACTTGCAAAGAACTCGTTCAAATTTTAAAATCTATTACAGTTCCTAACAAACTAAATCCTGTATCCTCCAGTCCACAATGCCTGTCCATTTACTACCAAAATGTAAGAGGTTTGCGCTCTAAAATCTCCGTCGTATATCTCAATTCTCAAAAGTTACCTAATTGCTCTTACTGAAACAAATCTAATTCCGGACATTAATAACCTTGAGCTGTTTCCTCCAAATTTCAACGTTTTTCGAAAAGATGGATTTGAAAGAGCTGATAATCCCCATGGCCGAGGTGTTTTACTAGCAATCCGGAACTTTTTCCACGCAACTCCTGTTGATATTCCCCATACTGACAACTTTGAGTTAGTATGTGTCAACATTACGCTCCCCAAACGCTGTCTTTACGTACTTTGTTGTTACATTCACCCATCCCAACCAATTGAGTCTTATCGACCTGTAGTTCACGCAGTGGATTTTTTGACTGATAATGCACAACCTGAAGACTGTATTATTCTAGTAGGGGATTTCAACCTCCCTCAACTTAAATGGGGGTCTTCCGACTATTCGTCTCATTTCGTCTCTCTTAATTCGTCCTCAGAAATAGAAATTTTGATGGTGGACTGCCTAACCAACTCAAGTCTATAACACAATGAACAGACAACTCGACCTTGTCTTCACATCCGATTCAGATAACTGTGTCGTTTATAGGAGTGATCATCTTCTTTCTACCCTAGACCGCCTTCATCCCCCCTTGTCAATTATATACTCATATGAAAATGGCAACACAAGTGTCGATGCGGAAAATGCATTTTCATTTAACTTCCGAAGAACCGACTTTAACAAACTTAAAAACCTCATCAGCAACATCAACTTTGACTTTATTGCTGAGACGACTAATATTGATCTTGCCTTATCAACGTTCTATTCGTTAATTTTCTCCTGCTTTGCCCAATCGGTTCCATATACCTTCCGAAAGGACTGCATGTCAGCTCCTCCCTGGTACAACAAGGAGTTGCGCTCTCTCCGTAATTACAAAAAACAAGTTGTGGCATAAATTCTTAAGGACTCGATCTGATTCCGTCTATAGTAATTATCGATTGGTATATAATCGTTTTTCTGAACTTTGTGAGTCTCTTTACCTTGAGTACCTCTACCGCATGCAATTTAACTTAGTCTCAGACCCTACCAGTTTGTTAATACCAAAAGAAAGTCAGACGGCTACCCATCTACTCTCAAATTTCTCAGTGAATCTTCTGCCGACCCGAAAACAATTGCAAATTTCTTTGCCTGTCATTTTAATAAATCCTTTTCTAAGAAAACAGCTGAACCCGATCCTAGTTACTTTAGCTATATGAGAAACTATCCTGAGACATCTTCCGTTTCGCTAAATATAACAACATCTTTGGTGTCTGATAACATTACCAAACTTAAAGATGATTTTTCGTCCGGCCCTGATGGCCTTCCGGCAGTTGTAATAAAAGAGTGTGTTAACCATCTCGGTCCTCCCCTTGCTGCCCTATTTAACTTGTCTGTCTCAACAGGTACTTTCCCTTTCCTATGGAAGGAATCTTACATCATCCCTATTCATAAAAAAGGAAGTAAGGCCGAAGTCGATAATTATAGGCCCATAGCAAGACTCTCTTGCATACCCAAACTTTTTGAAAGCATAGTCTATCAACAACTGCTTCCGTACTGTAGGCCAGCTATCTGTACAAATCAGCACGGTTTCATGAAAGGTAAATCAACGACCACTAACCTAACAGAGTTCGTCTCTAGGACGCTTCATGCTTTAGAAGACGGTGATGAAGTCGATTCAATTTCCACTGATTTCAGCAAGGCATTCGATAAAATTTCTCACCAACTTATCATTTTTAAACTAAAAAAACTTGGCTTTTCCCCTCATTTTGTGGCATGGACCAAATCCTATTTAGAAGACCGAGAATACAGGGTCATCTTCAGATCTTCAATATCCGACCCAATTAAGGCAACATCTGGTGTCCCTCAGGGTAGTCACCTTGGGCCAATCATCTTTATCCTGACGATTAACGACATAAATCTCATTTTAAAAAATTGTAATCTTTCTATTTTCGCTGATGACATGAGAATTTCCAAAGTCATTTCATTGCCTTCTGACTCCCATTGCCTGCAAGATGACTTAAATAAGTTTTCGGTATGGTGCAAGCAAAACTTTTTGGAGCTTAATGTCAGCAAATGCCAAGCGATAACCTATTCCCGCAAACGTTTACCTCCCCCTCCAAGAAACTACTACTACTACTACCAAGTACGGGATCTAGGAATAATTTGTGACAGAGAATTGAATTTCGACTCACATATTGACAGCATTATAAATAAAGCTAACTCTGCACTTGGTTTTATCAAACGCTGCTCGAAAGAATTTTATAACCCTTACGTTACAAAGTCCCTGTACATTACTTTTGTAAGGCCTCTTCTCGAATATTGCAACCAAGTTTGGTCACCCTATAAACTAACCCACATTCAAAAAATAGAAGCAGTCCAACGCAGGTTTATCCGTTTCGCACTTCGTGGTCTACCCTGGGCCGACCCAAATGGATTACCCCCCTATGAAAATAGGCTGGAACCAATTAGCATGCATACCCTAAAAAAGAAGTATTCTAGAATACGATTCTCTGCTGCACGACATAACTTCAAGAAACGAACCCTGCATGAATAACTTTAGAAGTAGACGGAACATTCGTCCCAACAAGTACGTTTGCCACATCTTAAGATCCACAAGGTCACGTGCCGAGTTGCTGATCAGAATCCAAATGGATTACACTGTGACATATGGAAGGCATGTATCCAGTAGACGTCTATGTGTATTTCAAGGGGCTAACGTCGACGTAGTACGAATGCGGATATCACTGCCAGTATAGTGGCGATAAAACATCTTGTAAAGTTTTGACGTTGAATGGCTACTGTGCAAGAGTGTACCAGAGCCCAATCCTGTTCAAAATTTAGCGTCACTAGCATCAAAAAGAGAGGACTAGTTTTAATGCTACCACGAGAGCTTACGATTTTCTGCTTCAGATGTCCAAGATTTTATAAGACGTCCACAAATACCAATCGGCACCTGCAGCCATGTACGGATGAAGGACTAAGAAAAGGGCTTTTGCTAATCTCTACCAGCAGCTGATGGAAGCCGAACACAAATTTCGACTAAAGAAAGCGAAGAAGTTCGAAAACTGCGACATTGTCCGAATTAAAAAGGTTTATACACATAGCACGAGAATATGACGCGTCAGGGCAACAAAATCCCTTACTGTAGTGATAAGGAGAAGGTCGCAACAACGTCGCAGCTTTTGGCCGGAGCACTTTTGAATGGCGCAGACAACTAACGCAAATACATGTTGACAACCTCCAGTGTTAAACCTGAAAAACTACCTCCACTCCAAAAGGAAGTGAAAAGAGTGAAATACGAACGAGACCTACGATTAGAAAAAATCCGCTGCAGCCGCTGCCTTGGCTGCCATCCTTTGTAAAGCTGAAGGAAAAATTCTGGTGAGCACATTCTTGTCGAATGAAATTCCATCATCGTTTCTCTGGTTTTGAACGAAATAAGTCCCTTGGACTCCGCCAAGTATAGGTGCGTAAGCCTACTAAAGTACTTATCGACCGAAAATGATAAAATTAAAACCCACCATCGTCGTCGAAGAATAATTTAAGCCAACAATTGTTTATATAGGAAAAGATAGATAGACAGTATTGGATTCAGAGCCTTTTATCATATTCGTCCAATTATTTGGCGTTAAGACGCCAACATGAATAATATTTCTCTTGGCGTTTTGAGTGAAAGAATCCCCGTGGAGCCATGTACAACCAAGAACTTTACCGGCTTCCAGTGCTCCTATCAGAATCATCATTGAATCGATCCATGTGGGGCAAAGACATAATCTAAAATGACGCTTAAAATAGGCACGCGTCAACTCGGCATGCTGCAGCATATCCTATCTACTATCTATCCCGGTTATTAGATACTATCCCGATTAATTAGCTGCCATCTCGAGTAAAATATTATTGATTAAATGTTAAATTTTAAAATGTTAACTTTTACTATGACTGCTGCTCTCTATCCATTGTCAGCGGGGATGCCTGTCTTCATAGATAGCTTTTCTAACTTGTCCTCGTACTTAATCTTGGAAAACATATCAGAATATCATGAAAGCACACATTTCCCTCAGGAGAACCATTTAAATAAATCATCTGAACGGACTTTTTTTTATAGTAAAACTCAGTACCCTTGGCTCGCAATTAATTTGTCATTCTGTCCTAACGAGTAAATTGATGTTGACTGGCAAAAAATATCTTTCAAACATAACATTTGCCAACAAAAACATAAAAAAAAAACTTTTAACGTAAAATTTACTGACTTATTTTTGTGACGTCAAACTAAGCTGTTGGCTGTCATAAACTCTAGATTTTGAGATTCATAAAACAAACAGTGACAATTTAAACCACTGCAAAGATACGAATATGATGACTGACATAACCTTCGACTATCTACTCTACCGAAAGTGTCTTCAACGTTTTTGATTAAGGATTTATAAGGACTTCCTCGAACTTCTCTTAACGACACAATAAACTGTAACACAAGTTCATAAAGTCCCTTAATCCTTAAGAGGAAAAACAAGGACATTTCCAGTCTGGAGAAGTTTCGCTTTGATCGTTTGTTGATATTAATATTTTTTCTCTCCTGAAGAAGCCTGTTCACTCCTTTTCAGGTCCTGCGAAAGGGAACTTCTTAACACTCCGCAAGTAGTGGTAAAGTTTTTCAATTTTGCTCACTTAAATCTGGTCCCTGCCTTTTAAACAATGGAACAAGATGTGGATTGGACATTTTTATGGGACACGAGCAAAAAAACTTTGACAATTTGTGTGCAGTGTTGTCCAGAATTGTTGCGCTTACGAGTAGAACCGTTCTTGTCTTGTTTGTAATATTTTCTCATTGCTTTCCATAGAAAGAATTCTATGGATGTATTCCAGAGTCCCTTATCAGTGGAAGTTTCAAATGTGACGTACTGCGGTGTTTATCGTGTCTTCAGTAAGAACAAAAAGTTGAGTTCTTGATTGTCTATTGGGAATAATCTCGGTGGATTATTATTTAACCATGTAACTCCCTAGCTTATAATCGTCATTGATTTATTTGACATTTTCAAAGCATGGAAATATGTTAAAGTTGCCGGTCTGCTTCTGAAAAACCTTTTGCAATCCATAGAAATGAGGAAATAAGAATCATCCTAATTTGACTATGAAATCTATCTTCAGGATATATGTATGTTCTATTGATTATGTTTGATCAAAGCTTAGCCCTGTGCAATTCTATCTATGTTGAAAAATTCTGCTGGCTCAATAGATTTTTCCATTTTGTTAAAATTCATTTAAAATACACATTTCTAGCGCGGATCATGTTAGAAATGTTTGACATAAATATATTATACTGAATAGTAGAACATGATCGAATATTCAAATTTGTTAATTGCACAACAAATTATGACTTTGGAAGGCATACAACCAGCAAGCATAACACATTCCCGGGTGCCTATACTGTGCCGGTGGTCCTATTTTGGATTCGACAAGAAATCTTACCATCGGGACATTACTAACATCTTAAAGGAAAGAAATAGTCCTACTTATATTTGTCCGAAATCCTTTCTTACTTAGCTATTCAACCGGCCAGTTATCTTGGATCAATAGCCGGTCTGGAGATGCAGATTTTAGAGATTCATGATCTGAAATACGTTCTATGTATTGCTATGATTCAAATAGACCAAAAGGATATGCCAACATGTTACTTTAACGAAAGCCTCCCTTTTATCGTTTGCCATCCTCGTCTCATTTCGGTTAATGGGTGCGGGAAATGCATTTACGATTTATGGATTATTGGCCACTCTTTCACTGGACTCTTAGTAAATATATCACATAGAAAAGATTATAAAAATTCTGAATAAAAATTAACTTCAGGAAGCTTAAGAACCAGTTGGTTTATGAGTATTGGGAGAATGTTTACCCTTGTAGTGATGCATCTTCTACTTATAAAGCTTTTATTGATTCTTTAAGAAAACTCCTTTTAGGTTGTTGCCCATTTCTGCCCTCCAAAGAGCTTGTAAAAGGACTTAACGCTTGGATATCGTGGCTCTTGTTAAAAAAAAGTTGTACGAAAAAATAAACTCAGATTAAAATGCAATTACTTATTACTCCTGGTAACTTGGGTCTAACTAGGAGGTATAAGAAATTGTGCGTGAAACTTAAAAAGGGGATTCCGATTTGTCGAGATACCTATTATCGTACTCAATTCAGCTCAGCAAAGGGAAACCTGAAAGCTGAATGGAAGATAGTAAACAGCATACTAAGTAAATAAATCAACATTTTCAAAAAAACCTATTATTTTACGTGTCGATTACTATAATTTGTCTGATAAGCGTGCTGTTACTAATGCATTTAATTGCTATTTTGCCAATATTGGCTGCAACCTACAACCTTGCTCAGTCCAATCATCTTGTTCTCTTTGTCCGTCCATTTGTGCTGAAACATTGTAATGTACTACGAGTAGTTTTGTTTTTCAGCCCATAACTCCTCTTGAAATCTTAAAAGTTATTGATACCTTAAATAAATCGAATTCGTTTGGTGCTGATAGTATCTGTAACTTTGCTCTTAAACAAATTGGATATTTCATAGTGGATGTCTTGGCATACATTTTTAATCATTGCGTGTTTGCAATGTTATCTGTGCCTTTTTTCCGTACCATTGCGTATCGTAATTTCTTTTCTGTTATATCTTATCGGTTGTTTAATAAACTCCCACTGTCGATCAGGACAATATCAATACCTGGAACGTTTATGAAATGCGCTAAAATGGGGGTTTTCAGTTTTAACTTTGTTGTTTTAGAATCTCTAATTTCTGATATTCTGGCAATATTATATCTTTTGCTTTTATTATTTTGATACTGCTTCTCTCAGCAATTACTTTTGATTGCGTTTTCGATTTACATTTTCTATGAACTAACTTATTACTTAATTTGTATGTAGTTGCTTTTAGAAAGTCCACCCTGCCCAAAACGTATCTTTTATTGTATATGTCCATTGAAGTGGCATACGACTCAATTTTGGAAATTAAAATATGGAATGTCACCAACTTTTCTTATTTTCTTATATTTTTCCCGCGACATGAATTATGGTATGTAATGTACCATATATTGAATTGTATCATAAAATCATAACAAAAGAATATAATCTAATAAATCTAATCTAATATAATCTCTTGCTCCTCTGTTTACTCGTCCTTTATTTTTAGTATCTTAAATATTCTTATTTACTCGTCTGAGTACCTTTTTATTTAAGGGAGATGGTCAACAATTTATGCGTGTGTTTGCATGCGGAGATGAAGTTGGGGACCTCATTGATAACTTCATCACAGGTTCACGCTTGGTCTAGATTATGTCGAAGCGATTGCCACACAACAAGATATCTTCAGTGACTAACATCATTAATAAAACTTTTTTGTCATATCGTGCTTTGACACCTTCTTTTTTCTACATATGTTCATGTTTGGCACCGAGGCAACAAATGGGAGAATATTCATAAAGCAGTTTTGGCTCCTGACTAATTTACCTTTCGGACTTGCCTCATTGGACATGGTTAATATTACAAAGCCTATATTGCGTATAAATAAATAATCTGTTGGGTGCTACTCGTACGATAGCAGTTTAACCTACCTACATGGCAAATGCACGAGAATCATTTTGGAAAATGGGCAAATACATAAAAGTAGTGGGCGGGCGAGTCAGAGCTTAGTAAATTTAAATTCTTCGAAGTATTTCTAAATTCATTTACTAAATAATGCTAATATTATACATTACATTTCTTGGAAAGCTTTCCATGTACAGTTAACAGAAGTGAATTCAAATCCAGTTAGTTAACTCTACCACTTACTTTTGATCAGATAATTATTAATTCAATTAAATTATAATTTAAAAATTCGTAGCCGGTTTGCCGGCTGGTGCAAATACAGAATTCTTTAAAAAGAAAAAACGATCCCGAATCACACAGGTAGTGGTTTGATGGATAATGGCGGAGTGCGATTGCGAAACAAACGCAATCTTTTTAGAAAGGAATTGCGAAACCTTCTGTCTCCCCTTTTAGGTAGTCTCCAGCCTTGAGTAGAGCTGAGGCAATCCGCTCCATCCCTTCAGCATTTGAGTTTCCCAGTACATCTGATTTGTTATTATTATAACTCCCAAAACTCCACCGAATGCTTTCTTCAAATGCTTATAATCATTGCACACATCTTTCTCTGCATCACGATGAATCGCTAAGCCTTAAAGTTTAAATTGAATCATATGTCGACCTGTCTCCTACAAAAACCGAATTTAAACTCACGAAGCGTATTGATTATTTGGGAGTCTGGACTGCGTAGTATGCGTCAACAATTATTAGGTGTTTATATTTGGCTTTATACAGGGTAACAAGAAAAGCTCTTCTTTCATGCCTTTGCTTATTATTTAATTAAGAAAAACCGAAAAGTCGAAGGTTTTTCTGTCTCGCCTGTTCTTTGATCGTACGTTCTGGATGGCAGAGTCTGATTTCAACTGTCTGTACCACTTAACTCACGAACAGCTATGGCACTTGAGTATAACATCCTATACCACGATTACCCAAAAATGGGAAATATGTAGAAAGAGGCATGTACTTCAAGTGAACTACTCTTACGGTACACTTGAGACTACCACACTCCTGTAGAGTCTTTTAAGTGATTTTCGGGGTATGTGAAGACGCGTCGCAAGTCAGAGTATTGAATTTATCACAAGAGGATAACTTCATCTACATTTCACAGTGATGACGGGCGATTTATTTATTTAGAATGTATGAAATTCATATAGGAAACGGTGGGACTTAGAGTTTAGTGCAGTCAGGATAACGTCCAGATTAATTGTATGACTGTATCAATCGTAGGAGCATATTTCAATCAGCAGTTGGGACAACGTCCATAATGACGTATCTAATAGGGTGCATTCATAGATGTTTAAAAAATTACTGTAAACTTACGGCAGAAAAACTTGAAAACATTAATGTACACAACTCCTGCAGCATTGCTGTAGCAGCTTTGCAGCTGTCAAAATTGTGTCCATAATTTTATGTCATTACAAACATTTTAGCTGTTAATGGATGAGGGATGTTATGTGCGCAACATTACGGTTTGAAATATAAACCTGTTTTTTTGTCAATGGATAATGTTTCCTTTAAAATAAGGTAGAAATAAAAGGACAAAATTAGTAGAAAATATTGTTTACCACCTTGATCAAAAAGTTCCCGCACCATACCACCGTGTGGCGCTCCCATTGTTCCGATTTGAGTTCTGTTTTTTTGTTAAGTTGGTAAATCTATTTGACATGTATCTTTGTGTGTATTGGCGATTTTTTACAATTTTAGAAATGGATTTAAATTTGCAACAACGAACTTGTATCCAATTTTGCGTAAAAAACGGATTTAATGGTGCGCGAACATTGGAAATGTTGGAAAAGTGTTTCGGCAACGATTCTCTAAAGAAAATGGTCGTTTACCAGTGGAACGAGCGGTTCAGAAGTGGTCGTGAGTCAATTGAAGATGATGAACGCAGTGGCCGACCATCGACACCAAAAACCGACGAAAACATTGATTAAGTAAAAGAAATGTTAGTCAACAACCGCACATTAACCATCAGAGAGATAGCGGAGGACTTGAACATTGCCTATGGATCCGTCCAAGACATTTTGGTTAATGATTTGGGTTTCCGTCGTGTAGCAGCAAAGATGGTGCCAGAAGACTTCAATTTCATACAAAAAAGAGACCGTGTTGACGCCGCAAAAGAGGTGATTTGCGAGGCTGAATCCTATCCCACATTCATCAAAAGGATCATTACTGGAGACGAGCCATGAGTTTATGAGTACGACACGCAATTCAGACATCAGGCAAGTGAATGGCGTTCACCAAATGAGCCGAGACCAAAAAAACCACGTCGTTTTCAGTCAAAAAAGAAGGCAATGCTCACGGTTATCATGGATTACAACGGTGTAGTGCATCATGAATTCTTGCTAGAAGGCCAGACAGTAAACAAAGAATACTAATATTATTTGGGCCTTATGAGACGTTTGCGTGAAGCAATCCGCCTAAAGAGACCAGAATTGTGGGCAGAAAACTCGTGGATTTTGCACCATGATAACGCACCGTCGCACAGTGCCATCATTATTCGTAATTTGTTGACGAAAAATGCAACAAATACCATCCAACAGCCACCAAATCCACCTGATTTGGCTCCCTTGACTTCTTTCTGTTCAATCGAGTTAAAAAACTACTACGGGGAACGCGTTTCAGCAGTCGAGAGGAAGTAATGGAAAAATCACAGGAAGCACCGATGGACATACCGAAAACCGAATATAAAAAATGTTCTTACTTTGAAGGGGACAATGTAGATTAAGATGAATAAACTTGTATTTTAAATTTTCTGAATAAATTCCTTTTTGATCAAAGGGGCATATCATAAGAAAAAGGAAAAAAAAACAAAAAACTTCAGCAAAAATAAGAATTTAATTTAGTTTCTCATCGTCTTGTTTCATGAACTAATAAGTCGGATCGTTCGGGGTAGTTCTTTTCTTCCTCGGAGTCTCGTCTGGTAGTTGGATACCATGGCGACTACTATACACCTAAGAAGAAGTTTCTTCAGGCTTCTCTGCCACTTTCACTATTTCGTTTTTCTATCCTTTTATATTTAATCATTAGATTCATTTATTTCTTGCAGATTTCTTACCGACTTGCAGATTTCTTCCTATACATTTTTTCTCTTGCCGCTAATCATTTTTTCTCTTGCCGCTAATCAAATCCTCTTCCATCGCTCTTTTCAATCCTCTCGGATCAAAACTTCGCATCAAAATTGCTATATATATGTTATACAGTCATTTGATGTTTACGAGTATGAGCACAAGTGATAGCAAAACATTTGCAATGGTAATAAAATCCTTTTACATCTGTGAACACAAACTCGGCACAGCTGCAGTATTTTTATAACTATGAACTCACCCTCACATTACAGGTTACAACCTGTAAGGTAAACTTTTTGTATATGAAGGCCTTTACAGCTCGACTTGTATCACACCTTTTCTTTATCTGATGTGGAATAAAGGATTTGTGGTAATAGAAAATCCAAAAGAAGGGGTGAAGTCCGCTTTAAATGTGTTTTCTCATGTGGCCATATGATTCCCTATCTTTTCTCTGATATGAAAACTTATACAATACAATATGAAAACTTAGCTGATGTGGCAAATCGAAGAGGTACGATTTACTTATCACGGTGAGAAGTTAACAATAAGTCCAGGATGTTAATAGCATGAGTATTATCCATAGGTATTCACATGGGCTCATTTGCAAACTGGGTTAAGTTTTTTTCAAGAACAAAGGTATCTTAAACACAGTTGGTCGGGTGTTGCTTGTTTAGAATATCGACGCCACTTATAATTCAGTATGAGGATACAGGGATACAATTCTTCGTATTCACATGGCGCATCAAACCCTTTTAAGGTCGAACTTCCGTTCAGTTCTGCGATTCTGCAAATGTAGAATCAGTGTACTGTTAAAGATTAGAAAGGGCTGAATACATCTATAAACGTAACGCAACACAAAATTTAGGTGGAGAAGAAAATACGAATTGCAATTTTAGAATTCGGTTCATACAAGTTATCACTTTACGTATGTGTTATTAAAAAGGGTGACCAGATAAGAACGATAGGAAAAAAAAAATTAATAAAACAACAATGATATGACATATAAGATTGATTCTGGCTTTATTTTGAAGCTACGTTCATGCTATTATATGTGAAATAGCTCATCATCCAAATGGCGCCTCGGCTTCGCTGGCAGCGCTTCAAGTGGTCTGTCCAATTTTTGATGACTCGGTCCAATATGTGCGGCATTATTCCGGCAAAAACATGTCGAATGTTGGCTACGAACTCGTATGATCATCATCATAAACTAACCTAGATGTCAGACTTTCCAGAAATTGGAAATTTTATTTGTAAATTGCTTTCACTCTAGTAAATTTTGACAAATTTATAGAGGTGTAAAAGTGTTGGAATTCACGTACAGTGTGTCTGTGCGAAAGTTAACTGTTTGCAAAAGTATTAGTAAAGTTTGACATCTAGGTTGATTTATCTATGGTTAGCGTAGTGTAACGACTTGACCTATCCCCGGAGAAAATAAACGAGTTATGTCAAATCGCATGATCGCGGATGGTGAGATGACCCAGCAGCCAAATTTCTCCTTAATAACATCGAGCGTTGCGTCGCCTTGATGGCATGTATCGCTGTCTTGTTGGAACCACAGCTTGGATGTATCAATGCTGTTGAGCTCTGACCACAGGAAGTCGGTTAACATCGTTCTATACCTGAGACCATTGACAGTAATGGTGTCTTCTTCCTAGTTTTATGATGCCGCCATGCCACAAAGCGCACCAAGCGCATCCTTGTGGATTATGTTCGCTCCAATTATAGCAATTTTGCTTGTTGACATAGCCGCTGAGCCAAAAATAGGCCTAGTCCGGGAAGATGAAATCGACATTCACGTTGCGTATTTGCAACTGAGCCGGAATTTTTATATTTTTTAACAGTCTCCGTACGTTCGGCAAGCGTAAAACGTTGCATGAAGAAATGGCAAACCTTACTGAATATTTTGACAGATGGATGTCATTGGTTACTTTCGCAGCTGCTGAAACATAACAATTGGAAAAACTGTCATTGCTATCTGGTCACCCTCTAAGTATTATATAGTTGCGCAAAATGATCTGCACGAGAAAGAGCTTTGCAAAAATTTGCAGAACCCACAAAGTGCAGCACACTTATTGTTTACCTTTTGTTTGACAGCTGGGTAAGATGAGTTCTATTTGACAACCCTTTAAGTGCATTCAGCAGATGTAGATGAACTTGGCAGCAATATAGTCCAGAAGAGGAAGAGAATAAAAACAGCAACGAAGGAATATTTGTCGTTTCCTATGACGTAGATCCAAATAGAAGCGGTTTGTGAATGTGCAGTGGATTTCAGGTTTACGAAGGAAGCGGATAATTTCTAAAGGAAAAAGCAACAAATGTAGGAAACTGGATTCCGCTTAAAAGGAGCAGACAAATTGCGGAACGGCGAACTCAAAGCAGCAGTCAAGGCGTAAAGTAAACGACCCTTATTAATTTATAGAAACAAAAAAAATAAAAAAGTCCAAACCTCTCCGGAACCAGAATTTTTGTTGATTTTATGATAAATTTTATTCGCAGTTGCGGCGAGACATTTTTTTGGATCGATAAATTTCTTTTTGTAACAATATGTACATATGTATAGGTATATGGTATAATTAAAAATACCATACTCGTAATTCCTAGAAAGACCAAATTCTTCACGTTTTAATTTTATGACGATTTTTCGTCGGTATGTACGAGTATTTATGTGTTTGCAAGAATTTTCTGCTTCTGCAGATTTAATGGTTACTTGTAGCTTGAAGGAAATGTTTCGCCGAAAATAGACTCAGCTAAGCATTAATTTTAAATTAAACTGTTGATGTGCAGTCTTAGTAGTAAGAATTTCAGTGACAAAATGATGAAAATTCGAATGGCCTTCATTAAGAAAAAACGAAACCCTTTTAAACAAGTTACGTAGCCAAAAATATTCTGCCCCCTGTTCAAACATGGAATTGCAGCCTTTCATTTAGATCCGATCGTCAGCAACCTGACGCGTTAGTATATCGTAGATCTATTGTAGGAAGCCCACCATCAGCAAAATATTTACTCGAGGCGTTTAATCGACGGGGTTTTAATCGATGACTTTTCCGACTGGAGCATTGGTGTTCCTGTTTCCTACATGTCCTAGCCATCTTATTCGAGTAATGTACACAATTTTGTCGTTAAATTTCCCTCTCCAAACAGCATGAATGCAAACGGGACCAGAAACCATTTGATACATTTTGCGTTCAAAATGACCAAATGTATGATATATTCATCCATCCGTCTATGCACCATAAAGCAGGACGATGATGATGATGGTCTTAAATAGAGTGTTCCTTGGCATTTCTTGATAAGCCATAATTACTGATTTGCCTTCTTGGGCTGAAGAAACTGCGATTGACAAGAGTAACTCTTCGTTTGGCTTTTAATGAGATGACATTTATTGGCGGAGCCAGGCTATACAAAGTCCATATCCACTCGTACCTCAAGGTTATAGCTGCATATTATTCCATTCTTTAATCATACTATGCACTTTCTATCGACCAATTCTTTGAAATGAGTTGGTATATGCTTTATACCAAGTCTTCTCCCGCGTGATAGACAGCCCTGCTGTTCTTAAGCTCTGATATCACTATCCTCACTTTCATATTGGCCAGGTAGATGGATCTCTTGACTTTCACCGTTCAGGTTGAATGGTTAGTACTGTCTGTAACAGACTGAAGAAGTGGTTTTTCCATACCCTCAATACTGAATGGGACTTTACTTCTAAGTTAACTTTTTTACGACTAAAGGCCTATGTTAGGATCTTGTTACTGGCATGGTATATGGAGCGAAAAAGTAGATCTGAATTTTTTCACAAAACGCTAAATCGTAAAATTTGAGTTATCGCACGTAACGTAGTCGTAACTGACTGTAAATTTTGATAAACCATGTAGATTTTTGAAATGTTATTTTAAGCATTTATATACCGTTCTGTTACAAAATGTTGGAACAGAAATATATCGTCTGTCAGAAGTACCATCAGTTCAGAAAATCGGTATTGGAAAAATAACGTACACTGGCCATAGTTTAATGCCGTATTTACCCGGTTTAGACTTAAGTAATTTTTTTTCATTGATTATAACCTCAGCACAAGAAACGATTTGCGGCAATTCGTAGTAAATATATCCCATAAGTCTCATATGTCTACCTTGTCTATTTGCTTTCTGCTTTCTCTCCTATTTTTTTATCAATAAATCTATCACGTGTCACCGCTTCAGTGAATATAATTCCAGGCAACATTCGTACTACATATTTTGGGTATGGTATACAGTGAAGAGCTTTCGGTGAATTTAATATTCTCAAAAATGCTCAATTAGTGTTATGGATCCCAACTTTTGCTTTCGTCAGGGTATTTGTCATTGCACTTATTGAAAATACGCTGAGCTTTCCATTGAATTGAATAATTGAATTCAACATATCAACAATACCTTTTGCTGCGATCATATAGCTAGTTACACATAGCATTTGAACGTGACAAAATCCTTCTTTGTAACCTACTTAATTATGTAAATCACTTCCTTGACCAAACTCTTTCCAATTTTGTAAGATATTCGCTAGAACCCCATAGAGCATCCTCATCAGCATCATCAATATCTGAAGGAATTTCATCACCTCTTTCTTCAATACCGTCTTCTACGAGTATGTATGGGACATCATCAACCCCAAGATTCGCGTTTCAACGATAAATTCGTTAATCATTTCTTCCAATTCATTTTGTTACAGAAATCTAGGTTCAAGTATTAAAGTATGGGTAACTTAGGTACTTAAACAAAATCCACTTTGGTATGAGTACATGCATACTCGTATATGCCAAAAACACGGCTTCCTGAAAGAAAAAAAAAAGCAGAATTACTAACGATAATACCATATGCAAAAAAAATCATAATTCGGAAATTCCGGAGAACCCAAAGTCTAGCGCACCGAGCTCGAAAATGTGAACTCGTGTTGTCATATGGATCATTTGAGAACCCTTTCAATAACAGAGTTGTCAAGAAGTGTCCATCGCGATAGTGTATCATCATCAAGTCCTTGGTATTGCAACATGACTGTCATCGTCGAGTCAACATATTATTTATTGGCTAAGTCAACACTTTTCCCGCAGCGAAAGTTTCAGCACATCTCTGTCGTGAATGTCGAAATCGCCCGGTATGAGAACGCAGGGATAAAATTCCTTGAATCAGAAAATCTAATCTAATGATTGATTTTCAACGAGTTTGATACGATCTAATAAATTTGTTTTTGTATAATCTGCGGGCGCTCAAAGTATTTGAGCACCTTTAAATTGATTGCACACCATGCGGCGAAGATTTTAATGACTAAGAAATACAGAGGTCGGCAGGGCATTCCATAAGCGAGTTGTACGGGTTAGGAAAGAATCACGATATTTCAGAGTAGGTCCGAAGGTGGGCTTGAGGGTAAACTGTGAGCATTCGTGCTAAGACGGGTGTTATGGCTGATGGTTTGATGGGACGGAATGCTACTTCCTGGTGGTGAAAATAACGATAGAATAAGGTGAGTCAAGAGACATTGCGGCGGTGTTCAAGAGGTGCCATATTGGCGCACCTCTGAGTTTTATCGCACTGTTTCGAATCTTATCCAGCTCTTCGGAGCACCTGACCAGATGTGGGCCCCAATTTTGGATGGATAAATGCCCTATATATTAAGGCCAGATCAAAGGGGGTGAAATATTCCTTACATCAGTTGAGGAAACCTAAAGATGTCACAGCATTTTTGACAATATCGAATATGTGGTTGCTCCAACGCAGGTCGTCATTGACACACATACCGAGAATGGAAAGTTTCTCTGTTTCGGGGATGCAAGTACCGTTCATGGATAATGGCTGGGTGTTTAAATTCGTTTAACGACAGCAGACAGCATTGTGTTTTGGAAGCAATAAATTGTAATCTTTTAGTGGTTCCCCAATTAGTTATGCCGTTAAACTAAGAATTTAATGAGCTTAACATACAATGGCGTTCCCGTTTTATAGGAGAAGGGCGGGGGCGAGAGTCTGAGAACGAATATGAAAAGCAGATAGTACTGTCGTTAGCAAAGGAATATATTGGATTAAAAGTAGCAGACAAGAGTTCATTTATTGCATTAAAACTAGTTTATTTCCAGGTATACCTAAATAAGTATGTGAGTTGTGTATTTCGCTACTGGCCAAAACAACTGCTCTGTATTTTCAGGTGCGCACATACGTAGAAAAAAGATTGCTAATATCTACTCTGAACTGCAGTAATTAAAGACAAACACAAAAAACCACAAAACTCAGACGATGTTGGGTAGAGATGCGAAGTGTGCCTCCCAAAATTTCAAAACAGATTGCCAACAATTTTCCCAACAAATTGCCGTAGGTTTAATGCCGTTAAAACAATTTGCTTGAGTCCGCAAACAAATTTCCATGTGCGACCGCCTTGAAACCAGATATTACATAGTCAGCTATTGCTACAGCCTCAAGACAGAACTTAATGGCTTAATTTGCTTCGGATGTCTAAAATATGATTTTGAAAATTTGTTCCCGAAATTGTAGCGGATGGCATATTTCTACTGTTTTTTGTTTGCAGGCAATTTCTGTTTTTATTAAATTTCATTTACGATAGCGTTGCGCCGTTGCACAGAAGGTGGGTAACTCTGGTATTCAAGTGGCTTTGAGTCAAAATATATAGTCCACTTCGAAATTTAAGCGGGTCTCTTCCTCATGTTCACAGAATGAAGCGAGTTTGAAAGACTAGGCCATGGTGCACTCCTGACTGTCGCCACAATTTTGTGAGGTTACCAGAGTCAAAATACTATGTTCAAAAAAGTCACATATTCTACTCTCTACTTGGTACTCTCCTGGACTTACGAGAATACTGACCATATCTTATACATTTTAATGTGCATGCTATCTTATCCTTAAGAGTGCAACAATTCACAGAGTGAACTATTTATTAATAGGCAGTACATTGCTTAAATTGCTATAATTCACATATTCTATAAGTTTCTATAATACAACAGGACTAATTTAATTTTTGCTTCTTTTACCTTTTTCAGACACATTGGCGATGCTGCAATAACATGCCATTGTCCTACAGGGTTCAGAGGCAACAAATGTGAAATATCAGAAATCAATGAAAAAACCATGGGTAAGTGAATGACATAAGAACCCTTTTTCGCCACACACATCCCAAAAAAATATTAAAAAATATACTCGGTGCAGACAAAAAATAAATTATACCTATAATCGGAACAATATTGCATTGTTGTGAATAAGCAAACAATAAATAAATCTCTTTCATCATAGCTCTTACTCCGGTAATCCTTTATGTTGCCCTATATTGTCCGTACACACGTGTCCTGGCAATGTTTACTAGAGTGGTTCTAGAGATTTGAGGGGTAGGGTACAAAGAAATCAAACTTTACTTCAACATGAAGGTTGTTGTCTTTAATGTACACACCTCTTCAGGTGCACGTTGGGAGATTTAAGGCGGATTAAGGGAAAATACTGGTACCTTGTCATCCGATAACAATCGATCGATTTATCTCTAAGGGAGAAATTTTGCTTTTCAAAAAGGATACTGAGTGCTAGTGTACACTTCCTGTTGAAAGCAGAGATGTAACGAGAACCGTGTCAAAAGGAATAATGTCATACTTGTTGTTTATTGGAAACATGTTATGTCAACGGCACTTGTACTTACCGGGCGTGTAGTTACTCTTTAAACTCAAAGCGGTGACATCACTCATAGGATAGAAGTTGTGTTTTAGAGTTTGTTTTATCATCATTATTTCACAGCAAGCTTCGCACAACGTTGTGTCACTTGCGCCTAGAATAGTCTTATCAAAAGCGTTGTGCCTGACGTTGATTTCAGTAAGCGGCCTACAGTTCTTGTTACTGAGGGAAAGCAGGAAAACTGTTGACCTCTTCGAGAGTCATATGTTCATTTAAAACCAAACTGTCAATGGAAGCTATAGTTGAGGACACATGCAATCTTAACGAAGGATCGTAACTTGAGCAATTAACTTCTGAGATTTGCCTAGCATGTTTTATTTTTTATTTGTTTATTTATTAGTTCAAATATTGCTTACAGTCGTAAGATAACAATCCTATTTTAATTGTGCAAGCCTTCGAGTATACATTTAGATTTAACATGTGTCAAATATGAATAGTACTCTAGTTTCATACGATAAGATACAGAGCGGTTACAATTGCAGTATTTAAAAAATTTAAAGTATTATAATTGCATATTGAATTCAAAAGATAGAGATTAAAAATTAGTTTCAGTGTCCAAATATCGTAGGAGAGAGGACTTAAAATTATTAGTGTTTCCAATTTTTCTAATGTTGATGGGTAGAGAGTTCCACAAACGAGCAGAGTCAACAAAAAACTGAAGTTCGGAAATTAAGCAGGCGTAACTTGTTTGTAAGAGCATACTGAAGAAAGCATAGCTTTTTGTACAGGTAATCAGGTTCTTTAGTTCGCATGATATTGTGTAAGAGACACAATGTCCTATATTGTAGCAGATTGTCATATATTCTTAGATTAAAGCAGAAACGAGCGATATTATTGTAAACAACATTTAGCTTTCTTTTTGAATGATTGTCTGGTCAACAGAATATCTCACAATAATACAACTAGATTGGCAAAAGGAGAGTTTTCGCCAACAAAAGTTTTATCCGAGGGGGGATAAAATATTGTGCAACCCAAAGAGCACGTAGTACACCACAAACCTTGCCAACAGTGGCATTTAAGTGTGTAGACCATCTAAGGGTTCGTACACTATTGGGATTTGTACTAATTTGATTGGTGGAAAATTAAATAGATCTAGCCTTCTTTTGTGTATTACTTTTGCTTTGATTTTTGGCCATTCAAACGTAGATCATTCTAAGTTGACTAATCGGAAATATGCTGAAGATCTTCATTCATCAGCATAGCAGCTTCGTTTACATGATTTAATAGACGACTCGATTTTTACGTTGTGTGTCATCAGCAAACATATTTATTGAGCAATGCTACATCAATCTACGAAGTTCATTGACATACATGGAGAAAAGTAGTGGCCCCAGTATCGATCCTTGTGGCACCCCGCATTTAACTGGCAAGAAGTACGAGGACTTTTCGTCTGCTACAACTCGTTGCAGTTTTGCTTACAAATAGGAGTTTATAAGCCTCGTAGAGAGTATTGAAAAATTATACTCTTTCCTAAGTTTTGAGCAAAGAATGAAGTGGTTGACTGTATTGAATGCTTTAGAAAAATTTAGTAGTGTTAAAATCGTAACATGGTTTTCATCAACAGCTTTTATGGTGTCATCAATGACCAATAACAAAGCAGTTTTGCAGCTACGTTTTGAACTTAGAAGCAGATTGATTTTCACACAAAAGCTTTTTACGTGAAAGATATTTTTGCATTTGCAATGAGATGGTTTTCTCAAATACTCAAATACAAATGGCAGAATTGATATTGGTCTGTATTCCAGCATAGTTCCATTCGATTTCTTTGGGATAGGAATAACCGTAGCTTCCTTCCATAGCGAAGGAAAGACCGACGTCATTAGTATGGAGTTAAAGATGTACCTAAGTTATAAAAGGTAATATACATATATGGAAGCAGCAGTTTAACGAATTTTGTGTGCACTTCGTTGAGTCACATGGCGTTAGATTTTATTGACAGTAATGCTTCCACAACATATTCCTCGCGCTGTCCACAAAAATCAAAGTATGAGTCTCCGACATCTTCAACTGATCAGAAGCAAATAAGTTGGCACAAGTAGCACTTCTACTAGTTGCCGCTAAGAAGTTCAGGTTCAGCTGGTCTCAATTAATATTACCACGGTTTAGGGTTTTGTTTTCCTAGACCAAGTTTTCGAATTTGTTTCCACACTTCTTTACCTGACGTTAAACTGTCAAGTTTTCTGCTATAGAAGGCCAGCTTTGCGGTTCTAATCTTAGACGCTACTTCACTACGAAGGGAGCGATATTTTTTTAAAGAAACTTGAATTCTATGCTTCTTCCAACTTTAAAAGGTATCTTCACGCAGTTTTATGAGCTGCAGTATATTCGCAGTTAGCCACTGAGGCGAAGAAAATTTAACTGTTTGTGAGTTTAGGAGTACATGTTTATTAAAAAGTGTGACAATTTTTTCTTGTAGGAATGCCGTTTGATCGGTAACCAAATGCATCTGATAAATGTACTGCCAATATGCGCTCACAGCATCTTGTTGCTGTATAATTGATATTACGAAAGTCCCTGAACATGATGTTCGATTCAGTATATTGGATTTCAGGAAAAGCAAATCATGCTTTGAGAAACCTGGTGCTAAAAGTTGGCTGTAAAGCAAAACCATTTCTTTATCGGATACAAATATTGCATCGATGAAAGTCGATACTGTGCATGTAAAGTGGGTGGGGGTAGACATATTTAAAGGAATAAGGTCAAACGATTTCATGTGATCCAGAAAATCAGTTGAACGATGTTTTTCCAGGAGATTACAATTAAAATCACCACAAGTTACTATGTCAGTGTAACTACAGGCCAACTCCTCTAGGACGTTATAGACTGGTTCGAGGGTAATAGAGTTATCTGGTCTGTAAGTGACCCCTATCAGAACTTTTTCATGCCCTAATATAATATCTAGAAAGAAAGATAAGGCAACCCGTATTTGCCCTGTATAAAAGGTTGTATTTGAGAGTTTTGCGCACATACGCTGCAGCCCCACCTCCTATGCGACCGACCCAATCAGACCGAAAAGCTCGAAGCCATCTACTTTATAAATTTCACCAGAAATATCGCACCGTTCTTCACTAGACACCTCTCCATGGAACCATGTTTCGGAGACACAAATGAAATCAATTTTAGAGTTAACGAATATGTGCCTAAATTCGTCGATTTTAGGAAATAGGATTTGAGATGACAGATGTGTAAACCATCGTGTTGTGTCTGTAAAACCCGAATCATATCAGTTCATCGGCAATTTTATTTTACCAATTCTTCAGAATATATTTCATTGCCACTAGAAGGCTAAGATCTACGTTTGGGAGACAAACGCAAGTTTTTCTAAGCAAGAATGTCAACTAACATTGTCGACCTCTTAAACAAAACCAGCGAACAGTGGTTCAAGTTGTTCGGAGAGGCGATCATATCTAAATCTATGAAAACTAAACTCCTCGTACCAAATTTGGAGTCATTTTTAGGTATGTTATTATATATTACATAATTATATAATGCTTTACAATTTTAAGATAATTTCATCGACAGAAGTCCAAAAAAAACGTGTGTCCATAACTTTTTTTTAATGTGTAGGTAACATATATGTTTGAAAATCCGTTACTAAAAAACTAATCAGCCGATTAAAATCTCTGAAAAATTACGCACTACGTCCTCTTCCCATTTTCATATTAAATAAAATAAAAATAACGCTACTTACGTAACAAGTAAAAAATTTATATTTTATATTTATTCCTTTTATACTCGTAAATTTAAAGCGAAAAAAATAAAAACAATTTTTTTTTAAAATTAGCATAATAATTTCAAAACATGTTTGGACATTACGTGTCTATTTTATTTTTGTATTAATTTATTGCAAATTCATTCGTTTATATATTAAATTATGATAATCGCTTAGTTTTCGCAAGGTATAGCATGGATTAAGGCACAAAATTAAAAAAAATTTAAAAGCATGTTGAACGTACTATAACATTACTCGTATGTGTATAATATTGGGTCTATAACTTAATTCATGCGGTTTGCTAAGAGATGGGGTGGCTTGTATTATTCCATTGGAACATGCGTTGGGAAGCTACTGTCATTGTGCGTCATTTCAGTATATGTCATTCATTTGAAGCGTAAACAACAATAATTTTTTTTTCACTCAAATATGTCGAACTTTGTGCCTGAAAAAGTGTTTTTGCGGGGAGTTCTCCTTCATGAAGAAAACTGTTGCCGAAAGTCATCGTATTTTGGTGGAAGTTTATGGTGAACATGCGCTAGCTGAGCGACCGTGCCAAAAGTGGTTGGCACGATTTAAAAGTGGTGATTTTGGCTTGGAAGACGATGAACGTCCTGGGCAGCCAAAAAAGTTTGAAGATGAAGAACTGGAAGCATTAGTCTATGAAGATTGTTGCCAAACACAAGAAGAGCTCGCAGAATCTTTGGCTGTCACTCAAGCAGCCATTTCAAAACCTTTAAAAGCAGTTGGATATATTCAAAAGCAAGGAAATTGGGTTCCACATGAACTCAAGCCGAGAGACGTCAAAAGGCGGTTTTGCATGTCCAAAATGCTGCTGGAACGCCACAAAAGGAAGTCAGTTTTGCATTGGATTGTTACTGGTGATGAAAAATGGATCCATTACGACAACCCCAGGCGCAAAAAATCATATGTGAAACCCGGCCAACCAGCCAAATCAACGGCAAAGCCGAATATCCGTGGCGCGAAGGTAATGCTCTGTATTTGGTGGGATCAGATGGGTGTGCTGTATTATGAGCTGCTAAAACCGGGTGAAACCATCAATGGACAACGCTACCGAACACAACTAATCCGTGTGAAGAGAGCAGTGGCCGAAAAACGCCCGGAATATGCGACCAGACACGAGGCAATAATTTTCCATCATGACAACGCTCGGCCCCACGTTGCTATTCGAGTTAAGAACTATTTGGAAAACAGTGGATGGGAAGTCTTACCCCACCCGCCTTATAGCCCAGACCTTGCCCCTTCTGACTACCATTTGTTCCGGTCGATGCAGAACGTCCTCACTGAAATACGGTTCACATCAGAGCAGAATATCAAAAATTGGCTTGATTCATTCTTGGCTGCCAAGCCGGCGCAGTTCTTTTGGGATAGGATCCACAAATTGCCAGAAAGATGGGAAAAAGTCATAGCTTCAGATGGGCAATACTTTGAATAATACTATTGTACATGTTTTTCCTAAATAAACGTTCAAATTTTGGAAAAAACCGCACAAATTAAGTTATATACCCAATAGGTAAAAAGTAAAAATAATTCATATGAGTTTAAGAGAATAAAATTAAGTATCCAATTATTAACGAATAAGTCATATAAGGTACAATACTTTAGCTACTTAGGGGTGTGTAATGGCCAAATATTTATGCAAGGAAGTTCTGAATTGTCTCTTGTTTGTAATACTTCAAATGGTAGTAGGCAGGGAGTTCCACAGGCGAGTCGCTTACAGAAAAATTGTCGCTGTGATGTCAAGAACAAGAAACTGGGTTGTATAACCCAGAATGATCTTTGTGACCGTGGGAATGACAATTTATGGTAAAGGTATTCTGGTTTTGCAGTGGTAAAAATTTCATGCATATAAATTAAAGCTTTTTATTTAAGAAAGTTTTTCCACCTACATCCGAACATTTTTCTGTCATACTTAGAAATGTGATCATTCTTTCTTAGGTGGAAGTTTCTTCGAGCGATGTTGTTGAAAAGAATGCTAAGCTTATTCATGGTGGCATAATCAGGATTACTGAAGATTTCGCAAGAGTATAGTAGGTTTCCGAGCAGCAGAGTTTTAGCAAACATCATTTTAGTTTTTTCTAATACTAACCGAGCAGTATCCCAAAAAAAACGTAGACTACCATAAACCAGGTGAATACGGCGGGTGAGGTAAAACATCCCATCCAAATTGCAACAACTTCCGCCGAGTCTGCAAAGAGACATGCGGTCTAGCGTTGTCTCTGATAAACGAGTTCCCGGCGTTTTTCGCTTATTTGATCCATCAGTCTATCAAACTGAGAACAGTACTTTTCAGAATCAATGGTTTGCTTATGCGGAAGAAGTTTACAATACTCAATTCCCTTCCAATCCCACCAAATATAGACCATAACCTTCTTAGGGTAAAGACCAGCTTTTGGAACGGCTAAAGCTCAGATCTTTTGCTCCATTATCTTTTTAGTTCCACGTTCTTGTAAAGAATCCTCTTTTCATTGCCCGTTCTTATCCGTTTTAAAAATGGTTCAATTTCGTTGCATTTCGGCTGCGAATCGCTAATGAAGACACGGTCGAAGAAATTTTTTTCACACAAATTTTCCGGCTGCCAAATATGGTATTAATTTACGTATTGCAGTTTGGACAAGTAATTTTCTACAATTGATTTCGATATGTCCAATATTTCTGCTATATGCTTGGTTGCGTAGCGTGCACTATTATATATTATAGCTTCAACCGGTCATCCAGAACGGGGCGAGTCAATGCATGTGAAATCACTATAACGGAAACGCCCGAACCACTCACAAAAAACCAGGGGCTGACAGAGTTATATCCGTACACAGCGCAAACCTTCGTGGCTGTTTGTGCAGCAGTTTGTCCTTACCGAAAATAAAAGAGCATACCATATGCCGAAAATACTACTTATTTGCCTACATTTTCGAAAGTACAACATATGCGTAAACACAAACGACCGCAATGAACTTTCTTTCATATGTTTACTTTGGATTATTATTTATTAATTTATTTCACCAACAAGCTTAGCTTTCAGATTACGAATGTATAGTAATAAGTACAAAAACGGAAATGAAATAATGTACAAAAAGTACCTGAAGTAAAGAAATAATAAAAAGCATTAGCACAAAAATTAATTCGCAAGCAATGTAATTAAAATGAATTTGCAACGCTCTCTCGAAATATGAAAACTAACATGAATGCTGATTTCATTAAACGATTTCAGAAATGTGGTAATTGGCTCATTCTGCCAATAGTTAGTTATATAGTTATAGTTATATAGTTAGTTCTATGTATGAGTACTTGCCTTCTTTTAGTGTAGACCAACGCATTTTAAAGAAAATATATTTTGTATAACGTCTTTGTACTTTTTCAATACGGTCAAGGTACAAATAATTTAGATTCTACATATATAACATCAAGTATTGACCTGACTAGGACGATAAAAAGAGGCCGAAATATATGATGATCAGAAAAATTTCTTGAGTTTCGTTTAGTGAAACCAATTAAGGAATTAGCTTTTGTAAGTATATACTCTGCATGAGATACAAAAGTTAATTTAATATCAAGAAAAACACTTAGATCCTTAATATTGTTGACCATTGTTAAGGTATGATATGAATACAATAATTAAAACATTGTTGTATTTGAAATCTTTTAAAAGATATCGTTGTGCATTTACTGACATCTAACTTTCGACAGGTACTAATACACCGAGTAGACCAATTTTTAAGGTCCGACTGTATCTTCGCATAATCATCGAGACTTTTTATTTTAAGGAATAATTTAAGATCATCTCCATACAGTACATAATTACAAAATTTGAATTCATGTGCAATGTCATTGATAAAAATAAACAGGAGGGATCCTAAGTGATAAATAATTGTCAAGGCAGACTTTTTGAAACCTTCCAGTTAAAATCGATAAAATCCAGTTCCACATTGCTGAATGAAATCCATGGCTTACCGAGTCAAAAGCTTTGCTGAAGTCCTGTATAGGGCGTCGACCTGGTATCTGCTTTCAACAGCATTAATTGCATAAGTTGTAATGTGGACGAGATTAGATATTGTCGTACGACCCGAAACAAAACCGTGATGAAATTCAGATACGAGTATATGATATGCTCCTTTATGTGGAATTATAATTTATTTTTACAATAGATTACAAATAAAAAAAACTACCATCTCGAAACAGCATTTACAAACTCCGTCATTCAAATGTAACTTTAACACTAACAATAAACAGAGGGAACTTTGTGCTCAACCCAATATTTTCTTCAACCTTTTTATATAATCGAATGCCAATTTTATTGATACCTTTTGGTGCCATATATTGAATATACTCCTATATAACACTTACAAGAACATGTTTCAATATGGGCACTGCAGACTTTATCATCTACTGTAGATAATTACAAACAATGTTTCATTTTATATTCACAATTAAGTTAAAAACAGTAAGTTGCAAGCTACAATTTTTTTTTTAAATAAGCCCCTATTGCAAAGATACAACTAAACATTCTTTTATAAATTGAAACCGAATAGCTGGACAATACCTAGGGAAAGGATTTTTCCATAAGACTGTATTTTCTCCAGGAGCATTTGTGTTCACTACAAGTTGTAGCGCTACGTAAAAAGTAACAAATAGAATTCTGTCGTCTAAGGAACAATGCGAAAAAAAATGTTGATATTTACAATACTATAGACCGTACTACCATCGAATCTCCACTTCCCGTTTAAGGTTACATTGCCTAATGATTCGCAAGAAACTCTATCACTTAGGAGTATTTGGGATCTAAGAGGCTGTGTTATCCAATGGACTTTGCAATTCAATTTCTGTCGAAGATTCTGTTATAGTTTCACATAATGCAAAACAATCTTTCAATACTATGGTATGATAGTAAAATATTATAAGATACTTTGCTGTCAACGTATTTCTAAATCAATAATTATTAATGTATAGTTAAGCGGGCTTCTATAAAAAGGGACGACATTTCCCCGCATCCATTTTACCAAAGTTCTCCTTTGAATTATCTGAAATGTTGAGCAGTGCAACTTCAGTTGACTCATTCTGAGCGTTTGTTTCACGCCTCGAAATCTTTCCTTTGCGGGCCACGTGAATTGCTAAGTTGCCTTTCTCTTAGAGTTCATTGCAGATTATACATAGTTCTGGGTAAATTAATTTCTTGCTGGCCCTGATGATCTTCCCCCAATATTTTTAAAAAAATGTGAAATGCACTTAGCCCAACCTCTTACAGCTCTCTCTAAGCTTTCTATCATCCAGGGATTATTTCCCTCGACCTGGAAAAGGTCATTTATTATTCCCCTACATAAAAAAGGCCGAAAAGACGATATTTCCAACTGACGACCAATTGCTAAACTGTCCTGCATACCTAAGCTTTTCAAGAGCATTATTTATGACATAATGCTTTTGCATTGTAAACCTATTGTTTCCCAAAACCAGCACGAATTTCTCAAAGGTATATCTACGACCACCAACTTAACGGAATTCGTATCAAGCACTTTATGTGCACTGGAATCTGGAAATGAAGTTGATGTGATTGCCACCGATTTCAGCAAAGCCTTTGATAGGATTTCACATGATATAATCCTTCTGAAATTAAAAGCTCTTGCTTTCCATATAAACTTTATAACATGGGTTCAATCATATTTAAATGAAAGACATTACTATGTTCTATTTAGGTCCATGGTTTCTGACCCAATTAAAGCCTCCTCTGGTGTCCTTCAAGGCAGCCCCTTACTATTTATTCTGGCCATTAATGATGTTGATTGCAACATTAAAAATTCATACATATAAGTTTACGCAGACGATATAAAAATATTTAGATATATATCTTCTTCCTCAGACAGCCTACCACTGCAGGAAGATCTTGACAGATTTTGTACTTGGTGTCAGAAGAATTTTCTTGAACTTAACGTCAATAAGTGTCAGGCTATAACGTATTCCCGTAAGCGAGCCCCTACTTCACCTCGCTGCTATCTAATCTTTAATCTGCCTGTTCCCTTAGTGAATGAGTTGCGTGATTTAGGTGTTATCTGTGATTAGGAACTCAATTTCCATTCTCACATTAATAATATAATAAAAAAAAAACCAACTCTGCCCTTGGCTTCATCAAGCGCTGGTCTAAGGAGTTTTACAATCGTTTTGTTACCAAATCTCTTTACATAACCTTTGTTAGGCCCCTTCTTGAATATGCAAGCCAAGTTTGGTCACCCTACTACGGAACACACATCCTCCGGATAGATGCTGTTCAACGCAGGTTTTTACGGTTTGCTTTACGTGGTCTTCCCTGGGATGATAGTCAAAACTTACCACCTTATACTGACAGACTGAAACTTATAAATTTGCAACCCCTTTCTGTACGTCGAAAAGTTGTAAACATTCTCCTTATTCATCAAATTTTAGTTGGTAATATCAATTGTCCTTCTTTACTTCAGCTTATTTCTTTTAATACCAACCCACGCAATCTTAGGTCTGTGCCACTTTTCCGGCTCAATCTTCACAGAACGAATTACGGACAGTTGGAGCCAATGTCTAGAATGCTTTGTGAAGTTAACGATATTTTGCCTCTCTTCGACTACCATCGCAGCTAACTCTCTCTCAAGAACATACTTATTTCCACCCTTGCCTCACGTCCTAACTTTTTTTTAACCGCTCCCACCCTTTAGTTTTTATCTTTAGTTTTAAGTGAAAATTGTTAGTTTTAAGAATAAGTTTGCAATAAGCATTAATAAACCTATCCTAGGTTGACCCGGGCCGCAAATCAAATCAAAAAATTCTTCTACAGCTGCTAACCAAACAGAATACTTTTCCAGGACATTGTGGACCATTTCCCAATTTTTAACACGACTTTCAAAATTTTTAATGAAAAATATTCTCCACATCAAGTCAAGTTTCAATTAACACTTCTATGACATGATTGCTCTTTTCCGTACTACCTCCACTCTTGGATTGACAAATTTCAAAAAAATGTATCATGGGGAATATACTCGTACACTTGGATTATATTAGAAGAGAGGTAGCAGTTAGAGCAAACTATTTTGTTTGAATAAAAAACTTCGAACATTGGCAATATGCATTGCAAGTCGTTGTAGAATAATTAAAGGCTTACATAAAGTTAATTTACAAAAAAAAAAGCAATAGTCACAAATAGACTGCCTCTGTGAGTTTACATTTTCAGTATTATAATACTTTTTTACGTACCTGGTTATATGTACATACATATATTGTATATACGTCTATATCCATTGTGAAAAAACAGTAACAGATCTCCAAGTCTGGTCTAACGAGCCTAATGGCTACTTCTTTTTAAACGGAAGATGGCCCTAAAAGCATAGCTGATGATATGAATATCATGGGAAGGGGGATTCACAAGTTCATGTAGAGCAGAGCCAGGTGTGATTTGATTTGATTTGATTTTCTTTGGGTCAAACCTGGGCAGATTTATTAAAGCTTATTATAAGAGCGCTTAAATTCTAGAGGTAAAACAAACAAAATTAACATAAAACTACACGATAACTACAACCAAGGGGTAGGAGGACGAGAGGCGTAAGAAGAGTAGATGACTTTTTTTAGGGATAGCTTGTTGAGGTAGAAGTCGAGGAGAGGTTGGACATCGTTATAGCGTAGGTTATAGCTTGGCATATGTTAGCATTGAGCTCAAGGAAATTCATTTGACACCAGGTAGAAAGTCTCTCCAGATGAGATATGTCTGAAGATTTTCATATCGTCAGCATAGGTATATAGTTGTATATGCAGACGTTGGCACTACTAATCGGAAACTGAAAAGAAAAATGTCTGATGCTCATTTTCTCTAACAAATGAAGAAGGTCTAATATATTTATATATGTATATACACCAAATATTACAAATTAATTGAGCAAAAAAAAAAAATCATATTTCCAGTAAATAAAAAAAGAAAATATGAACTAAACAATATGACTGGTTCTCCTCTCACGCATAATTGGGCAATTAAGATGTACAAGGTGGGCCATAATGACCCTATTTTCCTTTTCTATACCTTATAGAATACGTTTTATAAATTTTACTTGGGCATTCAATTTTTTTTTCATCATGTTTTGAAAATGATATTGCTTAAGTGGCCGCCGCCATTGTTGATTACCATTTGGGCACTTTGTACGGCATTTTCCATCGTTTTCTGCAGAACTTCGGACGCTAGGTTCTCTACTTTTTGACGGATGTTCTCCTGTCAGAGTTTGTGGCTTGTTCACATAAACTCGTGACTTTAGATAAGCTCATTGAAAGAAGTCTAAGTCGGTCAAATCAGGTAACCTTGCAGGCTAGTGAATATCGCAAAAACGCGATATCAGACAATCGAGAAACACCTGCTTTAGAATGACGGTTGTGTTTTTTTTTCAATTCAATTTTATGTCAGATAATAACTATATAATATTATAACGGGTTATAAAAACATCAATTAGTTGATGATTAAGTAGAATTTGTATAAAATACAACTACGAAGTCTCGGTACTATTAAAATATGCGATGTATCATGAAATTAAAACACACTTTGTGGTGTAATACAACCAATTACAAGAGTGTGACTAATAAAAAAAAATTAAAAGTATAACTACTAAAGCCGAATAGTGGTGATGGAGAAGGACGAAATAGACAGCAAGAGTGCCCCGAATGAAAAGGACAAGGAAGACGAGACCGTAAAAACAGAAAGAGAGATAAAATGTAAAATGAAAACAAAAATATAGAAGCTATAAAATATAAATGAATAGAGCGCTAAGATACTACTTGAAGAAGAGACTCCACTCCAGTTCTTGAAAGCAGCCATACTTTTAATTGTTTTAAGAATTGCTTTCCATGTGGTAAAAGGTTGCGTATATCAGACGGCAGTTTATTAAAAATTTATGGTGCTATAGAAGTTCAGAAACGTCGATTGAGCTCTTTGCGAACTCTAGGAACATCAACTGTATTTCTATTTCGCAACGTATATATTCTATACCTTCTAATGTGATAAAGAAAACCTTAAGCGCTCTGTAGATAAAAAGATAACGTAGCGGTAGTATTTTTGTTTCTTGGAAAAGTGGCAGCGAGGATTCATTGTAGTTTTGTAGGACTTTAGATTACTTTTGTAAGCACAGCCCTAGCATGTGAGACCGTACACAAGTTGAGATTGAACCAAGGCATAATTAATAGATAAGAGCAAAGTATGCGGGATAAGTTTGCGTAGGTGAAAGATTTTGTTCAAGGATATGTATAACATTATTTTTAGAGACATGATGTGTGGCCTCCAGTTTAATCTATTGTCAATTATACTTCCTAGATACTTATACTCCTTCACAAAATCAAGCATAAAGCAATTGTTAGTGCAATTTATCTTGCCACAAGAAATATTATGAAAAATAATACCTTCAATTATTTCATTCAAGTTGGTTAGGAAAAATAACATCGCTTTAGACTTTGTGCTAAGGACAAGCTGATGGTAATTGAGCCAGGTTATGAGCACATCCAGGTCATCGATAATTTGATCTCAAATTGTAGCTAGCGAAATGTCTGCATATGAGAGTGCTATGTCATAGCATAGCCAATTAAATGACCGTTAACCGGTAGGCTAGATATAGAATTAATACAAACAAGGAAAAGGATTGGTCCGAGTACTGAATCCTGTGGGACCCCAGTATTCGGACATGTTTCTTCCTTGCTTACTGATCCATTAACCATAGCCATCTGTTTTCGATTAAGTAAATATGACATAAACTGTTCAGAAATATTACCTCCAAAACCAGCCTTACTGAGTTTCTGTATTAATAAGTTATGATTTACAAGATCTAATGCTTTTGTAAGGTCAAGAAATAGTCCAGCTGTCTTTTGGTCATTGTCGAAGGCGTTAGAAATTCGCTTCAAGAACACAACGATTGCATCTTCAGTACATTTGCCTTTCATAAAACCAAATTATGACTTCCCTTCAAGAAAGCTAAGCATTTTAGTCACTATATTATGACCTTTTCGTAGATCATAGAAAACACCGAGAGTAAGCTTATTGGCCTGTAGTTATTAGGGTTGCTTTTATTGCCTTTTTTAATGATCGGTATAATTAAAGCGGTTTTAAGGCAATCAGGAAATATACCGCACTACAAGCTTTCATTAAAAATACGAGTATGCCTTAACGAATTTAGTATGCATTTCCCAACCTTCTTAATAAGCATATTATTTTTAAACTGTTGATAATATTGACAAGCTCTATGCTAATGGGCCAATAACAGAAGGAAAGTTGGCTCGATTTCTCAGTTAAGAATTTTATATTACTGTTCAAAAGATACAGCTGGTTTACATTTTTCAGCAACATTTTTGAAAAAATCGTTTAGACTGTTGGCCATATTTAGGTTGTCATTGATGATTTTATTGCCAAATTTAAGGTATTTTAACTCTGGCTCTTTTGTGTTCTTGCCCAGTATGTCATTAACAATTCGCCATTGCCCTTTTGGATTATGCCGATCTTTCGCAAATTTATTGGTATAAAATTCAAGTTTTTGCTTATGTATGAGATTTCGCACATTAGATTGCAAATCTTTGTATTCCTGTTTAATTATAGGTTGATTCATTTTATTCTTATTTTTGCATAGAATTTATTCTTTTCTTCAATCTGAAAACAAATCCTGTCAATAATCAAGGGTTTGATTTTTTTTAAATCTGTTCTTACTTTTAGTAATTTTGCATTCATTATTATATTGCTTAAGTTGTTCCACAAAAAATGAAAAGGCGTTAGACGGATTTTCCGATCTATAACCACAATTCCAACTTTCGAGGTGCAGACAATGTATTAATTGAGAATAGTTTATTTGAGACACATTTGTCACACCAATATCTGCAGTGTGAGTAAGTTATTGCCACAACAGTCATTTCTAAACATATTTTTAAATATAACACCAGTTGAGTAGTGGTCAGTAATATTGAGTTCCAAAATATATGGTTGTACGTTGGTTAAAGCTTTGGACTTAAGAAATGCATGGTCGTTGCACGATTTTGATTTTTCATCTACTCTTGTTGGTAAATTTATAAGCGCTTGAAAACCTAGTGAGCATAAGAGCAGAACATATGCATCACATTCTTTAGGCAGGTTAAATATATTAATATTTATGTCGCCTACCAGGCAGACATTCCTACAGTTGATAGAGCACAACATACTCGTACTTTCTAAATCTTTAAGAAAAATATGACTGGGGACAAACTGCAGTCGATGTACACAAATAAAGGTCATAAGCAAGTTCTTACCTAGATTCAGTTTTATAGTTACGCAATCTGCGCTTTCAATGACTGGAGTGAGAACCTCTTGTGCTTCGAGTTCACTTTTTATAAATACAACCGTGCCACCCGTTGAATAAGTTTCATTACAATTTGAATTGAATCGTTATCAAATACCCAGATTTGAGGAATGGTCGAAAGCAATTATGTAGGTGAGCATAAAAGTAATCAAAATTCCTTCTTATATTTTGATGTACCAATGTGGAGTGACGGTCTGAATTACATAAACTAGAACTAACATAAGTTTCATTATAATCATGAGTACTACTTGGATCATAAAGGTCATTTACGTTACACAACATTATAACAAAGATTTAAATACGTATTTATAAATGTTTTGGATCATCAAGAGTCCTTATGTATTTGACCGCAGGTCCATTTGATCGTCGCATCATTATTTTTCTATGTCGTACCCAGAGAAAATCATAATTAAGTTCCTTTTTTGCAGTTTTACCTTTTTTAAGAATATATTTTAAGTCACCAGATAGCCAGTTATTAATATATGTATATATTCCCTTTAGCAGATAGTATGATGGTATTAGCTTTCATTGGCTCTTTATTTGCATAAACATAAAGTATGTTTTCCTTCGTGCATGTTCACCTTGTCTTCAGTACCAGTACTTCAGAATCAGAAAATTTGCCGTTCACTCTTAATTTTTTTCTGTAGCAGAGGTCAATGTCCTCTTTGCCGATTTCAGGACCTAGCCCAGTATTTACCGCGGTGTCGACGACGCATTCATTGACAACAATCGGGACGTTGCGAACTTCCAAATAGTTGGTGTGTATTGACTGGTCTCCTTTTTATCTCATTTGAAATTTTTGCAGATTGCTCTAATGCAATGCAGTGAGACGGTTGTTCATAGCGATGAGCGTAGTCTCTGTAGAAGAGATCATTTTTTGGTGGTACACTTCTCTCAGAGAAATCTTGTCAGTGCTTCGCAATTTGCCGTTGATGATGACAAAGACAAAGATAATCTTTCCGCATCATTACGCCTTTTTGAAAGACAGATCGAACAATTCCATATTTTTTTGTTCTTCAGCATAAAATCAACGTCTGCCGGTTTTAATTTTGCGCACTCTGCATGAAAGAAGTTACTGCACGCATTGCATTTTATTTTAATTGAGTTTCTAAGAATTTTGCACTTGCACACTAAACAACTCGGCATTTTTCGTCTTTCCCCTTTGACGGCTAGGAAAATGGGCATGAAATACACGTTACGCCAAAATCACTGACGAATTGTTCATCAAAAACATCGTGACGATTATTCTGCGTTCTTCAGGAGTGTAGCGTTCCATTGCTTATTCACACAAATTCCAATTCTGTTTGCTTCACCGACGCCATTTATAAAATCGATGGCACTTCCCGATGGGGTCATACATTATGGCCCACCTAGTAACATATGGTGTATTCTTTCGACTGAATTCCTTGCTCTAGGCGTCGAGGCATAGAAGAAACAAGTTTTAAGCAAATTTAGCTCGTTATTTTTTGCCATTCTTCTTGTAGTCCCGATTTTAACTCTTGGGTATTGTTGATCCTTTGTATTACTACTCGACGGCCCAATTCTTTCCATAGGTGTTCGATAACATTCCAATCTGGGGACTAAGCAGCAGTTTTGAGGACCTACGGGCAATTATATAAGAGTCATAATTTTGCAGCATACGATGTATGCTTTGCGTCGTTTTCTTGGTATAATAGAATATGAAGTCGTAGCATATTACCAGTTTTTGGCACTTTGCTTTAAATTTTTCTTCAAAGTGTTAATGTATCCCATTTTGGCCCATTTTACTTTCAATAAAACGTAGGTTTGCCACACCAGAACTCGCCATACTCCCCAAACCATGACCGAGCCACCGCCATGTTTGAATGACGATCGTGTATGCTTACGGGAAAACTCTTAATGAGTTTGGTTTAGGGCATGACACTATTCATGCTGCGTCAAAGCCGGTCCCTGACATACAATGGAAAAAATGGAAGAACCAGTATACGAGTGTCTGCCTCGTTGACTTTGAGAAGGCCTTCGACACCGTATGTTCAGAGGGGCTTTTATATAAGTTGACCAGGATGGGCATGCCGAAACCCCTGCTATATATGATTTACGACATGCTTATGGGAAAGAAGTTCGTTATTAAATGTAACAACATCATTTCGAGCAAGATCTTTGACATTAAAAACGGCTTACAACAGGGGGCTGTGATTTCTCCGATACTGTTTAACATTTACACAAGTGATCTAGTAGGTTCCCTCAATCACTCCGTAGCGTACGTAGGCGATTTAGCGTACAGATCAGGTCCAAAAATCGAAGTCATCAATACTCTTCTGCAAAGTGATTTCGATCATATTAAGGCGTATTGCGATCATTGGAAATTGAAAATCTATTTTCAAAAGACGGAAACAATCTCGTTTAGGACTCCATTGAGATGGGTTTCTAGGGATACAAGATATAACTGGCGAAATACGGCTGTTATTGGACAGCACGGACTGCCATTAGCGGTGAGAAGCGTAGTGAGATTCCTTGGTATCAGGCGCTACAAGTACGAGTATTTGTATTTTGACAAATATTTAGATGCTTGTCTTACTGAGGCCAAGAAGGTTTTGGCCCTGACAAGAGGGGTATTTCACAGCAGTCAGCTTGTCTCCAGGGTGAAGCTTATATGCTATGTGGCCCTAATTAGGCCAGTCATCGCGTATGGTTGCCCAGTGTGGCTCAATGTAGCGCCGTATCAGATGGAAAGGATTCGGGTGTTTGAAAGGCAGTGTCTTAGGAATTGTCTCGGCTTGTACAGAACACCAGAATCAGAGAACAATAAATATTATCCCAACAACGTTTTTTACGATGGGGCTAATTTGAATAGGATTGGCAATTTCCTGATTAAGGTGATTCGAAGACGCGTTGTAAGGGCAATTACCAACGATAATAGCCTGATCTTATTACCCCAATGAAATGTACCACGAGAGCAAGCTTCTATCGGCCTTTATCCCTCCAGAGGCATTTCTCCAGATTGATGCTAAAGGGTTAGTGTAAAGCAGGGATGGTGTCCCGGTAATATACCACCGCCACCGCGGTGAGAGGGACATGCGGCTCATCTACGACAAGTATGTCGCCAATGCTCCAGGAGATCCGTTTTAGTCCCGCGGTGGCGGACAGGGATCGGATCAATGCCGAGAAACAGTACACCGAATTATGGTGGCTTCTAGGTTACTAAGGTAACACACTCCTCTTAGTTGTCAGTTAGGTTAAAGATAGTTCGGGGGATATCGTGGAAAGGCTACTTTCGTTAACATAAGGCGGCGCCGCTGAGTAGTGGCCTATGCTTTATGGCATTGGTTAAATCTGGGGGATGCTTGTGCACGATGTTGAGGAATGACAGGCGCCCGAAATGGAAATTGGCATGTTGACCACTCGGTGCGATTATAGTTAAGTTAGGTTAAGTTGCTTAGGTAGGTTCAGTAGAACAGGGACATAGTTTTAATTTTTATACAAAATTTAAAAGATACGGTATCTAAGTTTTTATAAAACTTTTTCGTAGAAATTTCATATACCACATTGATCAAAAAGTTCCCGCACCACACCACCGTGTGGCGCACCCATTGTTCCGATTTGAGTTCTTTTTCTTCTGTTGTGTTGGCAAATATGCTGTTAACATTCCCACTAAATCTTAGCATCATAGCTTGATACTTGCAAAAGTTACGTAGCGAAGAGTACATCTAACTCTGTGTGGGTTGGCGATTTTTTACAATTTTAGAAATGGATTTAAATTTGTAACAACGAACTTCTATTAAATTTTGCGTAAAAAACGGATTTAATGGTGCGCGAACGTTGGAAATGTTGGAAAAGTATTTCGGCAACGATTTTCTAAAGAAAACGGTCGTTTACCAGTGGCACGAGCGCGAGCGATTCAAAAGTGGTCGTGAATCAATCGAAGATGATGAACGCAGTGGCAGACCATCGACATCGAAAATCGACGAAAACATTGATGAAGTAAAAGAAATGTTGGTCAATAACCACAAATCAACCATCAGAGAGATAGCGGTGGACTTGAATATTACCCACTGATCCGTCCAAAACATTTTGGTTAATGATTTGGGTTCGTCGTGTAGCAGCAAGGTTAGTGCCAAAAGACCTCAATTTCATGCAAAAAAGAGACCGTGTTGATGTCGCAAAAGAGATCATTTGCTAGGCTGAATCCGATCCCACATTCATCAAAAGGATCATTGCAGGAGACGAGACGTGGGTTTATGAGTACGACACGCAATCCAGACGTTTTAGTTTTAGTTTTAAATGCATTTTATTTTTTAAATCATTAATTCTTACATACTAACAAAAAATGCTTAAATGCTAGCTTAAAATTACTTAACAATCTTATACTAACTTACTGGCCCCACACAGGCACTCTAAGCTACTCTAAATTCTTATATCTATGTCTTTCGACTTTATTTACATTTTTTTGAAATATTTGTATACTTAAAGCTAAGAAAAAAATTGTTAACAAAAACTTAGCATATGGACTTAATTTTTTATAAAAACTTAATATCTAACTTAAAATAAACCTTAGGCTACCTAACCTACCTACACAATACACACATATAGATATTATACATTCACAATTTCATACATATATTTCTTAAATGCTAACCTAAACCTATGTAAGCTGGCCATCGCTATTCACAGAGCAAATAGATTGGTCAGCTCTGCCTCTTTAGTGAGGCTGGTCCGTAATTGACGGAAACGATGACGAAGCATCTTCTCCATCATTCAACCACCAGAAATGCTGGTGCTGCCGAACGACATCCCTCTTATCGCGATTCCCCACCGCCCTACTGAGCCTGAGACGATCCACACTGCCGTGTGCGACGTCTCTGCCGTAGTTGAGTCGCCTGTCCCCAGCTGTCCGAGCGAAATGGAAGATTAACGGGACCGCTGATCTATCCTGGATCAACCCTATCTGATCTAGGTAGAGGAATGCTTCCGGTGGAACGAAGCCGTCAGAGCGCACACTCTCGTGGTAAAGGTAATTGGGTAGTAAGCCCCAGATATCAGGTTATTCGTCGAGGTCATTGCTCTTGCAATGTGCCTTCGAGTCAGCTTAATTACGAAGTTGTCCACTCGTATTAGGTTCGCTCTGTTGTAAAGGACCTCATTACGATAAAATTTTTTGTACTCCGACTCTGGTGTTCTGTACAAGCGAAGGCAAGCCCTAAGGCAAGGCCTCTCAAACACCCGAATCTTTTCCATTAAGCTTGCTCGCACATTGAACCACACGGGACAACCAAATACCAGCATGGGCCTGATAAGGGCCATGTAGCAGATTACCTTTACTCTCGCATCGAGTTGGCTGCTATAAAACAGTCTCTTTGTAACGGCAAAAGCACCTTTAGCTCTGGCCAGAGCAGCATCTACATTTTTATCAAAATACAGAAACTGATCTAGCCAGATCCCAAGGTATCTGACTACATTTCGACAGGCAAGGGGCTGTCCGCGTTGTCCAATGATCGGGAACTTTCGCCAATTTTTTCTGGTATCCCTAGAGGCTCTAGACAACGGCGTCCTAAAGAGAATGGTTTCCGACTTCTGAAAGTTGATTTTCAACTTCCAGTCATCTCAAAATCGTCTTATCTTATCGAAGTCACACTGCAAGAGAGTATTAATGACCTAGATTTATGGACCTGTTCTGTACGCTATCAAATCGTCTGCGTACGCAATAGTATGGGGAAGTGAACCTATCAAGTCGCTTGTATAAATGTTGAATAGGATCGGCGAATTGACCGCGCCTTGCTGAAGACCATTTTTAATGGTTGTTGGTTAGCATATTATAAAGAATGTACAAGAGTGGTTTACTGATCCCCAGCCTAGTCAGCTTATAGAAAAGACCCTCTAACCATACGGTGTCGAAGGCCTTCTCCAAGTCAACAAGGCAGGCACCGGTACATTGGTTTTTGCCTTTATTCCATTGGATATCGGACACCAGTTTAGACGCAGCATGAATGATATCATGCCCCGCCTTGAAACCGAATTGATTATCCGGAACGATATGTTTGTCCTCAACCCACTTAGTCAGGACTCTATTGATCACCTTCTCGAAAACCTTACTGATATTCGGAAGGTGACTTATCGACCGGAGATTCGCCGGATTGGATATATCCTTTCCCTTTTTGGGGATAGGTTGCACCACTGCCGTTTTCCAATGCGCTGGATAATGTGCATTATTCATTGCATTATTAAACAGGGTGGTGTAAATGTCCACCGCTTCTAGAGGAAAATGTCGAAGCACGATGTTCGGAATACAATCGGTCCCCACTGATTTCTTAGCCCTGATTGTGTCGAAGATCTCATGGAGCTCTTCCTTCGAAATGAACGGAGGTAGGTCACCCTCTCTGGTAATGACATCATTTGCCATATTTTCTTCGCTGAACCGGGTGAAGCCAGAGCCCTCAGATCGCCAATTCTCTACTTCATTTCGAATGTAGAAGTCGTGCACCAAGACGCGACTGTCCAGGTCATAATTAGGTCCAATGGTATCGGTGGCCTTGTATATTTCCTGGAAAGTCGCCCCTATGGCCTCAACCTTCTCCTGTGGATCCTCGATCACAAAGAAGTCGTCATCATCAGCGGCCTCATTTGGATCAATACCTGCTATTGTCAGTAAACGTTCGTTGTCTGTTGTCCGGGCTATTTTAAGACACTGAAGGTCGTTTTGATTTTTTCTCCGAAATATTTTATTTATTTGAGGGAACATATTCGGGTTGCTGGTGTTTACAGCCCGAACCCTGTTGTTCCAATACAAACTTACAGAAATTCTGTAATTCTCTTTTATTAACGTTTGAATATTTTTAATCGACGCCTTCAGTGTCCTAATCTCCGGGTCTTGTCTGTCAGTAAATTGTCTGTACAAGTTTTTGAGTCTTGTCAGAAGTCTACTTTTCTGTCGGTGCAGTGCGTCAATAGTAGGATTGCGGAACAGGTCTTCGTTAGTCGTATGTCGATATCGTGGTATTGTAGCGTCCATAGTTTGTTTAATTGTCTCGTCCATTTGTTTTAGGTAATTGTCGATCTCCTCGTTTGACAAATTCTTATTGGACGGTGGACGGTGGAGCGTGTTCGAGGCGAGTGCTCTTGTCAATGTTGCGGAGAAGCGTGTCCATCGAGTCCTGCTGTAGTTGTAAGAATATCTTTGGACAAACTCCTCCAATTCCGCCATTTTGTTGGGAACTGTAATTTCGGTGCTAAAACCGCAATGGTCGCTGTCATACACGAATGTGCGCAGACAGTTTAGCGTTTGTAAATTCGTACCTGCAGTCGTATACGTTCGTCGTACAGCAGTAGATCCAAATAAGACCCGCCTCTGGGAAACGACGGGTTATCCGTCGCTTTAAGACCGAGTCTGTACATTACATCGTGCTGACCCCACCAATCGAGTAGTAGGTTCCCTCTAGTATTTGGCAAATTATTTCCCCAATCTCTGTGTTTAGCGTTGAAATCCCCGCCGATTATAAAATAATTCTCCCCCGATTCCAGCCTCAGAAGTCGAAAAAGCGTGTCGAGCTCTGTAATGAATAAAGTGGATTGTGAAGCCTCAGGTGCATAAACAGAGGCCAAGTACAGCCGCTTTCCACTGCGGAGCGGGATGTAAATGACGACTGCCTCCAACACCCGGAACCTACGCAACACTCCCTTGTACACTCTGTGAAATTTTATACCTTGTTTAATGAAGATCGCGACCCCGCCTCCACATTTGGATCCGGGCCGGTTTCTTCTTCTAACAATATAATTGTTGTACTCCAGTTTGTGCTTATCGGTTAGCTTGGTTTCGCTAGCGAAAAGCACATCAGGAGTTTGGTCTTGTAACAATTTAAACATCGCGGCTCTTCGTTCGATCCTAATCAGTGAATTAACATTCACCGCAAGGACCTTCAAAGTTTGCTCCACCATGTGCGTACCCATTACGACATGTGTTGCGTTAGGCCCGGCAGCAGCGCGTAGATCTGGTCCACCCGCTTGGCCTGTTCTTGCACCTGCTTTTGCAGCTGAGCCATCTGCCCTTGGATTGCGAGCAAGATGGCCAGCATGTTAGGTGCAGCTTCCGTTGTTCTCGGCATTGGCGCCGGAGAAGCAACAGTGGCTTGCTGTACCGTAGCCCCCCTACCTGCCGCCATTTGGGCGTAGGAAATTTGGGACGTGACGGCTGGTGTTTGAAACCTAGGAGGTGAACGTTTGACCTCCACCTTCTGCTGCCGAGCCAGTTTTGCTTTTTTAATGTCAGCGAACTTAGGACAACCCCGATAGTTTGCGGTGTGTCCCACGTTCCCACATAACACGCACGAGAGTTGCGTCCTATCGGATGCTCCGTCCCTACCCAGAGCACACTTCTCAGAACTGTGGTTCTTTGCGCACTTCACGCATCGAGACTGCATTTGGCAGTTCGACGCGGCGTGCCCGAACCTCTGGCAGCGAACGCATTGTATAACGCCTTCGCTCCTTTTTAATTTTTCCCAGTGAACCACCTGGTAGTCTAGGACATTGATACTCCTTAGACTATCCAGACGGCTTTCGGGACTGAGCTGCACCAGGAAGAACGGCAGACTCCGTTTCTCCCGCCTTGCTCTAGCTGTGGTAAATGGCTTTACCCCCACAAACTTGAGTCCTTCGCACTCCTTCTTTTTGAGCAGTGCCAGGATCTCCTCAGGATCAGAAGACGGTTCCAACCCCTTCAGCAGCATCGATTGCCGCTTTTCACACTTCGGTGTGAATGAGTAGTGCTCCGTCGTCGTTTCCTTTAGGAGCTCTTTCACTTTCGCGTAGCCCTCCACTGTATTACAGTGGATGGCATGGCGATCGTTCCCCAATCTCTTAATATTAAAATTATTACCAATGACCAACTTACACAGGTCCTTGGTAGCATTTACCTCCAATTTATAAGTGTTGATAGGAGGCACCTTCTCCTTCTTCTTCTGCTGCTGCTGCTGTTGTTTTTGTTGTTGTTGTTGTTGTTGTTGCTGCTGCTGCTGCTGCTGTTTTTGCAGTTGCCGTTTTTGTGGCTGCTGCTGTTTTAGCCGATGCCGTTGTAGTGGCTGCAATTGTTGTTGCTGGTGTTTCTTAACATTTTCTTGTTGTAACACTTGTGCTACTTTATTTACTTGGTGTTGTTGTTGTTTCTGTTTTTGAGCAAGCTGCTGTTGTTCGGATTGCTCTTGCTCTTCCCTCTTCCTTCTTACCATTTGTTTTTCTTTTATGGCCAGCACTCTTTGCTATAGCATTTTGATGCTGCTACTTATGGCCTCCATTTCTTCTTCTTCATCTTCAGATTCGCTTGTTGCCAATGAAGCGAAGTTGTTCTTTTCCCCCACTCCGCCAAGCAGCTTTACAGTGGCCGTTGGTTGGGTGGGACGTTTTATTAAGTTAGAAGTTGGACTAAGCTTCCTCCTTCTCTTTGTTTTTGGGGTTTGGCTCGAACTGCTCGAAGCCTCAACTGATATTTTAGCAGATCCCGCTATTAGCATAGCGGACCGCTCTTCACAATCCATCACGTGATGGACAACGCTTTACCACCACTTTAACTTTATTGTTTCTGAATTTATTTTAAATATAAAAAAAAAGAAAAAAAAGATGTGTGAGTACACACTGGGATTCGAACCCACGACCGCCAACTGTCGGCCGAGCACACTGGCACTTTGCTAATTGGAGCCTATATGAACTTCCTCGAATGTCTCTTTATCACTGATTTTACTAATCACTATTCACTCGCAAGCCGAAACACGTGTGTTCTCCACGGAGATATGTGAACGACTGACAATCCAGACGTCAGGCAAGTGAATGGCGTTCACCAAATGAGCCAAGACCATAAAAAACCACGTCGTTTTCATTCAAAAAAGAAGGCAATGCTCACGGTTTTCACGGATTACAACGGTGTAGTGCATCATGAATTTTTGCCAGAAGGCCAGACAGTAAACAAAGAGTCTTATGAGTATTTGGGCGTTATAAGACGTTTGCGTGAAGCAATTCGCCGAAAGAGACCAGAATTGTGGGCAGAAAACTCCCGGATTTTGCACCATGATAACGCACCAAATACCATCCAATAGCCACCGAATTCACCTGATTTGGCTCCCTGTGACTTCTGTCTGTTCAATCGAGTTAAAAAACCACTACGGGGAACGCGTTTCAGCAGCCGAGATGAAGTAATGGAAAAATCGCAGGAAGCACTGATGGACATACCGAAAACCGAATATAAAAAATGTTTCGAGGGTTGGATCAAGCGCTGGCATAAGTGTGTTGCAGTCGATGGGGATTACTCTGAAGAGGACAATATAGATTTGGATGAATTAACTTGTATGGAACTTTTTGATCAAGGTAGTAGTATCAGTATCACAGATAGATAAGATTAATTGTAAGATAACTGAAAAGTCCGTGTCGTTTCTAAGACAGGGCGCCACTTGAATTAAATCCATACCATTTTCAGTTAGTACCAACCTTCAAAAGATACGTGTATAAATTTCACAGCTGTCGGACAATTAGTTCTCGAGATATACGGTGGTGAGTGAAGCAACTTTTGGTATTGTGAAAAAATGGATTCAAAGCAATTTCGTGTGTTGATTTATCATTGCTTTTTGATGGGAAAAAATGCAGCCGATGCAAAAAAATGGCATGATAAGTGTTACCAGGATTCTGCACAAGCTGAACGAACCATTCGCAAGTGGATTGAAAAATTTAAAAGTCGCCATACAAGCACCGAAGATGATGCACGCAGTGGACGTCCAAAAGAAGCTGTTTCAGATGAAAACATCAAAAAAGTCCACAAAATGATTACGAATGACCATAAAGTGAAGTTGATCGAGATAGCTGAGGCTCTGAAGATATCAAAAGAGTGTTTTGGATATATCATACACGAATATTTGGACATGCGAAAACTCTGTTCAAAGTGGGTGCCACGTTTGCTCACAGTCGACCAAAAACAACAACGTGTTGATGATTCAGAGGAGTGTTTAAAGCTATTCAACCGCAATAAAGCCGAATTTTTGCGTCGTTATGTGACAATGGATGAAACTTGGCTCCATCACTTCACACCAGAGTCAAGTCGGCAGCCAGCTGAGTGGCGAGCAGGCGACGAACCTCGTCCTCGGCTGGCAAGGTTATGGCATCCGTATTTTGGGATGCACATGGAATAATTTTCATCAAATATTTCCAAAAGGGGCCGACTATCAACAGCGACTATTAAATTGCGTTGTTGGAGTGTTTGAAGGACGAAATCGCAGAAAAACGGCCGCATTTGAAGAAAAAGAAAGTGCTGTTTCATCAAGACAATGCACCGTGTCACAAGTCGATGAAGACGATGGCAAAATTGAAAGAATTCGGCTACGAATTGCTTCCCCACCCACCGTATTCTCCAGATTTGGCCCCCAGCGACTATTTCCTGCTCGCAGACCTCAAAAGAATGCTCGCCGGAAAGAGATTTAAGACCGAATCGCCGAAACAGAGGCCTATTTTGAGGCTAAACTGAAATCGTACTACAAAACTGGTATCGAAAGATTGAAAAATCATATCAATCAGTGTATCGCCCTCGAAGGCAACTCTATTGATAAATAAAGTTGAATTGAAATATACATTTTCCCATCTGATCCTTTCAAATTAAATTTGCTCTCATCCGTGAACAAAGCCTATGTTTTAAAATCTCAATAAGTAACAGATAGCACTAAAATATTTAATTTGTACCTTCTATCCAAACCCTTAAGCGTTCTTTCCTGTTTTTTTCGTTATTGAATGGCTTTTTCCGACCGTTTAAATAATATTTTCTAAGAACTCGACGTATTGCTTCAGAGAGAGAGAGAGAGAGAGAGATTGCGAGGATAAGGAAGGATTTTCTTTTATCTTCCTTAATAAAAGCCATCGTATTTATTAAATTCTTTTCCTTCTCCTTCTACTCACATTATGCACTCTATTTTCATTTTTATAACGCGAAATGATGTTGTGCACTGTTGAGTGTCTTCTCCGAATAATTTTAGCAATTTTTCGAATTGATTTACCGTTTTCGTGATGTGACAAAACCAGCTTCCTTATTTCAACCGATGTTTGTTGCCCGCTTGGTGGCATTTTGGCACGTATTGAATAAGAACTCAAAACAAAATGATTCAAATCTTGCCAAAATAATTCAAGCATTTTCCTATAAAGTAGCCATATTGTTTTTATTTAAATTTTTTTTCGTTTTTCTTTTTACTTGAAATACGTATTATTTTTTCGTTACTCAATTACTTTGAGATATTCAATAAAAATATGTGTATTTACTCGTACGAGTACGAGTACATTATTAGTCAAATCGTCCTTGGAGGAAATGGGCAGCAAACTTTTTCATGTCGTGAGAGCCACCATATATGAATTTTTGATTATCGTGTCGACATCATTAATTATTGGAATGAATAATAAGGGCCCAAGAGTATTAGAATGGATAATAAAAGCCCTTGAGGTACTCCAGAAGAGGCTTTAATCGATTTGGACACCATGGACCTAAATAGAACATTGTAATGTCGATCTTCTAAATAGGATTTAATCCATATTATAAAATTTGTTCGAAAGCGTAGAATCATCAGTTTAACCAGAATGGTTTTATGACAGGTTTTATCAAAGGCTTTGCTGAAATCTGTAGCGATCGAATTCAAATTCTACCCCGCGTTCAATTGACCACCAAGTACAATATCTGACACGAAATCGGTAAGGTTTGTAGTTTCGTCCATTTCCTTTCTTCAGGGGAAGGATTCCTTGGGAGATGGAAAGGTGAAAGAAGGCTGTAAGGGTTGAGTTAAGCAAATTGCACATTTTGGCATAGTATTCCACCCATCAGATCCTGTAGAGTAATCATCGTTGAAATTTTCTATTTCCTTACTTACATATTCTAAAGTTGTATTAATTGATTCCAACGTTGTTTGCGAACAGTTATTTAATTACGAAAAGTAAAGATGGTTAGGTTCGCCTGGCTAAAAAAGTCAGCAAAAAGATTTGCCATTACTTGGGGATTGGCAGAGGTTGTGTCAGAGAGCTTCAGGCAGGGAAGATGGGTAGTTATCGGACTTTCTTTTGATGTTCATGAATTGAAAGAAACGTTTGGTTTCAGTGCTGGCGCATTCGATTCACATTGCTAGAGATTGAAAAAGTTCAGAGAATACGATATAAGCAGAGTAGTAGCAAAGGAAATTAGCATTGGAACGTGATCAAAGATAAGTGTACAAGTTTTTTTTAAGTGAAAATGTTATATGTAGATTGTGATAGGCAGTTGAAAATCTCTGAGTAGACGCATACAAGAGCATTGTTAATCATAGAGAAGGCTGGAATTGGCATTATTAAAAAGATTATTTATTGTAATTTACCGTAGTGTAGTCCATGAAAGTTGAGGCTATACGAGTACTGGTAGGGAACAATTTTTAGAGCATTATCATATGAAAGAGTGAGAGGGAGCTGTGGGTAATAACTATCTAATTTAGAAAGGATGTGGTTGCTTTTTGAGATGTAAAGTCAGTTGTAAAGACAAAATTAAATTGTCGTCAATGCAGTTGGTGATTCCATTTAATTGATGTAGACTAGAATCGGTAAGGCAGTCAAGGAAGAGCGTTTCTTTTCCAGAGTTGGCATTATTGGTCGTAAAGAAGGTGATCGCCACTGAGCCAATTGGAGCATTAAATACATAATCAATCGTTTCTACAGCAATCTAGTATCCACGAATTGGTTGGGAAGGATGGATGTAAAAGCAACAGATTGGAAGATTGCGTGTAGAGGTAAGAACTCTGGCGCAGACACATTCAAAGTGTGATGTAGATGATTTTTTAAAGCATTTCGAATCATAGCGAAAATGTATACTCAACAGAACTGAGCGGCCATATAAATTTTCCTCTTTATCTTGCCAATCGTGTCGGTGTAGATCAAATTTATAATTCGGTTATAATTAATAATTCGGTGTTTTGACTGTAACTTCGGCTGATTTGTTCCTATTTTCTATTATCGCTGCGTGGTGAGAGTTTTAGCACTCGCCCCCTTTTTGCGAGGTGCATTTGTCACACGTCTTCTTCTCGTCTTCAAGCGTCTTCCTTCAGAGTTTGCTTCTTCTATACGCCACTTAATCCTTCCAGTTTCCAGAGAAAACCATTATAATTAGCACTTTGACCGATCACTTGTTTATTTAGTAGTAGTAGTATTAGTAGTAGTAGTAGTAGTAGTAGTAGTAGTAGTAGTTGTAGTAGTAGTAGTAGTAGTAGTAGTTGTAGTAGTAGTAGTAGTTGTATTAGTAGTAGTAGTAGTAGTAGTAGTAGTAGTATGAAGTACCCGACCTGGCGTATACCATATATGGCGGTTGTTGTTTAAAAAGAATGACAATTTTTTAAGCTACCAATTTTATAAAGCTTAAATTTGAAGTTTGACGACGCTACGTTGTTTAGTATATGTTCGGCAGCTATCAATAATGAGCGCTTAATGGATTTTTAGATATGGGAAAAATTGGTCATCAGTATGTGATACAATACTTTCATTTCAAAGGCCTCAATCCAATCAACATCAAAACGGAACTGGATTCTACTCTGGGGGAGTCTCTTTCTTCGTTTACAACAATAAATATTGGATGGCGGAGTTTAAGTGAGACCGCACGAGGTGCAAAGACGAACATCGCATTGGTTGACCAAAAAGGTGAGTTCACCTGAAATGTTCAAAAAAATTCACAAAATGGTATTGGATGACCGTCGATTGGAAGTGCGTGAACTAGCAGATATGGTAGGAAATTGGACATGAAAGAGCTGTGCGCAAGACGGGTTCCGTGATTACTCACAATGGAACAAAAACACAACCGTGAAGATGTTTCAATCGAGTGTTTGGCGAAGTTTTACAGCAATAAAGCCGAGTTTTTGCGTCGATTCATAGCCATGGGTGAAATATGGGTTCATCACTTCACACCCGAGACGAAGGAACAGTCAAAATCAATGGACTCAAAGGGGAGAATCGGCTCCAAAGAAGGCGAAGACGGCGTGTTTTATGCGAACTTATTGCAGCGTTAGAAAGCTGAAATCAAGAAAAAACGGTCGTATTTGGCGAGGAAAAAAGTTTTGACCCATCAATGCACCAGTTCACTCATCCGTCATCGCTATAGCCAAAATCAGTGAATTGAAGTTAGAATTGCTTCCTCTATTTGCGAATTTTAGAAAATGGCTCGGTGGTAAAAGATTTGCCAACAGTAATGAGGAGGAGTATGTGGTTGATGGCTATTTTAAGGAGCTCGACGATTCTCACTATAAGCTATCGAAGCTATCGAGACTAAGTAGAGAAAATTTTCTCAAATTTGTTTGTGTTTTCTTTGCTGGGTCAGGTACTTCTGGGACTAGCATCCTATTGAAATAAACGATTGCAATTTTCACAATATTGATTTTGTACTTAAGTTTAGCGAATTCGAATGCAATAGCGAAAGATATAAAATTTGTCCCGTTCTTTGTGTCATTCGGCAAACCATTAAATAGTTTGAAACCTTTATAAATTAATGAATTTTGTGTACACATACTTATCATGTTTGGCAGTCTAAAATTATTATTGTTTCTTAAAACATATGGCTGGATATCTCTTATACCTATTTGCATATAGTTTAATAAATACGAGTATCTTGGCATTAAATTATTCTTAATTTTATATAAAAATACTAGGACACTCATCACATTTCTTTGTCTTACTGACAACCACTTTAACGAATTTAATATTATATTAATATTTTAAAATACAACGTTTGGCTTTATTTTGTAAAATTTGGAGCCTTTTAATTACGATATCACTACATAGGCACAAAACAGTTGAACAATACTCAAAATGTGGTTCGACAATTACGTTATAGATATTTATTGCAATTAATGTTGAAACGTCGTTTCGTATTCCCTCTAAAAAAACTTACATTTTTATATGTGTAATCAACATGTTTTATAAATCCTATTGTGTTTTCGATTACTATGCCTAGATATTTTAATTCGTCCGCTTTTTCAATATTTTCACCGTCAATCTCCAGTCTTATGTCCTCTACTGTTCCCATGCAAAAATCCGTGCCCGTCGGGTAGATCACCACATCAACCGCGAATGGAGCAGGCTAACTATATATTACTACACTCTTTATATCATTTATATATTTGGTGAACAACAATGTTCCTAAGCCGGATCCTTGGGGGATACAGTCTCTGATAACTCTCCATTCACCATTACTGTCTGCGTTCGATTTTCTAAGTACTTGTATGATCTGCACCACGCTAGTTCAGTATTTTTAAGACCAAATTTTTAAAACTTTTTAAACAATAATTCTTTATCTATCGTTTCAAATGCTTGTCTGAGATCTAGAAACACACAGTAAACACTTTTTCTTGTCGATTTGTTCTTTCTATTCAATAATTACTTGGTTAAGGGCATTCTCACAGGAATACTTTTTCCTAAAACATGATTGAACGTCTATTATAAAATTGTATCTTTCAAAGTACTCATATAGTTGACGAAACACCATTTCTCCTAACACTTTCTCACACAATGGTTCTCTTCACATTTTTTGATATTTTCTACTTTTTAATTGGAGTCACTGTAGCTTGCTTCCATGATTCTGCAAAACAAGCCGTTATTATGGATTTATTAATTATTAATAGTTGCCAAAAAAACTGGCCAAATGCAATTAAGGCTATCACAGCATATTTTTGGACACATACTAGTAAATATATTCGAAGTCAATTTTACAATATTTTATATTTGTTTTAAAACTGTTTCTACGAGTATATCTTGCATCGTCATTCTTTTAAATTAAAAAAATACTGTTGGCTTCATTAACACGATTAACAAAAGAGACAATAGTCTCTGGTTTTTAACGTAAACCACCTGTCGTGTAGACTTATGTTTACGGGATGCCCATACATCCATGGGAGCAAGGATACGCTTTGCCATCGCTCTCCGCCAATACTTTGATACCAATTCGGAACTGTGTTGGAGGCACAAGTTCCACACCCTTGGTATGAGTCGAGGCTGATCTAAAACCTCTTACTGCTCTTAGGGTCACAGCACTCAGTACTTATTTGCTTCTCTACAATGGGTTAAACAGAAGGAAAACCCATACCCGCGATTTGGGTTTAAACCACAGCCACCATGACGCTCCCACAAGGGGGCCTACCTCTAACAAGTCAGGCCCGGACCGAAATCCGGGAGGCTCCTGACTCCCATGGTACCGTGATTTAAGTCCTGGTACGGACTACCGATGGTCCAACAAGACCTATGACCGGCAACTTGTAACTGGTCAAATCGTAGCAACCATTCAGAGACTGTTATCTGAAGATGTTTACGATAAGACCAGTAATATGCTCTGCCCCCGCTTTTTATTAGACAACGTCATTAATGGGCGAAGCCTTGATAATTGGGCGGGGGCCCTAACAAAACGGACATATTAAATAGAGCTATTAATTTAAACTGTGCTATCAACAAAAAAAGTGATTAAACCTATCTGCTATATCTTCAGCTATCGTTTATATCACAACACTTCGCCTCATATATTTTCTGATTTTAGAGTTTTCGACTTTACGTTTGATAAGTTTACCTTTGCACTTATTAATTCCAGCTATATACTTGTTTCTAGTTGTTATCACTCTCACCAGTCATTCTCTGCATTACTGAATACGGCTTTATTGAAACAGGTTATTTTCCTTCTTTTCAGTTCTTTGAGTTATATTCCAAACAACTCACTTACAGAAAACTTCTTAAACTTTACAGAGTTAAACTGCTTAGCCACTTTGTTTATGCTTTCGCGAAATATTTCACCCATTGTATTAGCATCCATACTGCTGTTGCTCCATCTTAACCTGCTATTTGTTAGAGCACACTGAAACAAGTCATTACTTGTGCTGACAACATTAACCCATTTACGGGGCTCCTTTTTTTCCCCCTTTTAGCTTTAATATTTACACTCATACTTATTAAGTCGCTGTCTACTTTCGCATCCACGTTTCTGGCGTTTGCAATAACATAATCAATCATGGTTCGCGATTTCTCTGTTTTCCTGGTTGGTTACTTAATTAGTTGTTTATGGTACACTCGTTCTCCTTAATAATGTTTAACATATTTATTCTCTAGATTTCTCTCACTTTGAGAAAGTAAATGTTAACATCTCTCAGGATCACAAAGTCTTTCTTTGTATTAGTAAATTTTTTCCATGAGGACAGAGAATTCATCGCAATTTTTTATTTTTTTTTTTTGATGAACTTGCTGATCTGTACATACCTTTAACAATCAATGAAAAAGAACCAACACTAATTGAGATTATAAGACACCATACGTCCATATTTATGGAGTAGTTTATTAAATTTACCGACTGTAATCCTTTCTTTGTATAAATTAAAACACGTAAAATGCGTTTCCGGAAGAATCACTATGTCACACTTTTGGTCAATTATAAGTGCTTGCACATCATCAAAGTTGTTGTCCTTTGACATTTAAATAAATAACAACAATATTTGTTGGTTGCTGATACTCTACACGATTTCTTTGGACTTCAAGTTTTTTGACAAACACTTCACATTGGTAGTTTCGACGGTCATGACCTACACCAAGATATAAACCCAACTTTTTTCGACACATCTAATGACAATTGGGTGGCAGTGGCTCAAGTAATAATGGACTGGCTTCCAAATCGGAAGGTTCGGTGTTCGAATCCCAGCCTCGCCCGAAAGACATATCATCCATTTTTCAGTTAACGAAAATCAAGTAAGACGAGTAGTTGACTAGAAATCAACATCAAGCCAACTTCCACTAAGAATTTAGTCTCCCCATTAAATGTTGGATGCCACCCATGGAGCGAAATAACCACTGAGCCCGAACATTTATCTTTCTCCCTCTATCCGATTTTCCAAAAAACTTAACACATGCTGAGGCATTATAAGTGTATTCATACACACTTGAGTGTTAAGTTCTTTAAAAAAAAAAAACAATAAATAAACATGCTCATACACAAAATATTTGTACCTAACATCATGTATTAAGTCTTCGTCACACCATAATTTTCTTAGATTCATAGTATACATATTATTCTTTTACACACGAAACATATTTACGGTTACTACCTTTAACGATGTTGTCGCCGCCTTCACATCTGCTTTTTCGATTTTTAACCCTCATTTCGTTCACAGCCACATATGGTTTTTTAATACAGGTACCGTTACCTCACATTCATTTCCCAGTTTTATTTTAGCCTCTCTCTCCAAAACCTGCTTTGATTGATTATCATCACAGTTGATCCTGACCGTACGGTCTTTTTTATTTGCTACGTAACTCACTTTCACTCCCGACGATGCAAGATTTATTTTGCTTTTTATATTCCCTTTCCATTTTTTAATATCTTGAGACAATTTTGGTCTAACTATTCAGGCTTCTTTTATTTCACTCGTTACTTCCTTTTTTCGTTACTAAATTACTAAATCTGTTTACATCAACTAAAATTTTCTCAATATTTTTACTTTGTTTCTCCAGTTGTTTTCACTCTGAACGTTATCCCATTTTTTCTCCATTTTGCCAAAGATTTCTTCAAGATCCCCAAAAATGTTAACACTTTCAAACTTATAGCTTTCCATTTGTTCACACATCTTTTTAATATGGGTTTCCTGCGTTATCTTCGTACTTCGTAGTTTTTCCATGCATCTTGATTCCACTACTTCCAATAGCCTTTTTATTTCATCCTCATTTTCCTTCAAAGGCTCTTCGAAACCCACTTTATACTGTTCCAAATAATCACTATTTTTTTTCGTCTTTAGTTGCATGTCCCTGAGAGCATCATCAATGCTCGGGATATACTGCGTTCAGTCGTCATATTGCACATAAATCTCACCATATTGTTTGAATCCAGCATACCCACCTTGCACTGATCCAAACCATAACTCTTTGCTGCAACATGATATTGCTTTCAACGTACTCCCTGGCATTTCAAGCCAGAATCCCCTGTAATCAACGCTTTGCAATGATCAAACTATTCTAGCATTTTGTATAATCGAGATGTACATTAAATTCCAGCATTTGGCCTTATGTCTCTCTCACAAAGCGTATATCTGACTTTTCTTGCATGATTCATACCACGTTGAACAAAAAGTTAATTAAAAATACAAGTTTGTTCATCTATCTCTATATTGTTCCTTCAAAGTAATCCCTATCGACTGCAACACACTTATGCCAGCGCTTGATCCAATCCTCGAAAGATTTTTTATTTTCGGTTTTCGGTATGTCCATCAGTGCTTCCTGCGATTTTTCCATTACTTCCTCTCGGCTGCTGAAACGCATTCCCCGTGGTTTTTCTGGTCTCGGCTCATTTGGTGAACGCCACTCATTTGCCTGATGTTTGGATTGCGTGTCGTACTCATAAACCCACGTATCGTCTCCAGTAATGATCCTTTTGATGAATATGGGATCGGATTCAACCTCGCAAATCATCTCTTTTGCGACGTCAACACGGTCTCTTTTTTGCATGAAATTGACGTCGTTTGGCACCAACTTTGCTGCTACACGACGGAAACCCAAATCATTAACCAAAATGTCTTGGACGGATCCATAGGCAATGTTCAAGTCCTCTACTATCTCTCTGATGGTTAATTTGCTGTTATTGACCAACATTTCTTTTACTTCATCAATGTTTTCGTCGTTCATCATCTTCAATTAACTCACGACCACTGTTGAACCGCTCGTGCCACTGGTAAATGACCGTTTTCTTTAGAGAATCGTTGCCGAAACACTTTTCCAACATTTCCAACGTTCGCGCACCATTAAATCGGTTTTTTACGCAAAATTTATTACAAGTTCGTTGTTGCAAATTGTAATCCATTTCTAGAATTGTAAAAAATCGCCAACCCCAGAGATAGATGTACTCTCGGCTACGTAACTTTTGTAAATGTCAAGGTATGACGCTAAGATTTAGAGAAAATGTCAATAACAGATTTACAAGCTTGACAAAAAAACAGAACTCAAATCGGAACAATAAGAGCGCCACACGGTCGTGTGGTGCGGGAACTTTTTGATCAAGGTAGTATTTTCCGATGTCGTTTAATTTAGGCAACAGCTCTACCTGCAGCAATTCTGAAATAGCCAACGGTCTGAATTTAGGTTTTAAAATTGTTGCTTAAAGCTCGATTGATTAAACTAAATATAACGATTAGATAAATTGTAATTTTTTTTTGCACCAGTAAGGCGTACTGAGCTTCTATCCATCATTAACGGCCTAAAATCGAAGAGCTCTTTCCGATTTGATGGTATAAGTAACCTGGTTATTAAAAAAATAGGTAAATCTATTTTGAATCCTCTGGAGCAAGGCTGTCCAAAACAAGGCCCCCGGGCCGTATGCGGTCGTTAATCCCTGTTATTGCGACCCGCGACATAAAATAAAAACTTCAACTACGTAATCTTATTTCGCAACAAAACAAAACCGCAAATGAATGAAAAAAATGTAAGCAATCAAGCTTTATTACAATACATACACACATTCTTTCTTCTCAGTATGGTAAGAACGGTAACGCAAAATAACGGAGTTATTTTGAGCTGATGAAGCAAATTGAGTTTGAATTTTGAAGTGTGTTGCAGTAGTGGAAAAAACTCACTTTGTCCGCTGTACCCCGGGAACCTTTTGATCAAGGTGTTATAATTAAAATCAATATCACTACTGTTTACAGATAATTTTGCAAATTGGCCACAGAATCTAACAATAAATATGCGTACTGTTTTCCACAATTTGTCGACAAAGTGAACAGAGGATTGCATTATTATTTTTCATATATCTCTCCGACAGCTGTATAAAACAATTTAGTCATAAAATGGTTACACGGCTGCAGGAGAATGGTACGAGTATTTTCGCAGCAAATAACACAAAGAATAGGCGCTTCGCTGGCGAAATTTTGTTGGTTATCCGAATTATCCTAGTCTTCAACTTCTTCGTTTTTATGACATTGCTCTAATTTAACGGATTCTTCGGTTAGAAGGTTGTTATTTTCGTTCGTTATCTGGTTGAGAAAGTCGTTAATTGAATTGGTTTCTCTGTTCAATTTGTCTAAAATTGTCTCAATTTGGGAATGTTTGTCTTTAATTTTCTTCTTTGAACGTTCAAAAATGTCGAAAGTTCCATCTAGCGACATAAGAAACTGAAAAATGCCGTGTTAAACGAAATCGCGTTAAGGGATACAGCAAGCCAATGCAAAAAGAGGAGTTAAGTTCCATGAATAAAATAAAATAAACGTAAAACACTTTTTTTCAACTTTTTAACGAAAAACTAATACAAAGCATGAACAATAAGTAAAAACACAAAACCTAACTGCTTCTGCAGCAATTTTAAACATGACAAAAAAATAAACAAAACAAAGAGCTTAACATAAAATACATCTTTCCATTTTTTAATTAACTTAGGTACTTTTTCCATAACTTCAAACATTATAAAAAGTTTAACAAAAAAAAACTAAAAAATATTGTATAAAATATTAGCTGCGAACTATTCATAATCACGTGCCCATTTTTGTGTTGCTTGAATATCACATTTCTTAACGAAAAAGTCCGTTATTTTTGATTGGCTATTGCACTTCGTTCTATAAGCCTCTTTGTAAGGTTGCATGGCTCTTTCAAGCTCACGTTTAACTTTGAACAGAAGGATCTACACTTAAAAAAAATGTCTCTAAGTTACTAGCCATGCTAATTCCCTTTATCAACTTATTTATCGTCAAATCTTGATTCTCACCGCTCTCTTCATAGGACTCGCTGCTATCACAATTTTGTAGATCACAGTCTTTAGCGATGTCCACTAGGTCCGGTTCTTCTAGTTCTATTTCTTTTAATAAATCTTGAATATCTTCAGTTGGTGGGTGGCCGTGGCTCAAGTGGTAGTTGACGTGCTTCCAAATTGGAAGATTCGGTGTTCGAATCCCAGCCTCGCCCGAAAGACATATCATCCATTTTTTCAGTTAACGAAAATCAAGTAAGACGAGTAGTTGACTAGAAATCAACATCAAGCCAACTTCCACTAAGAATTTAGTCTCCCCATTAAATGTTGGATGCCACCCATGCAGCGAAATAACCACTGAGCCCCAAACATCTTTCTCTCTCTCTATCCCATTTTCCAAAAAACTTAACACATGCTGAGGCATTATAAGTGTATTCATACCCACTTGGGTGTTAGGTTCTTTAAAAAAAAAAAAAAAAAGTTGCCATGTCCTTAAAACCTTCGCCTTGTATGGAATGTGCAAGAGTTAAAATTTCGACAAACTCAGCTTCATGCGATTCCGCCTCTTTTCCTCTTACAACCGCTGATAGCCATATTTTTTTCCAGCATCCAGCCTAAGCTCCTTAATTAGCATTATTATTTGAAGGCAGTCTTTGATGGAAAATTGTTTCCATGCACTGATAACATTCATAGAACTGGATTCTGTTAACTTTAAGATCCACCGGAAAGAACCCCTGATGTTGTTTGAAAACAACCAGATACAGTGCACAACAAAACAAAGAAAATTTAAACCGTATTAGAGCGAGGGTTTTTCCGTGTAAAAGGAAAATATGTTGTAAAAAGTGAAACATGTTAGAGCGAGGCTGCGTTATACGAATACGTGTTAAGTGAGGCCAACCTGTATATCCTTCGATTGCCACTTGTTGTTCTCATGGGCGAAAACATTGAAATTAATTAATTTATATATAAGTTGAAATTCCCGGTGACGTGATGAATATAGGTTCAGTTGAAATTATACCGTGGAGCGAAGACAAAGTCGAGTCAGCGTCTAGACTACTCCAGAAAACAGAGTACGAAGTGATTTTTCATTTTTGGATTCTAAATTTTGCCTACATGAAATTTAACCCCTATAAAAAAATCATCAAGTCACTTAATCACCCTAAGAGCAATAAATCAACATTTACCTTCTCTATTCATTGCTTTCTAAAGTAGATCAAAAGTCTTTAAAAATACTTTCACCAAATGATATGTCATTCGCTTTTGAATTTAAAATATCAAAAGCCAAATATATATCTTCCGGTTACAAAAGGGGAAGTGCTAAAAATTGGAGAAGGAGTCTACATATTACCTTTCTTGTTTCGTACAAAAATGTGACAAAAGTTGCCATTTTTGAGACTCTTCTTCTTACAGTTTGACAAAAGTGAAACCAACATGATATATACTCGTACTTTGCACTTGGAAAAATTTCTGTAAGTTATTCCTTAGAGATTTTTCGTAATTCTTTGTGAAAGAATCAAATTTATCTCTATGTATTGGTATACATAAGTATAAGCGGGCATCGACTTATGAATCATGAGAACGTAGATGAAAGAATAAACCTGGAATCGAAATGTCTTCTCTTACAAAAATGAGCCAACATTGAAGACTGGTTTTTTAATTGATTGAAACTTTTTTTCCAATTATAAGAACTTAAATCAAGACGGTCGCAACACAAATCAATAGTGTAGGCTTTCATGATTGTTATGCGAAAAGTCCATAATGAGGAGCTGCTTATAACCGCATGATGGCACAAAACTGAAAGTGCAATCCAAAAGATAATTTCAGGGGAACCACTTGGTGCGTTTTTAATTGCACTTGCGATTGTTGGTGAGAAAAATACGGTGTAGCAGAAGTTTTCTTCTTTAATAGTGCTCCTATAAAGAGGTTCAGCATTTTTGAATCGCGGCATGCCAAAACTATCCATAATATTTTCGGTTTTAAACCTCGTTCGCTGTAACCGGAGCGTTTGGAAACGACTTGCTTCGAATTCGCATGAGATGCCTTCGTAATTTACTAAACTGAATCTAGTAATAATAAATTAGGCGTATTTTGCAAATTGGATGCAAGGAAAATATGTTGGGAATTCTTTATCAACAAAAGAAAAAAAACACAAATTAGTTTGACTAAAACAAGCAATCAGATTGTTATCTGCAATGAATACATTGTGCCGCTTACCTATGGAGGGTTTTCACAATCTTTTGCACACACTTCATTAAAAACTTTTCGAATGCCGTTTCGCTTAAGTGAAGCATTTGCACATTCTTCTTTCAATTTACTTGTGTCTTTCATTTTTTTCCTTAAATTTTCTCTATCCGGATGATTATGCGAGGCACTTATTTTCGGGATACGAACTAGATTTTGATTTTTTAAATCAATCACTGCACTGGCGCTACATGTTTTGTTATAGCAAATAAAACCTTCGACAAGCTACAATTTACGTTCAATTTATATAATTGTTTGATTGCCGGTATATATCAAAGTTTGCTACCTTTTCTGAAGCCTTTCCAAAATTCGTAATTATATTATTAAATCACTGTAATTTTTCATAGCACCACGTTCCGTTTGTGACCAGTATACGAATGAGAACCGTGCAAATTTGAAATACGAAATTACCATCCGACCACTGATGGTGCGGCATTAAATTGATGCTGGCTTTATTTTGAAGCTACGTTCATGCTATTATGTGTGAAATAGCACATCATCCAAATGGCCTCCTCGGCTTCGCTGGCAGTGCTTCAAGCGGTCGGTCCAATTTTTAATGACTCGGTGCAATAAATGCGGCGGTATTCCGGCAATAGCGTGCCAAATGTTGGCCTCGAGCTAGTCCAAAGTGGTTGGCTTGTTAGCGTAGACTAAGGACTTGACGTAGCCCCAGACAAAATAATCGAGTGGAATCAAATCCCATAGTCTGGGCGGCCAATTGATAAACGTTGCCCAGTAGCCAAATTTCTCCTTCGCGCATTGCGTCGCTTGTATGGCACGTACCGCCATCTTGTTGGAAATACAGCTCGGATGTATCGATGTTGTCAAGCTCTGATGACGGAAAGTCGGTAAACGTCACTCTATATCTGAGACCATTGACGGTAACATTGTCTCCTTCCCCGTTTCGAAGGACATAAAGTCCGATGATGCACCAAACAGTCAATCTTTGTGGATACTTGGCCGAACACTTGTGGATTGTGTTCCCTCCAATAATGGCAATTTTTCTTGTTGACATAGCCGTTGAACCAAAAATGGGCCTCTTCCGAGAAGGTGATTTTTTGGCCAAAATGCGGATCTCCGGCCAACATTTCCAGCGCCCAATTAGCGAATTCGCGGCGTTGTCTATGGTCGTCCTGCTTTATTCCATACACGAGCACAATCTTATATGGATGTAGGCCCAAACCCAACGGCAAAATAAGCCGGGCTGACGCCCTATCAGCTGATCGGCGCCGAATCGACATTTCTGGGTCTTCTTCGATACTGGCCGCTGCAGCGGCTATGTTTTCTTCACTTCGCACCAATCTCTATCTGATTGGTGGCTTAGGATGCCAAAGAGTGTACTTACGCTCAAACTTTCCACGGTGCGACCAATTGCCTGCATACTGAAGCCATGATGACGACTGACCTCACGACGAAATTCACGTTGCGTATTTACAACTGACCCGGTAGCATCAAAAGCACAACATGCAAGAAATTAGTTCAGCTGTGGAAATATGCTTCAGACGACGATGCATGTTGTGTTTCTTGAAGTGGATTAAGAGATGGTGAGCAATAAATTGAACAGAGTATGACTGAGTTTTTGGTATTTAGAGCTGACATTTCAGTCTTTGGGCATGCATACTTCGTACATCTTTCATTATAACATATAAACAATGATTTGGTACATGTTGCCATCGTCTAACACCCTAGACAGTCCATCGAATCAAACCGCCTTCTTGTTCCCTAGCCTTTTCATTGCTTTGTACTTTAATTTTTGGGATTGCCACTTGTTCGCTTATGGAGATGACAAATTCATTATTGACCCTATGTCACTGTCTTTACTTTATGTCTTCCAAGCAGTCACTGAAAATGCTGTTTAAATGCGTTCTACCCTTCGCTTAGCTTTCTTTCCGTTGTTCTTATAAGAATAGTAAGAGTTTTCGATTTCCTTGAACTGGGGCTCTATGAGGGTTTTTTTATGATGTGAGCCAAGTAAAAGACCGTAAAAATCGCCCGGAACAGTGTCTTCAGCCTCGCTAACTCGGAAGTATGCACATACATATAAGATATTTGTTTAAGAATTGGACTCATATACGGATTACAGGAAGGCAATCCCTTACCGGCTTCAAATCGATCTTTGCAACCGATTTTCCGTGACGAATCGTATCACGTACAGTCTTTTACTGCAGCTGTACTCAATGTCGCTTTTTTTTATCAAGTTTATCTCTTGGACAGGAATTATGAGTAGGCACATGCTGGCATGTATTGCAAAAACATGTTTTCTATTCTTGAGTATCTTCTATGTGACATGGTGTACATATATACGAATATGTACGTAGCAAGAGCATCCTTTCATTCCTCCTGGTCTTCATCTTAATAGGTTTAACACTTTTTCGTAATGTGTGCATTTTTTTGTATTACTCGTACCATTAGATTCATTCGCGGTTATCTCGATTTCTCGATTTTGATGAAACCCGTGCATAGCAAAGTGAGCTGTAACAATTCACTCTATGGAGGATTTTCCGAAAATATCTTGGCTTACGAGCTCACAAGCTCCAACTCCATCCAACTCGTGCAACAATAAGGGCTGGTTGACTATCGCGTGTATCGTTCGTTAAATATACCACAAAATTAAAATAGATTACTTTTGATCCTTTGACTCTCTTTTTCAATACCAAATTTCAAGCTATTTAGCGTATTTTTGGTTAAAAAGCTATGTCAACAACCCATTAGCTACTATTGAGTCGCCGTTACATCAACATTATTTGGTGTGCTTCATGGGTTGATGCAATCGTTGGTGGTGCATACTTATTCAATAATAATGGCGGACAAAGCGTTACATTCAATGGGAAGCTCTATGGATCTATAATCACTGACTTTTGAGTTCCACAATTGAATGGCATCAGTATGAAATAGCAAGTTGGCGCAACATGCTACAGAGTGCGTGCCAAAAGTGCTTTATTGAAGGTAACATTCGAAGATCGCACAATTTCGCAATGGACCTGTTCCAAAATCATTGGGCTCCCACCCAATTATCAAGGCTTCGCCCATCAATGACGTTGTCTAATAAAAAGCGTGGGCAGAGCAAAGTACTGGTCTTATCGTAACGATTTTTGGATGACGCCACCGAAGGTTACTACGATTTTATCAGTTACAAGCGGCCAGTCATAGGTCTTGTTGGTGGCAGGACCACCGGTAGTCCCTATCTGGACTTAAATCAAGGTACTATTGGAGTCAGGAGCCCCCCGAGCTCGGTCCAGGCCTGTCTTGTTGAGGTAGGCCCCCTTGTGTGAGCGTTATTATGGCTGTGGCTTAAATGCAAATCACGGTAAGAGTCTACCTGTTGGTTCGACCCATTGTAGAGTTGGAAATAAGTACTGGGTGCTGTGACTCTAAGATCAGCAAGAGGTTTTAGATCGGCCTCGACTCATACCAAGGCTGGAATTTGTGCCTCCAACACAGTTCCGAATTGGTATTCAGGAAGATGGCAAGCGATGGCAAGGCGTATCCTTGCTTCCATGGACGTATGGGCATCCCGAGAAAATAAGTCTTCCCGACAAGCGTTTACGTTAAATTCTTGACTAGTTTTCCTCCAACATCGTGCGACTTAAGACTTTTGAATTATTTTCTGTGGAAATTGTTGAAAGGGTGGTCGAAAATCGAACTTCCAGATTTCGCTTTATTCGAACCAGACATGGCCCCCATATGTCCAAAATCATATTTAAGTACTAATGTTATAATATTATCTTTTTAATGAAGCCAACACTATGACCATTACCATGACTTTTACGAGTTTTATTTTATTTTGAAGAATGCGATGTGGATCACATTTCTGGTTTCGTGGCTATTTGAGATAGGAAATCAAAGGAATGTTTTTTGTTTTATTATTATGACAGCTTTCGATCGTTTAACTTTCAATGGCCGTTCATGTTGGCTCTTCCTGTATATCCGTTCCCTTGTTTTCCCAGCAGCTATTAAATAACCAGCAATGATTTTAAAATGGCTTCAAAGAAATCTTATGGACGGATTTTTTATCCCAGGCTAAACGGATAAAAAATCATCATGACATCATAGAAATAGAACCTAGTTGTCCCAGTACTTATGTACATACATATGTACGTCACATGAACCCAACGTTTGTCGTCATCTTTCTTTTGTTAATTTTCAGTGCCGGAATTTCTGTTTTTTAGCTCTTCAAATAAATTAAGTACCATCTTAGCTTACCAACTTTAAAGATATCGTAAAAATAAAATCTATAAACAATACCATTTTAAAATCTTTTAAATTCCCTAAACCAAAAGTACAACCTTTTGCTATTGTGGTGCTTCCCTTATCCAAAAACCATGTCGAGAGTCTTTTGGTTCTGGCCACATAGTGTCAGTAAAAAGCTCTCTTTCCTTTCATACCAACATGCACCATTTGTTTTGGGAGCAAGGACTCGTACCGAGATGGCATTCCTTTAGATTCAGATCTGCTTTTGAGTGGTGTAAGCCTTCAGAGGAAAAAGTGTGAAAAGATTCAATTGCCGGAGAATAGAAACTAGGGAATGGAAAGTAAATGTTGTTTTGTGTTTGATAATCGGCTACTCTCTGGCTCTTCTCCTCTTGGCATTTTCATTTCACTTTATTGTAACATTTTTCTCCATTTCAAAAGAAAAAACACTTTTGTAGTTGCCATTCACACAAAAAAAAAACATTTCTAGGGCTCTTCATGTCCATGGAGCTGCGAGAGTTGGTGATGTTGATGCAACTGTTGAAAACGTTCAAACAAATTGTTTCTGGGCTTCTGAATCGACAAAGCCGCAAATAATTTCCCGTTCTAAAGTCGGTGTAAAGTTATTTGACCCGTAAACGCATTGGTTACTACATGGGTTATTGTCAGTTAATTTCTCATGACTCATCGCATGCTGGTCGTTTATTTTTTGAGGAAGAAATAGTCATTACCATCTGCCCATATATTATTTCTATCTCATTTAGTATCCAATACTTTTTGATTCAATTAAATTTTGAAGCTTTAGAGTGGTAATGTTTGTTAGATTGGAGTGGCAACCTAAATCAGAACACTCGCCTAGGCCGTAAAAAAGTCGTTGTTGGTTATTTTGAGTCATATTCGTTGATTGACTGTTAGATCGGACAACTATAATAGATTTTCAAGGAATGAGTGACCAAGCTGAACTTTTGGAGAAAACAGGGTATTTATTCAAATGAAAAGTGCTTTTAACCTGTATTTCATCCTGGCAGCTCCTGTAAAAATCGTTATACAGGAGGTTGAGTCTCCTGCCATGTATGACATTTTCACAGTCGAGGTCAGTTCTGCTTATGGTTTTGTCGATCAGATCTATATTAAATATATGTTAAGGAGTGATTGCCATTGCCTTGTCCAATCATCACCCTTGATGTTTTAAACTGAATTTAAAGTACCCCTACATTGTAACAACCGATTCCCTATTTGACTCGATGAATATAAATTAAAATAAAATAAAATATTGTATAATACTGGCAATTGCCAAAACGTCTAATTGATATACATTGCAGCAGAACACACCAATCCAATCTCGAGATTGTGCCATTGTTATTAGAAAAATGAAGACGATCAATGATTTAAGACTTTAATCCCCATTTCCTTACTTATGCTTTAGGTATTGAAAAAGACGAATTTCATATTACTTGGTTAAAAGGGCCTCTTAGGTTTAAGTAAGGCGTTCTTCCGATTTGAGGGAGAAAGCCTACTCCAACCTTTCTGTATAAAGTTTGTTGGAGTATCCCGTGCCAGCAAATGCAAACATTTTATAGCCACCCCAGTATATAAGTCTACGTAACTTATTGAATACTGAGTTGTATATAGGAAAGAACACCAACTTGTGCTCTAAGAACAACATGTCATCCAGCTAAGGATCGTCCTATCATTGAGCTGATGATTCTTTTATGAGAATCGATTTACCAACATGCCTAGAGCGTTGTCTACTCAAAGATCTGTGTTCTCATAACCGTTTCTATATTTTAATATTGTTAAAAACACCCTCAATATTCAATCTTTACCCGCTAGCATAACATATTCATTCACGATTAGGCATTGAGGTTTTAGTGGTTTCTACTGACTTACACTTACAATATGCACGGCGATATGGAAGAGCAAGATCCCATTTATTTTCTTATGAAGTTGGATGTCAATCATTCTTTTTAGAACGTTTAGAAGAAATGGTCGAAAACTGGTTTAAAAACCATGTCACCACCTTTTCATACTTTGGTAATGTATCCTTTAGGATAACTTATACCCATGGCAGCGGCGGATCCAGAAGCATCGTTGGGGGGGAGGGGGGGGGGAAATGGTTTGAAGATATAGTTAGAAATTGCAGTGAATATTTATTATAATTTGCAGAGTTGTTTATTATGATTTGCAGTCTATTAAGATATACATATATGATTAATTAAAAAACACATACAACAACTCCGAAATTGGAAAATTTATTCAATAAATTTATTGCGATGTTTCCGCATGTTTGCGGAATCTGTCCTGCCTCATAGTACTCCTCAACCACGTTTTGAGTCGTGGTAACGTGGAAAATGATCGCTCAGCGTTGTCTGAACTTGCAGGTAAAGTAGCTAGGATCCGCAATAAAATGTTGATCATTGGATAGACGTCTCGATCACAACACTGTAATAATTTTACAGCGTCAAATGCAGAATCATAGTGCTCACTCTCCCACTTTAATTCCCATGCATCCAGTTCGATTCCTAATAGTTTTTCAGCTACAGCTTCAAATTCATTGAAAAAACAATTATATTTCTTAGTAAGAGCACGTCTCGCTGTATCTTTCGAAGCTTAATTTTTAATTTCAATAGATCGGGGAAAAGAATAAATAGTTGATACATGTCGAGTGTTTCCGGTGTAAACCGTGCTTTCAGGTCTTCAACGACGTTGTCAAGCATCGGAATATAAATTGATCACCTGTAATATTCGATAGGGTCATTCGCTGGTACGTTGCAGCGGTTTTGTTGGCTGCTAGCCAAGTGAGGTACTTTTATTTCGACAGCTAGCTCTTCGGTTATTCCACTCGCTACTTAGAAAATTGATATGAATGTTTCGGTGGATTTTTAACGTTTACTCTCAAGCATTTTTAATGTTCTTGATAATTCATCTTGAGCACTTTTTATGTCAATTTGCGTCTTTTGAAAAAACTTACTTAATTGATAAGTCCGCTCAAGCAAATTCGATAAACATACAACAGTTACTATGAATTCACTGTAGCAAAGAGCCAATATTAACGATCTAGCCTTTGTGGCTGTTTGTGTATTTTGCCAAGTCGTTACAAAATCCAAACAGTTAAGAATTTCTATAAGACACATCCTGAATTGTATCGTACTCATATGTTTTTCTCCCCAACGAGTCTCGCAAAGATTTGAGAGCGATTTCCTCATTTTTTCCTTGTGTGCTTTGAAACATTTTGATGATGCAGTGAAAAAGAAATACTCGTAGTTTCTTTCATGGTTCCAATTGCATTTCTTACAGCTTGTACCGACGATGACTTGAAAATCGATAAATTAAGTATATGGTTGTAGCATGGAGAATGAACAGCATTCTTACATTCTTCTTTAACGGTTTTCACAGCGCCTTTCAAATCAGAGGCCATCACAGTACAGCCGTCTGTAGATATTCCTACGCAAAGATTTTTATTCAATTTTAGTTCATTAATAGTGTCGAGTACAGCTTGCCCTATATTGACCCCATATAATACTATTTCTGAATCACTTTTATTCATGTTGCTTATTGTTTCGTTCAAGTCTACAAATTTTATAAGCAATCGTCATTTACGAAATATGAGAAATATCAGTAGTCTCATCAAATCCTATGGAATAAAATCCAGCTTCATACACTCGATTTATAATCATTGACAAAATCTCTTCCGCACAACATTCAATTACACAACATTAATGTTGCGTTGTCTTACTTATATACATAGGTTGCACGTGACGATGCTTGTTCTAAATGCTCGCTCAAAACACGGTCTCCACTTTGAATGCGATATTTTAGCAACTCTCTGAAATTTCCTTCGTTCCCCGAGCTTTCATAATTTAATGGACCATCGTCGCGATGACCTCGGAATGGTATATTCTGCCTTCCTAGAAACATTATGCTTTCAAGTATTGGTACCAAAAGACGTCTATTTTCTTTTATTTTCCTGATCCTTTCTGTATCGATCCTATTGATTATACTCAGTTGAGGATTTTCCTGAGATTTTAAGAAATCTTTAGAACTCAACACTGCATTTTTGTAATACTTGAAAGTACCATGTCTCACAAGGGCACCATCATTTCCTAGTAATTTAGCGAATGACGTTAGAGCTTACTTGACTAACTTATCAAGAGACGTAAGATTCTGATGACCTCCAAAATTTTCATTCACAAAAAAAAGGACAGTATCTGCAAAAAAAAGCCTTGCTGAACGTCAGAGAAAACTAGCAATTCAAATTAATCTAAATGCGTTTGTTTTCCATATCTTCGTTTTTCTTTCCCTTATTTCTTGTGGATAGAGAATGAAAAGTTGTAGTTTTTTGGAGGCATCCACGGATCCAATAACAGCTCTTTCTTTGTGAGATCATCGATACTTTTACCAATATAACAACGAAGATCTAAACTTTTATTTGATGTATTTCTAGTACTTGGCAATTTTTTATTGATATTTATCTTAGATTTTTCTTCGACTAAACTTTCTGAAATAAAGAATATATTCCATAGTTATATTTTAAAATATAATATTCAATTTTCTGTGAAGTCAAGAAGTTATTCATTGTTCGTAATTTATCAGATAAAAAATCAACCTCGATCGAAAATAAATAAATTACCCGTATTAATATGAACTACTTTATCGGAGATTCTACGAGTATCAGATGAACTCAGCCAAGATGCATCTTTTTCTTGGCATTCATCTAGGTGTAAGATGAGTAAATCCCATTATTTATTGACAGATACATATTAAAATTTAAAATAGACGAATTTACCTGTATCGTAATCAACACTTCCATTCATTGCCCTATTTAATGGCAATGTATTCTCAATCTCACTTTGTTCTGAATTCGAGACATTTCCATTTTTTAATCTCATATCTTGCGTACATCGAAATTTCACCAGTTTTTTTTTGAAGATCGCACTAGTAGAATCTTTTACTTTTTTTCTATTGTTGATGAATAATAGCTTGTTATTTTGTGACTCTTTTTATTTGTTCGTATTTGTTTTAGTAGCAATCTTAGTAATAGAATTATTAGATTTATTAGATGGAAGCAGAACTAGACAAGACAGATTCAGTTTTACATTGAGATCAACCTGTAAATCAGTCATATTAAGAGCATCTATTTATATTGTTTTTCAATCGATGGAAACCCAATTATCTTGTGTGTCTACTTACAATTTATGTATATTGTGATTCCGAAATGTATTTCGCTTGACCCATGGTAGAATTATACGAATGACATTTTTCTCAATGGTTTTAGGAAGGTGCCACTTGGCCTGGTGGACTAGTGGATCGAAGCTTTTTATATTTTATTTAAACCGGAAATCATACGCATTGCATAGACTAGAGCAAGGTGCTACGGAGCGGCTTCTTTCGAGAACACCTTAGAGATCTAGCTTACAATGGTAGGTCCAAGATTTCTTTAGTAGAGCCTATATAGTTTGTTCAGTCATACACAACAGTAGGCTGGAGGCGATAACTTTCCTTAATTAAGTTTCGAATATTTTGAGGTTCCTCAAAGCACAGCCTGTGAGATGATTTTTAGGGTGATTGTAATCTTGAATCATAATGATCCAGCAGAATCTTTTTAGAGACGACGAGATCGGCAACTTCTAAAGCCTTATTTTATGCTGAAAAATCTTTCCGATTCACAGCACCGATTGTGGTTCTACGCGTTTTATTTTTTGGTAAAACTTCCGAACTTCATTCTTCTGATAAAACCTCTCTAAGGACTCGATAGACCGATTCTGGTGCTCCTTCTTTTTTCTGATTGCTCTTTGGCCATATCGGCACTCGTCTTCGCCCTGGCAGCCTCTTGCGATTGTAACTGTGTTGAACTTCCTCACAATAGTTCGCTGACTTTGAGCTTCTATGGATATCTGCATCCATATTTTGGTTGCAAAAGGTAGTGGTTCGAGTCGATGTTAGCTGCACAGAACGTTTGCACATCCAAAATACTGGAAGAGTGCCTTGCGTCGAATGTAATATGACCAATTTGGTTAACGGTTTGTTGGTCACGAGTCAGTCAGGTCGCTTTGTGAATATTAAGGAATGAAAACTTTGTACTGGCTATTGTGCCCCGCCGCAAAATCAATAACAATGTGTCGGCTTCTGAAGATGTTGGCAATTTACTGGTACTTTCTTGCCTAGCTTATAGTTACGAGAGGCGTTCAATATATTCTCGGTATCGATATGAAGGAAAATGCGAATTCAATTTGAATTGTTTTTATTTTTCAATATAATCTCCCCTAACATCAATGCATTTATTACATCTTGAGATAAGCTTTTTAAACCCTCAAAAAAATAAATTTCCTCTTTCTCTGCAAAATACCGACTTGAGTTCTTCATCACCCAAAAATCTTTTTCCACGAAGACATTTTTTCAAATCCGGAAACAGGAAATAATCACTAGGGGCAGGGTCTGGACTATAGGGTGGGTGTTGGATTTCTTCGAAACCACAATCTCGCGCAGCAGCCTTGGAAACTCGCGCCGTGTGAACAGGAGCGTTGTCATGAAGAAGCAACACACCCGCTGCGAGTTTACCCCGTCTTTTCTTTTTAATTTCCTCTCGCAAATTATGCAAAGTGGAAGCGTAGGATGTGGCGTTGATGGTTTCACCTTTTTTTTTGTACTCAATGAACAAGATTCCCTTTGAGTCCCAAAAAACTGTGGCCATGAGCTTCCCGGCAGACGGAGTGACTTTGAACTTCTTCGGGGGGTCTGTTCCTTTTTTATGCCACTGCATGGACTCTTGTTTACTTTCAGGGTCATAGTGGTGGACCCATGTTTCGTCCCCAGTAACAATTCGATCCATAACACCGTCCGCGTTCTCACTACACATCTCCAAAAGCTCTCTACAGCATGCGATTCTCATTTTTTTCTGAGGCGCTGTGAGCATTCGTGGCACCCGCCTTGCACTGATCTTTGAAAGGTTAAGATGGTCATGAAGAATGGTGTGAATGGTACCAATTGAAAGCTTGGTGATCTCTGCCATCATTTTCACCTTTATTCGGGCATCCTCAAGAACAAGTTTTTCGACTTCTTTGATGCTTTCTCCCGTACAAGCAGTAGCCGGGGCGCCGGAGCGGGGGTCGTCTTCAATGCTCTCTCTGCCTCCCTTGAACTCACTTGACCACTTTTGCACAGTTGATAATGAAGGTGCGGAACCCTGATAAACAGCCACCATCTCTTCATGAATAGTTTTTTGACTTTTTCCTTGCTTAGTGAGAAATTTAATTACAGCGCGATGCTCAATTTTCACCATCATCGTCTCAGTTGCCATTATGATTCTGTTTAACTAGAGATAAAACACGAATTAATAATCACATTTATATGAAATTTTACATGAATGCACTAAAATAATAGTATTACTTGATAAATAAGTAAAATAAGATAAATTTATATATATAACCACAGCTTCACCCCGATATCGAGAATATGTTCAACGCCCCTCGTAAAATCGACGATTTTCGGTTTTAGGGCATTGCTCGTATGTTTTGATGAGGAGCTTGTAGAATTAGTCTTTGGTAATGTTGTCCTTCTCCTCTGTCGGGGCGGGGACATTTTTAAGGCTAAAGTTGACGGTTTTACTCTGTATGCAAATCGTCGTCAGGCAATGGCTTACATGCCTGAGGCTCAAGATTTGTTCTCTAAGTGATCCACTTACTTCTAACCCGCAACTGAATAAACACTGTGACTGCTGTCTTTGTCGCATCATTTGTTTTTCATCCTATTAATAGTCCGAATATTCCACGAGCAGATTCGAAGACCGTTTTACTATACACGTTTGCCAGGGCCGTCAATAGCAAATTCATTATTAGCCCAAGACTATTGGCTAGGGTTCTGAGCCTTATGACGATGTGGTCCAGTATTATGCTACTAGTCGAGCACGAACTTGCCCCTTTCGATGGTGTGAATAAGGATTTACTCATGCTGCTGCCAGGATCAACACTAGGAGGTAAGGCACTAGAAGGTAAAGTTAGATGCTACGAACTCGATCGTTGCGTTGCTGGTTTGATCACCGTTATAAAAGTGTCTGAAGCCTAGGTTCTTACTTGTCATGGGTTTAATGAAATGGTACAGATATTTTTGATAGGTGAAAATATAGCGGACTATTCAAATAAAAGATTTCAAAATCCTGTATTTCTCTATTCTTCTCCTCCGGTGTGCATTGAACACCCTCCTAAGGGAGGGTTGCCAAAAGTTTCTCAAATATTTGTGTTTGAGGTGTGACTCCCTGCGAGATCCAAAATTTACCAAGAGTTCGATCTGATTTATTTCTGGACAAAAGGTTATATTCTTGTTCCACACGAATTTTACTAATTTTAAAGCCAGCTTTGGTGTACAACCCAAAAGCCAGCTCTTTGATTCAAGGAAGATTGCAAAAACGTGGTAAATTCTGTAGACTTTGGAGGAGATTCTTGCATTTTTAATTTTTTTTTTACACATTTCGAATTTTCGAACCTATTTTCTGCTTTTTCTACATAACTTTATTTATTTATTTATTTATTTATTCGTACATATTCATTGTTCACGTAAAATATACCATATATAATCTTTTTAAAATGGAGCAAGCTTATAATATGAATTCACTATTTTCAAGTAATTTAAATAACGTAGGTAGGTATATACAATATGTAAATTTGAATTGTGAGAATAAAATAGAGAAAGAGAAAGAAAAGAGAAAAGAGAGATAGAGGGATAGTTTCATTAGGAGTTTTCAGCGAAATAGTTAAGAACATTTTTATTGGAAGTACCTGTGTTGCTCGTGCGCTTGATATCTAAGGCAAGGTATTCCAGAGCTGAATTGCATGAACATAAAATTGTCGAGACGTATTCAAATATTTGAACCTAGGTACAATTAGTTTTAAGGTTCTTTTATTTTTTCCAAGTCTGATATTTTCGAAGAGATATTCTGGTTACTTGCTTGTTAATAACTTGTGCAATAACAAAATGGTACGATAATTCATAAGACTTGTTAAGGAACAGTCTTCTTATATTGAAAATATATATCGCGCAAGAATTATAGGCAACTGTTAACTTTCTACTTGACTCATGGTCCATATTTGCAAAAATTTCACAGCCGTATAGAATAATAAGAAGAATAAATGACTTGACAAGCTTTAGTTTTGTATTAGTTGGAAGATATTTTGCGGTGGAACTTAGTCTGCGGGCTGCTCCATAAATTTTGGATACTGTTTTGTTTATATGAACGTTCCAATTTAGGTTACCACTGAGATAAACTCCAAGATTCCTTACATTCTAAGTATAGGAGAATAATATAGACTCAATGGAGGAAACAATTCTATATGACTGCCGGCTTTTAAGATCATCGCTTTTGTTTTTTTGGGATTAAGTCTAAGACCGTTTTCTAAGGACCACTCATAAATATTTTTTTAATTCTTGGTTTAGGTTATCAACTTCTTGACTTTTACGGGCTTTTGGAAATAGTATATATATCTGGATATCGTCAGCGTATATATGTATTGTGATTGCAATTCGTAAAGCGTTGAGAAATTTCATTAATAAAACATGTAAATAAAAGAGGTCCTAAGACAAAACCTTGGGGAACGCCTGCAGAAAGTAGAAGTCAAGATGATTTTTAATTTTTGTTGAAAACATACTGCTATCTGTTACCTACATAAGAGGACATAAGTTTACACAGCGAATTATCGAACTGGAATTGGTATTTTAGTTTTATCAACAGCATCTCATGATAAACGCAATCGAAAGCTTTTGAAAAATCCAGAAATTCAATTAGTCCCAACATGTCACTAAATCTTCTAGAGTGCTGTAGTACAACGAACTTTGTACGAAAACCGGACTGGTATTTAGTTATCATTTTACTAGCATTATGATGGTTTTTAATTTGTTGACACACTATTGTTTCAAAAACTTTACTCAAAAACGGAAAGATGACATAGGGCGGTGTTCTGTAGCAACTTGGTTGGATGTTTTTGGAAGAGGTTACACTTTCGCAAATTTCCACTGTGCTGGAAAAGTGGAAGTTGTTATAATTGTATTAAGAAGGTGAGTAATATGATGTAGAATAACTGGATGCAAAATTCTAATAAACTTAGGATTGACATTATCTGAGCTCGTGACATCTGATTTGACACTTAGTATTGTGTTACCAACAAGAATTTCGTCAACACACGAAAGAGAAAAAGTTGATTCGGAACTTAAGGGAATCAACCTTAAGAAATTGATGGAGGAGATGTCCCGCAAGCAGAAACAAAATTCGCATTGAGTTCTGAAAGATTCACCTTACTTGGAAACGATGCTTTTTCTGATTTGAGACCCAATTGACGAATGTTTTTCCAGAAATTAGAACTTGAATTGCAGGATTCAAACTTGTTTTTATAAAATGCAGTTTTATTTCTTTGTATATGAAGAGTTACAGTATTTCGAGCAGCTTTGAACTCTCTGTGAATTTATAGCGCCTCCATCTGGAATAAAGTAAGTTCCTAGCTTTAATTAGGTCACATACCTCCTGTTTAAACCATGGCAACTTCACTTTAGTTCTTTTGGATGTACATATGTTTACAGAAACATGCTTGTCAAAAAGCGTGGTAATTTTGTGATGAAAGAATTCAGCTTGAAAACTAGTGTCATTTGTGCTGTAAATCGGCAATCAATTCAAGCACCGGCGGTCATGACAAAGTTCGTGTAAATTGATCCGAGTGTATTGATATACCATAATTTAAAACTCACGTCGGTTACGACTGAAGGAAGCACATCTGTTGTTAGAAAGATCATATCATGGTAAGAAAAACCGGGTGCGAATAGCTGGTCATAGTGTAATATGAAGTCAAGGTCAGATACTAAAGTAATATCAAGTAGTGTGAGTGCGCTATATGTGGGTATTTACTTTAAATCAATAAAAAGAATTTATTTTATTTATTCTTAGCCTTTATTTAAACGAACAAAAGAAATTCAATGTTATAAAATACTTCTTTAATAAAAATTAATCTGATTCACTGGAATCGCTTAGTATATTAATTGTTGTCCTATCCACAGAGATGGGTTCTTCTGGTGCAGTTTTTTTTTATGTGCTCGGTATGTTGATATTATAACTGCATCTTGGCTGCTTCTTCTTTTTCTGCCTTTCGTTCAAGATTTGTCTTTTGTGATAGTTCAATATTCCAGTTATGAAATATACATGTGAGTTTTCCGGCTCTTTCAACAGTAAGATGTTTTCGTTTTTTACTACGTATCCAACTAAATTTATAAGCGATATTTCCGTGTCTCCTGAAGTTACACAAAGACCTTTCCACCATATTAAGGGTTCCATTGACGAAGCGCTTGACCAAAGGAATTCTTTTGCCCAAATGCGTTCCTTGGATCGATACATAGCCAAATCAGACATAACATCCAGTCCCATACTTTTCGATACATCATAAATAAATTCCATCGATGTGACTTGATCAGAATCATTTAAAAAGCAACCTTGATTTGATGGGTCAAGACGTGCAGCGGCGAGGTATATTGGTGATCTTGCAAATAGAATTCTTTCTCTAATTTTTTCTAAAAGCTGATCTCTTTCCAAAGCATTTAGAATTGTCGTTTTCCCTGTTTCTAACAAATTGATTGCCGAATTAAATAATTCCTCAAGAACTTGATGGACCTTGTGAAACAAGCACTTATCTGACTCAAATTTTGTAATGCAGAGAACAACTGGTTTGATTGAATCTATTAATTGTTGAATTTCCTTCTAGAACGGTTCTTCATTTATCAGAGTTGTTTTTATTTCCTTTGAAAGAGAAGAAGTCTTAATAACCGCTAATGTTTGAAGACTGACTTTGTTGCTGACAAGGCTTTCTAGGCAAAATATATGGCTCCCCCATTGAGTTTTAGCACGGAAGTTTCAGTGAAATGGTTACGCCTTTTTCTTTGTTTGCTTTTTTTTGAGCTGGATTGCATTTGATGATATCATTGCAAAGCAAATGTAATGTATGTGCTATGCATCCTAGGGGAATTAGATGATTGTAGTTTTACTTTAGCAGCCGCAACGCTTTTTGCATATTTGCAGCATTGTCTCCTATGACAACAAAAAAATTTTCTGGCCCATATTTTTCAATTATTGTCTGCATCTGTTCCTGTAGGTATTTTGCAGTGTGCTTATTATTTTCCCTAATTAAGAAATCCACAAAAATCGGATCCGGTTTTGATATGATGAAGTTAATAATGCCTTCATTGCGGATATTACTCCAACCATCACATTGCAAGAGTAAATTTTGTGCACTATCTAGTTGATTTGCAATTTTGCTTTTAACCTCCTTGTATTCTTCCTCCAAATAAGTTGTTGCCAACTGCTTCCTGGATGGCAGTTTGAATGATGGCTGCAATTCTTCAAAAAATAACTTCCATAATGAATGCTCAACTAACGATAAATTTGGACCGCTTACGTAAATAGCTCTGGCTAGCATCTTGTTTAAGGATTCCTTAAATTAAATAATTAGTATAGCAATATTATTATTTAAATAGAATATCTTAATAATAACAAAAATAAGAGGATGATACTTATCTTTTTCGTTTTTGATATTGATAATGAATTTAAACACACATTTTCCTGATCACCTTGATTGCTCTCAAGCAGCGTATTAAAGATATCACTACTTTCGGCATCGCTTGATATTTTTTTGACAGAATGTTTTTCCACCTCCTTTTCAATTATATATCCGATCGACACTTAAAGTAATTGACTAAATACTTAGCTATTTTATTTATATTAGGGAATTATTTTTTTCCGCAGAATTTGCACTTGGCAGTTTTTTCCGTTTTATCAAAATACTTCCAAATAGTGCTTTTAGGTGTTCCCATTTTTTTTAAACAATATTTTTGGTCTCAGCTCAAATAAACACCAAACTTTACTAATCACGAGACCCATTTAAGTTTAATTGTACTTTATTATGATGATTATTATTAATTATTTATTGAAAAAACGAGAAAAAACAAGCAATAAAAATGTTCCAAATTACTAATCAATATACAACTTCATTTAATTCTATATGCACCTGCAATGTTGCCCCGTTCTCAATTCATTTTTATAAGAGTTAACATAAAGCCATAAAATGAAAATAAAGCAAAATAAATATTCAACCAAGGAGCCTTTGTCTAAATAAAAAGGGACATAGAAAATTTCTTAGAAATTGTTTGCACTTGTCCATCAAAACTCTTGATTTCTTTGAAGAGAAATTGAAATAACACTATAAATTAACAATCAGCAAATCCCTCTTCATCAAAGTTTTTCATAAACAGGTTTTAATATAACAAAACACATATTAAATTATCCCTTAACGTATAAAAAATTATAAAATAATAAATACCCCATTTCGGGTGGTTAAATACGATTTTCGGTATATACCCGGTAAATATCCGGTATTTACCTTATGATAAATACCTACTGAGTAGGTAAAAAAACGATGGCCATCACCACGCAGGCATAACTGACGTCTCTCTCGCTTTCGATATTCGGCTATAGACTTTAAAACCATATTTCTCTCTTGGATGTGGTGGAATAGGTAGCTGTGGAACTCCGAAGAGTACCATATAGCATCCGTTGACAGCTCTTTCCTTTCCAGCGTATCACATCTTTTATTTAGTTCCACAATGTTGTCGTGAATATTAGTCAATTCCCAAGAATTTGCTTCTAATTTCTCTACACGCAATTGCAGATCTAATTTTTTTACGTAACTTGACCAACTCTTTTCAATGCTAGATATTTTTCAAGAAGATCATTGCGAAGGTTATTTATTTCAGTGGAGAAATGGCTCATGATGTTATCACAATTGTCACATTGCAGCTATTGCTCTATGGCTTCGTGTATAATAGACTTCGAAAGGGCAGTGAGCGACTTTGATACACCAGCAATTGCACTCCTTGACGAATGGGTACCACTTTGTATCGGAGTTGTGGAGAGCGTTGCATCCTTTGCACCCTCTTGTTTTTTTTGTAGTTCCGAGTTGGAATTCATGATTGATTTAAAATAACGCACTCGACACTTTCTGTGACCGCACTTATTATTATTTTTATCTTTTGTCGTTAAACAAACAAATCATTAATAACTGTGAATTTTCAAATTTCAAATCGACTTGGAAATAAATGTTTTACCGGAAGAGTCAATATGCACGTCTAATCACTCTGATTATATTATACACATATTATATATCGATGTTGTACTCCAAATGTATGATAGACAACATATGAACAATGATAGCTGGCTCGATTGTCTTGTGTAAAGAATCAAGTTGTGGTATTTCAATTAAAGGTTCCTTTCCGTGGCCTTGAAACTTGATTCTGGAAAATAAAGGGGGGAACAGTTATCAGGAAGTCTGTAATTGCTCTTTTTTTGTAAAGATATCATACATATATAACTTATTTGAACCGAATTGTTGACATAAGAATATAATATCTTTTAAAAATAATATTTACAATATTTCACTTTTAAACCAGGCAATATAAGGAAGTGGTTTAAACGGTAACACAAAGTACTTGGTGAAAAAAAAAGTAGGGTAGAGAAGAAAATAAAAAGAACGATCGAATAGAAGTTAAAAAAAAAGTTAGAATAGAAATTTTGGGATACAAACAGAGGAATTCATTAAAAATTTTCAGCACAATATTTGAATACTTCGAAATTACTTGTGTTGCTCGAATGGCAACTGATTCCACAGTTAAATCCCATATATTGTACAAAAACTGCCGCGGCAAGGGGCGCGACGGGAGCAACTCAGTGCTTCTCCCTGGATTTATAATCATTGCTTTTGTTTTTGTTGGATTCAACCTTAGGATCTTGACTAATGATCACTTATGAATTTCAGTTAATTCCCAATTTAAATTGCCAAGCGCTTGGTGTTTGTTTCCTTTCGAAAAGTGTGCACAATATATATTTGGACATCATCGGCTTATATGTACGAAGGCGGGTCAATAAGTCCGTGACTTTTGGATTAAAACAGATTTTTTGATAAAAAAATAATTTTATTTTTCAACGTAGTCTCCCTTGAGCTCTATACACTTTGTCCAACGCTTCTCCAATTTTTTTATCCCTTCCAAAAAAAATGATTTGTCGAGGTCCTCAAAATGACGAGATGACTTCATCATTGGAGTCAAATCTTTTTCCACCAAGCCATTTCTTCAGGTTTGGGAACAAGAAGTAGTCACTCGGAGCCAAATCTGGAGAATAGGGTGGATGAGGGAGCAATTCATAGCCCAATTCATGGATTTTTGACATGGCAACTGCACATGTGTGCACCCTTGCATTGTCTTGGTGGAAAAGAACTTTTTTCTTGGCCAAATGAGGTCGTTTTTTTTTCAAATCGTCATTGAATCGGTCCAATAAGTTGGCATAGTATTCCCCATTGATTGTTCTTCCCTTTTGAAGGTAGTCAATGTGGATTATCCCGCGTGCATCCCAAAAAACAGTCGCCATAACTTTATTGGCTGACAAACCCACCTTGGCCTTCTTTGGCGCCGATTCACCCTTAGAAACCCACTGTTTTGACTGTTGTTTGTTCTCTGGTGTGTTGTGATGGATCCATGTTTCGTCCACGGTTACAAAACGGCGCAAAAACTCCTCCATATTGCGATTAAACAACGCCAAACCTTCCTGTGAAGTTGTTACACGATTGCGTTTGTGGTCGACTGTGAGCAAACGCGGCACCCATCTTGCGGAAAGCTTTCTCATGCCCAAGTGATCATTCAAAATTGAAACCACTGAGCCATGCGAGATCCCTACGGCTTCCACAATCTCTCGCACTTTCAATCTTCGGTCGGCCAACACCAAATCGTGAATTTTTTCGATTGTTTCGGGTGTAGAGACCTCAACTGGGCGTCCAGGACGTTCGGCACTTTTTTTACCATTGAAATCGATGGTGCAGAGTCCCCATAGTATTTATCAAGCTTAGCCTTGGTCTCGGTAATGATTTTTTTCGCAAGAAATAATGCTTAATAAGCACACGAAATTCACTTTTTTCCATTTTCTCCTCAAATTAGTGAGTAGTCTGATAAAAATAGCTGTCAAACACAAACTAACTGACGCAGCAAGTTTAAATTTTGACAAGAGTCAACTGACAGATGTCTGTTGACAGGAGCAGTGTTGCTGTTTCAGTAAAGAGGTCAGAAATTCAAAAACTTATTGACTTATTGACCCGCCCTCGTATATGGTAATTGCCAATATGAAAACACTGAGAGATATCATTTATGAAACAAGTGTGCAGTAGCGGTCCCAAAAAAGAGCCCTGAGGTACCCCTGAGATGACAGGAAGTCAAGGTTAGTACTTGTTCTTATAAAATACACACTGAGACTTGTTGCAAAGATATGAAAACAGCAGTTTACATAAAGAGTCATCAATCGGGAATTGGCATTTCAGTTTGTAATGTTATTTCTTAAAACTGTTCACCTTCTTCATTTTCGAACTGCATAACACATAAATACTTGCACACTCAAATTTTGCTTGTACTTGTGTCTTGGCATACATGTGAGTATCTCTTCATGTACCAAATTTGAACGAAAATATATGTATGCAAGCAAAGAGCTAGCCCCAAAACGAATCGAATTGCCGACCGAGATTTATACACTATACCAGTACCTATGCTTGCTTTCATATAAGTTGTTCTATAGTTCTTACAGTTTAGCAAGACTATCCTCCAATTTATTCCTTGTCACATGCAAATATCTCCGTAAACTTCAAAGTCACATTTTCTTAAAATTTCATGTTTATTCATTGAATAATAGATTCCGTGTATACTCGTAGCAACCACAACTGTGGCATGAGGGTAAACACCATGTGCACCTTGAACTGCTTATGAGTTGTATCTAACGGCTGTCTATGTAATGTCCCCTCGAGCAGCCATAAACGGACGTCTACATCTAGTAGGTATCAGGAAATCCATTTCACATGCCTAAGTGAAGCACTGTGTATGGTATTCTGATTTCCTCTAACTGCTCCCTGAGCAACATACTACTCCATTTTTTTTTTTTCAAATAACGTCCTTGCACAATTTTATGGTATTTTGTTTTCTTTATCCTCTTTATTGAAGAAAAATAAAACTTCCCGTCGCGAAAACAGCTCTGTCGTCATCCAGGAACATCAGAAATTTTTAAACCCACTAGGATACGAGTATAGCAACTTCCGGTAAATGCGATTTCACAAAAAGGAAACTCCAGCGATATTGAGGCAAAAATTAAAATAAGGATTGCACCACTTGTAAAGTAATTTTGCTTACCATGTTCCGTGCTCCAGGGCTTTCGACAATTTCAAAGATTTCATCTCTTTATTTTCAATACACTGGCAGAGGGTTCTTTGGCACACTAGTACATTGTGTTACTTCATCCTCGACCACTCGATAGTAACGGTTAGCCTGTGTAAAGTCAAGTTCTTCGAATCGAGATCGAATGTTGTTTAGAAGTGCAGAATCAATATTATGTACATACATACAGTTCTCATGATATCCTCATCATCATTGTGATGTGGGTGGCGGCGGAAAGGACATGATGCATACTTGAGGTTGAAATGTTGATTTCAATATCATTGCACCACTCCGTCAATTTCTATTTCGAAGGCTAACCAGATGCTATTGTTTGTACAGCTCTTACTGTGCCGGTGGAGAATGAGCGGTGCAGGCCCTTAAGCGTACCTACGTTTAATGTACTCATACTATTTCATCCGGAGTAGCGCTTTCGAGTTCAAGGGTCGCACAAAATTAGCTACGCCACTAAAGGACCTGGCTACGTATGAGTATAAGGAAGTTGTATGCTAATATTTGCGGTATAGAGAACTTTACTACCATATAGGTAGAATTTAACCGGAACCTGTTTTGCCTGGAATATGGGTCGTTGGAAGGAAAATGATGAAGCTGAACCCTTTCCTTGTTGGGGAAGTATTATGTAATGGTAACTGTGTTCGTTATACAAGCAACTCATGGCACTGCAGAGTAAATTGAGTGTAAAAATTCTCAATGTTACAACGTTGTGAGGTGAAGGAAAGTTTTAGACAATTCTGACAAACTTTGAATGGACAGGACGAGGGTTGGGTATGTGGGTTTAACAGTGATGTGTAATTTAAAGTTTTCTTTATTATTGTCTTTCCAGGATGCACTGAAAACAGCAGTTCGGTAGATTGTCATAAGGAATGTGACTTTCAGGGTACTCTTGGGCATCCATTTGGCAGCTCTAAGGGTGCTACTAGCATCGGGACTGGACGAGTGGCAGGTAAGTTCGAGTAGGGATTATTATGAGGAAGAATATATCTGCCCAGGCAAGGTTTGTTTGTTTTGTAATTATTTCGCAACATACCCATATGTTATGAGGGAAATATTATGGATAAAGTTTAATATTTCTCGGAATACTCACACAGAAACTTCCAGATGACTTATGACGAAAATGTTGTACTCGTACATATGAATGTACTTACGAATGCATGTGTGCAGGCTTAGAAAATTTAAAAGTGACGTTAATTTATATATGTATGCATGAATGAATTTATACAGCTTGTACAGTCTGCCAAATTGGTTTGATTCCGTTCTGTCAGGGCAAGTTTTTGTCTACTGCAAAGACAAGAAGAAGTTAAGTCTTGCTTTTACTCTAAATTCATATCTTACACTTGGAATATGTATAGTAATTGGAAATTTATAATAAAAAGAGAATATATGTATGTCGTTTCTACCACACAAAAAACTGGAGGGCATAATTGTTCTTGTGAACTTTACTACTATACTCGTATATACTCGTATACGCTGAAATAACTTCGAAATGTATTTGCAGCCAATCGTTACATGTACGAGTACGTGTACGTGGGGCAGAATATGGGGAGTCACTTCTTTATCAAGTAAATTTAGAGGTCTCGTTACAAGAAGGAATATGAATCAAACCAAGTTGAAACGCATTTTTACTTGGGGATGTACAAATCTTGCTCTGACGACTAACGACTATAGTTACTTAATTACATTTCTGGTGGGAAAAATTGTACGGGTCACAGTCGTGGTTAAAGTTTTTTCTAATTCCTTAAGTCCTCATGCTGCTACCAGTTTGTTACACCGAAATGTCCGACATCCACAACTGGTTGATCCTTGACCCAGAATTTCAATCTTCGACTGAACCTCTGAGAATTGAAAACCCTCTTGGCTGGAGCACTGTTGTCCTTTCATTCGATGTGACTGAGTCACTGTACCTGACAGATTTTTGTCTTCTTGACTAGAATTGACAGCTGTCTTTCCTTATCTTCGCCTGATAGGACCAAATATCTGGCAAGATACATAAATGGACTGAAGACAGTAACAGCCCATGGTAGTATTCTAGAATATTGCTTCAAAGGTAGTGAATAATGAATTTATTCTTGTGCGGCAGGATATATTTCATCCTCATTTACCAAAATACCGACTTGACTGCCCTATTCCTTAATCGCCCGAAATGTATCGTAAATGATATTAACTCGAGAACAAGGTTTGAGTTGACCTTTCTTAGAATATGGGAGATTGGTTAATTAAAGCCATAAATGGTGCGATGGGTCGGTAGATAGAAGAGACGAAGGGCATCGTAAATTACGAAGGTTAGTGGTAAGGGAAATTGCGCAATTGACAGAATTTGGGAGGAGTCGAATAGAATAGGTATCCCCTACATCACTGCCATTTTCAAGGGTATCCACATTATTAAAGTTGAGGCGGTTAAGACAGGGAGATAACAAAAAATTGTCGCTCCAGGAGATACTTTAACTCTGCTTAGATAACTTACGTCTGCGAGACGTATGCCCTTTGATTTGTTTGCTTTCCTTCTCATGGTTATTGTCACACCAAGATATTATTCTCATTACACTCAGTTGTAAACTGTAGGTTGATGGTAATGTTTATGTTTTTGAGGTACATTTTTTTTTCTGTGTGATGACTATGTCGTACATCTGAGAGACGTACCATTTTGTGTATGTTTTGCTCTATGTGTATAATAGTGTTTTGTTTTACTTATGTTACAAAAATAGGCGTTTTAGAAGCTCTAGCAACTAAATAAATTAAACGCATGGTTTAGATGAGACAAGAATTGCTGAACTTTTGGAAAACATTTTGGACGACTCTGATCCATCAGGACCTGAAAAACTAAGGAGGCTATATACGGCGCTGAAACATGGACTCCATCGAAAGCAGATGAAGATAACGTCATTTCGAGAGAAAAATTCTCGAAAAATATTCGGTCCCGTTTTCGTTGAGGAGCTTTGGAGTGGAAGAATTATATGAGCTGTACAGCGATTTCGGCCTGGACAGAAAACTGCGCAGCAGTCGTCTAAGATGGCTAATATATGTAGAGTGAATGGATACCAATGCTCTGAGCCTCAGAGTCTTCGAATCGAAGGCGGAGGTACAAGGTGCACCTGCGAAGAACTTGATTAATTGGAGAGAGAGGTTCACCACTAACTGTAGCTCCACCTAAGTAAGTAGGCGTGTCTCAAATATTCGATCGGTGTCTAGTATGGTATGCGGCAAATGCAATGCACCTACATACATACATACATGTGACGAGCACACAAATTTAGTGTCACTCATGTATATAATTTTTTTGTAAATTAAATTTCTGATTTATATAACATAAAATAAATATTATTAACCAAATGGAGTATGCACCAAAGATATCTACTTTAGTTTCAATTAAAATTTTTGTCTCTTGACTGTGTTTTTTTTTTATTTTCATAAGAGTTTCAAATTACAACGCTAAATTAAATAAAAATCAATATTTTTCTAAACAGCTGGCATTATACTAAAGATTTTATATTTTATTTTATTTTATAAATGTGTAATGTAAATATAATAAATGTTCAAACTACGTCAAACTATATCTATTGGACTATTAGAGGATTTAATTCATTAGCACGTCTCCAAAACGTATCGTTATCTTTTCCGTATGTATTAATAAAGTTATCTAAGCATGGTCAAAGGACAAATCACAAGGAACGATGTTAAATGTTTTCAATTCTGGGCATATGAACTCCCTAAAAGGGGAACCATGCTGGACTGATGCACTCAAGCAATGGGCGAGCAAAGGCAACATAGAAGGTTCCTGAGATGGTTTAAGTTGACCGTGGAGAGGTCACGGACGGAAAGGAGACTAGTTGGACTTGCGTGATAAAGTAATAGTTTGTTAAACGATGACGTTATGCTCTAAATTATATTTAAGCCACCAAATAGAAAACCTATAGTTCATCTTGAAGCGCACGAATTCAACGAGGCTGGTAGCAGTTGTTCTACGAGTACATCTCACCAAAAGCTAAAGGCTTCGAGTAAATACTTTCTAAAATTTTAGGAACGTGAGAAAGTTTAGCAATGGGAAGATAATTGGTTACTGCACAGATCAGGATGTTCAGGTGAAAACGAGTGGACTCCTGTTTTCAATAAATCAATCAAATGTGATTGTAATAAACATCCGCATGGTATTGGTATGTCGTCAAATTTGCTATATACTGTATCGATGGGATTCTCAATATGTACAATAGACATTTTGCATGTAACACCTGTCATTTAATTTTCTGCCTGGATGGCGTATGAAGATTTCATCGATCCTGAATCTTACATATTCTAACTCAATTAAATCGGAAATGCACTTACCAGTTTCTGGATTTCATCAGGTTTTAACTTAATTTCCTACATCCTGAACACATCTTATTCTATTTTTTTAAAATTTGAAAGTTTAACTACTCTGATGTTCAAATTTTGATAAGAGTAAATCAAATCACTGAGACATTTGATCGCTCAGAACACGTCCGAGGATGAATGACATTGATTGTACTGAAACAGATTTCCGGTCAGTATTGTTAGAAATGAAACCACAAAATATGGTTAGTATCGTCGGTGTTTGTGTTTGCTGTGTTTGTTTGTAATTATGACTAGGGAATTCAGGGTGGACGTAGACAACATACGCGGGCTAAAAAGTAATCACTTTTCTGAATACGTCCATGTCTGTAAACACAGACCAGCTGTTTTGACACTTAGTGAAACACTGGTAGATCCCCGCCCATACCTGTCAGATTGCTCTGATCTGAAGCTACCTGGTAGTGATGTAGCTTACCAAACTCCACCACAATGTTGTCCCTGTTCCAATCCGGAATTCAATTTCATGTGGTTAAAGTTCCATCTCTGTAAGAAAATTACCCACTACTGCTTTATTTACAGAAGCCCCAAACTGGACAACAATTTGACCTTTCACGAGTTTGATGCGCTGTCTGACTCCATACAAAGAATTGTATACCTGTATCCTCATACTGAAATCGTGATTACGGGCGATTTCAATATACACAATTCTGGTTGGCTTCGACATTCTGGACAGACAACACCCGAAGGACGGTGTGTTGAGATCTTCGCTGCGGAAAATAACTTAATCCAGCTTGCAAATGCACCCACACGAATACCAGACGTTGACAGTCATAACGCCAACACCCTGGGCTTGTTTCTAACTTCTCACCCTGATAAGTACACCGTTGATGTGCTCTTCCCTCTAGGCTCGTCGGACCATTGTCTCATATCAGCTAAATTCTCGTACACCCACCACACAGTTAAAGAAAAGATTCCTAAAAGAAACGTACGGCAATACGAGAAAACCAATTGGAGCGAACTTAACAACTTCTTTAAGAATTTTAACTGGTCGTTATTTTTCCTCGATAACGACGTAGATGCCGCTGCTGACACGATCACAGAAGCTATTCTCTTTGGAATGAGATGCTTTATCCTTCATCGGATGAAGAGTATAAAACCAAAAGAAAAGGCAAGGTACGACTCGAGGTGTAAAGAGGCTGTCAGGGTTCCTCTCTCGGGAAAATTTTGAATAAGCCAAAAATGACTGCAACGTCTTTCTCAAGCGTGTGAAATTCCAATACGACCAAAAACTGAGCCAAAAAATACTGCAATGTTCCAAAGGCAGTAAAAATTTTTGGTCATTCGTCAAAAACATTAGAAATTCTGCCTCATCCTCCATCCCAACGCTCATTTACAATGACATTCCAGCCGTCAGCTCTTTGGATAAGGCCAATCTGCTTGCTGCACGCTTTGCGGCCTGCTCAACACTCCCAGATTCTGCTTTGTCCCCGCCTACACTTGAGTGCGTCGAATCTTCAATGAGACGAATCTACTTTCGCACTCGTGTAGTAGCAAGAAAACTTAAAGATCTCAACATATATAAATCCGCTGGTCCAGATAGTATATCTCCCCTTCTTCTGAAGAGGTGGTCTTCCACGCTGGCAAAACCACTGCGTAAGCTTTTCATCAATCCTACTCCTTAGGACACTTTCCGAGCAGATAGAAAACAGCATTTGTCCGGCCCGTTCCTAAGAAAGGCCAATCTTCTTCTCTCTCCTCCTACAGCCTCATTGCACTTACGTCCCTTCTCACCAAGGTCATGGAAACGCTGATAAACCGTCAACTTATGTAATATCTCGAAACACGAAAACTTCTCAATGACCGGCAATATGGTTTTCGTAGCAACAGGTCCACTGGTGATTTGATGGCATGTTTCGCCGAAAAGTTGAACCAAAGCTTACATCAATCCGGCGAAAGCAAGATAGTTGCACTTGATATTTCTAAGGCATTTGACAGAGTTTTGCATCAGGCTGTTTTGTCGAAAATGCGTGCTTTTGGGATCTATGACTCTCTTCTTCAATGGATTAGAAATTACCTTTCGGAACATTAAATTCAAGTTGTCTTGGACGGTTGCAAGTCTGATATTCATAAAATAAATGTTGGTGTGCCCCAAGGCTCCGTTCTGTCTCCGACACTCTTTTTAATTTTTATTAATGATCTCTTGTCTGCTACAATATTTCTAATCCAATATATTCCTCTGACAGTACTCTCTGCTTTTCATATTCGTTCCCGGACTCACGTCCCTGCTCTTGGCTGTAGAACGGGTAGGGCAGCGTATGTTAAGCTCATTAAATTCCAATCTTAACAGCATAACCAATTGGGGAACTATCAACCGAGTGGAATTTAATGCTTCCAAAACTCAGTGCTGTCTGCTGTCATTAAAGCGAAATTCAAATACCCAGCCATTATCCATGAATGGCACTTGCATCGTCGAAACCGATAAACTTTCCATTTTTGGTATGTGTGTCAGTGACAATTTATCAGTATACCTTCAAACCCATTTTCGGACGTACTCTAAAATATCGTGATTCTACCCTAAGCCGTACAACTCGCTGATGGAATGCCCTGCCGATCCCTGTGTTTCCTTGTCGTTATAATTTACAAACATTTAAAAACTATGTACCTCGGTATCTGTCTTTTCTTCCTCCCTTTGCTACAGAAACCCCTTGAGCGCGAGCTGATTATAAAAAAAAAATAAAAATGGTAAATCGCTACACGGGTGTATTGCGCTTCGTATAATAAATAAACTACTGATAATGTGATCCAATGATTATAAGAGCGCGTCAGGGAAAGTAATGCACTAATTTTACAAACTACAGTGGCATTATTCTATTGGTGCGGTGTAAAGAGTCTTTAAACGTCTCTGTAGTCGTGCAAATTAGGGTCGTCCTTTTTGTAGATAAAATATATGATATGATGTATATTCAGAGCAAAAAATTTCCACCAGTCTTTAAAAGCACGGAGGGTAAACTTTCATAGCTCAATGCTTGTACAATCAGGACGGATTTTTTTTGTAATGTAATCCAGTGCTAAATATTACCCTATTACACGCTCCCGAAAAGTCAGGCAGTCAGAGGCCCTTATCTTCGTCGATTCGTAAATATTGTATTTTTCGACCACATCCTAACATGCAAAATCTTTGGCAATAGCTCCAATAAATTTTCATTAGAAATCCTAATCCTAGCCAGTGTATATTCTGCATCGCAGTATGGCATTCAAAGACTACTGAATATTTAATTCATTCATCCCATAATCGTTTAATCGGTTTATTGATATTCGGGGCTTTTATCAATTTCATAACGAGTACTTTTAGTGCGTGGCGAAGTTTTTAACCGTCTACCGCAAAACCGTTGCTTCTTGCTTTACGTTCATAGCTATTCGCGAAGAGGTCGTATGTCAGTTTGAGTTGAGAGGGATTGAGAGTTGAGGGAACGACGTTGACTCTTGCCATGATGTGGGCAATCAGACAAAATTTGAAGTTACCTTATAGAACATTTGAACAACAATCATACGGTTCTAAGTCTGATATCTACAAAAATAAATTCTAGTGCGTCTCAGGAGTCCATTTTGTCTCCGACACTATTTCTTTTTTTCGATAAATTATCGCGTGTTTGCAAGATTATTGTTTTACTAGTGCTCTGCTTTTCATATTCGTCTGGTGACGCTAAATCGTATTTTAATCATTCAGCTATTATTCATCAATGACACTTTTATTGTCAAAATCGGAAAATTTTCCACATTCAGTATGTACGCGTGTCAATGACAACCTACGTTAAGAGTTACCACATATACAAAAATCCAAAAATTCTGCGAAATATCTAAATCTTCTCCAGTGATGCAAGAGGTACTACGCCTCGTCTGGTTTGACTTCAATCTTATACACAAGCTCGTAGCACTCAAAATTGCCATAGGCATTACCTTAAAACTTTTCTTTCAATGAGACATAAATTGTTAATTGTATTATTTTAATACCCAGAACCAGAATTATTCAGTAACAATAAGCAGTCTTCAAGCTACCAAATCCATGGACAGGCTTAAGCTCTTCTATGACTTTTGGTTGTCTAGAAGAGTTCGACAGGATCTAAGTCATTTCGTGTATGTTACAGACGTAGCGAAGATATCCGGAAAGTTCTTGTCAGTGATAGGCCAAATTGGTTAACTTAACCACTTGTAAATCCGAACTGATGACCCTTGAAATTGCTAAAAATGAGCCATTATTTTGAGTATGCGCAGCTTTATGCTCATGTTGAACAACGTTCTTCAATATACAGATAACGTATATCGCAGTGGTTTCGTACAGTATAACACTCGATTAGATACTGGCAATGAGAAAGGTATAGTTCGAAGAACTGCTTGATATTCACATCATAGCCTGCACTGTCAAAGCCATTTGCCGTTTAAAGAGAAGTTTTCTTTGGTTCATGGAGTTGTGATGACCTTGGACGCCAACTATCTTTTGACTCCGGTCTTATGGACATGCCATCAGATGCAATGATAACAGAACTCCTGTTGTTTAGTTTTATTTCACATCAATTTCTTACAAAGTTAACACTCACCTCTTGTGTTAATATCACCCCTTCCTCATTGCGTATGATGGGCCTTTGCATCACAACCCAGCGCCAACATCCAATTTTTCTGCTTTACCAAGTCCTTTAGTTTCTCTGAGATAACTACCTCGGAGTCTTAAGGGAAGTAGGCCGAGGTCAGACAAAGTGGTTTACCGCACTCACTTTCGCATGTTTCCGCCGTCAGTTTAACTGTAAATATTCAAAACAAATGCCTCTATATGGTTTTTGATTATGATGTAAGTCCTTAGTTTACCTTCTGCCTTTTAGAACAACGCATAACTCTTCAGCCTGAGTCCCTCTTATATGAGGGCAGGGCTCTTATATGAGTACGGCTGTGGCGTCCTGTCTCGTGATGTACTCCACCAGAGAGGCCGTCGCTGCCTTACTATAGTGCAGGTTTATCTCCAGCACTTTCATCATCTTTGGGGGTTCCTCTTCGTCCTTGCCCTTTGTCGATGACTTAGCCATCAATCCCACGCTGTACCTTACCATAACTTTTTATTTTTCGACGTATGGGAAGCAATCCCTGTTTAAGGACAGCAGAAAATGCTGCCCCGTTTTAAGGACTCTCCACGTATCGGCTTTTAGTTCCCAGTTCTGCACATGAAGTACTCCCAGGAGCTTCTCAGGGTGCGTGTAAGGACACAGAACCAATACCCATGCCGTCGGCAGAGTGTACAATATGTACTTTGCCAACTCTGCCACCGTCGTGCATTTTAATTTGATGCCCTCCCAAGCATCGCACACGTCCTAAACGAAGTGTCAGAAGAAGTCCACAGAAGGCTTGTTTCCACAAGCTATAGCCTTGCGTCCGCTTTCCCAACCAGCGCCATCGAATTGAAGCTCCCCGTTTCCTGTAGTGGATAATTCCTTCCATTCCATAAGGCTTCTTGGAACTTCTCCTCGACGTTTTTCCACTGGTTGATTGTTACACAACCGCATGGTTCCAGCTCGTTTATCATAGCAAAGAGAAGCTCGTTTTTCCAGTTGTTTTGATTACGACGCATTGCGGTTGAAGTACCAGCCTCCCTTTCTTTCTACCTGTTGAGTAAGCGATTGGTTGGCCAGGATGGCCTTCGCTCTCTCAAAGGCGGCTTTTTCCCACTCGCTTAGGCTACTGGGATCGCAACCCTCATATTTTGCTAACTTACGTCTAGCATTACATAGCAAAACCCTTCCCCTGATTTTTTGCTTCTTGGAGGTAGCTTCGGTATCGGATGTTCCAGCTGCCTTGGCTACCCCTTCGACCGAGGTCCCACCCTATGCATCACAGGTGTGCGTGCCAATCTGCTCACCGGTGAAATCACCTTCACTCATCTCTAAATCTTCCTAGACAGGGGATAGCCTGTTTTTGTAATATTTTTTTTTTGTTGTTCCATTAAAATAAAATCCCACGAGTATCGTCGGAAATAAAAGGTCAGCGCAGCAGCACAGGCATGCGCCAAGGCGTCTTCGGCACGGTTTACTATATGGTCACACCACAACTGAAATCAGTTTTGGCAGTTTTTAGTTCGGCATTCCTCGGCCGACCGTAGTTGGTTGAGTCATTGCGACTTAAGCGCTCGCACCTCCGCACCACGCTCGCGTCAGGATGCCTGCCGCGCGGAGGAGGAAAAAATTACAAAGTCGACTCCCGTTTCTCCAGCAGAATCATCCACTGGAAGTGATGCTTCCTCGTAAAGGGGAATTCTTAGCGAATGAAACTTGATCACAGAATAATTTAGAAAAATTTTCCACACATTAAAAAAAAAAAGAATATCTGACTTTATCAATAGAAGTCCAACTAAGGCAGCTAAAATCGTACCAATCGGTTAGGGACATTGGTAAATTGACACATTGGTAGCCTACCTTCCAATTCCTTTCAACACCGACTGTCGTAGCCGTGAAATTGTATAAAACAAAAAGGGAACTTCGTTTCATTTTCTTTTTGTCTAAACCATTGGTCTAATTGATGAAGGTATAAGTCCATATAAATAACTTCTAAGCTAAGTGGGATGATAGTACAATTTCCTTAACAACTGCCTCTATAGCGGCGGTGGTACAGAATCAAAGCCGAATGCCAAAATATACTCTTGTGTGATCCGATGTATGGTATAAGTTAACACGGCATAAGTTCACACAAGTGTCAACATTCGATTCGTCAGCATAAACAACATTACAGGTCAACGACAGAAGTTCGCACATGTTCCTAACTTTCGATACATGATACCTACGTTTCACCGGCAACAGTTCAAAAACATCATCAGTATAATCAACAAGCAATAAGCAACAAGCAACACTGTATTCACCAAACTACAATACGACACCCGCCGTTTCAGCTAAACTTGCAGAAAACACATCCGTTCCCACGACAGGTAGCTGGCTGGTCAGCATGCTTTAGGTATTTAAGCTCTTAGTTTTAGAAACATGTATTCAGTTTTTAAGTAAATTTTAGTAAGGCAGACACGCTGCCCAAATAAAGTTTTTTTTTAAAACATTTTAACTTGAATATGTATTTTTCCCGAAATGTGTTTCTTGAATGCATATTATGTGCAGTTTTGTATTCAGCACAGAAAGTCTGCTTAATATTATAGAAGACTGGTAGCAACCTTATAGTCAGATGAAGCAGAAGTTAATTTTTTGAAGTGAAGCTATATTCGTGTATGTATCATATCTGCACCTGATTGTTTGGTAAACGTAGTGGCTAGACTCTCCTTTAAGAAAAGATTTTTCACATAGCTATAAGTCTTATGTCCTTGAAATGACGGATTGCGAGCGCCAATTGCCATCGAAAGTAGGACTCCGATCAGCCACTTATAGATATCTCCTTAAGCATGATAGGGTTGAGCGTATCAGCGACTGTTTCCATTCCATCTATTGTACAAAACTTGTAGAAGATCGAGTCGGAGAAGTCATTTAGATCGATAGATTCTGAGTCACAAATACTAACCGAAGAATATATCTAAATATGTGTAAAGGGTTTTTGTTTTAGAGGTATACAAATTCAGCGTAAAATAAAACACTTGAAGCTAATGTTAATGTCTGAGGTATTAGCTTTATTTAACAGATAATTTTATGCCATTAGTACTTAAATATGGCATATGCGTACTATCACGTCACGTCAATGCTATTGAACTGAGGAACGAAGAAGTCAAAAATGTTTCTATAGCGCTCTCCATTGACGGTATCATTCTGGCCTGCATCGCCCTTAAAGAAATATGGGCCGATGATTGCACCAGCTCATAAAGCACACCAAACAGTGAGTTTTAATGGCTGCAAGGGTGTCTCGACAAAGGCTTCTCTACTCCAAATTCGGCAATTTTGCTTGTTTGCATATCCATGGGCCTCATCGGAGAACAAAATCTTACGTTGAAAATGAGGATCAAGCTGAATCATGTTTTCGGTCCATTTACCGAACCTAGGACGCGTATAATGGTCACGCGGTTTCAACTCCTGCACAAGCTGGATCTTATAAGCTAAGATCTTTCCGTAAAAACTTCCGCAAAATGGATGAGCATAGCTCCAAATGTCATCTTTGGGGATGCGTATTATCTACTAGAGTGCATGTGGTGCGAAAACGATTCATCGAGTTCCGAACAACTTCTTCAGATGGACAATTATGTCGACCGTAAAATGGACATTGCCCACGAAAAGTTTGGCGAACCCAACCATGGTTTTCAAAATAGGTTTGCACAATTTGCACGCGTTGTTCTGGCGTTAATCTATTCATTGTAAAATGACAAAGTATACTAACCGCAAATCAAATTTCAACTGTCGATTGACAATCTGTAGAAACAGTGTTGCCAGTTTAAAAACCAAACCTCGAAAAAAAAACACCCTTCATATCCATTCACCCACCAGACTCCTCTACATTGTTTAGGTTCAAGTCAGAATATCTTTCACTTTTAGTTCGAGGATGATATCTGTTATCTATTAAAAATTGTAGCATTTTTGACGCTTAAGCCTAAAGTCAAAACACAGCCACCTGAAACGAAAAATTGTACTTTTTTTCAAAATGACTAAATCGTCTTTTGTTTGCTTGTTTTCGCTTCATAATATTGCAATAACCATTTATCTCAATGTTAACGTTTTCATCCCAAGTTCTGGATGACATCAATGCCTTGTTACAGTGATGATGATGGTGATAGATTATGTTGAAATTATCGCTTTCAACATATTGCACTCTCACCTAAAGACCCATTCTGTGCAGGCTGTACCTATGGCAAGCAGCATCGTCAGACTTTTTCAAAGTCAGGAGCTAGGCGGTCTGGTTTTGCTGGTGAAGTTTTTCATGTTGATCTCTGTGGTAAGATGAGCATTTCATCAATTGGTGGTGCCAACTATTTTATGTTGTTAAAAGATGATTTTTCAAGATACTGCTATGTTTTCTTTTTCAAAAATAAAACAGATGTGTTAGTTAACCTAATGAAGTTTTGCACACAAGTTGAAGCTCATGGACATACCATCAGGCGCTTGAGAGATTTTCTTTTGGAGAAAGGAATAAAACATGAAGTTTCGACCCCGAGAGCTCCAGAGCAGAATGGTTTCATCGAGAGACAGAACAGAACGATAATCGAGAGTGCAAAATCAATGCTACATGAAAAACAACTTCCCTGGTATCTTTGGGCAGAGGCAACACATACCGCAATTTACCTGCGAAATCGGACAGCTTCACATACAATTGGAGGAGTAACGCCTTATGAAAGGTGGTTTGGATAAAAACCTTCGGTGAAAAACCTTCGAATTTTTAGCAGCGAGGTTTATATTTATATTCCAAAAGAGCAACGAACTAAATGGGAGAAAAATTCCATGAAATGTCTGATGATCGGCTATAACGAGGAGAGCAAAGCGTATAGAATTTTCGATCCTGCTGGCAGAAGAATATTAATCAGAAGAGATGTGATATTCAATGAAGGACAACCGACACTCCACGAAATAGTTGAAAACTGTGATTCAACTAAGCCAAATTTTCAAAATGACTCATCTGATTTGCAGAATGATGCTTGTCCTGAAAAGACTAAGAGAATTTACAAGAATCCAAGGCTTCCAACTCCTAGAAGCCCGTACAACATAAGGCAAAGTACAAGGCCGAATTACGAAGAGTTGTCTGAGGAAGAGCTGATTGTAGCCGAGGTTTGTGCATATGAGGTTGAGCCAAAGACGCCGGAAGAAGCCATGAAATCCGAAGATTCGCAAAAGTGGTTGAATGCTATAAATGAGTCAATCTCTCACTGGAAACCAATAAAACTTGGGTGCTAGTCCCAAGGACAGGGGAAGAGCATGTCATTACTAACAGGTGGGTGTTTAAAATTAAGTATAAGGCAAATGGTTCCATAGATAAATATAAAGCGAGATTGGTCGCAAGGGGTTGCTCACAGAAATATGGAATCGAATTGTTGGATACGAATCTGTCAGAATATTGTTGGCAATAGCAGCGGCACAAAATCTTGAAGTTTACCAGTTCGATGTCAAAACGGTATTCTTGCATGGCAATTTAGAAGAACGCATTTATATGGAATAACCATATGGGTTCGAAGATGGTGAGAAGATCTGTTTTTTAAATAAAAGCTTATATGGACTTAAACAAGCATCGAGGCAATGGAACAAAAGAATTGTTGAATTTCTGATGCAATATGGACTAGAACAATCAACAGCTGACCCATGTATATTTGTTTGTAAGTCTAAAGAATCAGTAACTTACCTAGCTCTTTATGCAGATGATGGGCTCATATGTGGAAGCAATATTATATTTATAAAGCAGCTGCTCAATAACCTTAATAAAGAATTTAAGATTACTTTCAGAGAAGCAGAATTTTTCGTTGGCATGCAAATTAAAAGAGATAGAGAAAAAGGAGCTCTCAAAATTTGTCAAAGCATTTACACACATAAAATTTTAAATCGTTTTAACCATGCTAATTGTTCCCCTGTTTCTATACCCGCAGAGCCTGGAATCAAATTTTCGAAGGATGAACAAGCTCAGAAATCTGGAGTTTTCCCGTATAGAGAAGCGATAGGTTCGCTGATGTATCTGATGGTGTGCACAAGACCAGACATCTCGTATATTGTTGGTGTTCTTAGCAGTTTTATGGAGCGTCCTTTCTTAACACATTGGCAAGGAATTAAAAGAATTTTAAGATTCCTAAAGGGAATGTCAGAGCGTGGAATAACCTTCAATAGAGATTCCATCTACACCGAAATTTCAGCCTACTGTGATGCGGACTGGGCTGGAGACGTTGATACGCGGCGAAGTACAACAGGATGGATCGTATTTTTAAATAGAGGCACAATTGCTTGGAGCTCTAAGGAACAGACCGTGACTGCGACATCAACAACAGAAGCCGAATTCGTAGCTCTATGTTCTGCAACAAAAGCAGTTATAAGCATAAGAAGATTACTGTCAGATGTGGACCAACAACAAACTAAACCTACGATTATAAAATGCGACAATCAAAAAGCAATTACTTTGGTTAAGGATCCCGAGTCATCGAAAAGAACAAAACACATCGACACTCAGTATTTTTACACATGTGATATGCAGAACAAGGCGGAGATAGATGTGCAGTATGTACCAACCGATAATCAATTGGCTGATCTTTTGACAAAAGCTTTACCGAAAGAGAAATTTCAAAGTTTGGTTGAGCGGTATGGATTTATGGACGATTAACATTCAGTAATTTTTTTTTTTTTAAGCGAAAGGGAGTGTTGAAATTATCGCTTTCAACATATTGCACTCTCACCTTAAGCCATTATCATGTTTCAATTCCTTTTGGGCTTTTAAGCTTGTCATTTCTTTTTATATTTGTTTAACCTTCTTCTTCCTTGAACTCTTGAAAAGATAAGTCACATTTTTGTAATCTTAGAAGTCCTCTAAAATCTTTAATCGTTTATAATAAATTACAACTTGGATTATTTAATTAGTTTGTTGCCTTTTTATTCAAAAGTGTATTTATATATTTACAAAAGATTATATTCAAAAAAAAATAAAAAATTATAATCATCTCATTATTACAACAGATCCACAGACATTCCTCAGCTTACTAAACAAACGATTTCTAATGAATTTTTTCAGGATATTCAGGATACTGAAGCACAGTAGAATATTTTGATCAGAAACACCTTCTAAAATGCTATGAGCTATGAAGTGTCATTTACTCGATTTCATTTTCAACCGAAATAGCAGCTGTCTATCGAATAATTTAATTGTCCCCCTGTAGTTTGGTTTATTTTCACATGGCTTTTTAGACCAATGAAAAAAGCTAATTAGGGAAAATCGATACCGATTTTCAACCACAAACTGGGAAATCAAAATGTTGATAATAGTAACCCAGGATAGACGGGCACATGGGCGCATAATCCCTTCGAAACCATTCATGAGCAACCAAACAATTAGTGAAAAAGGGAATTTAATGTGAGTAAATGTGATTTATGTAAATTGTTGGCATGCTTTGTGGCAATAATACAATATACATACAAACATTGAATGGAAGAAGCCAATTTGTAAATTACTAAAATTGTAAAATAACTAAAATTTTAGGAATAATCGTCGTTGTCGATATGTCATCATTTTTGTGATACTCGGGTTACTTAAGAGATACGGCAACACGAACCTGTGTGGCGGTGTGGATGATTGTATATGTCAGGGAGGTGATCACATTTCAGAGGAAGAAAATCCAATTACCGTCATTGTCTCCCAATTAGTTTGTTTTGGATCTCATGTGACCTACTAATTGAGTTGCGTTGGTGAAATCATTTAATCCGTTCTGTGAAATTTTGAGAAGGCGTTATTTCAGCTCATGTTTTGTGGGTATGACTTTTTGTTGTCCTGCTCATGGTTTTCATTTGAAGCTTCCTATTAAGGATTATTGCTACTCTTCCATCCATCCACCATCCGAGAAATGTTCGTATTATTCAACAGTTGGCTGACCTGCAGGCGAACATCAGTTTACTCTCTCTTTTTTCTCTATATTACTTATTTTCTATATGCCATCCTTATTTTTAGTGGTAACACGCTGTATTTTTTTGTAAAAAACATATTGAACATTTGGAAACTTGCTTTTGTTGATTTTTCCCTTACATTTCGCAATTTTTTGTTATACCGCGCCTCGTATAACAAAAGGAAAAGTCCTGATCGCCTTTTATCTTCGATATTTATTTTCAAGTATTTACCTATCTATCTACAATTCACCTAAGAACTATAAATTGTATGAATTAAATAAAATTCATGTGATCTTACATTTAGATGATGAATAATTTTGTAACTTATTCTTTGAATGTTCTACAGTGCAAAGTTACTTTTCTAGAGTAATTGGCAGCCAAGGGATCCGAATCCGTTGTTGAAAAAATTCTACCTGTGATAGTTTCGGCAGGTGAGACTGTTCGAAACGTCGAACAGTGGCCGTTCGCTATGAGTAGTAATACAACATGTAATTTTTATTGAACAGCCATTTTTTTCCACTTATGGTGTACAACAAAGCAGTTTTTTAGATGCAAGTGCACTTGGCACCTTGTAGCGACGAACATTTTTGTTGGCCTCTGCTATAAGATGAAGTCAGAGATACGAGGAATACGAGAAAATGAGGCTAGTTTGTCAGTAAAGGTATCTTCATCCTCGGAATAATGTGCAATTGGAATATTCTCCGTTTCCACCTCATCTGTGTTAGCAATAAATTTGTTACAATGTCAACTCGGAAATCCAGCTGCGAAATCTTTGACCGCACGAGCATCTTATTAATTAAACAATTTAGTTTCCAGGCATTGACAACGTCAGACTCAAGAATAGCCAACCAAAGTGTCCACCATCATTTTTTTGATCTAATCGAAACGCGATAATTGGAAACTGCGTTGTCGTGCAGATCTACTCCACCCATATAGGAATTGTAGCTTTTTATTATAAACGGTTGCTGCACAATAATTTGGCCCGGCTGTCCGTCACGTTGTCGTTGCCTTCGCGTTGTAGAAGTTAACTGGTAAACACAAGTAAAATTTGATAGCAATGTCACCTCACGTTTGTCTTGCCGACGGCTTTATCACCTAAAAATACAATTAAGACAAGATTATGTAATATTAATTGCATGGTAATGGAAGATTAAATTACCTTTCGTACAGTTCCGGAGGCAGAAATCAGTTGATCCTTCAATAGACACATCAGGCAGTGCGATGTGAAAAAGTTATCAAAATATAACTGATGTTGAGGAAACTCCAAAAGACTGTCCATATGCATCCCAATAGAGGACCCTAGTCCGAGATTCTTGTCATATTGATCAATTGAAAAACATAACCGGTCGAAGCAGCCATGCACCAAATCTTGTATCCAAATTTTATAGGTTTATTTTTTAAATACATTTTGCAGCTATGACGTCCAAAATAGGGAAGCATTTGCTTTTTTAAAGAACAGTGTTGAATGATTGGGCGAATTTCTCATCATTGTGTTGGATAGCGTATCGCTTTGTTTCCGTGACAATCAGTTCGCACATCTCATTATCAAAGAAACAGAATTTAAAAACTTAGATGCTTCTGCATACAGTGCACAACCGTACTTAAATGAATTTCACAGGAGAATGAAAAAACAAAACAAAATCTAAAAATTGCACACACTAAAATTTATCATAATCTACATTTGGCGACAAGTTTGCTCGCCGTTAAATTTAAAATTGTGTTGATGTTAAGTTGTATCGAGCGGCCACTTTTCGACTTTTCGAACAGCCAACTTCGCTTCTCTTTTCAAACATCCTAACAAATCTTTATTCAAGATTTTAGTTTATAATTAACTATTTTTGAACATCGTGAATAGTTTCTATCGATATTTAGATTTAATTTACTCCTAGATCTTACTAAATTTCTAATTATAAAAAAAGCTGTAAAGGTATTTTTAAAGTACCACCAGGAGCTCAAACTAAGGAAGCGTGCCAATCGCAATTATTTTCTCCTGAATGCCAACAAAACGAACTATAATATTGAATCTGAAGTTTTATCATAACTGTAAATTTATGATAATAAAATTCCTTTTTGGAATCAGGCAAAATTTACTGTTCATAATCTCGAACAATGGTTACACCATTTGGTTAAGCCAACAAAAAGTGTAATAAAAATTAAAAACTTTATTGATATGAACAGTTAAGTTAAAAGTGAGAAAAAAGAGGAAACATTTCAAGAGTTGAAGATGTATTTTTGCTCGTATTTGACAGTGCAAATTACTCTAGTTGGAAGATTGTCAGAGGACGTGACTGATATACTCGTAATTTTCTTTAAAAATGTGTTAAATGAAATTTTTGAATTGAATATTCAAGAACCAGTAAAGATATAAGAGGATAACTCAGGGGATCTGACAATCGCTGAGTATGGAAATTTTACAAAAAACTCTAAACATATAGAAGTTCAGTATCATTATGTAAGCGAAAGTTATGAAAGAGGAACTATAGACTTAATTAAAATCGACTCTGGAAACAACCTTACTGATATATCTATGAAAAGTACATACAAAAATACCTTTTTGAGAACAAGAAATTTATTGATTTCGATTTGATTTGAATACTATAATTTGCTGTAACTAAAAAACATTATAAATTAGCATAATTTAAGGAAGCATGTTGTAATGTTGTGAATTATTCTTTAACAATTAAGTTGCCTATGAACATATTGTGAATTGTTTATGAAATGCTATGAATAAAACATCAAAGTCCTAGACTACCAGGTTGTACACTGGGAAAAACTAAAGAGGTGCGAAAACATTTTACAATGTGTTCGCTGCCAAAGGTTAGGGTACGCAGCAAATTATCGGGGTTGTCCCAAATTCCAATACATAAAAAGAGTATATCTGGCTCGGCAGTAGTTTTAATTTTGGTAGGGGCTGAGGCCCCCATTTATTGGCTTAACACAAGCTTAATCTAACTTAAAAACTAACAGAAAGACGTAAGAGCTAGTGACCAAGGAAGTGATGGAGGAGATCTTGTTTAAGACGAGGAGTGCTCAGGTGGAAATGAAAAAGGGAGAGGTTCGAGTTGACCTTTCGGAGCATTCGGGAGATAGGTTCGTTGGAGCCATAAGAGGTGCGGTGGACCGGTAGATAGAAGAGACGAGGACAACGTAGATTGCGGGGGTTGGTATTGAAGGAAATGGAGTTCAAAATGGATGCACAGTCGATGGAACCTGAGAGAAGACGATGAATGAAAAGAACGTCAGCAATATTCCTACGTTCTTCTAACGAATTCATATTTAGAAGTTTGAGGCGGTCTTGATAGGGAGGTAAGATTAAAGGGTCGTTCCATGGCAGGCCACGGAGGGCAAATCGGAGGAATCGACGTTGAATACCCTCGATTCGGGAAACATGAACCCGGTGAAAGGGGGACCAAGCTTGACTGGCATACTCAAACAGGGGGCGAACAAAGGTAATATAGAGAGATCTGGTTACATACGGGTTGGAAAATTCCTTGGATCACCGTTTAATAAATCCAAGTGATGAGTTGGCTTTGAGGATCATCTTATCGATATGCGAACGGAAATTAAGCTCACTGTCGAATAATATGCCAAGGTCTTGAAAAGACTGAACCCGGGGAATTGGTTGACCATGGAGAAAATAAAGTCGGGGAGGAGACGGGTTGCATTTACGTGAGAAGGTTATAAATTGACATTTGGCTATATTAAGTTCTAGGCAGTTTTTGAGGCACCAGATTGAAAACCGATCAAGGTCTTCTTGAAGAAGGGCAGAGTCCTGGGGAGAGGAAATAGGTTTAAAAAATTTTGTGTCGTCAGCGTAAAGGGAGAGGGAGGAGTGCTTAATGACACTCTCAACATCGTTGATAGTAAGAATGAAGAGAAGAGGGCCAAGATGACTGCCTTGTGGAACTCCAGATGAGGCCAGGAATATAACAGAAAGGGCGGATCTAAACCGAACACTATAATATCGGTTTACCAGGTAAGAAGAAATCCATTTTAAAAATAGAGGCTCAAAGCCGAGAGCAGACAATTTGAAAAGGATGAATTTATGAGATATGTTATCAAATGCTTTAGTGAAATCTGTTGCGATAACATCGATTTCTTTGCCATTTTCTAAGGCTGAGAGTGCAAAAGACACGAATTCAACTAGATTTGTGGTAGTTGATCTACCTTTTAGAAAACCATGTTGTCGGGGTGAAATAAAAGGCTTGCATTTGAAGCTTAAGGCTTCTTATAAAATGCGTTCAAAGAGTTTAGGTATATGAGAGAGTTTAGCAATGGGACGGTAATTAGTAACTTCAAGGTTAGATCCCTTTTTGTGTATCGGCATTATAAAAGAGGTCTTCCTAATCTTGGGAAATTCTCCCTGTGTAAGGGATACGCGAAGAATATAGGAAAGGGGTACAGACAGGTTGGAAGAGCATTTTTTAAGAAACACGGCGGGGAGTCCGTCTGGGCCAGGTACAAATTCATCCTTAAGATTTTGTAACTTTTCTTCAATAACTGCAGGATCGAAATTTTGAGTGAGAAAGGGACCAATAGAGAAATTTGGTAGATCATTGAAGTAAGAGGGATCTGGTACGAAGGAGTTGTTGGCAAATGATTGCTTGAAAAATGTAGCAAAAAAGTTGGCGATGGTAGGAGGATCACATGAAGTTTTGGTTTCGAAAGCGAGAGAGGAAGGATAACCATCAGTCTTACTTTTGCAATTGACAAATTGAAAAAAGGACTTGGGGTCATTTATGAGATTGGTTTTCGCACTATTCAGGTAGTGCTGATAGAGAGAGTTATAGAGTTCAATGAAATGAAGATATGTACCTAGATAATTTGAATAGTCGGAAGAAGAGTGGGTGCGAAGGAATACCGCCCATAACTTGTTTCTTTTGTTTCGTAGAGAGCGAAGTCTACGATTATACCAAGGAGGGGATGTAGAAGAAGTTTTATGGCGGAAGTAAGGCACATAAAGGGAGATGGATTTGAATATTTCTCTGTAAAAAATGGAGAAGGCATCAACCAGAGATAGATTGGTAAACTCAAAAGTAGCACTGCTTAGATAGGTATTAATTTTACGGAAATTAGCTTTGTGAAAATTGTAAGAAAATAGAACTGCGGGGGGAGGCGACTGAAGGGGAGAGTTGTGGAAAAATGAGAGAAGAAGTGGAGGATGAAAGCTATCAATAGTTGAAAGAGATAGGGGACAACACGATACTGAGGAGTTGATGGGATCAGTTGTGAAGATAAGGTCTAATTGCCTTTCCATATAGTTTGAAACGCCACTGACTTGGCATAGACTAGAGTCTGTTAGCCGATCTAAGAATAGGCATTCCTTAGTAGAAATCTGATTGGAAGCGATGAAAAAAGATAGGTCTTCAGATGGAGTCAACTTCAGCTGAGCCAGATTAGAATCGCCGAAGATAATGATATCATCAAGCGATTCTGGTAGAAAATGGAAGTTAAACGTCCACCCGTGGATATACAAATACCAGCCGTTACTCTCCAGGTTACCTACGCCCAATTGGCGGCAGGTAGGGGAAATACGGTACAGCAAGCGAAGGTTGCTTTTCAGGCCCCAGCGCCTAGAGCACCGGAACCAGTGGCTGATATTCTAGCTATCTTGCTCTCTATTCAAGAGCAGATGGCTCAGCTCCAATGTCATTTAACTGAACAGACCGCGCGGGTAGATCAAATATACCACTGCTTCCTGGCCTAACGCACCTTTTGTTGTATGGGTACGTGTGTGGCGGAGCAAACCCTGAAGGTCATTGGAGTGAATCTGAATTCACTGATTAGGTTCGAACGAAGAGTCGCTCTATTTAAGTTTCTTAAAGACCAAGCCCCAGATGTCCTTTTGGTTAGCGAAACTAAGCTTACCAAAGGACACGAAATGAGGCACAGAAGATACAAAATAGTACGGTGAAACCGACCCAACTCCATTATGGGAGGAGCGGTTGCGATCTTTGTAAGAAAAGGAATACGTTTTAAAAGAGTATACAGTCGTGTAGTACGTAAGTTCCAGGTGCTGGAATCATGCATTGTGTGTATCCCTCTCCGTAGTGGAAAGCGGTTGTACAAGGTGTCTATTCATGCTCCTAAGTCTACTCAATCCACCTTATTCATCTCAGAGCTCGAGACACTTTTTCGATTCCTGAGGCTGGAATTGGAAGACAACTATTTTATTGTCGGCGGAGATTTCAACGCCAAACATAGAGATTGGGGAAATGATACACCAAATATTAGAGGGAACTTACTATTCAATTGGTGGGGTTAGCACAGTATAATGTATCGACTCGGGCTTAAGGCGATGGATAGTCCGTCGTTTCTCAGACACGGGTACTATGTGGATCTCCTGCTATTCAACTCACGAATACAACTGACGTGCACTAACCAACAAACTACAAACTGTCTATGCAATTTCGTGTATGATAGTGACCATTGCGGTCTCAGCACAGAAATAACTGTTCCCAACGAAACTGCGGAATTGGAAGAGTTTGTTCAAAAGCATTCCTACAATTATAGTAGCTTGTGTTGGACACACTTCTCAAGAAAACTGAAAAGAGCACTCTCCTCGAATTCGGTCAACCCACCGCCCAACAAAAATCTGTCAAACGAGGAGATTGACAGGTATCTTAGACTAATGGGCGAGACAATCAAAAGAACAATGGGTAGACAGTTTACTGACAGACATAACCCGGAGATCATGACACTAAAATCGTCGATCAAAAACTTCCAAATATTAATAAAAGAAAGTTATATGTTACATTTTAAGTTGGAATGAAATAAATATTCATTGTCTATTTTACAACCGTGAAATCAAGTGCCTTTTTCTGTGCTTTGACCAAGGAGTGAGATGACGACGAAGTTGACGATAAGTCAGATGCTTCCTCCACTCAATCATAATATGTATAATTTAAGTATATAAATTTAAACCTAATAAAATGTATAATTTCAATATGGATAATTAAGTTTCACATGTATAATTGAAATATATTTATCAGTTAAAAATCTTACCTTAAGGTTATTATTAATTTTTGACAAGGCAGTACGGAATGAATAACAAAATTTGGCCAACGCTTCTCCAATCTACTGCTAATTTTATTTAATATACAGGGTGTCCCAAAAATCAACGTCAAGCCGGAAACGGGTGATAGGTCAAGTGGTGTCGGTTATCACAAAATTATAAAAAAAAAAATCTAAGTCATGTACTTTTAAAATTATTGGCACTCAAAAAAAATTGAGAAATCTGACACCCTGTGACGATCTTTCAAGTATACTGTGACAGCAAATCTTTGCTTTTCTTCGATTTTTTATTGTCGCGTAACCCTGATTAACTGTTCTGTAAATTACGGTCCAAAATTAAAACATAACTATATCGGTTTTAACTAAAATATTGCTTTTTTGTCCATCCATGTATCTGAAAATCATTAATCACCTAACTTGAACTGACTGTACTGACAAAAAAATGTACTGTGCCATTTTGAAAAGTAACTTTAAAAGATGGCGTATTTAGTCTTAATTCTAAAATGGTATGACACTTGCTAAACTAACGCTTAATTGAGGACAAACAGAATATTTTGTTAAAGAAACCCGATTCATAGTTAATTCTTTTTAATAAGTTAAAATGAGTACCAAGTGTTAGCGAGACAGATAGTGACGCTGTGATTGAGACGGATAAAAACGGCATTTCGACTAGTTTGAGTGAAACAGATAGAGATGCCGCCCACATGCGCTTACAGCGCATTATTCTGTTTTCGTGTTTACAACTTGGGATTCCTTTATTGAACTTCATTGCATTGCGACTTTGATTTGCTATCTGACCGTTTCTGTAGAACCTGGATTTCTTCGGGGCAATTATTGATTGTTGATCCCGTGATTGTGTAGTGTGAATGCCATCATGCCATCTCGATACAGGAATATGGTAACATGCATCTCATTTATGGGGAATGCAGGTGTAATGCTAGTGTTGCAGCCAGACTTTATCATGATAGATACCCAAATGCTTAGCGTCATCCGGACTATCGAGTGTTTGTAAATGTGCACCGGTCATTCTCAGAGCGAAAATCCGTCATGCCCTACGAGGACGAAGTCTTACAAGCAATCGCACAAGACCCTAGTACCTCAGTACGTGCAATCGAAGAAAACATAGGAGTGCCCAAAAGTACAGCACAGCGAATTCTAATGAAAAAGTAGCTCCATCCGTACCATGTACAACGAGTCCAAAGTCAGCTACCTCGAGATTATCCAGACAGACAATTTTGTCAAACGATGTTGCAGAGGTTCAGAGAAGATCCGAGATTCTTCGAAAAAATTATATGGTCGGACGAATCAACTTTTAAAAGGGACGGGTGGCCGTGGCTCAAGCGGTAGTGGACTGGCTTCCAAATCGAAAGGTTCGGTGTTCGAATCCCAGCCTCGTCCGAAAGACATATCATCCATTTTTTCAGCTAACGAAAATCAAGTAAGACGAGTAGTTAACTGGAAATCAATATCAAGCCAACTTCCACTAAGAATTTAGTTTCCCCATTAAATGTGGGATGCCAACCATGGAGCCAAATAACCGCTGAGCGTAAACATCTTTCTTTCTCTCTCTATCCCATTTTCCAAAAAACTTAACACATGCTGTGGCACTATAAGTGTACTCATACACACTTGTGCTTTAAGTGCTTTTAAGAAAAAAAAAAAAAAAAACGGTTACATGAACCTCCACAATTTGCACGAGTGGCACGTGGAAAATCCACATTTGATTCGGGAAGATAGATCACAGTATTGTTTTAAAGTAAACACGTGGACGGTAATTTTGAATGGTAAAATTATTGGACCATTCGAGTTGCGGCAGAATTTGAATGCCGAGGTTTATTTAGATTTTTTGGAGAACCACTTACTAAATTTATTGGAACTACTAAATATTTATGCATGCATGTGGTATCACCAAGATGGCTGCCCAGCGCATTATGCTCGCACAGTACGAGAGTTCCTCGATCGAGAATACTCCAACAGGTGGATAGGGCGGTCTGGTACAATTTCGTGCCCAGCCCGTTCACCTGATTTAAATCCACTCGATTTTTTTACTGGGGAGCAGTAAAAGAAAAAGTTTATTCTAAGCCGATAGAAAATTTACACGAGCTGCGGCAAAAAATTGCAGAGGCCGTTGAAAACATCAACTCCAGAAGATATGCCCGTCTTATTACCAGATCATTTGCAAGAAGATGCAGAGCTTGCACTGCCGCTGAAGGCAAACAGTTTGAACATTTGTTGTGAGATACAAGATCGGTAGATGGCGATCCTGAGAGTATACACCAAGAGAACGTAGTCTTATGGCACAGTACATTTTTTTGTCAGTAGAATCAGTTCAAGTTAGGTGTTTAATAATTTTCAGATACATGCATGGACAAAAAGACTATATTTTAGTTAAAACCGATATAATTGTGTTAATCAGGGTTACGTGACAACAAAAAATCGAAGAAAAGTAAAGATTTGCGGTCAGAAGACTTGAAAGATCGTCAAAGGGTGTCAGATTTCTCGATTTTTTTTGAGTGCCAATAATTTTAAAAGTACGAGTACATGATTTAGGTTTTTTTTTCATTTTGTGATAACCGACACCACTTGACGTTGATTTTTGGGACACCCTGTATAATTAAAAGCCCAAATTGATATCCGCGAGTAATTAAAAAACTTTTCTGGATGTTTTCGTAAATCATTATATAAATTAATAAACTCTCCTTATTCATTTCGATTGTGGTTGAGTGGGTGGACACTATTTTTTTTTTTAACACAAAATTAATCGTTGCTCTAGAAGCAAAATATTCTTCGCCCGAATCCATCACGCCCACACTGATAACTAAAATAGAGCAGTGCAACTCTTATCGCATTGCTCATCGCACGAAAAATTATCGCTCCTCGCGTCGCATCAGCCGAAAAATTTAGGAAGCTTGATTTTTGGCTTGTGTTTAGTTTTAAGTAGTTAAACAGAGATAGTTCAATTCAAATTTCTTTATGATGAGCAGAAATATTCAGAAGAGGTGAAGGGTCACATTTGCATCTAATTCACCACAACATATGTATAAAAATTAAATCGAAAATTTTAGAAAGCGAGTTTATTACATGATTGATTTCTTTTAAATTTAAAGAATTTAAAGAATCAAATAAAGAGACTCCTAGCCATACGAAATATAGTAAGGCAAGAGGAAGTTTTTCTCATCGGTCTCTCTTCAAACAATATTAGTAAGACTAAAATCTGATTACGTACAAGCACACTTCTAGGCGGTATGTGTATAACTTATTACTAAAAACAAATGTTTCTTTTTAATAACATTTAAAGTTATTGAAATACATATCTGAACAAAGCCACATAGTGAGAGATCATCTTCTTTATCATGAAAACATGATCGCACAGCAGCTATTATACCACCTCCACTCCAAGAAGCCATATAGAAGCACCTAGTGGATTTTTGGTAGGCATAGGCGGGAATGCCGACTTTGAAGCTTACAAAACGGAGAGAATAGGGTTCGACATCTATTTTTAGAAGTTTGTTTGCAAAGAAACACATTTTCAGCTTTGCTCTATGTGCTACAAAACAGATGACATTTTCCTCAGTGACATCTGTACTCAGGCGCGGAATGCGAAGGAGTTTCAATTTAGGTACGGAACACAACATTGTACTGATTGTTTCCTCAGACCCTGTTCCATACAGTTTTTGCAGGTGCTGACCCTCTTTCTTCTTTTTCGATATGACTTTCTCTCAGACACTAACGTTTTCTAAGCGATGGATTTTATCGGAGACTCTTGGTGCATTACTGTTTTCATGTACAATACTATCAGCTACTGCAGATCTTGATAATAGCAATGATGATGCAAAATTTGATGTGGGGGTCAGTAGAGGTGTGTTGATGTGCTTGGATTAGGGTAAATTATCTGCAGAATTTAGTTTGTTAAGGAAACATCAGAGAGATGTAATGATGACTTAATCTCATTAACGTCGTTGATTAACTGAGCAATTAACGAACGAATTGTGGTTCAACACACACACAATTGTTGCATATCCACATGAGATTTTAATCAGCTTGTAATGCATTGATTGATTCGGTTGAAATATAGACACACTTTTTTATGAAAGATTTGGCCACAAAAACCGTTACACTTTATAAAACTATCTCGAACTAATTAAGCTTGCAGATAAAACACTTCACAGTCATTTTCCGAATAAGTTTACAATAGAAAAAAATATAAAAAAATAGCCGAAAATACTCGCACTGATGACAGAACGATTAACGTCCGACCGCGACGGACGGTGATGATACGAGTATATCCCAATCAGCGAGAGTTCGACGTGCACGACGACGGTAGTTTGACTTTAGCTTTTGGGACAGAATGATGTAAAATGAACGTGTAGCCAAGTATTTTCTACAGGGACGTCCAGAGAATCTCTACCTGTAAACCGGGGTGCGTCTAATGAAAAACCCATTATAGAGGGTCTGTCATGAAGTGTACACATTTTAAATGAAAAAATAACACATATTTTGTATGTACTGTTCATTTAGTTTGAATTTTTGATTCAATATAATCTGACGTGAAAAGAAAACTTCTTGCTTTTTCGTCACTCGTCTATTGACAGTTTTATCTTTTAACATAGCCATCGAGTTGTAAATGCGCTTCATAGCTAAACATCAAAAACTGAGAAAAGTGGGGAATTTCTAGCAATTGATGAAGGGCGCAATTAACAAAACGAGGACGTTGTTTGTGATCCGCCGGTTTTAGACGTTAGGTTCATTTGATTTTATACGCATGCATTTCCAAATCAATCAACTATAACTGCTGTGGCCTTTGGTGAATAGACTCAGCTGGATTTTGATGAACATGCTGATTTACGGCTGAGATTTTAGATTTTCGGGGAGAACGCACTTAAGACAATGCGGACCCTTCTAAATGTCCAGAGATATGACAAGAGAGTAGGGTTCCCCTTAAATCTCTGCACAATTTATGTAATTGTTTGTTGCAAAGTCGACACGGAAAATTTCACGTAAAGCACGAAATGTTGACACTGGTGACTCATTAGTTTCTAAAATGTTTTTACGACAATCAAACAAACGTCATGGTTAAAATTGTGTTGAATCAAACTGTCGAAATATGACAGCAGATGGACCTGAAGAATGTCAAAAACAAAGTTAAGGCCCTTTCACATGTGTACACGTTTGACGAATAACCCTTTATGTTTAAGTCCTTGTTTAGGTTTCGGGAAAGTATTGGGTCCTTTGTAGCAAAAATTCAGAGAATTTTTTTTTCATTTTCGAAATTTATTTTATTAAACAAAATATACTGCATTTTAATCGAAGACCTTCTGCCATTTTTGGGCAAGACTCGCAGTGTGTAGAATTTCTGAGGTTTTTTGTTGAAAGGCTGAGTCACAAGCCTCTTTACGCCAGCGATCAACACTTTCGAGATCGAAATAAATGATGATCTGACGGTACAATGTGAGAACTTCAAATGCTTTAACACTTCCCAGTTCCCAGTTAAGGTCTTTTAATTTTTTCTGAATCGCTAAAAACATGTTTGGTCTGGCATTGTTATGATGAGACACAACACCTTTGATGTTTATCGATTCTGACCCCTTTTTTTCAACTGATTGCTTTAATAGTATTATGCTAGCAGTTGACATTCAAATCAATGGTTTCACCAGGCGGTACTAGCTTATGATGGGTGGTACACTCCCAATCCCAACAAACACACAGTATTTGACAGAGTTTGGCATCAGGCTCTTTTCTCGAAAATGCGTGCTTTTGGGATCGATGACTCTCTTCTTCAATGGATTAGAAATTACCATACGGAACATTCAAGTCAAGTTATCTTGGCTGATATTCACAAAATAAATGCTGGTGTGCCCCAGGGCTCCGTTCTGTCTCCGATATTCTTTTTAATTGTCATCAACGATCTCAAGTCTGCTACCTCTAATCCATATATTCCTTTGCTGATGACAGTACTCTCTGCTTTTCATATTCTTCCCGGACTCACGCCCCTGCTCTTCGGCTGTAGAACGGGAATGGCAGCGTATGTTAAGCTCATTAAATTCCAATCTTAACAGCATGACCAATTGGGGAACTATCAACAGAGTGGAATTTAATGCTGTCTGCCGTCGTCAAAGCGAAATTTAAATACCCAGCCATTATCCATGAATGGCACTTGCATCGTTGAAATCGAAAAATTTTCCATTCTCGGTATATGTTTCAATGATAACTTACGTTGGAATGACCACATATTCGATGTCACCAAAAATGCTGCAAAATGTCTAGGCTTTCTCAAATGATGTAAAAAATATTTTTCCTCTTCTGATCTGGCCTCAATATATAAAGCATTCATCCGCACAAAATTGGAGTACAATGCTCACATCTAGTCAGGTGTGCCTAAAATATCTCTGCATCTGCTAGACCGGATTCAAAACAGTGCGATAAGACTCATAGCCGATACCAATATCACTCAGCCAAGGGGCACCCTCGAACACCGACGAAATTTCTCGTGTCTCACTTTGTTTTATCGCTATTTAACCGTAACACACGTTACAGTTACTCGCTATGAATGCTCATCGGTATACCCTCAAGCGCACTTTCGGACGTACTCTGAAATATCGTGATTCGTTCCTAAGCCGAACAACTCGCTCTGCCGAGCTCTCTATTTCCTAGTCATTATAACATTCTGACATATAAAACCAACGTAAAGCGGTACCTATCCTTTTTTCCTCCCTAAATTTCCGTCGCCCGCGCTGTGTGCAAACATTTTAAGGGTACCTTAACCCAGTGAGCGCGTGCTAATTTATAAAAAAAAAAAAGTGTCAGCGTCCTTGTAGTCAATCCTGGCCTTATTCCCAATTGTCGAGCCCTATTTTTTAGCAGCCGTTGCAATTCGCTTCAAAATAGGCTTGATTTCTATCCCTTTTAACAGCGATTGTTGTATGGAACTGTGTTCCATTGATTTTTTTTTAATCTTGTTCATGAGTCACTCAAAACAAATTTCCTCAGAAATTTCACTTTTTATACAACTAATTTTTATACAACTCACCAATTTCAATAAAATTGGTCACCGATTATCAGTTGATCAGTTGACCGTCTTAAAAATGTGATACTCAGAAATAAGGTAAACAGAGAAAGGCTCAATACTTCTTTCCCTACCTAATTTCATCAGTGTCCTTTCCAGTGGAGTTATTGTACATAGCCCAAAATCTGGTAACCGTAGAGACGTAGTGTTATTGAAAAAACTTTTCGAGGATTCCCGAGGAAAAAGTCACCGCGATGAATATTTCTTATTTCTTATTGTGCAATGCAGCTGAACAGTAGATAAAGATTTTTTTCATCTTTCTCGTGATGTCTACAGCTCCATTAAATGTATAAGTATGTCTGCAGTTTCAGTAGGTTGTACCATATGACTGCCTGCTCTTGGGTTAAGCATGTGTCTACTTAAGTTGAGCGGGATAGTTATGCCCTTGGAGATTGAAAAGATATTTAGGGTTATGCCACTTTTAACAAATTGTTTGGTTATCGCTAGCAGATACGAGTGTAACATTCGACTTTATCGAAGAGAAATCCTTTACAGCACTCTGCTCCCCTCAGTTTGATTTGTTTTGAGCCATCAGTTTTTATGTGAATCGATTCTGTACCAGAAAAAACAGTGCGCATCCGAATTTGTCTGCTTATTATTGTAACAGAGAAACTGCTTTTAAGAATGAAGGTAAAATTCCGTCAATATTTGCACGGAATTTACTTTTTAATTCACAAATAAAAAAAAACCATTTTGAAAGATGAGCGGCTACGAGGCGACAAACCACTGGCTTTTAATTTAATTAACCATCTAAAATTGTTCCAATGAATTTATCCCTTTTAATAAAGATAAGTGAAATTTAAGTATATACAAATAACTAAGAATTTTGACTGTTTTTTTTATTACTTTCAAATGTTCTAAATGTTATGTAGCATAAACTGTTAAATATTAGAATAATATTTAGTAGTTAAATATTAGCATAATATTTAGTAGTTTAGTAGCATAAACTGAGATATAGCGTGCAGGCATATCAAATAGGTGATAGAGAATGGCAACGACGTACAAGTAGGCCGCTAAAAAGGCATTTTTTACGGCAACCAACATACTGAAGAAGATATGGAAGCAGATGCAAATACTACTGCGAGTTTGAAGAAAACTGTTTGACGCTAATAGTGATGAAAAGTATGTTACCCACAACAGTGTGTCCCCTAATTAGTCAAAAATAATTTGGGAAATTTGGGAAATTATTCTTGGGTTTATCCTAAAAAGAAAATCGTTACACAGAAAGTGTCTATCTCCAATGTTGACATCATTTATCGAGGATTTAAGAAAAGGCTTACTTTGGTCTACTCTGACCAATGTTAACAAAAACTGCTCTGTTAATACTAATAGCAGAAACTTCCTTAGGCCTAGTTTTTAGAAGAAACTATATATATATAGAAACTTTAAACGCGTTTTTCTCGAAACAACGAATCGTAGTCGGAAACAGCTCAACAAATCGTGCTCACATTTTGAACACTTCTTTTAAATTGTCATAATTTGTAGATGATTCTACATATTTCATTAAAAAAAATATTTTTTAATTTTTTATAGTAATAACGAAATTTGTACGAAAAAACCGTACTTTTGTTTTAAAACTTTTAATCGACTATTCATTTTTTTTTCTTAGCTTCATTATTAGAATCATTATAAAACTTACTTTAGAACATTATTTTGTTATTTGAGAATACCAAAAAAAATATTGTTTTTTTTAATTTTTAGAGGACCTTCAAGTTGAGTCCTCGAAAAAGTTTCTGTTTCACTGATGAGAGTTAATCTAAGGATTCGCAAGTCTGAAACAAAAAGAGGAAGGTTAATTTATCACTATTAATAAAAAATTGATAAAAAAAAATGCAGACGATTGCAAAAAAGTGTAAAATAATCAAACTTTTGTGCCACATTTTGGTAGATTACCACTCAGGATATTTTAATAAACCAAACGGACTAAGATTCATTAAAATCGATACCTCGGATCCCGAAAATAACTGTCGGCCGTTTGAAATAACGTCATTTCGAGAAAATCGCATTTAAAATGCATTCGAGGATTTACTAGTCCTTTAACAACGAACCTTGTTTTCATTGTTCTGGAATCAAAAATAACATCACATTCTACCGAAGGTGCTCTTCAGTGGCCATTTTGCAACAACAACAACAGTTATTCCACTCCCAAACCCAACACCTCAGAAACATAGTTTTGGAACGCCTCTACAGCCTCTTCTGGCACTGAAAGACATTGACGACGCATTTTATTTTTTATAACTGGGACAAAAGAAGGCTATAAATCAGGAGAATATGGGCAATGGCTCATTACTTCGACGTTTTGAAACTTCCAAAATTTGACTGGCTGTGTTGGAACTAGCATAGCCATGATGGAGGATGACGCGTTATTTTTTATTTGTTTAACGCAATTCATTGATGACTTCCGGCAAACAAATTGTTGTGTGGAAATCGGCATTAACACTTCTTCGATCATCTAAAGCCACAGTGACAACATGTTCCGATTTACCGAAAAAACAACCTTTAATTTTTTTACGAAGTTCTTCGAGAACGAGTCAATTTTATCGGTTTTCGCTCACCTTTGAATATCCAATAGTCGGTAAAGTCTCTTTGACACGTTGTGCCGCTACTGCTATCCGCTCTTGCATTTCAGCCAATGTTCTTATTTCAGATTAATATACTTGTTCCGCAGCAGAAATCCAAAACTGTCAAATCTGGTGATCTTGCAGGTCAATCAATCCAATCAATCGATTTGTGAATTTTGCATTCATGTAGTCTTGGATGGTAGAATTAATAATTCTGCCTTAGCGTCTTGGAGCACCATCATGTTGGCAAAAAAGTTCGTGCAAGCGAAACATCTTCTAGCAGTCCTGGCAATTCATTTTGCAAAAATTGCAAACAAGTTTCACTGTTTAGCGTTTATGGAAGTATTAAAGGCCCAATTAACTTATTACCAATTACACCTGCCTACACGTTTGCGCTGCATCGATATTGAAAAGACGTTTTTGTTGTTGTATGCAGATTTTAATTTGCCCATGTGTGTAGGTAATGGAAGTTGGTAATCTCTAGTGTATTGCTACTAATCTGTCCATTGTCCATGAATAATATTTTCGATAAATGAATTGTCATCGAAATGCCGTTCCAGCAACCAATTACAAAATTCCGATCGTCGAAGCAGATCTGCTAGTAATAACTCCTGGTGTTGCATGATAAGGATGGAGGCTGTCTCGATTCGTTGGTGGGACACATTTAGGCGTAAGGACATCGAGTGTGTACTAATTGATTGCTATCAAGTTCAGAATTCGTTCCTCTAATTCTGCGTCTCTCATAGCTACCGCGTGTGGTTCCGCTCGATTATATCTAAGTAGTTGCTTCAGTTCCTCGCATTTTTCTGTGAGTAACACCCTCTGATTACAAAATCCATAGACAATATGAATGTCTGCATATTCCCACTTAAATATTCCTCTTTTTAAAAAAAATACTTATAGCACTTCAACTGATAACTGTAAATGAAAGTGCACTTATTTATTTATTTAACGTCGTTGAAAATCCTAAGTCCAAAGTCTAACGAATCTGAATTCACTAAAATAGTTATATAAAATAAAAGTATTTCTATGTATAGAAGATTATATAAATAGCTGTTGTACAAGTAGCTTGGCTTATGATTGTAATGAGGAATTGCCAGTATTACATTTTCAACAAACCTTATACCTGGAAAATCGTAAGCAGCGCACCAAAATAATAATAAGAAAAATTATAAAAACTTTTCCGAGATAAATGCGATTTTCCCAAAAATTTATTAAAAAGAAATGTTTGAAAACCAATATTAGTATTTAAATATGAATTAACCGTTAACAAATTGGCTATCAATTTGATTGCTCTACATTTAATACACTAGAAGTTATAACTAAACAATTGTTGTTACCTACATCTCTGAAGAGTGTTTAACTCTATAACTCAGTGGGTGTTGAAGATAGACCCTCCCCTATACGATTTTTTTCATAGCATGTACCAATGAATCAGATCCCAAAATATCTGTATCCCAAACCGGACCACCCTGAATATAAAAATGAAAATAGCTCTGTATTTTGCTTTTCAGACAGGCATGTCGCCTTAATAATTATAGATATAGATGGAGAGTCTTATCTGAAAATTTACATCAATCAGAGCATTATATGCCGCAGATTTTCATTCCCTTTTCGCTTAGCCCATACCACATTTACTGAAAAGCAGTCTGATCAGGTTTATAATGATTGAAATCCTCTGTTAGTGGTTTGGCTGCACGTGTTCATTAAATATCCTGAAAATCTATACTCTGTTTTGTTTATATTTTTAAGATTGTTGGATGCGGACTGAGTGGGTTAACTTTGGTTGTTGCTGGTGAGCCAAATTATGGTATTGCATACAACCTTGATTTCCTATTTTGACTATCCCCAGATTTCTTGCCATCAAACTACATTAAGAATAAGCTTTTGCTCAATGTTTGTTCCATGCTCGTTACGATTCTAATGACTTATCGTCTCAACATATTTTGTATACCATAATTAACAATAAAGCCTTGGATTCCGTTTACAGTCTTCTATAGGCGTACAAAATTATTTATACGATTTGAAGCCAAATAAACTTACGAGTATGTCCGCAATTCCCCTGGAAATTTTTATGGCTGCATAAATTCTTAAAATATCCACCCAACATAATGTCTTTTCCTACCCTTTCCTACTTGTTTTTGTAAGTTCTCAGACCTGAAGATGTCTCCATGATAACGCTTATGATACATACTTTCCCATATACTGCTTACCATATTGGAATTAAGAAGTTATGATCAAGGTCTTCCTTAAATATTAAATGCATTAAAATTTTCATTCTTCACCTATATTCGCCATATGATTTTTTTTTTATACTTTCAGCTCGAACAGGTAAAACCAGATTCGAAGTGACGATTCGTCTAGGAACAAATCTGACGGCCTATTTTCGTTCAGTTGAAGGAGAACGAAAGGCTTCCGAACATCTTCCTGGCATCTTAGAAAGACATGTAAGTTTTGTTTATCAACTTCTCTTTTAAAAAAAAGTGGGTAAGAATGAAGGAGAACATGTGTTTAATCTTTAATATTTCATGATTAGATATAATTAGATCAAGTTAATTGTTACCACATATTATGAGTCACAAAAAAACGACTGCACCGATTCTAACGGAGATTTCACTGTCCGATAGCCCATTTTTCAACGTAAAAACTCAATAGGGATGGAGTTACCATAATTAACGAAATATTTTAAAATGTATGTGTATGTATGTATATGTATGCATGCATATATCTGTAGGTACTACACATTCTTTAGAATCAGAGATGCAGTCTCCGAGATGCATCAAACATTCTACATCATAAAATACATGTGCACGCTCACTCAAAAGAGAAATAAGGAAAAAAACAACAAAACAAGTTTTTGTTTTCAATGCTCACTGGTTTATTATCGGGTTCAATGAACTTCGTTTGGTTGTATGATAATTAGATATTGTAAGGTACATAAATCTACTAATATTAGTTTGGGGGCAACGTATAGAAATGAATGATTCTTTAAAATTTTTGTTAAGTATATCTCTTTACAAAGAATTATTGGGTCTACAACTTAGTGTGGTTTGGTAAGAGATGGCGTAACTTGTATTATTCCATTGTTATTATTCCATTGGAACATGCGTTGGAAAGCTACTGTCATTGTACGTCATTTCAGTATATGTCATTCATTTGAAGCGTAAACAACAATAATTTGAAAAAGTGTTTTTGCGGGGAGTTCTTCTTCATTACTTTAATATGAAGAAAACTCCTTCCGAAAGTCATCGTATTTTGGTGGAAGTTTATGGTGAACATGCGCTAGCTGAGCGAACGTGCCAAAAGTGGTTTGCACGATTTAAAAGTGGTGATTTTGGCTTGGAAGACGATGAACGTCTTGGGCAGCCAAAAAAGTTTGAAGATGAAAAACTGGAAGCATTACTCTATGAAGATTGTTGCCAAACACAAGAAGAGCTCGCAGAATCTTTGGGTGTCACTCAAGCAGCCATTTCAAAACGTTTAAAAGCAGCTGGATATATTCAAAAGCAAGGAAATTGGGTTCCACATGAACTCAAGCCGAGAAACGTCGAGAGGCATTTTTACATCGGATTGTTACTGGTGATGAAAAATGGATCCATTACGACAGCCTCAAGTGCAAAAAATCATATGTGAAACCCGGCCAACCAGCCAAATCAACGGCAAAGCCGAATATCCATGGCGCGAAGGTAATGATCTGTATTTGGTGGGATCAGATGGGTGTGCTGTAAAACCGAGTGAAACCATCAATAGACAACGCTACCGAACACAATTAATCCGTATGAAGAGAGCAGTGGCCGAAAAACGCTCGGAATATGCGACCAGACACGAGGCAATAATTTTCCATCATGACAACGCTCGGCCCCACGTTGTTATTCCGGTTAAGAACTATTTGGAAAACAGTGGATGGGAAGTCTTACCCCACCCGCCTTATAGCCCAGACCTTGCCCCTTCTGACTACCATTTGTTCCGGACGATGCAGAACGCCCTCACTGAAATACGGTTCAAATCGGAGCAGAATATCAAAAATAGGCTTGATTCATTCTTGGCTGCCAAGCCGGCGCAGTTCTTTTGGGATGGGATCCGCAAATTGCCAGAAAGATGGGAAAAAGTCATAGCTTCCGATGGGCAATACTTTGAATAATACTATTGTACTGCTTTTCGAAAAAAAACGCACGAATTAAGTTATATACCCAATACAATTTAATGAAATCGCATAGGTACAGAGTTTTTGAGTAATTCATGTGCAAATGTGAAAAAAAATTTAAAACTATTTTAGTTTGACTGTTGTGTATAATAACGAAATAATTTGATTAAACGCGTCCGATTTCCCTGTACATGAGCTGAAGTTAAAGCTAGGGGCATCTATATTGGTCATTCATCTCACGAATTCCGCTGATTCCTTCTAGCTTCGCTTTCCACTTCAAACGACTCCAATCCCCGTCGCCGTCTGCTTCGCCATGACTGTAAACAAGTCGCGGTGCCACACAGTAAAGACGGTCGGCGTCGACTTCCGAATGTATTGCTGCGCCCACAAGGTAACATTTGTTCCACAGAATAAAAATCATACAATTTAGTTTTACTTTTAGAAATAATTTTTTTATTTTTTAATTATTTTCTTTTGCAAAAGTTGTTGAGTGAATACCGAAATTCGACCAACTCTCTTAACAAAGTTAGTTTACCAAATAATTCATTAGCAGCATCGGCTGTAAACTTCCTTACCACATTTGACCACTGCAGCCATTTAGCAGCAGCAAGACATACGTAAATTTGTAAACATGTTTGCGCCATTTATCCACTACACCCGCTAACATCTGTAATTTGTAAACTTGCTTATGCAAAGTTCTGTATTGCCGCTATAGCATCGTGGCATAAAATATGTGCAGGCACAATATATTTGTTATGAAGTGGGAAGTGCACGTAAATCAAAAGTTTTCAAGTTTTTCGACAGATGGCGCTGCACACCAAAATCTCAAAGTTAATACCATTTCTCATGGCAAGGTCAACACATTCACACGCAATCGCAATCGTTAGCTTATAATTTTAGAATTACTCGTATTTGTGAAAAAATGTACATTCAAATCAATATTACATTGTGTACCAAGACGTTAAATCTAATGCACTGTTTAATTAATGGAAGGAAATTCCAACCCGAAAATATTCTAAGCCGTAAACATAACCAAAATTAGACTTCCAATTGCCGATTAATACACAATCACATATAATATGTTTTACTTTTAGAATTGATTGATTGATTGATTGTGTGTTGTTCAAAATAAAACTATAAATAAATAAATAAAGCATTCGAATAAGTTTTCATTTCGTTTGCATTCTCCTTCTCAATAAAAGAACTTTTTAAAAAATCAAAATAAACACATAAAGGGCTACAATATATCCAAAGTCACAACCACAATCACGGTGTTGCGCAAGTTCGAATTTAAACAGTAAACAAGTATTTAGCTCTTCCGCCTTTCTGTCACATACATATTTAGTTTCTATGCCACGTAACCCACTGGGTATTGACAGAGAGGCTTTGATTTAAAATTTACCCCATGCCGTTCAGTTTGTTTTGAATCCTTCCGGGAAGCAAAGGAGAGAATTTACTTCACTCTGAGCTCTTAATTAAACATATACTTTTGATTGGCGTTTGTAAAACATGCAATTCATTTTCAAAACTTCTCACACGATTTTAGTTGCGTGCCCTGGTGGGGGTTGAATGCCGGACGGACCGATTAAAAACCTTGCGCCATGGTCATCAACTAAAAGCCTTATTCATTAAAAGCCTATGCAATATTCTAAAGCCTATGCAATATTCTAAAGCCTATGCAATATTCTAAAGCCTATGTAATATTTACCCGCCAGGGATCTTTTATCAATTGCACAGGTCAACGAAACAAAAAGTTGTTTTGGAGTTTTTATTTCAATTATTATTTTCTAATTCTTTATACCGGAAAATAACTAAACTCATCGATTATTTTTGAAAAACGTTTCCTTTGTACCTTCTATAGTGATATGAGTATACAAAGAGAAACGTGTTATATTAAGTAAAATAAGAACGGAGCGGGTTCTTTAGTTAGTACGCGAATGTACCTTACGGCGATATAACCTATTTTGAGTAATGATAGCTTCAAAAATAACCACAAGAACTAAAAGATATCTTACTATCTCGATCCTAAACTACTAGTACCAGTTACGAAATTAAAAACCAAAAAAACCGTAAGTTCGGAACCACACCTCATTAACTCCAACGAATTAAACGACTTAGTTAGAGATGTTAACCTGCCCAAAAGTAAAGCTTCGCGGTTGAAACGGTGGATTTAATTTGAAACAAATGTTAAAAATTCGTCAATATTCTGAAACTTTTCAATATCTAAAAAAAAAATTGTTCCCTCAGTCATCCGAAGCCAAAGTAAAACCTAGTATTTTCATCGGACCAGGAATAGTGGAAAACAATAGTCACAACTAATTTTTACTGTTACTCAATACCCATAAAAGGCGAACATGGACAGCCGTAAAGTAGTGGTCCATAGTTTTCTCGAAATCATAAGTGCTGATTTAAAATACGCTTGAGGACTTTAAATTCATGGGTTGCAGAATGTCCCATAAAGTGCATATGTTACAAGCTCCCTTGGACTAATTTAAAGGCAATATGAGTGCCTATACGGAAGAATAAGATTGGATAGATTTTGAACGTCGTTAACAGGGCCAATATAATGAGATAATGACGGGAGATTATGCCATATGTATTTGGGGTTAATTTGTCTGGACTAATCACAGGAGAAGTCCATATATAATAATATTCAAAAATTAAAATAACCATTTTTTGGCATTTTTTATATATTTTGTTGCTATAGTTATTTGTTTTAAGTTGTTTTGTAGTTAGTAACAAACATTCAAATTCGATGCAAAAGTTTATTTTTACATACAAATTGGTCCATGGTGTTTGACACTGCTTTAGAATATTGAGTGTGGCCCATGCAATATGCGCCGCTGTTCCTCCATATTAGAACCACATGTCCTCCAGTCCCAATTCATTCAATTCAGGGTTGAAAAATTCATTGATCACCGCTATGTAGCGCTCACCTTACACAGTAACCGTTTGGCCAACGCTGCCGTTCTAAACAAAACAAAAAAGCAACCGTGTGCGGTCAGGGGACCCCCGTTAGGAATGAAGTTCCTTTCGCTTTTTATTTGATTCCGAATGTAAAAATATAAATTTATTAAAATTTTTTTAAGTGCTTCGCCTGCTGTATAACCATAACATACATAATATAATTTTATTTTGTTTTGTATTTTGAATGGAAATAATGTAAAATGAGGTATTAAATCAAAATATTTCTACATATACTAGGAAAAATACCACTTTATTGAAAATTAGTTAACAAATAGTGAATTAAAAATTTTCAAATTATATAAAATAGTTTAGCCCTAATCATGTTTTATCATGGTAATTTTCGGCTTATGGTAATTAAAATAAGATACTTGTAATTCAGATTCAATTTTGTCCGAGTATCTCGAAAACAGGGTCAATTGTCGTACCGTGTTTTGCTGTGTGCTGCACTGGATCATTATTGTGAGTGAGATGTGAGTTTTTTAAATTTTCCTTTCTTACTGAAGTCAATGTTGAAGTCTCCAGCCAATATGAGTTGAAGTTTATGAAACCGTTGCTTAGTAATTTAGAACCCCTTTCAGTTTATTCTAACAGCACTCGAAGAATAAACAATATAATATTCTCAATCTTTTGATTGGGAAATATATGTATAAATACATAAATACTTCAACACTGTGCCCCATGTTACAAACAACAGAACAAATGTCACCAACTGACGAATGCCTAGTGTTCAATTCCGTAATGTATCTTCAGAGTTTTGGTGTAGTGCGACTCCACCTGCAATAACATTTTCTCTTTTATGTTGAGAAATGCAATTGAAATTTGGGACAGCTATTTTTTCTTTATTTTTCATCCACATTTCAGAAAGTAAAAGTAGATCAGAATTTTGAACAACCGGATCCATAATATCCAAGATATGATTTCTTAAACTTTGACAGTTAAAATAAATAATGATATTCCTTTTGTATTAGGAATCATATTCAGGATATCTTGTGTTCTGGTCTGCAATGTGTTTAAAGATAATCTACGTAATTCTTGCAGCAACCTCTCTGTTGATGTACCTTACTTATGATAGAACTTAAATTTCGTTGGATCATCTTGAGGTATTGCAATATACAATTTTTCGATATTTTTTACACGAGATAACGCAACGTAAACGAGTTCTTGCGAATGTTCTTTGCTGTACTCGTAAACAATTTCACTGAAAGTTCCACAATGTGATTTATGTATAGTCATAACACAAGCTGTTATCAAAGGAAAATGCTTTCGAGTAGCAATAATTTTCTTATCTGATGTCAACGAAATATTCACAGATCGTAGTTCAATAGGCACAGCAAAATTACTAACTCCACTTTGTACAACTAACTGAGCAGCTTTTCTTCTCTTCGTACGACCAATATTTGTTGAGCCACAAAACTCCAACCAAACCCCAACTACAATATTATTTATATCCAAATCCAAATGCACTAATTTTTCAGTTACATAAAGCATCTGATACATCAATGTTTGTTGTAATAAGATAAATCTTGCCTTTTACAAAAGTAATTTCGTACGGTAAACCGCCAGAAGCGATAACTGACTTTTTATGTAATTTTGCTCGAAAATTGGCATCAGTAGCTGTAGAGATAATTTTGTCTTTAAATTGTTATAAAACGTAATTGTTTCAGCCATTTACGTGCTCATTTTTGAAAAAGAGAAAAAGAGAATCCCATTTGGGCATAATCTTTGCGTATCGACTTTTGTAAAAAATCTTGATTCTATCAACTCTAGTTCATGTTTTTCTAATGGTTCACCATTGCTTACTGCTATTAATAAATTAGAGAATGCGATATCAGCTTGTCTCATAACTTGTTTGAGCTGATAAACTGTACGCGATTAAGTCGTCTGCGTACGCTACGGCATGATGAAGTGAACCTATCAGATCACTTGTGAAAATGTTCAATAGGATCGGCGAATTTATCGCATTTTGTTGCAGACTGTTTTTAATGTGAAACGTAGAGGTCACATCGCCATTTTTCACGTTGACTGTCTACTTGATGCGATGCAATCGACAGCATTTTTAATGCTGTTGATCCCAACGACGTAGTTATTTTTTAGGTGATTTTATTCTACCTAAACTTGTATGGGGTCAGACTGACCAGTCCTACCTTACTGCAACAACCCCCACCTCTGATAAAAACAATCTTTTCATCGACTGCCTTACTGACTCTGGTCTGTATCAATTAAGTTGTGACATCAATAACATTGGCAGACAACTCGACCTAGTCTTCGCAACTGATACAGATAACTGCATCGTTTTAGAAAGCAGACATTTTCTTTGTAAGTTGGATAGTTACCACCCTTCCCTTTCTCTTACGATGGTGTATGACAATGGTTTTAATTGCGTTTCCTATGACTTACAGTTTTAATTTTCATATGGCTAACTACGCCAAACTGAACAACCTCCTCGGTAGGGCCAATTTTAACTTTCTCTACGATAATCCCAACTTTACGGTTAACGATGCTCTCGCATCCTTTTACACAGAAATTTTCAAATGTCTCTCCCAATCTGTACCTTTTTTACCCAAAAAGAATCCCTGATCATCACCACCCTGGTCTAATACAATAAAAAGCTGCGATCTCTTCGTAATAAGAGAAATAGGCTCTGGTATACTTACTTAAAATTGCGTTCCGACACCGATTTCTTTTACTACAAGTCTGCCCAAATAAATTTCTCTGTACTTTGCCAAACTCTATATGACAACTATTTAAACCAAATTTCCGACCCCAAACGATTCTTTCAGTTCATCAAAACTAAAAGTAAATCGGATAACTATCCATCATTTCTGAATTTTCTAAATAAGTCCTCGGTCGATCCCCAAATTATTGCAAGTCCCTTCGCTTTTTATCACCCAGGGATTATTTCCCTCGACCTCAAGGTCTTTTATTGTCCCCTTACATAAGAAATGCCGAAAAGACGATATTTCCAAGTACCGACCAATTGCTAACCTGTCCTGCATACCTAAGCTTTTCGAGAGCATTATTTATGACATAATGCTTTTCCATTGTAAACCTATTCTTTCCCAAGACCAGAACGGATTTCTAAAGGTAGATCTACGACCACCAACCTAACGGAATTCGTTTCAAGCGCTATATATGCATTGGAATCTGGAAATGAAGTTGATGTGATTGCCACCAATTTCAGCAAGGCCTTTGATAGGATTTCACATGATATAACCCTTCTGGCATTAAAAGCTCTTGGTTTCCAAGTAAACTTTATAACATGGGTTCAATCGCATTTAAACGAAAGACATTACTATGTTCTATTTAGGTCTATGGCTTCTGACCAAATTAAAGCCTCCTCTGGTGTCCCTCAAGGCAGCCATCTTGCCCCTTATTATTTGTTAATGATGTTGATTGCATCATTAAAAATTCATACATATCTGTTTACGAAGACGAATTTTCTTGAGCTTAACGTCAATAAGTGTCAGGCTATAACGTATATCCGTAAGCGGCCCCCTACTTTACCTCGCTGCTATCAAATCTTTAATGTGCCTGTTCCCTTAGTGAATGAGTTGCGTGATTTAGGTGTTATCTGTGATAAGGAACTCAATTTCCGTTCTCATTGATAATTTAATAAAAAAAGTCAACTCTGCCCTTGGCTTCATCTAGCGCTGGTCTAAGGAGTTTTACATCAAATCTTATGTTATCAAATCTCTTTACATAACCTTTCTTAGGCCTCTTCTTGAATATGCAAGCCAAGTTTGGTCACCCTACTACAGAACACACATCCTCCGGATAGAAGCTGTTCAACGCAGGTTTTTACGATTTGCTTTACGTGGTCTTCCCTGGGATGATAGCCAAAACTTACCACCTTATACCGACCGGCTGAAACTTATAAATTTACAACCCCTTTCTATACGTCGAAAAGTTGCCGACATTCTCTTTATTCATCAAATTTTAGTTGGTAATATCGATTGTCCTTCTTTACTTCAGCTTATTTCTTTTAATACCAACCCACGCAATCTTAGGTCTGTGCCACTTTTCCGGCTGAATCTTCACAGAAGGAATTACGGACACTTGGAGCCAATGTCTAGAATCCGTCGTGAAGATAACGATATTCTGCCTCTCTTCGACTACCATTTCAGCAAACTCTCTCTTAAGAACATTCTTATTTCCACTTATGCCTCATGTCCTAACTTTTTTTAACCGCTCCCACCCTTTAGTTTTTATCTTTAGTTTTAAGTGGAAATTGTTAGTTTTAAGAATAGGCTTGCAATAAGCATTAATAAATCTGTCCGGGGTTGACCCGAGCCGCAAATTAAAATTAAATTAAAAAGAATATACAGAAGTGATTTACTAATGCCTATACTGTTCAGCTTGAAAAAGTGTCCCTCTAACCATACGGTATCGAAAGCTTTTTCCAAGTCAATCAGGCAGGCACCAGTGCACTGGTTGTTGCATTTGTGCCATTTAGACGCGGCATGAATGACATTATGCCTCGCCTTGAAACCGAATTTATTATCCGAAACTATTTTGTCATCAACTCACTTAGTCAGGACTCTATTGAACACCTTCTCGAAAACCTTACTGATATTTGGAAGGAGATTCGCCGGATTGGATGTGTCTTTATCTCTTTTAGGGCTGGGGTGTGCCACTGCTGTTTTCCAATGCGCTGAATACCTTGCATTATTAAACAGGGTGGTATAAATGTCTACCGCTTCTAGTGGGAGATGTCGGAACACGATGTTCGGTATTCTATTGGTTCCCACTGATTTCTTATTTCTAAGTGATTCGAAGATCGTTTGGAGCTCTCCCTTCGAGATGCATGTAGAATCCTATCGTCGGCAAAGACATTATTTGCTATATTCTCGTCACTGGACTGAGTGAAACCAGAGATCTCGAATCGCCAGTTCACTATTTCATTTCGAAGGTAGAAATTGTACACAAGCACTCAATTTTCCAGGTTAGGGTTCGGGCCAATGTTTTCGAAATGGCTTTAAACCAATTTTTCCAATTCCGCAGTTTCGTTGGTAACAGTTCTGAGACCGCAATGGTCACTGTCATACACGAAAGTGCGTAGACACTTTGTAGTACGTTGGTTAGTGCCTGTTACAATAGTTCTCCAATCGTTCAGTAAATTTACCGCTTATGTAGCCGAATTGAGAGATACTGATTCCTAACTAATAGGATAGGATTCTGGATTTGAAGCCAATTTCAAAAATTTCTTTGTTGCTTCAAGGATCATTGTGTAGTAAAGTTTAATGTAATTTTTTGTTTCTCTTTCTTTTTTCATTGATTTTCTTTTTATTTCCCTTCGGAGCAAGTTAGATAGCATATCACGTATTATAGTAAGGTCTTGGCGCAAGCCCCGTAAAGGAACTTCGTTCGAAATTACTCCTCCAGCGTAAAGAGCACACCATGCAATGACTTTGAGTGGATATTACATCCATTTTTCATGCATTACTCGCGGCTCGTGCCCCAGAGCCGTATCCAGATAGGTGGAAATGGGCCTCGTCACTCATGATTATTTTTGACACAAACTCGTACACTACCACATGCGATTCACGGTCAACACCCGTTAGCTGATGGACTGCCTGCACTTTGTAAGGAAACATCTTCAAATCTTTCACCAAAATGCTAAAATGACAATATCTTTAGTCATGGCAGTGGATATTCTCGGTCGAACGAGAGGTACGAAGCCCTCCAGGTCTTGCTCAGCCCTATATTGTTGCTTTCTCTAAGAAGTGGCAGCCGAATAACCAGCAAAAGGGCCACCAAATAGACGTTGCGCCAAAAGCAACACTGGCGATTTGTTCATTAAAAACTTTGTGACGTTTATTCCGCGTTCTTCAAGAGTATAGCGTTTCACTTCTTATTCGCACAAATTGTAATTCTGTTGACTTCACAAATATATCAAACCCAAATTGATATTCTACGCCATTTGTGAAATCTATGGCACTTTCTGATTGGGTCATACATTATGATTGTACAATAAAGAAATAAAACAAGGAACTTTTCTTAAAATCCATATTTTCATTCTGACAACCACATACGCAAATCAGATAAACAAAACCCAGACTCAAAATTAGTGTTGACCGGTGTTATTCACTATACTAATGCGACCGAAGTTGCGGATACAAGCTAGTATTAAAAGAATTTCGACACGGCGAATGCCTTTAATTGAATTTTCAATTTCGAGTTATTACATCGCGATTTAGTATACCAAACTGCACTTCCCAAAATTACCTTCAAAATAATGTAACTGGAAAACTATCTCTGATTCTAAGCACCAACAGCTACTTGATGACATTAACAATAATTCATTAACTTATGTATCATAGGAACCGTAAAATTAAATTAATCGCCCTTGAAAAATCGTCCTTAATGCTAACACCGGCCGCCTTGAACCAATGTTAATTAAAAATGCATCCCATCCCAGCAAGAGTATCCCTTGCCATCACTTAACAACAAGTGAACAAATGTTCAAAAGTGCCGCGCAAAGTTAAAATGAATATTTTCATGTTATAATTTAACACCCACAAATCATCACGTAAACGACCGAAGAAAAAGAAATCCCCCGAAAAAGATGAACCCAGAAACATAGCACAGCCCCATTATTTTAATGTGAGTACATAATTATGGACCTCCTGAGCAACCAGGGTGGCATAACGCAGTGAGTCATTTTGGAGCGCTACCGTTGTCAAGGGGAAACTTTGAATATCGAGAAAAATCTTGGAACTCAACACCAGTGTCTTTCGGTGGGAATTGCTTTGAATAGGACTTGGCTATTACTTAAATATTTTTTGCCTTTTCAAAACATGGAAAAATGATTTATAGAAGAGATTTCTTCCAGAACAATAGGCTATACCAAAAAAGCGAAAAGTAAGATTTTTATTAGACGACAGCAATAAATCTTAAGAGTAATGAATTGGACTAGAGAGGCGAAAATTATTTGGTAGAAGGTACATTTGTCATTTATTTTAAAGGACTAAGGAGGCATCAGCCCTTGCCAGACATTTGTAGACATTTGGATTCATATTCATGTGTGTCCATTAAATATAATTAACTATGCAGAATGACGTTTGTAAAGCCAGGTTAATCTTTAACTAAATTCTCACATGATGATAGATAATGAAGAATACTTATATTAACTTGTAAAATCTATGGTCCAGATGGTACATCCCAGATATTCGTCCATGTTGGCGAAACTACTACGTAAGCTACTGCTCTCATGAAGCCCTTTCTTAGAAATGAAAAAGAACATTCGTCTATATCGTCCCTAAAACAATGAATCTTCTTTCCTCTCCTGCCAGAGGCCTGATGCACCTCCGCTCCTTTGTTCTAAGGTCTGGAAACGCTGATTAATCGTCAGCGAGACACGAAATTTATCAATAATCGGCAGTACGATTTTCACATCGAAAAATCCACTAATGATTTGGTGGCGTGCCTCACTGAAAAGAAGAATAATCTGGCAAAAGCAGGAGATTTGCCCTAGATATTTGCATGACACAGTGTTTGGTGTTAGGTCTGACAATTGTCGTAAATGCGTATTTGAGGAATAGCTTTTTCAATGGGTTAGAAATTACCCCTCGGAACATTCAATTATCTTAGACGGTTTAATTATCTCTTCATTAATTATGTTTTGTCTGCTACTTTTAATCCAGCTTACGATAATAATCCCTACTGTTCATGTTCGTTGCGCACTCACGGGCAAAACGGGAATGGGAGCGCATGTAAAACTCCTTGAATTCAGATATAAACAATAACTAATTGTGGAACCATCAAACGAGTCGAATTAAATGCTTCCAAAACACAAGGCTGTCTGCTATTGTTAGAGCGAAATTTATACAGCCTGCCATTATCTTTGAGTAGCGGTTGCCATTCCCGGTATATGTGGCAACGACGACATACCTTAAAATAATGTCGCCAAACGTGCCACGAAATGATTACGTATCGTTAAACAACGTATTCATCTCGTCGTCAATGTGTAAATAATTCATCCGCTCAAAGTTCGAGTACAATGCCCATATCTGGTGAGGTGCTCTGTAAACGTCACTGCACTTATTAAGTGGGGTTCAAAAGCGACACCAGTATTGCCCAGTCAACTGACAATTTTCAATATCGGCGTATTGCCTCTTGCTTTTCCTTGTCATATCGTTATTTTTTATCATCAATGTTGCATAAAAATTACCTTCAGCATTCCGCCCCTACAACCCTTTTACCAAAATACCTGTATCACTTATGTCATCAGTTTACGCTCAAATTCACCTCCAGATATATTCCGGAATATCGTTATTCTTTCTTGAGCCGTATATTAACGTACTTCGCTTGGAATGTCCTGCCTTCCTTCATTTCCTTACTTACTTACTCGTATTGTGGATTGGTGAGAGCACGCCGAGTTGGTGGAAGTCCCCTTCCACTTGCTTAGTCTATTGTTGTCCCTCTAGGTTAGAATCGAAGACTCTTCAAGGTGGGGCTTTAGTGTTAGTGTGCTCTACATGTCTGGTCTGTGACACCTTTCTTTTTTATGAAAAAAAATACTTGAAGTTATGTTAATGTCTATGATGTTAGCCTTATTTAATAGACAATTTTATGCCATTAGGCTAGCTCGAATGAAGCGCAATCGTGAAGTCCAATTTCTGACAACTTTATCGAGCAACTGGAACCGTATATAAGCAATAACACGGCGAATGTTGACTGCCAAATCGTAAAACGTCTCTCGTTTATCGGCATAGACTAGTGGCTTTACATACCCCCAAAGAAAGTAATCTAAAGGTGTGAGATCTCAGGATCGTGGAGGCCGTTCACAGGTCTATGTTATTACGCGAAATTATGCGCTCAGCAAATGTTTGTCACAATAAAATGATGGTGGCGCGCGCGGTGTGGCATGTTGCGCCATCTTCTTAAAACCAAAGCTCTGTCAGGTTAATGTCATTCAACTGAGCAATGAAGAAGTCAGAAATCATGTTTCTATAGTGCTCCCCATTGACGGTAACATTCCGGCCGGCAGAGTCCTTAAAGAATATGGCCGATGATTCCACCAAGCACACCAAACAGTGAGTTTTACTGGTTGTAAATGTGTCTCGACAAAGGCTTCTGAGTTTTCTCTACTCCAAATTCGGCAATTTTGCTTGTTTACATATCCATTTATCCAAAAATGGACCTCATCGGAGAACAAAATTTTGCGTTGAAAATGTGGATGAAGCTGAATCATGTTTTCGGCCCATTCATCGAACCTACGACGCGTATAATGGACACGCGGTTTCAATTCTTGCCAAGCTGGGTCTTATGAGCTATTAAGCCAAGATCTTCTCGTAAAATCTCCCACAAAGTGGATGGGCATAGCTCCAATTGTAGCGCACGGCGAGTCGACTCATTAGGATTCTCCTCAACACTGCGCTCCACAACGGCAATAACTTCCTCTATTCGCACTGCTTGTAGACTTTGGAGATGCATATTATCCACTAGAGTGTACGAGGCGCGAAAACGATTCATGGTGTTTCGAATAACTTGCTCAGATGCACGATTATTTCGACAGTAAAATGGACGTAGCGCACGATAAGTTTGGCGAACTGAACCATGGTTTTCAAAATAGGTTTGCACAATTTGCACGCATTGTTCTGTCATTTATTTATTCATCGTGAAATGGCAAAACGTACTAACCACAAATTGACAATCTGTAGAAACAGTGCTGCCAGTTTAAAAACTAAACCTCTAAAAAATATACCCCTTAAAACTTAAATTTTTATTTTTTCTAAAAAGAGTAAAGTGCAGTCTATTGACAAATAACTGACAAGCGCTGAAGCTACCAACATTTAAAATTTTAACTTTAAATATTCAGTTGATGGAGAAAAATAAGTAATAAAAACGAGATATAGTAAAAAAATTAATTCAGAAGGAAGCTTTAATTTACAACAATGTATCCAGAAATTACAGTATGATCAAAAGAGAAAATCTATTTTTTAGATTGATTAAGAATATTGTTTCTTTCTTTGATACCTACTCGTAAGATTTTCAGGTAATAGTTTCAAAGTTTCTGGTGTTGACATGTAAATTATAATTTTCATGTAGTCTGACATGGTAATAACTGGATTTTTGAAAAAATATTTTTAATACTTTGTTGGAGTGAAAGTGCCGTAAGGAAAATATGTACATATATCAAGACTTTTGAACCACATAAAACTTTTAGATTAACTTTATAGTGAATCTTTAAACGACTGTAGCTCTTGATACTCATATTTATTAGTCAATATAGGCACTATTTCATGAAATTCACTTTTTTCAACGTGACACAAGTTCATGTATACCAGTTTTGCAGAAATCCAGATATCTGGATTGAAGGAATTCTTCGAAAGTGTTTTTGGCGGCTGCTTCATTGTTGAATCGTTTTTCCACCAAAAAGTGATCTTAATATTTGAAAAGATAGTAGTCGGTAGTGAGAATGGTGGATGAGAAAGAATCCCATACTGCACCGTGTGTAATTTTTGTACTGTAGTTCTTGACACATGCAGTCGAGCGTTGTCATGAAGCAGTATGACTGCAATTAAGTCTGCCTAACAAGTATTATACAACTACAACTGATGCATTTCTTCCAGCTGGTTACAGTACCTCTCCGAATTGATAATCTCACCACTTTCTAAGAAGGAATAGTGGATTATACCAGCAGAAGACCACCAAACAGTCACCACTATTTTCCTTGTATGAAGGCTCGGTTTTGGCATGTGTTTCGGTGCCTCATCAGCATCTAGCCATTGTGCAGGTCAAAGACAATTAGTGTAGAGAATCCACTTCTCAGCACATGTCACTAGCCTGTGCAGAAATGGATCCTTTCTCTGCCAGGAAACAGAAAAGTCGAAACCTCCAACCGACGAATCATGGTTTGCTCAGACATGTTGAGATTCTTGACTTTTTCAAGCACTTGTAAGTGGCCGGAAACAGTCAAATAGTACACACCTAATTTCTCTGGAATGTCCCTTACAGTGTAGTACGTCAGACTCCACTACAGCTCACAACTTGTCGATGCAGTGTGCCAGCGTGGCTCGCTTTCAAGAGTCATCTCGCCCGATCGCGATTTTTCCAGCCATTGTTGTAGCAATTTTGTTTGCTGTGCAGTTCAAAAACCCACTGTTATATTTGCGGCGGCCTCTGCTGCGTTGTGGCCAAGTTTAAACTCGTAAAGGAAGAGTAATTAGTTTTGGTTAACATCTATGTTCCTCTGCTTGGTTATCCTACACCAGAACTGGTGCTGCTCGAACGCGGAGGAATATATTTACTACAAAAATCTACAATGCTGTGCCTGTTTCGTAGTCGTTTTTAGTACGAAAATCTGCTACAATCTAATACTATATTGCAGTTTGGATTTGAATAAATCATTACAGACAATCTTTGAAATTGCTAGATTGCAGTAGAGACTGAGACTGCTACATCTGCCTTCAAGTGAGCTTAATACCCAGAATAATACTCGTATCTAGGTATTTACAAATGTCAACAATTTAAATTTAAAAGCAACCGTCCCAGCAACTAGTATTGTAGTATTGTTAAAAGACATAGCTTCCTTGGAAAATGAATGAATCTACTACGCAGAATCGTAAGCAACTTGGTGAGTGGTAATAAAGTGAAAAGTAATTGGATATTACGCCAATGTTTTAAGGGAAACTATACATTTTTGAATTACAAGCGCATTAAACTCTTCAAAGAATAAACTTTTAGAATGCAAACTTGATTCTACAATGTGTCACAATGAGAGATAGAGTTGTCATCTTTAGAAATAACATGGCAGGAGCCCATTTCAGAGAAGAAATTGTTGAATAAATTGGCAACTTCTAAAGTGCCGAGCAGAGTTATTGTTTATTATAATATTTACAATATATTGGAATTGTTTTTGTTTAGAATTTCATTAACACCCTACCATTCCTTTTTAGAGTTCCCCAGATCTCTTAAGCCTAATATTATTAGGATGCTTCGTGAGAAGTAAAGAGAGTTGTTTTTTCTTATTATTTTTTTTTAATATTGAGATCCAAAATTTCAGACATTTTAACTACTATTTTTCTGCTTTCTGCAACAGATCGATGTATGTACGTATAATATTACATACGTAGAAAGGAGGAGCGATGGCTCGCTGAATTCTGATTTTTTTCTTTGATTACTTAACATTAAAGAAGGTATGAATGCTCTTAAAATGCTGGAGCACATGCTAAGTTTTTCGGAAAATTGGATAGAGAGAGGGATATAAAGAAATTTGGGCCCAGTGGTTATTTCGCTCCATGGGTGGCATCCAATGATGTCAGTGGAAAATTGTGCCTCTGGTGTTACTTGCGAGTTTCGCATAATTTGAATATGTTGCATGAAATTTTCCTTTTTTGACATCAAATGTCCTCTCGGAGTGGTTTGGGAAGGATACCAAGGCAATGACTCTCTGTAGCTCACCTCTATAGACCCCCTTTACATGCGACCTTAAAATCAATAAAGAAGTTGTGCCCGCGAGAGTGGTACCAAAGTTATGTTTTATAGTAAAAACGCTGATTCACAAAAAATCAAAACGTGAATTATTATGTAATGCTCTAACAAAAGAGACAAGCATCACCTTCGGACTTTTGTCCTTAAATCAAGAAAGGATTTATTTGCTTCTATCTTGGCAGAAAATATCTCCATTCTTTTGTTCTTTCCACTGTGGTTTTAAATAGGAGATTATTCGGACTCTAGCAGTTCGGAGTTTAACAAAATCAAAAAATCGTAGGTTCTCTCTCCCCTTGCACGAAATGCAGAAGCGAAAACCATTGTCTACTTAGTCTACTCCGGACTATCGCGTTAACAATTTATTTATTTTTGCTCATTTGTTTCCTTAATTTTCTGTTAAAGACTTTCAAGATGCTCTTCTAAAAACGGTTATTACTGCAACTGGGTAAAAAGTCTGATTTGTATATGTTTGTCCAAACCCCGCTGAAAGGTTAAGTACACACGGGAAAAGATGCAGCATTTTATTGCCTAAGTCACTGACACTGACTTGTGTTACGGGAGAGCGGGCTTTGTCCTGCACTTGCATCCAGTGATCCATGCCAATTCATCAACTGTTGCATGTTTCTGTCCATTACCTCAATTGCTCTACTGTGATAACTTCCTTCGTTTGCAGTAACGCCCCACTTTCCATGCGCCCACCATATACTCACCCTTACAACATTCGTGTGGAGGGGTGCCCGTTCCACCTACTGTTGTGCACATTTATGGATTTTTTCACCTTACAGTTACTTTATTGTATTCATTATGAACAGTGTTCTCAAAATCAAATCCAGATCGGTTTATCGTCGCAAGTTTTTAAGTTAAACAAGTCATTCACTTCTCCTGTTGCTGCCGCTTCCACCTTGTCTAATTGCTTCTTTTTCAATTTAAAAGCTTTAACTTGCTGCACAAGTATTGTATAATGGAATCATTTTCAGTATTTAACACAATGATACTTACAAACAAAAGATATGTGCGATAATTTGCCTTCATTGTTGCACATTCGTCGTTATTGTTTTAGTTTTTGTTTAAAAATCAGATTCTGTGATCAACCATCTACTATACTCAATTGGAGTACAGATGTCTCTTGTGTTTATACGTAAACGCCAGATAATAGATTGACTTAATTATACACCCATCGGGACCGCCTGCTCCGCTTGGCCAGCGCTTTCATGTATTAATGTAATACCAATTCGGAACCCTTGATCAGGGCACAGGTTCCACCATTCGTTTGAGTCGAGGCCGACCTAAAGCCTCTTTTCGATCTTAGGATCATGGCATCCAGTACTAACTGCAACTCTATATCGGCTTAACAAATCATCGAAGACACTTCCTGTGGCTTTAGGTTTAAACTACTGCCACCATGACGCTTCCAATAGGGGGCCTAACCAATAGCAGGCCAGGACCGAGGTCGGTGGCCTTGACTCCCGTGATACCTCGTTAAGTCCCGGTAAGTACTACCGGTAGTCCTGCCACTCAACAGGACTTTATGCCTGGTAGTTTGTAACTAATCGTAGCAACCTCGGTGGTGTCAATCTGAAAACCATTACGATAAGACCAGTATTATTCTAACCCCATTTATTATTAGAGAACGTCATTGATGGGCGTAGCAAGAATACACCTTGCCATCACTTCAATTTATTGATGACGCACAAGTTCTGTCCTTTGTACAAATCGAGGTCGATCTAAAACCTCTTTCTAATCTTAGGATTACAGCAGCTAGTACCTACTTATTGCAACTGTACATTGGTTTGAAACCAACTGGGAAGCCCTTCCTGTACTTTTAGGTTTAAACCACAACCACCATGACCCTTCCACTAGGGGGCCTATCTCTAACAAGTCAGGCCAGGACCGAAATACGGGGGCTATGACTCCCATGGTACCGTGATTTAAGTTCTGCTATAGACTACCGGTTATCCCGCCACCCAGAGGACCTATGACCGACACTTGTATCTGCTCAAATCGTAGAAACCTCAAGTGGCGTTAAGTTCAGAAAACCGTTACGGTAAGACCAGTATTTACTCTACCCTCCCTTTTTATTACTGAGGCTGTACGAGCGGTCTAGAATTGGTATTGAAAAGGCAGATATTTTGTCGATGATTGAATACAAGGTTTCTTCCAAACTTGATAATTCTTTTTTAAAAAAAGTCAGCATTGGAACCTTTTGAATAAATGTGTAAAATCTGTTCCTTGATGATGAAAGTAATTCAGAATTATAATCTAATATTGTAACGCTGGTAGACGGTAAGGTTCGCTGCGGGTAAATGGGAAAGAAAAAAGAAGGCACAAAGGACACTTGGAAAAACTCTTTCTAAAGTTAATCAGAGGCTGAGGAACTCTGACGAACTGATCAGTGGCCAAATCAGGAGTGATCATTTATTTCATAAGCTTGTCTTTTATAAATTTTTACAGAGCTTTAATATTTAGCTAGAAGAGCTATTCCTTTGTTTTGCTTGAAGAGCTTTTTTGTTTAGCTTGAAGAGTTTTTATAATTCAAGATTAAAGAGGCAGCATTGCCAGTACTACATTTATTTATTAATTGGCATTGCTAGTATTAAATTTAATATATAAATACAAATGTTTTAATTTTATGATTTTTTTGTTATATAAAATGTGTTAAAATGTGTTGTTTGTCTTATGGTGTTGCTACAATACTATGATATTTGTTTGGAATTGTGTAACTGAAGATCATCAAAACAGCCTTTTGTTTTCGCATTTCTATAAATGTGATGATAGTGTCTTTTATAGTAACGAATTTTAAAATAATTTCTGTATCATCCATCATTCATAGAGTCTTCCGGCAAAACATCTGTTTCCACTGTCTGAAACCTTTCAATACAAATGAAATAACGAAAACGATATTTTCAATATACTCGTACATGGGAACATATTCGAAGTCACTTGCAGTAATTCCTATGCGGCTTTGAAAAGTGAATAGCAAAACTAAGTTGAAAAATTCTCGTCATATACAGGGTGACTTAATCGAACTATAACTTTTTAAAATGCTATAATTTTTATATTTTTTGATAAATTTTATTGTGCTAAAGCAAGAAATGTTACCAAATACATCAGTTTTCAAATTGTATCAGTAGTTTTGAATATTTCCACCTTTGGTGCGAATAATGGCCTTGAGACGGCCGAAGAAAGCATCGCACGCTGCACGCAAGTGGCTCTGCGGTATTTTGGCCCATTTCCGGCGAAGTGCTTGTTTGGCGTGGTCCAAACTTTGGTATTTTTTAGTACCAACCTTTGCCTTCAAAATACCCCAGACAGAGAAATCCAACGGATTAGCATCCGGAGAATTTGCAATCCATTGTGTCGAAGAAACGAAGTGTGTAACATTGTTCTTTAACCAATCTTAGTTGACGCTCGTTTTGTGAGACGGTGCCGAGCCTTGTTGAAATGTCCATGGTCTCCGACCGAAATGATTGCTTGTCCAAGGCCTTAATACTGCCTCTGAGACAGTTTCACGGTATACGATCGCATTAATTTTGACGCCACTGTCCAAAAATACGAGCGGAGAGCGACCATTGACGGTTATGGCGGCCCAAACCATCACCATCGGTGCTGCCTGCTTTCTGGTGGCCGTCCGAAGGTGTAAATTTTCGAAGGACCTCTCTGGCAAGTAAACTCGGTCATTTTGTTTGTTGACGACATATTGCTCGATAACAAATGGCGACTCATCGGAAAAAACCAAATTCGGCAGCTCACCACTTTCATGCAAACCCTCCTTCGCTCTTTCGACTCTAACTTTTTGCTGTTGGGGTGTACGATCGTGTGCTTTTTGGAACTTCAATGGGTTGACCCCAAACTCATTTTTCAATATATGCTGCATCCGTTCCAACGATATGTTGAGCTAACGAGCCATTTTTCTTCCACTTCGACGCGTATTTCGCTCAATTCGAGCCTTCCCTTTCCGAACCATTTCTGCCGATATTGCTGTTTTTTTATGACCACCTCCATGGTGTTTTGCAACGCTGCTAGTATCACGGTAAAGAGCTATGGTTCGAGAAACAAATGATTTATTCACGTTGAGGTGCTGGAGGGCTCTAACGATAGCTACTCGTACTTGTGGTTTTGGTTTTGTTTTGCAACGCTGCTAGTATCACGGTAAAGAGCTATGGTTCGAGAAACAAATGATTTATTCACGTTGAGGTGCTGGAGGGCTCTAACGATAGCTACTCGTACTTGTGGTTTTCCAGCCAAATATAAAGCAATCACACTATCACGTTTGAATTCCATCGCGGGTAAAAATTTTTCACCACAACTGAGATGCAAATCGTTTAAAAGACTTGTAAATAATAAAACTATCTGTCATGTGTCAAAATTTGAGCTCACTGTCGTGAACGGTTTGAAAATTATAGCAGTCTGAAATTGGTTGCAGTTCGAGTCATTCAGGGTGTAGTACGTATCAATAGATGTTTAACTGTGCCACACCACGCAGCGCCTGCCAAATTAAAAATGTAGTACACTCTGAACTACGATTCAGTGTTTAGTCATACCACATTGAATTTATTCAGAAAATTCAAAATACAAGTTTATTCATCTAAATCAATATTGTCAAAGTAATCCCCATCGACTGCAACACACTTATGATCCAATCCTCGAAACATTTTTTATATTCGGTTTTCGGTCTGTCCATCAGTGCTTCCTGCGATCTTTCCAGTACTTCCACTCGGCTGCTGAAACGCGTTCCCCGTAGTGGTTTTTAACTCGATTGAACAGAAAGAAGTCACAGGGAGCCAAATCAGGTGAATTTGGTTGTTGCATTTTTCGTCAAAAAATTACGAATGGTGATGGGACTGTGCGACGGCGCGTTATCATGGGGCAAAATCTTCGAGTTTTCTGCCCACAATTCTGGTCTCTTTTGGCGAATTTCTTCACGCAAACGTCCTATAACGCCCAAATAATACTCTTTGTTTACTGTCTGGTCTTCAGACAAAAATTCATGATGCACTACACCGTTGTAATCCATGAAAACCGTCAGCATTGCCTTCTTTTTTGACTGGGAACGACGTGGTTTTTTTGGTCTCGGCTCATTTGGTGAACGCCATCCACTTGCCTGATGTCGGGATTGCGTGTCGTACTCATAAACCCACGTCTCGTCTCCAGTAATGATCCATTTGATGACTGTGGGATTGGATTCAGCCTCGCAAATCATCTCTTTTGCGACGTCAACACGATCTCTTTTTTGCATGAAATTGAGATCTTTTGGCACCAACTTTGCTGCTACACGACGGAAACCCAAATCATTAACCAAAATGTCTTGGACGGATCCATAGGCAATGTTCAAGTCCTCCGCTATCTCTCTGATGGTTAATTTGCGGTTATTGACCAACATTTCTTTTACTTCATCAATGTTTTCGTCGGTTTTCGATGTCGACGGTCTGCCACTGCGTTCATCATCTTCGATTGACTCACGACCACTTTTAAACCACTCCTGACACTGGTAAATGACCGTTTTCTTTAGAGAATCGTTGCCGAAACACTTTTCCAACATTTCCAACGTTCGCGCACCATTAAATCCGTTTTTTACGGAAAATTTAATACAAGTTCCTTGTTGCTAATTTAAATCAATTTCCAAAATTGTAAAAAATCGCCAACACACACAAAGATAGATGTACGCTTGCAAATATCAAGCTAAGACGCTAAGAAAATGTCAATAAGAGATTTACCAACTTAACACAAAAACAGAACTCAAATCGAAACAATAGGAGCGCCACACTGTGGTGTGGTGCGGGAACTTTTAGATCAAGGTGGTAGTTTATATTTTTAGTGAAAGTCAGAAACGATTTTCTACTATATTTCATTCTTTGCCATTTCAATGCCTCTAGGATATCGGCCTGAATTTTTTTTCAATACTTTACTTTTCGCAGCCTATTTCAAGTTGAATCAATCAGCGCTTGGTGTTGGAGTCTTGCTTCTCTTAGTTAGAAAGCAGATCACTTTACCGGCCGACATGCCTATCTCACCGATCCAAGTCAAAACTTATTGAATTATACTCGTCAAACGCTTACATATCAAGGAGATTGTGAAGTAAAATATATTCTGCCATCTTTTGAGGCCCGTCATACTGAATAAAGATTGATACACGATATACTCGTACTACTACTTATTGTATTGTATATCGTATTGTCATAAGACTTAGATACCTGTTTAAATTTTTTAAACTTTTAGCTAATTAGAACAAGTCGTTCACACTACGCAACGCGGGCGAAGGAAACTTAGGGAGGAAGCAAAGAGAGGTACCGATGTACATTGGTCTTAAATATTTTCATGTTATAACGACTAGGAAATAGAGAGTTCGGCAGGGGATTCCAAAAACGAGTTGTACGGCTTAGGAACGACCCACGAAAGTAGGCTTGAAGGTATACTGATGAGCATTTTTAGCGATGCTACTGACGATTTCAATGGAGCATTAGTGGCAGAAATGGCGATAAAACGCTGCCATTCCCGTTCTACAGCCGAAGAGCAGGGATGTGAGTCTAAAAACGAATACGAATATGAAATATGAATTGTCATATATTCGATTAGAAGTATGTAGGAGACAAGAGAAAATTCATGAAAATTAAAAAGAATGTCGGAGACAGAACGGAATCCTGGGGCACACCAGCACACCAACAATTCTATTTGAATTGAAAAGAGCCTGATGCCAAACTCTGTCAAATGTCGTAGAAATATCAAGTGCAACCATCTTCCTTTCGCCAGATTGATGTACGCTTTGGTTCCGCTTTTTGCAGAGACATGCCATCAAATCACCTGTTGCTACGAAAACCATGCTGCCGGTCGAAATATTTGGTGAGCTGACGGCTTATCAGCGTTTCCATGACCTCGGAAATGGATCTGTAGGAAGAGAGAGAAGAAGATTCGCCCTTTTTAGGGACGGGCTGTACAAATGCTGTTTTCCATCTGCTCGGAAAGGGTCCTAAGGAGTAGGATTGATGAAAAAGCTTGCCCGGCGGATTTGTGTATATTAAGATTTGTCCCATTGAAGATTTGACGCACTCAAGTGTAGATGGGGACAAAGCAACAATCTGGTAGTGTTGAGCTGGCCGCAAAGTATCCATTAAGCAGATTGGCAACAGCTGAAATGTCATTGCAAATGAGCGTTGGGATGGAGGATGAGGCAGAATTTCTGATGTTTTTAACGAACGAAAAAAAATTATTACTACCTTTGGGAGATTGTAGTATTTTTCACCTCAGTTTCTGGTGGTATTAGAATTTAAGAAAAGCGTTGCAGTTATTCCTGGCCCGTTTGAATTTTCTTCGGGTTTTCTCTCTCGGGTTGGTGTTGTAGCTCGAGTCGTACCATGTCTTTTCTTTTGGTTTGATACTTTTCATTCAGTGGGGGATGATAAGTTGGAAATATTATTTTTTTTTTAAAGAAATATGAATACGCTGACTGAGTCGGCTATGCATCGACTTAAGACTATTTGTTAACTCTTACCTTTCATAATTAATGTTGACGGTTAAAACCTGTTCATAGATGTTCATTGAGGAAAGTTTTTCTGTAATATGTATGGTATATCCTTTTTTAATTTGATTTCGAAATTTACTTTAATAAGGCTAAACCAAAGGCGAAAAAGCTGTTGTAAAAAAAAAATTGTTTGGTTATATATACTTGTAATTAGATACTGTATTTATAGAGTTATGGTCACAGAGAATATCTTCTAAATTCTAATCAACAATATTTTGAGTTAAATTGATATTTTCCTCATCCCGATTCGTATTCAAACTCTGGCTAAAGCGATGCGGTGCATTCGCAATTGTGGTGAGAACACTTCGTACACCAGCTGCAGGTGAACGATCCGTTGACCACGAATTACCACCAGAAATTTGATTCTGCTCTAAAATCGTTGGCATCAACGATGTATTCTGAATGTCAGCACCATTATTGCCAGCAACACCGACACCTCCAGCGTTGCTATTAATCGTTCCCAGATTCAAATTATTTTCACCACCAAACTCATGGTCCTGCATCTGTGGTCGACCGAACATAAGGTTGTTTGCTGAACGCGATAGTGGACGACGGCGATTTAATTTAGTCGAAGCTCGTGCAGATACACCTTCGGGGAGTTGATGATGATGCTCCAATAGAGTGGATACTAATTTATCTAATGCCTGAAGGTCAGCGTTTAATTTTGAATTTCGCACGGAACCAAGTCCTGAAGATGCCCCAGTGCCAGTCATATTCGTGGAGCTGTTACCGAGACCGGCTGCATTGGCTAAACGCTGTGTCAACTGAAATAATGAGAAAGAAGAGATAAACTTCATTAAATTGGGGAATAAAGGTGATGTTTGCATAGGAAGCTAATTGAATTTTTGACTCAATTGAGGTATTGTAATGAATGACAGGTGAGCACAGGTCATGTGCCAATAAAGGGAAATTGAATTTAATGGACGCAAATCGTATGGTCTTTCAATTTGTATTTGCTTGAATTTGGATTTAATGAGAGGGAATAATTTGAAAGGACAATCAAATAGAATTAATCTTATTTCACAAAATCAAGTATTCATATAATTCTAACAATAAAATGGAACATTTGTAATGCAATTTAGACAACTTCACAATTTTACTTTGAAACACAATTGCCAAATTCAAGTTGAATATTGTTATGGGCTTAAATATAATTCATCATTTGAAAATATATATAGGGTGACTAGATAGCAATGATAGCAATTTTTTTCAAGTTTTATGTTTCAGCAGCTGTCGAGGTTACCAATGACATCCAGCTGTCAAAATCTTCAGTAGGATTTGCCATTTCATCATGCATCATTTTACGCCTGCCGAACGTGCGGAAATTGTTATAAAAATGTTATCGACATTCCGGCTCAGTTGTAAATACGCAACGTGAATTTCGTTATAAGGTCGGTCGTCATTGTACGCTTGTGGCTTCAGTGTGCAGGCAATTCGTCACATCGTGGAAAAGCTTAGGCGTGAGTACATCCTTTTGGATTTTAAACCACCACCGGGACAGAGATTGGTGCGAAATGAAGAAAACATAGCCACCGCACCGGCCAGTACCGAAGAAGACACAGAAATCAGCTAAATTGGGCATCGCCAAAGAGTCAACCCGGCTTATTTTGCGGTTGTATTTTGGCCTACATCCGTATAGGATTGTGCTGACGCAAAATTTAATCCGGACGACCATAGACAACAGTGTGTTTGCTAATTGGACGTGGGAAATGCTGGCCGGAGATCTGGATTTTAGCTAAAAAATCTTCTTCCCCGACGAGACCCATATATTAACAAGCAAAATTGCTGTTATTTAAGCGAACGCAATCCACATGTGTTCGGCGAAGTATCAATGCACCCACAAAGATTGACTGTCTGGTGAGGTTTATGGCATGGCGGCATCATCGGACCGTATTTCTCTCGAAATGAAGAAGAAGACACCGTATTATCAATGGTCTCTGTGGTCAGAACTCGCGACGCGACGCAACGCTCGATGTTGTGATGGAGAAATTTGGCGACTGGGTCATTTCACGGTGAGCGTTCACAAATTGGCAACCACTATCATGCGATTTGACACCACTCGATTATTTTCTCCGGTGTTACATCAAGTCCTTAGTCTATTCTAACAAGCCAAGCAGAACAACGGCGCACATATTAGACCGAGTCATCAAAAGTTGGACCGACCGCTTGAATCACTGCCAGCGAAGCCGAGGCGGCCATTTGAATGATGTGCTATTCCATAATGGCATGAACGTATTTTATATTTGTTTTTTCCTATCGTTCTTATCTGGTCGCCCTTTACTATAAATAGTACTGAGGTCATCTTAAATTTTGCAGAGTTTCTTTTGCGTATCAAAGATGAGAGAACTGAACATATGTTAAGTTATAATTTGACCGAGGAAAGAATTTCAAGGAAATCGTTTGAAGTCACATGGCGGCGCTTCTTCCTCTATGCCTTTTTATGACCTTTTGTAAAGCCTTTAGACTAGGCAGATCCACATAATGGCTTAATTTACGCTTGTGTCCACACTGAGGGGAAGGGCGAAGTGACACGTTATACCAAATATTTTTACAGAAAAAGACATAACTTAATCGTGAAATAGTTAAAAAATGATAAAAAGATGGGGAGCCCGGCTGCGGCCAAAGAAAAGCATTCGATCGAAGCCAAAGAAAGGTAAAGTGATGTTTGAAATTAGAGGGTAAAAAGGGCAACTCAGAGAATAAAATCAATATAGAAACCAATAAAGCAGCTGGGCAGAGACGGGCTCTAAAGCCCGTCTCGAATCTGAACATTGTCCAGTCCTCGAAATGGGAAACCGTATGAAGTACTTATACCAGTTACATAGGCCTAAGTCTTCTCAGCGCCATGTACTATATTGTGCGACCGCCTAAAACCTTTTCTCAGAAAACTGGTTGATTTTTCTCAGCGAATTCTTAGGTTTTTTTTAGTTTCGTCAGTGGCGCAATTTTACAGAAGTCTGTATTACTACTCGTATACGCCTGTAATCTTGACGTTTTCAAAGAAGTCAGCACGCTCTAACCATTTCATTTAATGGTATTAAGGCAAAACTGGAAGGAACAGAAGGTAAAAAAACTAAATGCTGGTGATGAGAATTGACAGCCAAAACTAATGGCTCGAACAGTGTCACGGCAAAGATCGAGAACATATTTTATATGCGCTAGTTTATAAATTAGGTGAAGAATCCCTATTTCAATCATTAATAAATTATAAGAAACTGTGTGAGAATCTCTCTATAGGGCACTACAATCTTACACCGACAAATAAATAATCCTTATTGCTTCTGGCGTGATTTTCGATATCGTTTGGGCGCTCAGTGGATGAAAGTCAAGGCCATATACCGGAGTCCTTGAATCCATCTTAGATTCAATACTTCGCCGTAGCGACTTAAAATTTAACTGAAAATTATACTAAATAGAGTGAGTTGTTTATTTAGGTCAACTTCCACCCGGGGATGTTACCGTCAGTAATCCAACCATGAACTACAGGCCCATTTTCATCTTGTTAGCAGTTGGTAAAGTACTAGAAGAAGTTCTATCCAGCTAGGCTAGGACAGCACCTAGAAAGTTTCAAGATACTATTAGAGAGAAATCAATATGGTTTTCGGAAAAATAGGAGCATCAACCAATTGTTAGGAGACTTCGCTAATTATATAAATATTGAATAGGAATCACAATATTCATTGATTTTAAAAAAGCATTCGACAAATTCTGTCACCAAAATACAATATACTGCGGGAACTGGAAAAAATTGGCATAGGAGGATGTATTCTCTCGTGTTTTGAAAGCTATCTGAAAAAAAGAAGTTTCAAAATAGAAATTAATAAAAAATTCAAAAATCGCGAGGATATCTCATATTGAGTACCGCAAGGATCAGGCCCTTGCTATTTATAATATATGTATGTTAATGATATTTTCTCTATTCAGAAGGAGTTTGATGCTATCACAGCATGGTGTTACGATCATGGTCTCATCAAAAATGCAAACAGAAAACAAAAGCTATGCATATTCGTCAGCCATACATACTAAGAACGATGTTAAAAATAAAAATGCGCGATAATACATGCCTTCATAACACCGGGAGCCACTTACAACATAATGTGCAACGCATAAATATTTAGGTGGCATAGTGGGCTCTGATTTAATGGAGCTATCGTATTCGTATAAGAGCATTAGAGGCAAAACTTCGACGAAACTTCGCACTGTTTCACCTCAACAACTTATGCACCAAAGCTGTTCGACGACAACGATAATTTGGGCTTTTAGAATCTCAATTAAGACATGGGCTATTAGCTTGAGAAAAAGTCCCCCATATCGGACCACTTCAACGAATACAAACAAGAATCCACAAAACAATACATCAAGTAAGATCAGGACACCATGACGACCGACGACAACGTATCAGTAGAAAGATGGAATTTTTAAATTTTGAGCAACTTCACAAGATGGCAATGATTTCAAAGTACTGAAACGACAGCAATTATAAAACTCCAATACCCGTACAACACTATACAAACACCCGAAAAAGACAACAAGCACGTTATAACATACAATGTTATGGGAGATATGAAGTATTAGTGCCGGAAATATTTAATGAACTTCCAAATGAACTTGAGGCCTTCCTAAATATGTTCTTCTAAAAAATGCGAAACAATTTTGTCTGGATTCAGAACAACTGGAACTAACACGTGTCCATCTCTTGAGTGAGACTGGAGTTAACGCATGTAACAATGTCGTAACTGACCGCAAATTTTTGATAAACAATTAAAAAGATTTGTGAATGCTGTTTAAGTGTGTATCCGTGATTAAATGTTGGACAATCTGGAACACAGACAAAACATCTATCAAAAGATTTAAGAGATTGGCTATTAATATAACCTAGCGAAAAAGGAAGAGGTCATTACACATGAAATTTGCTTCTTATTTGTCATTCATAAAGCGAGCGTTGTGGCTTGACTTTGTATTTATACTCATACATGTGTAGTTATTAGAAAGAAAGTTATATATCTTTTAAAAAGGTACAGTTTCATTTTTTTTTCCTTACAAAAAGAAGGATTTCTACCCTACATTAAGTGGTAATTTTCCTTTTCCATAACACAACCCCAGTCAGTTTCGAAATTTGCTGTGGTTAAGGCGTACTAAGTTCAGCGAAGGCATTTTTCGAAAACCAGAAGGGGTTTATTGATGATGAAGAATTTACGGCAGCTTCAAGAAAATCAACGGATGTCCCTTGTCTTGCTGCAGGATATAAATTCTCGACTGCACCTATGTTATTAGTCGTCACCATTCATCAACAGAAAGTTAATTAAACTGTGTACCCCACCAGCTGATACGGTGTGGATACGTTTTTGCATTGACGGTGTCCACGGCAGGAAGTGTACATACTTTGAACAACAAAGGACATGATCTAGGTACATACTCCTTTGACGTTGTATTGAGAAATAACAGATGAGTACCGGCAATAACATATATGCGATGATGCAACTCTTCTTATTGAAAATGGACTTACAAAAGAATCATCTCGAAGAAAATCTGAACGAGCAGAAGAAAAGCATTGAACAAAAATTCGGCGAACAAAAAAAACAAATATTTTAGATTGGGGTAAGGTTAACGGTCTTGCGAGGGTCCCCTAGAAGACTTACGAGGATAGAAATAAAACCCAAGAATATAATGATGGTAAACAGTTTGTTTCGCAAATTAGGAGAAACAATCACAGCACAGCCTGTCTGTTCCGCATTCTCCACCGACCTCCATACTTTCTGAAGATTCGGAATCAATTTTAAAATAGAGAATGTATTGGCACATATGATATAAAATAGGGCTTCTACAGCGTCGACTCCATCACATAGTTCAGTTGCGGGTGCAAGGTGCAAGGCTCAAGGCTCAAGGCTCAAGGCTCAAGGCTCAAGGCTCAAGGCTCAAGACTCAAGGCTCGAGGCACAAGGCTCAACGCTCAAGCCTTAAGTCTCAAAGTTCTTCGGAGCTGCGGTTATACCTCCCATTGCACACTTTCTTCGTTTGATGCAACTTGTATTGGGTCTATAATTTAATGCGGTTTGCTAAGAGATGGCGTAATTTGTATTATTCTATTGTTATTATTCCATTGGAACATGCGTTGGAAGGCTACTGTCATTGTACGTCATTTCAGTATATATCATTCATTTGAAGCGTAAACAACAATAATTTTTTTTTCACTCAAATATGTCGAACCTTGTGCCCGAAAAAGTGTTTTTGCGGGGAGTTCTTCTTCATTGCTTTAATATGAAGAAAACTGCTGCCGAAAGTCATCGTATTTTGGTGGAAGTTTATGGTGAACATGCGCTAGCTGAGCGAACGTGCCAAAAGTGGTTTGCACGATTTAAAAGTGGTGATTTTGGCTTGGAAGACGATGAACGTCTTGGGCAGCCAAAAAAGTTTGAAGATGAAGAACTGGAAGCATTACTCTATGAAGATTGTTGCCAAACACAAGAAGAGCTCGCAGAATCTTTGGGTGTCACTCAAGCAGCCATTTCAAAACGTTCAAAAGCAGCTGGATATATTCAAAAGCAAGGAAATTGGGTTCCACATGAACTCAAGCCGAGAGACGTCGAAATGGGGTTTTGCATGTCCGAAATGCTGCTGGAACGTCACAAAATTAAGTCATTTTTGCATCGGATTGTTACTGGTGATGAAAAATGGATCCATTACGACAACCCCAAGCGCAAAACATCATATGTGAAACCCGGCTAAGCAGCCAAATCAACGGCAAAGCCGAATATCCATGGCGCGAAGGTAATGCTCTGTATTTGGTGGGACCAGATGGGTGTGCTGTAAAACCGAGTGAAACCATCAATGGACAACGCTACCGAACACAATTAATCCGTTTGAAGAGAGCAGTGGCCGAAAAACGCCCGGAATATGCGACCAGATACGAGGCAATAATTTTCCATCATGACAACGCTCGGCCCCACGTTGCTATTCCGGTTAAGAACTATTAAGAAAACAGTGGATGGGAAGTCTTACCCCACCCGCCTTATAGCCCAGACCTTGCCCCTTCTGACTACCATTTGTTCCGGTCGATGCAGAACGCCCACGCTGAAATACGGTTCACATCAGAGCAGAATATCAAAAATTGGCTTGATTCATTCTTGGTTGCCAAGCCGGCGCAGTTCTTTTGAGATGGGATCCACAAGTTTCCAGAAAGATGGGAAATAGTCATAGCTTCAGACGGGCAATACTTTGAATAATACTATTTTACATGTTTTTCTTAAATAAACGTTCAAATTTTGAAAAAAAAACCGCACTAAGCTATATACCCAATATAATTCATCGATATTTTTCTGATGTAGGAAGTGTAGTATCTATAGCACACCTAGCAGCGTATAAAGTAAAATAATGCATCGGCGATTCTATTTAACATTCACTAAGAAAAGATTTATTTACAACTCTTTGGTGTACTCTGCGCAGCAGATTAGTGACCTTTTTAAAGATTTTCCGTACAGGTATCTAGTACTAGTAGGTATTGTTACATTCATGTCGTACATTACATGAATGATCGTTTGATAGCTAAATGTTTTTTCTGGTGCTGAAACTAAAGTCTTAACATTATTCAATTTAGGAAGTTATCTTTCTTCCAGTTTGTGGAAATGCTTCATTTTCGTAACAAGAATTCTTGCAAAGTTATCATTCCGGGAAGTTTGCAATCGAAGATCTTGACCCGGTATTGTTTTTACTCTATACTCGAGACATAGCGGAAAAATCAAGTACCATAGTAGCCACGTTCGCGGACGATACGTTTATACTAGCTACAGATACTTCAATCGAGTTAGCTACTGGAAATCTAAAATCGGCTTTGGATAAAACCTACGAGTGGACAAAGATTTGGTGAATTGTTCTCAACGAGACCAAATCTACTCACGTTAATTTTGCTTACCGGAAAATAAACAACCAGCCCATTTTCATTAACACGGTACAAATACCATATGCAAATGAAACAAAGTATCTAGGAATGACATTAGATGTAAAACTGAAATGGAAGCCGCATGTTAAAAAGAAACGCGATGAACTTGAAAATAAATTCAGACCAATGTATTGGCTACTAGTAAGGCATTCCAAGTTATGCATATACATATAACGAAGTGCTCAAGCAGGCGCTTAAACCTGTATGGACGTACGGTATACATCTTTGGGGTTGGACTAAACCAAGCAACCGAAATATTCTCCAAACCTATCAAAACAAAGTTCTAAAAGAAATCGTGAACGCCCCATGGTATATCAGAAACAGTGATATCCACAGAGACTTAGGAATAGTTACCGTCGAGGACGAAATAATGAACTTTGCTCGCAAACTCCGTATTCGTCTTCATGGTCATTGTAATAATAAAATATTCTAAATTCTGGACGAGACAACCGCATATAATCGCAGTACTAGCAGGTGCTTTTGCTGGAAAGCTACCTGCTCCACGCGAATAATATTTGAAACGTAAACTACTTGATAAGGTAAGTCAGTTGTAGTCGACAAGAAGGAAGTCGTTTTTTAGTGAGTAATAATCTCACACTACTATGAGCACCGTGTTCATAGTGTCTATGATATGGTCATTGGGTATGATTAAATTAATCACCTCTGATATTGTTAATAGTGTGATATGAAGGTGCAAAAAACAGTGATCTACACACATTTTCCCTTCGAATTCAAGATATTGTCAATAAAATCGTTGGCTTCGTTTCGACTGAAGTCTAATGGGGTTGCGGAATGAAAGGTGTATACCTTCGTTGTCGTAGTTTATATTTTATCTACAGTCTTGCTAATATATTGCTTGTTTTAGGATTAGAGGGTAGTTACGATCGAAAAAATTTTCAAACTTATTCAAATTCGGAAAAAAAGCAAACGTTTTTCAAGTCGATACGCACCATATCTCCTTCGACTTCAAAGCGTATATGAATTCATAATTCTGAGCTCTACAAAGCGATGGCCGAATTTAAGATTTTGCTTTTGAAAATATGCAATTTGGTAACAGTTGCTGTGACTTCTTTAATCTAGTGCTGGAACAGATAGTGCCCGGAGCAGGTGTCAACAAATCTGTTCGCTTCCTGTGATACGCGGGCGTCATCGACATAGAGGTTTTTACGGCAATAGAAGAACATGCGAAACGAGTTGGCCTTTAAGTAAATAAGGACAAAATGACGTAAATGTTGTTAACAAACAAAGACGAATCCATTCATCGCTGAGGATAAGACGTCATTGTTGACGATAGTAGCCTAAAAGTGGTTAAAGAGCTTACCTACTTCGGAATAAACATCAATTCTACGAAGGAAACCACTTCTACTTCGGTTTAGCGAAATAAATAGGCTGAAAAATGCTTATCCAGTAGATGAAATTTATCTGGATAACAAAATGTGGAGACATTCGGGAAAGCCCAAATCACTACACTGGGTCGGTCGCAACCAGCGAATGAACAACGATGCTCTAACAAAGACGTCCCCAAATCACAGCTACAACATTCGATCCGACAAGAAAGGCAAAATTTCGGAAACTAAAAAAAGAGTGCCCAGGACCGACCAGTGTAGAAGGCTGCCACGTCTCAGGCTGAGATCTTTTCACTGGTCGGAAGCCCATTGGGTTAGTAAATGTGAGAGTTTCGTCGGCAGAAAAGCAGTGCAGATGAAGTTATCCAACTACATAAGTTAGAGGTGTAGAAGAAATCTGGAAATGTATCTTAATACTCGTTTTATCTATGTCAAGCATTGCCTTACTGTAAAAAAGGGTTATATGTATATAAGTTCACAGTGAGCCAGAGTGAAATCATCTTGAACGATTATAGCCTATGCAAAAACACAAACCTTCATATAACCCCTATTTCATTTAATTTAACTCATTCTGCATTTCGTTCGAATTTCTTAACCCCAAGTCGGATAAAACTCTGTGATGGTAAACCACCTATTGTCTATCCACAAGCTAAAGCGACTGAAATTTTAATCTCAAACCTTACTTAACCTGACCTTTTATTTCAAAATCATTTCATGGATGACTATCGTAGCCACACATTTAATTGGCTATACTCTTTAACTCGTCTACCACAGGATGTGAAACAAAAGTCTCTTCTTCCTGCACCCATGTCCACTTCCATTGAAGGAATTGGAAACTATTGAGACCCCTTTCAAGGCAGAAGAATTGAACCTTCGAAACAAATTAATCTCTAAAAGTCCTTTGAAGGTTTACAAGAAAAATCCAATCCTCTCCAATCCTTTAGAATTGTAATAGTAGCAGGGGACGAGAAATCGAGATTTATTGCTTCTAACTGCTAAAGTGGTTTTCTTTTTCTGTGATACTTTAAACGATTCCAAATACTGTAGATAAGTTGTCCTTGACATTTAAATTGATCTCTTACAAGAGAGGAGCTTTTAAATAATTGCTCAGTGTTTAGTCACCAATTGAAAGGGGATAATATATACATGGCCATCATCAAGGACACTTTTGCCATAAATTTGCAGATTAAGATATATAAACTTTGAATGATTTTTCAAGCCTGAGACATCTTTGTTTGCCATAAAATAAAGTACTCGTAACATGAATGAATGAATGAAATTGAGAATGACTTTAATCAAAAAAGATGAACAGCAATTAAGTTGCACCTACCTCTCCGGCAGCATTACTAGAGTAACTCATTCGTTTGACCTTTTTAAATGTCACATCGTCTGTGGCTTCTTTAAGCGCCTGTTCTAGCACTGTATCTAGTTGTTTATTACGTGGCTCCTGCAAACCTTCATATCTGGAAAAGTAAAACAAAAGAAAGCGTCATATAAGATACTCATAATCCCTTGCTGAAAGGATTCATATCGTGCACAGGACTATGAATATGAATTTTTTTTTTCTATTCAGCTCGTTTTATCTCCAGCCTTTAATTAAAAGACATAAACGGAAGGCAAGTTGACATGGAGAGCATACCAGCGTACCATCATAATCCTCTGAACTATATGCCATATAGAATACTTCTACACATGTATCTCGAATAATCGCTTACTTACGGTAATAATTTTTCCCCAAATGTAGTTTTCCTTTGTCGTATAGTGGAACGATTAGTCTTTCGTACCGTACGTAAATCAGTTTCCCAAAATCTGCAGATATATTTATTTAATAGAGAAAGTTTAATAAAACTGTATCATTGTGCAAATAATAAAGGATCAACAGTTCATACAGAAATTCAGAAAAGAATCATTTAAAGATACCAATGTAAATAGTGCATTGTAAAAAAGCGGGATAGGGTTAATTGAATTAAATTAGTTTTTCTTTGAACTTTTGAACTTATAAGTTAATAAACTTAACAAGTTCATATTTCACTGCCTCTGACAATATTTCTTCCACGAGGCTTATTTGAAAACTAAAAATTCTCCTAGATAAGATAAGATAAGAAAATGATGTCGTCCATATCCTCAGGTAGGCACTTTATCTAAAGTCACGCTGTTAGGTGTCACTGCGACCACAGATGGTAGTGGAATACGTTTTCCTAATATTGAAAAAGTTCGTGGCATCTTTGCCGATAGGTGGCATTAAATCCAAATAACTTAGGGACAGCTGATTGCATTGACAACTGTTGATGATCGTTTGCAGTAGTTTTAAAGTTGAAATTGGAGAAAAACCGTAAGAAATTTCGCTAAATTTTGTAATACTACTACGACAAGGAGAAGGACGCTGCACAGGCTTGTAAAAAAACAGTCTTGTTTACGTGGAAGGACCTTTTTCAGAATATGCGCGCGATTCGTTCGCTTTCGTTCTATCAATTTTGATGTCAAATATAAGCCAAGCTCTGGTTGTCGAATCACCCCAAAAGCTATGGGTTCTTCATAAATTGAGCGCAAAAAACGTGATGCAATGAAATCGAGTCATTTCTGAAATATGCTATAAACGGTATTGAAAAATATGACAATCAGCAGCATCACAGATCGTGGACAAAGAATGGTGAGCCATAACAAGCGCTTGCGAGCACAGGACTGATAAAGCGGAAGGTGATTCTCTCTATGGTCTAACGTTGGTCTGGAAGAGAATCGTGCATTATGTGGTACTTCCAATTGGCAAAATGATTAATTCTCTACTGTCAACAACTCGAGATACGAGTATTACGCCAGGTAATTGCAAGAAAACGACTCGAATTGACCAATATATGTTGCCTTCCATCGCGACAGTATTTGACCACTTTGTTAGAAATTGCGAGAGTTGGGGCAGTGCTTCCCTAAGAGATACACTTTTGTTTCGATGTGTTTGCGAACAATTGTCATTTCGAGTGAGACAAATCTAAGAGGAACTCACGAGATTCAATTACTCCCACAAGCGCAATATTTAGTGTGGTAACAGTCAATGCACAACGTTACCTAACAATGATGAGTGATTTTTTCTTCGCGAATAGGATCATTTCCAGCTGAGCGTGCCACCTAAGGCAAAGTTTTCCCTTACCATCTTGTCCCTATAGAATGGATTCGAACACACGTCTGTCCTAGCCATCGAAAAGAATTTTGCTTATGTTTACTTTAGATAAAGTGCATAGAGTAGGACTGAGACGATAAGAGTCATCTATGATGTCTTTGCTGTTCGTAAGAGGGACTTATTTCTCGGCAGTTCCCTCTTAGTCCTAGAAAACAGAGTTTGCAAGAATGTGGTCATTCAGTTGATCTCTACCGTGACATAGGAACAACTGAAAAAGTGACATGTTGTCAGAAAACCTAAATAATAAAGTACGAACAACTATGTAAACTATTCCGAAATGAGCTCAATAAAAAGATAAATTTGAGAAAAGCGTATCACTAAAGTTAACAATTTCAAAACAGCAGAACAAACCAGAAAGAAAACTGCTAAAAGATCGAGTTATAGATACAACTATATCACAAAACTCCTATAGAGATAAAGCTACTAGATTTGCAAAAAAAGGTTTTCTTCTGATATAGCCAACACGGTGCATTTCTGCAACCAGTTTTCAAAAAATATCCTAACTTCACTAAAGAGAATAAATCTGCTGGAATAGATGTCATAAGAACTAAGGACTTGAAGAACAATGCAAAAATACTCTCAGCAACAATAACAAAATTGGTGAATATGAGCTTGAATCAAGGGACAGTGCCGCAAACGTGAACACCTTCGGCTGTACGACCAATATATAAAGGACCATATATCAAATTATGGACCATTATCCATTTTGTCAACTGTTAAAATACCTGAGGAAATTGTTTCTAAAAGGCTATACAAATATATGGAAATGAATAAACTTCTAGAAAGACACCTGTTTGGATTCCAGAACAACAAAAGTACAAACCGACTGTTTGGAAAAACTTCACCTATAGATTTAATACTAGCCTCAAAAAAAATCACAACTTGTCAGTATTATTCATTAGCTTCAAAGAAACATTTGACACACTTTTTTTGACATTAAATCATAAAAGTATATGCAGACAATTGGAGAAAGTCGGGGTACGAGGAAGATATGTCATGGTTTAAAGGCTGCTTACAAAATAGAAATTTTAAAGCACTAATTAATAGTTCGTACAGTGAAGAAAAAAAAATAGTGTATTTAGTCCCACATGGATCAAAATTGGGTCCGCTTCATTTCATGATCTGCTCTCAGTACTAAAAAAACACCGGATATGCATATGCTGACGATATCACTAAGTAGTAGTTACAAGAGTTTGATGTTATAACAGAATGGTTTCATGATCATGGTCTTGTGATTATGTAATTCTAAAAAAAAACAAAAATTATGCACATCCGCTCACCACATATTGTAGAATATTAGTTTAATATAAAAGTCCATGAAAACAGTTGCTTACTTAAAATAGAAGATCACGGAGAGGTACAAAGGGAAGATAACTGCGTAGCAACAATAGAAAATACAAATACCTTTGTGTTACTATTGACTACAATTTAAATTAGAAATTCCATATAAAAACATTAATTAAAAAGTTTCGCAGATCTGCATACGCTCTGTTTCACCTCAGTTATTACTGATGTGCCGGATGTTTTACACCAATACTATTCTGGACTTGTTCACTGCCATTTAAGATACGGCATACTAGCGTGAGGAAATACATCACGGCTAAAAAGACAATATACCGGACCAAAATGGGTCCTAAATTTGAAACCAGTCAGATTTCTGAAGTGATAAAGCTTCTTAACTTATCGCAACTGCACAAATTGGAGGTGATATCAACTTATAAGCAGTCAGCTCAACAAACCATTACTACTATTGTCGAAGAAGAGCCAGAAGTCTATATGAAATCCCACGATTCTGGAATAAATACAGATGAAAAAAATATAATACTACCTTGATCAAAAAGTCAGAAAATTGGAAATACAAGTTTATTCTTCTACATCTACATATATTGTCCGCTTCAGAGTAATCCCCATCGACTGCAACACAGTTATGCCAGCGCTTGATCCAATCCTCGAAACATTTTTTATATTCGGTTTTCGGTCTGTCCATCAGTGCTTCCTGCGATTTTTCCATTACTTCCTCTCGGCTGCTGGAACGTCCTCGTTGTGGTTTTTTAACTTGATTGAACAGAAAGAAGACACAGGGAGCCAAATCTGGTGAATTCGGTGGCTGTTGGATAGTATTTGTTGCATTTTTCGTCAAAAAATTACCGAATAGTGATGGCACTGTGCGACGCGACGGTGCGTTATCATGGTGCAAAATCCACGAGTTTTCTACCCACTATTCTGGTCTCTTTCGGCGAATTGCTTCACGCAAACCTCTCATAACGCCCAAATAATACTCCTTGTTTACTGTCTGGCCTTCCGGCAAAAATTCATGATGCACTACACCGTTGTAATCCATGAAAACCGTGAGCATTGCCTTCTTTTTTGACTGAAACGACGTGGTTTTTTTGGTCTCGGCTCATTTGATGAACGCCATTCACTTGTCTGATGTCTGGATTGCTTGCCGTACTCATACACCCACATCTCGTCTCCAGTAATGATCCTTTTGATGAATGTGGGACCGGATTCAGCCTCGCAAGTCATCTCTTTTGCAACGTCAACACGGTCTCTTTTTTGCATGAAACTGAGGTCTTTTGGCACCACCTTTGCTGCTACACGACGGAAACCCAAATCATTTACCAAAATGTCTTGGACGGATCCATAGGCAATGTTCAAGTCCGCCGCTATCTCTCTGATGGTTAATTTACGGTTATTGACCAACATTTCTTTTACTTCATCAATGTTTTCGTCGGTTTTCGATGTCGACGGTCTGCCACTGCGTTCATCATCTTCGATTGACTCACGACCCCTTTTGAACCGCCCATGCCTTTAGAGAATCCTTGCCGAAACACTTTTCCAACATTTCCAACGTTCGTGCACCATTAAATCCGTTTTTTACGCAAAATTTATTACAAGTTCGTTGTTGCAAAATGAAATCCATTTCTAAAATTTTAAAAAATCGCCAACACACACAGAGATAGATGTACTCTTGGATACGTAACTTTTGCAAATATCAAGCTATGACGCTAATATTTAGAGGACATATCAACAACAGATTTACCAACTTAACAAAAAAAAAACAATTCAAATCTGAACAATGGGAGCGCGACATGGTGGTGTGGTGCGGGAACTTTTTGATCAAGGTGGTATATATAGAATTTGGGAAAAGAAAACGAGAAAGTTATCGAATTGATAGATTGTAAAGAGGATTATGTTGTAAATACTCATATTCGATTATTAAGAATAATAAAATTTAGTAAATTCTTATTCGAATTAACGAAACATATAAGGAAATTAAAGACATTTATTACGCCTCAAACTTTTAAGGCAAAATTCTAAAGTTTGAAAACAATTGTGAAGTTTGCAATAAAGCCAAGCACGAACGACTTCCCAATAAAATTCCCTCCAAAATTACCGAAACTCCGAATAAACCTAATCAGGTAATACATGTGGATATCTAGAATACATACTAATATCAATTTAGTGTACGACACAATGATTGACAAATTAACTAAACATGTCACTGTTCAGGAAATAAAACATCGGGCGTAGATGGCCCTATTAATACCTTCAAGTGTAGATTTGCTTAATCAGGCTTTCCACAGAAAATGTAACAGATGGCGAAAGTTCATTCTCCTCTATATTAATTAAGGAGTTTCCAAAAGAAAATGGGCAGAACTCCATGTTGCTACACCTTACAATTAAATCGGAAATTCGCATATATAGAGGTTACTTTCTACTTTGAATGAACCCATTCGTACAGTAACAGCTGATGAAAACAACAAAGATACGTTTCGTGACAAGATACATAAAGCCGTAACTATTTATACATACTCGTAATAAAACAATGCTCGTAACAACTAAACAAAGACCAATTGATTTTCTCAATGGCACCCTTAATGCTGACGATTAAGCTAATATCGCAGAAGTAGCTGGGGAAAATAAGGAAAATTATATTAATAATCATGATAAAAACAGAAATGATATAGATTTAACAGATAGAAAAGAACAAATTTATTTAAAAAAAATAGAAAAGATAATAAATTTAAACCAACACATAAGGAAATAGATCTAGATATCTTAGACAAAGACCACGTTTTAGACAAAAAAGATAGCAAGTTTTATAAAACCGAAGTAAAACTTAAATACAAATACGAAAGGTAATATAGAAATGATAGTACATACATATTTGATTTTTCAGAAACTAATTATACTAATAATAACAATAAGCACGGTACAAGGACAAAGGAAGTGCAAAATTTAGAAAATTGACAAGTAAACCTGACAACCAGAGACGACCGAATTCAGTTGGTAACAGGATATATAAAGTTACTCTATTGTGTAAACTTATCTTTATGGACTCAAAACTTGCACATTATAGAATACAACATTGTTAAGATACACTACAAAAATGAATATCTAACCCTGATACACAGCTTTAAAATGAAGCTGGAGAGGCTTTTGTTTAAAAACCTCCACAAAACTAGAAGAGGATTAGTCAACGTTGTTGGAAAAGGCCTAAAATACTTGACAGGAGCTATGGACTATAAGGACGACCAAAATATAAAGAAAAGTTTGGAAACAAATAAAAGGAATAACTGAAATTGATGGGTTAATTGACCAAATTAAGATAAATTATTGGGTCTATAACTAAGAGATGGCGTAACTTGTATTATTCTATTGTTATTATTCCATTGGAGCATGCGTTGGAAAGCTACTGTCATTGTACGTCATTTCAGCATATGTCATTCATTTGAAGCGCAAACAACAATATTTTTTTTCACTCAAATATGTCGAACTTTGTGCCTGAAAAAATGTTTTTGCGGGGAGCTCTTCTTCATTACTTTAATATGAAGAAAACTGCTGCCGAAAGTCATCGTATTTTAGTGGAAGTTTATGGTGAACATGCGCTAGCTGAGCGAACGTGCCAAAAGTGGTTTGCACGATTTAAAAGTGGTGATTTTCGCTTGGAAGACGATGAACGTCCTGGGCAGCCAAAAAAGTTTGAAGATGAAGGAATGGAAGCATTACTCTATGAAGATTGTTGCCAAACATAAAAAGAGCTCGCACAATCTTTGGGTGTCACTCAAGCAGCCATTTCAAAACGTTTAAAATCAGCTGGATATATTCAAAAGCAAGGAAATTGGGTTCCACATGAACTCAAGCCGAGAGACGTCGAAAGGCGGTTTTGCATGTCCGAAATGCTGCTGGAACGTCACAAAAGGAAGTCATTTTTGCATCGGATTGTTACTGGTGATGAAAAATGGATCCATTACGACAACCCCAAGCGCAAAAAATCATATGTGAAACCCGGCTAAGCAGCCAAATCAACGGCAAAGCCGAATATCCATGGCGCGAAGGTAATGCTCTGTATTTGGTGGGACCAGACGGGTGTGCTGTATTATGAGCTGCTAAAACTGGGTGAAACCATCAATGGACAACGCTACCGAACACAATTAATCTGTTTGAAGAGAGCACTGGCCGAAAAACGCCCGGAATATGCGACCAGATACGAGGCAATAATTTTCCATCATGGCAACGCTCGGCCCCACGTTACTATTCCGGTTAAGAACTATTTGGAAAACAGTGGATGGGAAGTCTTACCCCACCCGCCTTATAGCCCAGACCTTGCCCCTTCTGACTACCATTTGTTTCGGTCGATGCAGAACGCCCTCGCTGAAATACGGTTCACATCAGAGCAGAATATCAAAAATTGGCTTGATTCATTCTTGGTTGCCAAGCCGGCGCAGTTCTTTTGAGATGGGATCCACAAATTTCCAGAAAGATGGGAAATAGCCATAGCTACAGACGGGCAATACTTTGAATAATACTATTTTACATGTTTTTCTTAAATAAACGTTCAAATTTTGAACAAAAAAAACCGCACGAAATAAATACAATTTCGACGAAGTTGTAAAGAACATTACAAGACACTTTAACTAATTGTAAATTTAAATTAAAAGACAGTTACATACCCTAGGAAAGACAATAAATAGGGGGTTCTCAGAAATTGGTCATATGCAACAAAATGACATATATGTATACAAATATTAAAGCAACAAATAGGAGAAATAAAGGAAAACTTACTGGCAAGTCAATTAGGGGTCTTAGAAAGAGATTTATTGCTACCAGAAAAAATAAAAACAGTAACATTACAAGTGACAAACTAACAAATATAGTATATGATAACGAAATAATATTGCAATAATATTTATAATATTAAAATAATATTTGCAATATTATTCAAATATACAAATTTATAGAATAATATTTGAACCTATTCCAAATAAATGTAATCTTCAACTAATTACACCTTATGAAACATTTATAATGAATGAAGAACACAATTACGAAGATATAAACGGTACCATTAATGTTAAAACTTTAAAATTTATTAAAACTTATAACAGATTGTACAGCAAAAAGATTTAAACAAAAATCATCATGTAACTTCAAGAAACATTCGCAAGTTGTAAGAAAGCAATTAAGCAATAACGTCGTTATAAACAAAACATAATTGCCACAATTATAGTATAAGTTTAATAGGCACAACATAATAAGATCCGAAAATTGTAAAATTAAAATGAATAATATTAAATAAGAAATTTTTGTAATATACGATGAATTTGTAATACCAAATATCAATAATGTATCAATTAATAATATTTTAATGAAAATCTCCGGAGGTACGAGCAAAATAGGAAATGAGTAGTAGAATTAAAAAGCAGTAATTAAGCGCACGAATATACTCGTATAAACGCAAAAATAACATTCCTCATCATAATCACATTTATAACAACTCTTATCTCAATTTTAAAGAACAGTAATAGGTTAGGTTAGGTAAAAGTGGTCGTTGAAAAGACCAACCCACTTAGTCCTATTGACCCATTGTGACGCCACGTAGGAGACTATTACGTCTATATTCCCTCTATCACTTGTAGAAGAAAGCTCCTAATTGGAGATTTTTCTGGAAGAGATCTGGGCATGTGCAGAGTAGGTGGAGAATTGTCTCATTCTCTTCCTCGTCCATGCAGCTTCTGCGTAAATCATTTGTAAAGACGCCAGGCGTTTTTGCATGCTTGCCTATAAGGCACTGTCCAATGATGGCACTTATGAAGGCGCTGAGATGTTTCCTATTAAGAAAGTTCAAACTCTTAGAGGATTCAGACCCACCTTTGGCCAGATCTGTATGGTCGCTAGAAATGCTGATCAAAAAGTCCACCTACGGTTTGTTCTTTTGTTAGCATATAAAAGGTGACCAAATACAATAGCAACGATAGTCTTTTCCAATTGTACTGTTTCAGAATGACATCCAGTTGTCGAAATATTCAGTAAGGTTTGTGATTTCATCGTTCATCGCTTTACGTTTGCCGGACGTTCGGAAAATATTAAAAAAATATTACCGAAATTCTGGGTCAGATTTAACTAACTACGCAACCCGAATTTCGTCGTGAGTTCGTCCGTCTTCATGGCTTCAGTGTGCAAGCAATTCGTCGCACCGTTTAAAAGTTTGAACGCCTACATCCAGGTAAGACTGTGCTGACGCAAGAATTGAAGCCGGACGCACATAGACAACGCCGTGAATTCGCTAATTAGGCGCTGGATATGTTGGCCGGAGATCCGGATTTTGGCCAAAAATTCATCTTCTTATACGAGGCCCATTTTTGGCCCAGCGACTATGTCAACAACCAAAATTGCCATAATTGGAGCGAACAATCCAAAAGTGTTCGGCCAAGCATCAATGCATCTACAAAAATTGACTGTTTGGTGTGGCTTATGGCATGGCGGAATCACCGGACCTTATTTCTTTCGAAATGAGGAAGGAGACACCGTTACGGTCAATGGTCTTAGGTATAGAGCTCGACAACAACGATATATCCGACCTGTAGATCTAACAAGACATCGCAGCATGCCATAAAAGCGATGCAACCCCCGATGTTGTGAAGGAGAAATTTAGCGACGGGGTCATCTCCCGGCAAGGGTTAATCAATTGGCTGCCGCGATCATGCGATTTGACACCGGTCGATTATTTTTTCTAGGGCTACGTCAAGTCCTTAGTCTACGCTAGTAAGCCAACCACTTTGGATGAGCTTGAGGCCAACATTCGATATGCTATTGCCGGAATAACGTCGCATATACTGGACCGAGTCATTAAAAATTAGACCGACCGTTTGAAGCACTGCCGGCGAAGCGGAGGCGGCCATTTGAATGATGTGCTATTGCACTCATAATGGCATGAACGTAGCTTCAAAATAAAATGAGAATCAATTTCATATTTTACACCGTTGTTGCTTTATTTAAACTTTTTTTCCAATCGTTCTTATCTAGTCACCCTAAATAAAGCAAACTATGTAAAAATAAAAATCGAAAGTATTGGTTCTTTGGAGCAGAATCCTGAAGGGTGTTACGTCGCAAGCGCTGCTACCATTCAAAATTTATTAGTATATTGCTGTATCTATAATCATATCATTATGCGCACCCGGTAAATGTTTTTTGTTGCAATTCGAGCAATTCCACCTTGATCAAAAACTGGAATAACCATAGTGTGGCGCTGCCATTGTTCCGATTTGAGTTCTTTTTTTTTTGTTAAGTTGATAAATCTGTTGTTGAGTAAATCTTAACGTCATAGCTTGACATTTTCAAAAGTTACGTAGCCAAGAGTATATCTATTTCTGTGTGTGTGTGTTGGCGATTTTTTACAATTTTAGAAATTGATTTAAATTTACAACAACGAACTTGTATTAAAATTTGCGTATAAAACGGATTTAATGGTTTGCGAACGTTGGAAATGTTGGAAAAGTGTTTCGGCAACGATTCTCTAAAGAAAACGGCCATTTACCAGTGACACGAGCGGTTCAAAAGTGGTCGTGAGTCAATCGAAGATTATGAACGCAGTGGCAGACCATCGACATAGAAAACCGACGAAAACATTGATGAAGTAAAAGAAATGTTGGTCAATAACCGCAAATTAACCATCAGAGAAATATGGATCCGTCCAAGACATTTTGGTTAATGATTTGGGTTTCCATCGTGTAGCAGCAAAGTTGGTGTCAAAAGACCTCAATTTCATGCAAAAAAGATACCGTGTTGACGTCGCAAAAGAGATGATTTGCGAGGCTGAATCCGATCCCACATTCATCTGGAGACGAGACGTGGGTTTATGAGTACGACATGCAATCCAGACATCAGGCAAGTGAATGGCGTTCACCAAATGAGCCGAGGCCAAAGAAACCACCTCGTTTTCAGTCTAAAAAGAAGGCAATACTCACGGTTTTCATGGATTAGAACGGTGTAGTGCATCATGAATTTGTGCGAGAAGGCCAGACAGTAAACAAAGAGTACTCGTATTATTTGGGAGTTATGAGATGTTTGCGTGAAGCAATTCGCCGAAAGAGACCAGAATTGTGGGCAGAAAACTCATGGATTTTGCACCATGATAACGCACCGTCACACAGTGGCATCACTATTCGTAATTTGTTGACAAAAAATGCAACAGATACCATCCAACAGCCACCGAATTCACCACCCTGTGACTTCTTTCTGTTTAATCGAGTTAAAAACCCCACTACGAGGAACGCGTTTCAGCAGCCGAGAGGAAGTAATGAAAAAATCGCAGGAAGCACTGACATACCGAAAACCGAATATAAAAAATGTTTCGAGGATTGGATCAAGCGCTGGCATAGGTGTGTTGCAGTCGATGGGCATTACCCTGAAAGGGACAATATAGGTTTAGATGAATAAACTTGTATTTGCAATTTTCTGAATGCGGAAACTTTTTGATCAAGGTAGTATATTTCATGAGTATTTATTGTGTCTGTAATTTTAGTTTCGTAAATATTCACAGAAGTATCAACAATTGAGATGTGATCGTTGCTATCCTTGTTTGCACTGTGAATAACCGCAATCATGGTTTGATTGTCTTCTATTATTTTCCTTCGGTTTTCAATCGTCATTACTCTGTCGTTGGAATTTCCTTACGTTTAGTGTTTTCAGGGTGATTAGACAAACTAATGGTCGGTGATCTGTTGGGCTTCTAAGTATTCTGCCATAAAGGTAAGATTTTAAGTATTTTGCGGCTCATACAATCGCTCAGAGTTCTTTTTCAAAGGTGGAATACCGAGTTTCGTGATGGTTTAACATACGGATAGCGCAGCTTACAGGATGCTTTTCCTGTGATAGGACCACGCCTAATGTATAATTTGATTCGCCATTAGTGAGTATGAATTTTTTATTGAAATTCGGGTATTTTGGAACAAGATCCGATGTTATTAATGCTTTCAAACTTTCAAAGCTGTCAACGTAATCGGTATTTCCCAAATCGATTTTGTTATCTTTTTTAAAAAAAAATTGTCGTGGACTTTCTACCCTCTAGTAGTCTTTTCTGAACTTGTGGGTGATGTCTGAAAATGCTTTAATCTGTTTTGTTGTTCTTAGTTTATAACTTTTAACGGCTATAATATTATTTGGGTTACATCTTATACTCTCCGTGGTCACAATACGACCTAAGAATTCTGTGTCTTTTTTTAGAGACTCACTCTTGTTGAGATGTACGTTTAGATGTACCTGTTTTAATTTTTGAAAAATCTATTTTCAATTCATAATGTCCGTCTCTTGTTGAATAGGCTATTTTCATAACACCATTTTCATCAATTTCGATCTGATGGAAGGCTTCTGCTAGACCAACAGTTGTGAAATAATTTGTTCGATCTCCCTTGTCTGTCGAAGATATCATCCATAATCTGTAAGGAAAAGTTGAACGATACAGATTGGTGCCGAATAGGGTGATTTGCTTCATAGTCTTATACCCTCCCCGATTGTTTCAGTTATTTATTTTTTTTTTAAATCGGTATATCATTGACTGTCTTTATATGATGTTTAATCGAATCAGTAAATGGCAAGTCACTTCCTTCTTCATAAAAAATAGATGAATATTGGATAACAAGGCGAGTGATTGCTTTCTTCTCTTCTTCGTTTAAGTGGTCAATTTTAATTTGATTTGAAATTAGATCCTTGCTAGTCTCCGTGTGATACATTTCTAAAGTCCCCATGTACTTGTTTTTCGTATTTTTCAAACGGTACTTCTTCTTTGACTTTATTAAACTAATTATATCGGGATTTTGATTCCGTCAATGTGTATCCTTTGAAGTCAAGGAGTTCTTCTAATGGCAATAAAATATTGTTCCCGATTAAACCGTCGGAAGTGAGGTGAAAATTACATTGCAGACACTCTGCGGTTTTATCTGGTTTTTTGAACTTTTTAAATAAAGGAATTCTTACTTTTGAGATTATATACCGTGGTGTTCTGGAATTTTGACAGTCTTTTTGGTTTAATTTGCCATTTTGGGTGACATATCCCCTTACTTAGACTACTTGTTTCTGACCCAGGGTCAACTAGTATTCTTAATGGATAGCTGTTAGTTTCAACAACTAATATACGTATATAGGGAAGTTTCCCGAAAATCCGAATTTTCTATGTATTTGCTAATTCATAGCCGGAAGTGTATCAATTAGTTCGACATCGCTTTCATTACTTCTAGTATTATTTGTTCTAAAATTTTATTTTTCCTTAAGTTACCTGAGTTGTTTTCCAAGGATTGATGATTTCTGTCTTGGTTGTCAGTCTATCGTCTATTGTTCACCTGTTTATTGAAATTTCTAGAAGTACTTTGTTTATTATCCTGGCCAGTATTCGTATATCCCATTTCGTGCAGTATTTGTTTTGCTGCTTCTAAGTTGTCCAGGTTTCGCCAATGTAATAAACTTTTCACAGGCTCTGGGAGTTTGCTGATGGATATACCTAAAGCTATTTTGCAATTTTGTTCTAATTCTGGACTACTGACACCTCTATCAGTTTTTGTTTTGTTACTTAAACGGCTGAGAACTACATTTAGATTGTTATAAAATTCCTGATAATTTTTCATAAACTTTGTAAACTCGTCGTATAACTGTTCTACTAATTTTCTGTGTAGGAAAAAGATTTTTTTTTGTTTTGTGCCAGATCTTAATATTTCTGTTGATTTCGATTGCTTCCTTAGCTCTACTTATTAACTAACCTCTTGTGATATCGAAAAAAATTAGTTTACTAGTTTTATCGTATTTACTAAGAGCTGGGAAGATCCTGTCTACCACATCGATAAAGTTATACAGATTATTTCTATTGCCATCGTAGTTTGGCAATAGACTTAGATAATTAATTGGGGCAATTGTGAGAGTTAAACGACTTGCTGAAAGTGATGTTTCCGAAGTTTCCATGGTGTCTCAAACTCGAGAGGCCTGTGTAGATCAACACGGTTCCGTCACGCTCTTTTTAGTTTTTCCAGGATGTTACTTTGCTCGTTTCACTTTTCATTTGTTTAAGTTTCCAGTTGATTGAGTTTCCACTTGTGTTTTTGTTTACTTTTCTTATACTTACTATATTTATAAGCTTTCTTTTACCGGATTCGCTCACAGATGGAGTTGTCGACTCCGCTTAATCACTAATGGCTTTAACCACTTTGCTCAGCCACGAAAATCTTTGTTTTTCTCCGAACAATGTTTCGTTCTTACACAAGCTTTGTTTTTATTTTTACGAACTTTTGGTTTTACATAATTTTATTCTTTTTAATACGGGTGAACTTTTCTTACACGAACTTTTCTTCTTAGCGGCTATCCTTATTCGAATATTACCTGCGTTTACTTTTATTTAATTTTCCCTTCAACGGAAAAAAAATGTCTTCAATTTCTCCTTAAACTGAGGTCACTGTTAGTGAGTCGAGTCAAATATTTGAACATAACCGCGATTATTTACTTATTGCGTACTCACGTTTTGCACCGATTGCACCTGATTGGTATTTAAACATTATGTACTCGTAGTTTAAAAAGAAAAAAACATCATTAATTTTTTCGAGAGATCCACATAACACTCTCTACTGCGGCTACTGACTAACACAATCTTACTACGGGCGACTTCTAATACATTAACACTGAACTTTCCTTGAATCTTTCCACAGGTATACTCCTATTATACAATATATAAGATAAGAATATAAATCTTGAGTGTCACCTTGTTGCCTTGGGAATTGAATGCAGCTTGTTTGTGCAAGTGTAATATTCGTTGCACTAATAAGCTGACGTTTATAATAAGAATATAAAAAATAGATATAGGAACATATACGAGGGTTGTCTGAAAAGAACAATGATACAAGACATTTTTTCTCAAATTTTTTTTTATTTATCTACATAGTCTCCTTGTAACTCTACAGTGTACACACTTCTCCCAGCGATGCTCCCATCTCTCTAACCCGTCCAAATAGTACTTGGCGTTTTTCTCTGCAAAATAATTGTGCACGGAGGTGATTGCCTCCTCATTTGACGAAAATCTCTGTCCTCCGAGCGCAGTTTTTAGATGAGGGAACCAAAAGAAGTCGCTTGGGATTAGTTCTGGTGAATAAGGCGGATGGTCAAGCAGTTTAAACCGTAATTCATGGATTTTCGCCATGGCAACCGCTGAGGTGTGAGCGCGTTGTCTTGGTGAAACAGGATTTTCTTTTTCTGCAAATGTGGCCGTTTTTCCGCAATTTCTGCCTTCAGCTTGGCAAGTAATGATGCGTAGTATGCTCCTGTAATGGTTTTTCCTCATTGAAGATAATCGATTAAGTTAAATCATTTACTATCCCAAAAAACTGTCGCCATCACTTTCGCAGCCGAAAAAGCAGTTTTTGCTTTTTTTGGAGCTGGCTCGCCCTTTGCAGTCCACTGTTTTGACTGAATTTTTATTTCGGGCGTATAATGGTGTATATAAGTTTCATCTACAGTAATTAATCGGCGCCAAAACTCGGATTTATTGCGCCTAAACTGCGCCAACAGAGCGTTGGAAATGTTCATTCGAACAAGTTTTTGTTCTAACGTAAGCAAACGCGGCACCCAACGCGCGGACAGCTTTCTCATGCCTAAATCTTGATTTAATATGTAACAAACACGTTCTTTGGACATATTTATAACCTCTACTATTTCTCTCACTTTAATTCGGCGGTCGTCTAACACCATTTGGTGAACTTTAGCAATGTTATCGTCAGTGGTTGCAGTTTTTGGACGTCCCGAACGTTCATCATCTCCCAAGCTCTTACGGCCACGTTTAAATTCAGCTGCCCAAAATTTCACTGTGGTAAATGATGGTGCAGAGTCCCCCATACACAGAGTCCAGCTCATTTTTGATTTGCGCACTCAAACGACTATCAACTAAAAACTGCGCGTCCAAAATGACTGAGACTTCGTTAAGTAACTGTCAAAAGATACACAACTAGTATTCACTAGCTTTTATTGACGAGTGCCGCTATCTTCACGTTGCGGTCGGGAACCTCTTAACCGTTCCTGCTTCAATGGTGTCAAACGCTCCAGCAATTTCTCCCTATAGTGTCAATATCGTTAGCGTATTACTATCGTATTTGACTGTCAGTTCGGCACAAATCATTGGAATCTCTAATCCTTTTTTAACACCTAATGCATTGGTTGTGTCACTACCGATTTTTTGGGGCCGTGAATATTCTCCCTGGCTCTATATATCCTGTCTCTCTATATGTTGTCATATATGAGCTTAAAATCAATAAACAGGGGGTAGGTGTCGATCTTAAGTTCCTGGGTTTTTCCAAAATCTCCTGTATGGTGAGATGGACAATCCTTGCTTTAAGTAATTTGACAGGTAGACCGCCTGTTCCCGTGGGGTTTGTGGTCCTAAGTTTAAATTTAGCTATTATTTTCTTGATGTGGTTGGTAAAATTGTTGTTGGTCGCCATCAATGTTGAATGTTTTATTCTCTCTGGAAGCGGAACAGTAGTTGTTGCCTTTAAGCAGTCTACAGAAGTAATCTTTATATCCTTATCCATCTCTGTTAGGTATTTGAGTACCGCGCGAATTCTTTTTGCATTTTGCTTAGACTTCTGAATACCTCTCCATGAGCTGCCGTCGTTCCTTACAACGCCCCCTTATACGGCTCTTGTTTCGCTTTACGCTCTAACAACACTAATGGTCAAACGTTCGGACATCCAGGGCACTGGATTTGTATTTTACAAACTAATGAATTTGGTTGTTTGTTTCTTGTTCAGATGCCTGTAAGGTCCCATTTGTGGATCTTGAGGCGTGTAAAACACAGTGCGTGCTAGCTATGATGATTTTCCGTCCTGGCAAACCGATTCTTGATGTCGTGTTTGTTTAAGCCAAACGTACTACTGTAGTATTGTACAACGCCAACCTTTGTATTGAAGAGAAATTTTTCTGCTACAACACATTGCACTAACACTATGTGTGACATAGCAATCTCCAATTCCCAGGTAGTTTACGATTAAGTTGAAGTATTTAAATCTTTTAGAATGGTAGGTTATCCTTAGTAGATTTCAGAAGTTTACGGGTTCAGAAATATGACAATCCTGACAGCCGACATTCTTATACGAAGTTGTAAAATCAGGCGCTTTGAAAACGATTTTGGTGTATTCCATCTCCAATTTAAAATACTCTGGGTATTACCGGTGTTGCTGCAGCGACTTCCCCTTGGAGAAAATTTCCAAGAATAAAAATCCCTTGATAATTGGTTGATTGATTTTATGTCTAAAGAATTGATTTTATTACAATCGTTATTACAAATTCATTTGAATACTTACATTTGGTACCTAATTCTAGCAAAATTAAATTCCAAAGGAAAGTGCGGCAGCCACAGTTCGAATCTATCTTATGTTTAACGCTTTGTTTTTTCTTTGTCCGTGACTTTCTGGTTTTTTTTTTTTTTTTTTTGCGCCAATTACTCATGGAACAAAGGACGTTTCTTCATCTCTGTTCAGTTTTGTGAGAAAGAAAGAGAGGGAACGAAGACATAATTTTAATAATTCAGCGAGACAAATGCGGTGGTGCCAAAGTACTGCGATGTTAGGTGTAGCCAAATCATAGAAAAATATCGTGTTGAAATTGGCTCGATGACAACCGGTGTGCATTTTATTTTAACCTCAGTGTGCATACATATGCGCAATAGAATAATTTCATTAATACTAACAATCTAACATATCTAGAATATGTATAATTGAGATGATGAAACTAGGATCGTAATGATACAGCGCTATAGTCAGTGCTAGTGCTCATATTTTCAGTCCTAAAAGAATTAAATCGTAAGCTCGGCTATACTATTTTCCATTTTGACGAGAAGTGTATCTTTTCAAAAATAACCATCAGCAGACAATCGTTAAAGATCAGACGGAAAGTTAACTGCATTGAAGAGACCAACAGATTCGAATTTTGCCAAAGAATTCGTCAGAGAATGACCGCAATGTCTACAAACCTTCATATGTCTGACCAAGTGCACCTTTCGACCTCAGTATGACGTAATATAAACAAGCAAAATTATCTACAATTGAATGACAGTAACGAATAAAACCTCAGTCTGAGCGTGTGCTATAGATTTTCCGGCTTACAAAACTTTCTAGAGAAATTCAAACGATCAGATACGAGTACAACCTTTTCAAGCAATTTTAAAGAATATTTCCTGCAATATTTCATTTGCCCAGATACTCAGATTCCTCAGATATATTTTCGTTAATAGTACTAATGGGAAAACTGAACGTCATGAATATAACTAAAGCACACGCGTTTATAGGGCAACACCTTCTCCCTGTCTGCAGACGTAGCGAAATAACGTGTTCATCTAAATTTTACATTGGCACGTGGAAATTGGAATTAACGATGGTGGGTAGTTTCTGAGTTCCCGGGGTGGAGATACCAGTGTATATTAAATTTTCTTGTGACTAATTAGCACTGACAAGAAGGTTTTACAAAAATAATATTCAACAAAATTCAGGATTTTTATCCCAGGTAGATTGTGTATCTATAATACATAGATAACTCCAATAGACGGACGATTTCTCGGATTTTAATGGTAAGGATATACTCGTCCATATGTAAAAACGCAGCCATACAATTAGTGAGATAACTTTGTACAGGAAATGTCTAAACTGAATTTTTTTATTTCAATTCTTAATATTAAAAACTGTTTCTGTTACCTTTGCGTGTGTAGTGAAAGGTGAATAAAATTTTGCTGGAAAGGAAAAATACAAGCAATACCAAAGACTGTAGTTTAATTGTCCTCAAGGAGTCGCTTAATCCACTGTCGTAATGTATCGCACTCTATCGTGCCCTATATCTACATCATTGATCAAAAGAAATGTGCATATATTCGTATCCATATATATGCACATACTCGTACGTTTTCACGCCTACTTAATCCCAACGACTACGTGCTCTAGTTCACAGAGGTGTAGATCCAATGCATATGCGAGTTCTGTGAAGCAACAGATTGTACATATAAAGTGCATTCAAAGAAATATTTTTCTTTTGAAAAAAAAAAAAAAAAACAAAACAAACAAATAAATAAAGAAAACCACTTGCATTAACAAAGTGTTTTTTTCTTTCTGATATTTATGTCACTTGACTCATGCTTATAGCTTTTAATATCATTCATTTTAAGGACTTGTTTATAATGGGAAATCTAACAAGTAAGGAAGCGCCTCACATGGTTTTTATTTTGATTCATCTGACTATGGGCAAACATGTTTCTGTTTGTCGGAATCAGTTTGATTACAGATGATTTGTATTTGGGTTCATAGCTCCTTCTTATAGATGTAAATTTAAATCGATGTTCAAGGAATCAGGCACAATCTCAAAGATTTGCAAATAGCGCGGAAGAAAGGAACATTTTAGAGAAGAGATAACCAGGTACCGATGAACATTGGTTTTAGATGCTTAAAAGACTAGAAAATGCAGCCTTTAGTTTTTCACATTCGTGTTGTTTGGCTCAGAAAGCGCTCCAGCTTATAATGGAGGTTATACTTAGAGCCGTACAAATGGAAAGGGAATAGAGTCCACTAACAATTTTATTGGGGCAGTATAATAAAACAAGTATAGGCAGGAGACAATACGTTCGTTTTTCGAAGTGCTTATTGGACATTTGATTGATCCATAAGCCAGGCGGCACTTTAGGTGGAATCAGAATCGCTGCTTTTCAGCATCTGGAGAGTTTATTCCTGCTGACGAATAATATTCCACCATCAGAAAAAATGTGCAATTCAACCTGGACGAAGGCTGACAAAGTTTCCGCCCACCCAACCTAAATGAAGTCAAGACAGCTATTTCCAAGCATATGCACAGCAAAACTGCTGGATCCGATGGCTCAGCTGCTGAGCTATTTAAAGCAGCAGCTTTAGTCTCCGCATTAAATGTTGGATGCTACCCACGGAGCGAAATAACAACTGAGCCCAAACATCTTTCTTTCTCTCTCTATCCCATTTTCCAAAAAACTTAACACATGCTGCGGCATTATAAGTGTATTCATACCCACTTGAGTGTTAAGTTCTTTTTTAAAAAAATTTGGGTCTAAGAAAGTATGCCCAACCTCAACTGCATGCTACTCTGTCAAAGTCGGTAATGACAAAGCGAGATCTTCAATGTCAGAAAAGAACGTCGCTACGGCAATACGTTGTGATGTGATTTCTTCAATATCGTTCTTGAAAGAATTGTGTGAAACTCTCAAGCCAACTAAAGAGGCAAAATTCTGTTCCGTTATTTCCATACGCAGAGAGCGACACCAGCGCGAAAGCCATGAGAAGCGATGTGGCTTATTTGGGATAAGTAGGCAATTGAGCAGTAAAGTCTTGCTTTAAGGCACAAGAGCTTGGACATCGAAGAACCTGAATGAAAAGTCCTTCGGGTAGTTGCCAATCCCATTTGTATCCATGGAGAATGGAGGAAACGTTTAGACAGCGACTTTCAGCGATATCAACTCCGTCACAAAAGCTCGGATAACCCGATTTAGATGGCTAGGTAAACTTGAACGCATGTAGAGAACCGACACCGCAGTAGAGAAGCGCATGTAAGATAGCGCAAACACTGGAGGCAACTAGCAAAAGACCGCATGAAAAATGTTAACTGGGGGCTTGGTCCACCCCATGATGTTGAAGCATGTAAGTATGGAAAATGAGGCAGAGACCTTTTTTTTGCGATATTCCAATAGTTTTGTATCGGCCTCATTTCTGACCCTATTGCAACTTCACTCATTTGAGATGAACATTGTAATTCTACTCTGATTTTTTCCAAATCTTCCTTTCCCCTCACTTTCTCTGAGATTCTCTGAAAGGCTGCAAGGAAGATGCATCGCGCTTTAACTTTGGCCTGCAATATTCCGAAAAGTATTTGTATCCATATTATAAGTATTGTACAAGCCAAAATCAAACAAATACCCAATATACTTACATAGTAGGACCCTGACACGTACCTTCTCTATCCCGAGTATGCAGCATCTAATTTGATATAGGAAATTTTGTGCATATTTCGAATAGTTTAGAGGATGAATATCGAAGACGCGTAGTATCATACATCAAGTGTTTTGTTAGATCAAGTTGTAATGCATTCTGAAACCAACCAATCATCACATATCTAAAATACAGAAGATGAATGGTATCATTTGCGACATTGAAGTAGTTGAAAAATTATTGCCTAACAACTTGGAATTCCCTGATTATTTCGAAGGTTTTTATAAGTTTGGAATATTGGTTTACAGTTTTTTTGCCATAGCAATGGTAATAATCAATAAACGTGATCGAAAACGTTTTTAGATATTCATAAATAACGTTGGTCAGTATTTTTTTTTAATTAATTGCGACACTAAAACAGGTACTAGACAGTGGTTTTTGTCAGACATAAAATCGACTCCATTATATGCCTGATATTTTCGTCATCGAGAATGCACTCATTGTTTCGTACTACAATAGATTAATGATTTTTTGTTCATATTTTCCAACTTTGTCATTTTCCAGCCTCTTAATTTTCATGAAAACCTCTTTTCGACTAATCTGATGGACATCTTCATTGTTCACCGGATCACACTATTTGGCAGCTGCTGGAAATGCTGCTTAAATAACGGGTGATCAGATAGCAATGATAGTTTTTCCAATTTTTATGTTTCAGCCCCTGTCAGAGTTACCAATGACAACCAGCTGTCAAAATATTCAGTAAGGTTTGTCATTTTATCATGCATCGTTGCACGCTTGTCGAACATGCGGAAATTATTAAAAAATATTATCGAAATTGCGGCTCAGTTGTAAATACGCAATGTGAATTTCGTCGTGAGGTCGATTGGAATCATGGCTTCAGTGTGCAGGCAATTCGTCGCACAATGAAAAAGTTTGAGGGTGAGTAAACTGCATAGTTTATCGAAGAAGACCCATAAATGTCGATTCGGCGCCAATCAGCTGAACTGGGCATCGCCGGACAGTCAACTCGGCTTATTTTGCGATTGGATTTGGACCTACATTCCCATAAGATTGTGCCGGAGCTAGAATTGAAGCCGTACCAATGCCGTGAGTTCGCTACTTTTCTCCTGGAAATGTTGGCCAGAGATCCGGATTTTTGGCTCAGAAAAATTGTCGTTATTGGAGAGAAGAAAACCTACAAGTGTTCGGCCAAGCGTCAATGCATCCACAAAAATTGACTGTTTGTTGTGGTTTATTACATGGCGGCATCATCTTTCGAAATGAGGAAAGAGACACCGTTACCGTCAATAGTTTCAGGTATAGAAGGATGTTAACCGACTTTTCATGGTCAGAGCTCGACAACATCGACATATACGGGCTGTGGTTTCAACAAGATGTCGCTACATGCCATACAAGCGACGCAACGCTCGAATTTGTGAAGGAGAAATTTGGCGTCTGCGTCATCTCACGGCGAGCGTTCATCAATTGGCCGCCACGATCATGCGATTTGACACCACTCAATTATTTTCTCTGAGGCTGCATCAAGTCCTTAGTCTACGCTAACAAGCCAACTGCTTTGGAGGAATTCGAGGCCAACATGCTTTTGCCGGAATAACGCCGTATATATTGGACCGAACCATCAAAAATTGAATCGACCGCTTGAAATACTGTCAGTAATCGGAGGCGGTCATTTGAATGATGTGCTATTCCACACAAAATGGCATGAACTTCGCTTCAAAATAAAGCTAGAATCAATTTTATGTCTCGGACCGTTGTTGTTTTATTTAAATTTTCTTTCTTATCGTTCTTATCTGGTCACCTTTACATGGGATCGTAGATCCCTTATGGATCAATGATAAGGTTTCTTTTAAGTAAACGCTTTATTCGACGCCTGGTTTACTTGCTGTTGTTTGCATCTGATGTTGTTCTGCTATTAGCCTTTCTGATATGTTGATGAGTCTGCTAAATAACATTTCTTCATCATGCATTCTTAACATGGATATATGTAGCGCGCTTACAAGCAATCCCAGAATCTGCTGGTGTTACCACCTTTGTTGCTGAGTAAAAATGTTCACAAAGCTGAAGATGAAAGTGCTGCTGTTGTCAATTAGAGTGACATTCGTCTTCCTCGAGAGTGCTTGAGAACTTAAAATTTTCTCTGCTAATTCCTTAAAGATTGTGCACAACTAAATTCATCATATGTTATGTTGGCATTTTTGAAGGGCACTGAGATGTTTTGGACTTTCGAACGAAGTCGCTCTTCGTAGCTTTTTTCTTTTTGTTATAAAACAGTCTCTTAGTAAGAGCAAAGGAGCTCAGAGTTAGCCGAAGGAATATCAATATATTTGTTTAAATATAGGGATTAATCCAACTAGATCCCAATGTATCTGACTAAATTTTAACAGGCAAGTGGCTGCAAATATTATGCCACGATCGAATTTGCTTGCGAATTTTTTCTGGCATCCGCCAAAGCCCAGAAAAATGTTTTCAGACTTCCGACAAACGATTTTCGACTTCCAGTCGTCGCAGTAACGCTTATCAAAATCACGTCACAGTACGCGATGAAGTCGTTTGGGTACGCTATGTCATAGTGGAAAATGTTGAATAGTATCGGCGCAAAGTCACATTATAGCAGAGTGTTACATAACTTTCAGTACACACTGTGCCCCACAAAACAAAAAAATATAAGCCGGTTATCTTTAAAACTACATACCAAACCCAGTAAAAGTGTGCAAATAATTCTTCATTGACATTTTACGGTTGCCCCGGAGCACATTGAAAATATTTTTTGCAAATAGCATTAGTTTTTAACGTAAGGAGGAGACCCGCTTACAATATTGCCTTTTTTCACAATTACTTGTCTCCTGGTGAGCATATTAAAATAATCGTATAGCAGTGGGTTACTTGGACCTAGCCAGCCTTCTACTGTCAATCAAGCAGGCATCCGTACATTGTTTTTCTGCTTTTGTGTTATTGGATATCAAAGACCATGCTAGACACGTCATGAAAGATATCATGCTCCCACTTAAAACCGAATTGCTTTTCCGGAACTATTTGTATGTCCTTGTGCTCAACCCGGATTGAGCTTTTATCCCTTTTGAGTAAGGAATTCACCACCGTTGTCGTTCAATTCGCTGGATAATGGACCTTATTCATTGGATTAACAAACAAGAATGCGCTTCAATTGGGAGATGCCGAAGCATAGTGTTCAGAATATCATCGATTCTCACTGATTTCTTATATACTCGTACATCTCAATAATGCGGAATATGATTTGGAGCTCTTCCTTTGAAATAGATACCTCCTGCCGGTGATGACATTATTTGTCAAATCATGGGTTAGACCTGTGTTCTCAGATTACTAGTTCTCCATATCATTTTGAAGTTAAAAATTGTGCAAAAGAATTCAAATTTTCAAGACTTGTTTTGGTCCAACGACATCACTTGCCAGTACACTTCCTGCAAAATCGCCGCTATGTCCTCTAATTTCGTCGATCACAAAGATGTTGTCATTATTCACACCTTAACTTGCACCTACACATACTCGCTGCTAACAGTAATTGTTCGTTGTTTGAGTGATATTTGAGTGATACTTTGATTTTTCCTCTGAAATATTTTATTTATTTGCGGGAACATATTTGGTTTATTAGTGTTTGCAGCCCAATTTTTATTGCTCCAATACGAACTCGTAAAAGTCATGTAATTCTCTTTTACTAATATTGGAAGGTTTTTGGTCGACGATTATGTCTGTCAGTGGACCGTCTGTAGAGAGGGCTGTTAGTCTCTAGAGCAATATGTTTTTGTATTGGTCCAGTGCTTAAGTAGTTGCTTTGCCAAATGTATTTTTATCGTTACTGTGTTGGTACTGATATATCGTGTTGTTCATAGCCCTTTTATTATTTCGTCCTATCCTCTCGTTCGACAGATTCATGTTGAATGGTGGGCAGAGCGAGTTCGAGGAGGGAGATCTTGTCAATGTTTTGAGAAAGTGTGCCTGGCACACTTTACTATTATTGGAAGAGAAAATGTATAAAAAATTTCATTAGGAACGGTTATGACGGCACTGAAACCAACGTTCGTTGTCATAGATGAACATTCATAGACAGTTTGAAGTATGTTAACTCGCGATAGTCGGCGTTATCCGTAAGCTAAACAAATTGGGAACCGTATAGAAGCTGTGACTGGAAAGCGACGGGCTATCAGACGTCTTAAGACCGCCGAGTTGATAGATAACTTTGTGCTGACTCCATCAATTAAATAGTATAATAGGTTTCCTCTACTGTTTGTTACATTATTAAATTAAATTAAATCTCTGTTTATAGTAAAATGATAATTCGCCTCCGATTTCATCTCAGAAATCGAAAAAGAGCTCTGCGATAAAAAAAGATTGATTGAGTGCAAAGATTAAGACCAAGTACAATAATTCCCACTGTTCCTGTATCTAAGCCATTTGGCCCTGGGTAGCGAGTCAAATAACCAGAATAACATATCAAACTCTCGGTGTTTCAGGTGCTGTGGCCTGGACACTTGGAATCAAAGGTTATACCGTGTTATCAAACTTTACCCAATTAACCAGCATTTCCTGTGAAAACGTTGAAACGTTGCTTCTTAATCGTAGTTTATTAAGCGACAATATTAACTGCCCCAAAGATCTACAAACTAAATTCTACATCATATTGGGATTCATCTCACCAGAGTTGGTCATTACGAATCTATGTGAAGAATGATGCGTGTCATTAATAACCATACTCAAGTCTTTAATTTTAAAAGCAGCAGGTTCGCAATCAATAAAAAAGGCCTGTATTTGAAGAAGATATCAGTTAAAGTTGTTACTCTTTGGGTCTCTAGTAAACGGAGCAATGTGGGTTAGGGCCGGGAGTCACTATTTTTCAAAATATTTTCAAGTAATGGTGTTAAACACGATACCACCATATAGAGCTTATATACATGTACATATTATCGTATGAAAATGTTACGGAATTTGATGCTCATTTTGAATTTTTTTAACGATTTACTTCACATCAGCCAATAGAAGATCACATGTCCACAATTTAATTAAAATTACACGGCATTTAGGTAGTTTCCGAGAAACGATCAAACTTTTGAAGGCATTCCAAATACTTGTTGAGGACCACCTAAAACTAGCAATTACATGGATTCCAACAAAACGAATTTACCGAATTCAAAAATCCCTTCGATAAAAACTGAACTGAAACGCGAAAATTCCATCACACAGGGCACATAAATTCTGTACGAGTATCTCGATAAATAGTATTTATCCCCTATTTGATGTGGTTTTTGTTAGCAACCGAACCTACAGTCAGTCCGTAATCTGTCAACTCCTACCTTCTGGAGTACGTACTCGTACGTGTTCAACATAAAGGAATTTAAAAATAAATTCCTCAAATATTCCTCGACTAGAACAAATACTCGTAACGAAATATTTGAATTTTGTCTCAACTGCGTAGGGAATTTATAATACAATTTTCACAGGCTAAAAGGAAAGCTAAAAAGCACATCATCGAAAACGAGCACACAAATAACCGAGACGGAAGGAAGAATTAGTAAATCCTGCGAAATTATAAAAATTAAAATCAATCCATTGATCGTTTGTTTTTGTTGTAAATTAGGGACGATTGAACGGTCGTGAGACCTTTTCGAATGACCCCCGTTGGTTTTCCTGGTTTCGGTCGATTGCCCGTTTTGGTTCCTAGCCAAAATGATTAATGAACAACCTGATTGAGAAGCGTTTCAATGTGCTGCTACGATACACATCTTTTTCCCCACAGGAAGCCATTCATTTTAATTCGTCGTTGAGTTTAAATGCCTCTTGCTTGATAAATTAAATGAAAGTAATTTGAATTACGGTGGCGTCTGTCAAAAACCGTTCTCTGATCAACTGTAGTTGATTTATTTTTCCTACAAATATAAAGAAAAACTTTCCTTTTTCCCACATACAATTAGTCAAAATATTTCTCTCATTTCCATTTAGGTCTTAGCTTTTCTTTAAAGCCAATGAAAGGACATGAAAGCTATGAAGCTTAATGTGTATGCTACGTGTGTACGTATGAATTTTATGATTTCCTGGAATTAAAATGAGAAATTTATTTGATTTTCATGTGGTTGACACAATTCTAACACTCTAACACCCCCGCTAGAGCAGTCGAATAAAAAAGTAACCACCATCGCATTAGCGAAAATGACAAATTTGTTACTTCTTTTTTCACTTTATTCAGCTGAATGTGGTGGGTAGTATTTGTATGGCTTGGAATACTGCCTGCAGCAACAGCTGTAGTACGTTTTAGTCCTTGCTCTTACGATGTACAATACGATTTCTAGCGGCTTATTCAGATCGTCTAATTCTGATAAATGTTACCCTTGTATACTTAGCCTGGCATAATGCAATAAAAGAGAAATATAAGAACGAAATGGAATGTAATGCGATTAAATGTGATATTTACTTTCGGGGATTTCCCAGGATAAATAATTGAAATGTTCAATATAACTCATACGGCACTGTGTTGCGTTGTTGCCGTTATTGGCCCAGGAGCCAGTTCTACAGCGAGTCCTGGAGTTAACTCCTACTGCATGGTTTCAGTGCCAGATCCCAGTACCGATTCGGGTGCCGAGCATCAATGTGGCTGCCGAGGCCCATGCTGTAATGAAATTATCGCTTTTTGAGGCGAAGGGCTTTAATGCCGCCTTCATGCCATATGCCGACTCATAAGGTATATTTAAGATCTAATCCAGAAGGATTTCCATAATGAGTGGGATTAAGTTTGGGTATTGCATTACATACTGGGTGAATTGCTCTGCCTATGCAAGTTTTCCGCTAAGCTTTGTTAAGAGTGATATAGAGATTCGGGACATGTGATTTACAACCCCAAATACACCAAATACTCGTACATCACTGATGTGCACATTACTTAATTAAAGGCAATAATTGGATTTTACTTTATTTTTATGTTTTTTCATTGGACTGGGACTCCTTAATTTAAATTTTGTCATAAAAAAGTCTGACAAAAGAATGAAAAATCGAACAATATTTGTGTCTAGTCAGTTTGAATTGACGACCACCAGACAACTGGCAGTTTTTTTTTCTTTCAATAACTTTTTTGTTTGCAACTGACTGTGAATTGATTTCATTTTATGACATTCCTAAATTTTAACGAGCTGTGCTGGAATTAAAAATACTTTCGAGAACAATGCCGGGTGGTTGAATGGCGCATTATTTTAAATGGGTCACCGTATTGAAGTGCTTATTCGTTCTGGTTTTGTAAAATGTTTAATCGATAGAAATTCAAGTGGAGGAATGAGTTAGTTTGTTGTGTTCTTTTCAGATATTTCTAGTAAAGAATAATTGTTACGAGTGGTTTAGTTGTTTAGTTGATTATGTTACATTATATTTTCACAAAAGTAAAATAAATCGCTTTCGTGATTTGGTGTAATCGATTTATCTTTCCTACTTAACATAAGGACTTAATGTTGGTAAAACTGTTGATTAAAGTGTGTACGGAGGCTTTTATTGTGGGCCTGCTTGTATTATTATGTTTTTTTTTTAAGCAAAAGCAGATGAATAATCAAAACATGCATTAAAAATCAAAGCGCATTTCCCAGTTCGCTTAACCTTGTGTTGGTTGAGTGAAATGCTCTTACTAACGATGTTTCGTTTCTCTCGGTAAAGAAAATTTAGAACACATGCTTTTGAAATAACTTATTACAAAGTAAACTTGTGACTATATCTTTAAAATGGCAAAACGAAGGTGATTCTATAAGTTCAATTTAGTTGGTTATTTTGTATTGCAAGATCAGATATTTTTTATCCTACAAACTCAGTGTCGTAGTAGGGCGACGTCACGGAAATAATGATGGTACAAGGTAATTCACAAGGCATACCACTTTGATCAAGAAGTTCCCGGCCACATCCAACGTGTGGCGCTCCCATTGTTGCGATTTGAGTTCTGTTTTTTTTTTTGTTAAGTTGGTAAATCTGTTGTTGACATGTCCTCTAAATCTTAGCGTCATAGCTTGACACTTGCAAAAGTTACGTAGCCAAGAGTACATCTATCTCTGTGTGTGTTGGCGATTTTTTACAATTTTAGAAATGGATTTAAATTTGCAACAACGAACTTGTATCCAATTTTGCGTAAAAAACGGATTTAATGGTGCACGAACATTGGAAATGTTGGAAAAGTGTTTCGGCAACGATTCTCTATAGGCACGGGCGGTTCAAAAGGGGTCGTGAGTCAATCGAAGATGATGAACGCAGTGGCAGACCGTCGACATCGAAAACCGACGAAAACATTGATGAAGTAAAAGAAATGTTGGTCCATAACCGCAAACTAACCATCAGAGAGATAGCCGAGGACTTGAACATTGCCTATGGATCCGTCCAAGGTATTTTGGCTAATGAGTTGGGTTTCCGTCGTGTAGCAGCAAAGTTGTTGCCAAAAGACCTCAATTTCTTGCAAAAAAGAGACCGTGTAGACGTCGCAAAAGAGATGAATTGCGAGGCCGAATCCAATCCCACATTCATCTGAAGACGAGACATGGGTTTATGAGTACGACACGCAATTCAGACATCAGGCAAGTGAATGGCGTTCATCAAATGAGCCGAGACCAAAGAAACCACGTCGTTTTCAGTCAAAAAAGAAGGCAATGTTCACGGTTTTCATGGATTACAACGGTGTAGTGCATCATGAATTTTTGCGAGAAGGCCAGACAATAAACAAAGAGTATTATTTGGGCGTTATGAGAGGTTTGCGTGAAGCAATTCGCCGAAAGAGACCAGAATTTTGGGCAGAAAACTCGTGAATTTTGCACCATGATAACGCACCGTCGCAAAGTGCCATCATTATTGGTAATTTTTTGACGAAAAATGCAACAGATACCATCCAACAGCCACCTTCACCTGATTTGGCTCCCTGTGGCTTTATTCTGTTCAATCGAGTTAAAAAACCACTACCGGGAACGCGTTTGAGCAGCCGAGAGGAAGTAATGGAAAAATCGCAGGAAGCACTGATGGACATACCGAAAGCCAAATATAAAAAATCTTTCGAGGATTGGATCAAGCCCGTTGTTCGTTGTTGTAAATTTAAATCAATTTCTAAAATTGTAAAAAATCGCCAACACACACAGAGATAGATGTACTCTTGGCTACGTAACTTTTGCAAATGTCAAGCTATGACGCTAAGATTTAGAGGGGATATCAATAATACCAACCGTGAAACCCCACTTAGGTGCTTCTGCAAACACCCTATTCAAGAAAGATGTTGAAAAGCCCACATGACAACGAATCGCTTTGCGTAAGTCCTTGCTTGATATTGAAGGCTTTTAAATCGATGAAGAGGTTGCGTGTATCGATTTGGAACTCCTGGGCCCTTTCCAAGAATTGCCGGAATGTAAAAATTTCATTTATGATAATCTTTCCCAGCCTAAAACCATAGGGATCAGTCAATTGCTGACAGAGGAGGTTTAAGGCGTTCAGATAATACGGTAGACAGGAATTTGTATTCGATATTGGGAAGACATATTCCCCTGTAGTTCGCCAAATTCTGCGGATCTCTCTATTTATCGGACCAACAACGCTTAAGTTTTATTAGTCGACATTACAGATGACTTGATGTATGGGAACTTCAGTTTTCTGGTAACACCTTTCTAAAACCAAAACCTAGGTGGAGCACCTTTTTCGTTTCTTCTGGGCAGCCTGTTGTTTGCGATTCTTTTCAAGTCGAAATCAATCTTGTTCTTTTTATCACTGCTCTCCACGTCCGCTGTTATTCTAGGTTTGTCCGTCGGCATTCTTTATTGAGTCAGAGGTTTCTTTGCTGAGTTGTAAGCCAGTATATCAGAAGCGGTCTCTCTGATTGCTCTTTAGCAGTAATGCCCCTGGTATTTTACGTTCGATGCTGGTAGCATCGTGCTGGCTATAGTTATTATACAGGGCGTCCCGCAATTCGTCAACAATAATTTGGGAAAAGATTCATGGGTATATTCTACAAAAAAAAAACGTTCAACAGTAGGGTCTATCTCCAATGTCGACCGCATTTATCGAGGATTTAAGAAAAGGCTTACTTTGATGTACACTAACCCATGTTGACGGAATTTGGTACTAACGGTAGAAACTTCGTGTTGGACACTGTTTTTAGAAGAAAGACCAGCCTTTGTAACGGCGTTTACACAAAGTTGATGCCTTGTTGGAATCTTTAGATATCCAATTTCAAAGCCTGTTCATTGGCAATGCTAATTTTTGAATTTGAGAGCACTTTTCACCAGAAAATGCCTAATTAACATAACGTTTTACATTTTTTTTCTTAGGAAAGTAACAATAATAAAAAAACATCATCAATAAGTTTGCAGAAAAACGCACAGATTTTATGATACTTGGAAAAACCTGTAACAGTTAAAATTTATAAAAAAGGTTTTTTTTTTGCTTTAAGCTCCAAAGGCTATGAATAAAAAATGATTTTGTGTGCTTTTAGGTAATTTTTATTTTATGTGTGTACTAAAACAGTTATTACAGGTGCTCAAAGTGTCCTCCTTGGTTTTGTATGCTTGCTACAGCTCGTTTTTAGATTTCAATGCAAATGTTTGTTGATGCTGCTGCCTCACTTTTGATGACGTTTCGAAAATATGCTCTTTCAATTCACGTAAAGTTGCTATTTCGGTTGAATTAACAAATTCTTTCATTCCTTCCCATACAAAAAAAAATCCAATACTGTAAGGTTAGGATATCTTGCAGACGAGTGAACTGGTCAATTTCTTTCTATCCAACGGTTACCGTACTTTTCATCTAGCCACATTTTAGCCTCACGACAATAGTTAGCTGGAGCACCGTCCTGTTAAAAATATGATGAAACTGCAAAAGTTAAATCAGTGCAATGTCTTCCAATATTTCTGGTAAATCATTTCGCATAAACTCCAGATAGTTTGTAGAATTCAACCTCGGTGGTAGTTTGAAGGGGCCGATTAACTTATTTCCAAGTACACCTGCCCACATACTGACATAATTCATGTCTCCTTGTATGTGGAAAATTTGTGATCCCATCTCCTGTAAATTGAGATTCGTCTGTCCAAAGAATTTTGCTAATAAACTCGTTGTCATCCAAGCTCCGCTCCAGCAACCAGTTAGAAAACTCAATTCTCTTTTCCAAATCATTGAGAAGCAGTTCTTGTACAGGTGTATGGTGCTATGGATAAAGATTTTCTCCATGCAGTACATTAGAAATTTTATATCTGGAAACGTTGAATTGATCAGTTGTAACAGTTTCCAGGATACTTTCATCAGCCGAAATCCTTCTTACTTGTGGGGCTCCCGCATTCATTCGCGTATTGGAAACTAATCCTGTTTCTCGAAGCCTTCGATACGAATTTCCAAATCCTCCTTTACTAGGAAATCGACGGTTTGGATAAAGTTCATGGTATCTTTATCGCACGCTAGTAAAACTTCCATCGCACAGCACGTAAACATAAATAATGTCTGCGTATTCTTCGTTTGTAAATGCACACATTTCAAATAGCGTTTCTAAGCAACCGTAACCTTAGCGTAAAAAATTAAACTGATGAATTATTTATTTTTCTGATCTTTTATACCATTTTTGTTTGGGAAATTTTCGAAATAGACCTTCAAATCCCAAACCAAACTCTTTATGAGAACTTTTAAGGAGCAAGGTAAGGAAACGAGTATTTTGACAGGTAGCAAATAAACAAGCACGCTTTAAAACTCTATAATAGTTATGCAATTTTAAAAAAATTTGCAAAATAAGTAATACTCTTACGATTATTGTCAACTGTTGTTAGAAACGTTGGTAAAAAATCATAAATCCATTTTTTTTATCTGCTGCAGGTTTTCCCAAGTACCATAAAATCTATGGGTTTTCGGAGAAAGTGACCTCAAAATCAAAACTTAGCATTGGCAATCAAAATACAACAAGCTTAGAAATTAGATGTCTAAAGACTCAAACAAGATATCAACTTTATTTAAACGCCGTTAGAAGGGCTAGCATTTCTTCTAAAAATAAAGTCGTACACGAAGTTTCTGCTATTGGTTCTAACAGAACAATTTGGGCTAACGTGGGTCAGGGTACACCAAAGTAAGCCTTTTCTTAATCCTCGATAAATACTGTCAACATTGGAGATTGACCCTTACCGTAGATCGATTTTTTTCTTAGAATATGCCCAGAAATCATTTCTCAAATTATCGTTTGACTTTAAAGTGATCAGTCTCACTCAGAAGCCCGGTTCTATCCTTGTTTTTTCAAGCACTGTAGTCTTCATCTTTTGCTACATTTCCTAGCTTAGCACTCTGTTCTATGTCGAACACTTGAAAAGTTCAGTGGTTTCACGGCTAAACTTTATGATGACGGTGATCACAATATGTAAGTATGTTTGCCGTTTAACTGACGTCGAACACTACTAATTGTGATCCTTGAGATGTAAAAACCGCTTACTAATTATAACAACGGTTTTCCTAGCTCACGAATATACTGCTCCGAGGAAGGAATAGTAGGTCGATAGAGTTGATCCATTTCCATACATTTTTCGTACATGGTCAAAAGTTCAGATTGATCATCATCTTGAAATAGCTCCAATAGCAAGCAGTGAGAACTATTTTGGATAAATGGAAATTTAGGATGTGGAGTACGTAGTAATGGGATTATTCTAAATTTTTCCGCAACGTGATAATGTAATTCGCAAGGCCCTTAACCGTAAGGCCGTTTCAGCTAAGAACATTTCATAACTTAGTCGTAGCAATAGTCTACAGCAAACGAAAAGTAAATTCTCCTCATAGGCAGCCTCTTGTGACTATTTCAGGTTCTAACGAGTCTCTGTATGCAACATTGATTCTCCTACTTCTAAGCGATTCCCATTTAACTTTCTTGTTTGGTGCAGACCTCTTCACTTTAAAAGAGTAAGATGATTAAAAGGGCCATTATCCTGTCGTGGAAGATTCCGCAGCACTGTAAAAAATGTGTCTTCATTGCTCTTGTGAACTATATCAATTTATAACTTGAATATAACCCTTAAAAGATCATTGAAATGTTTCCATAGGCATTATAGGTATGTCCGTAGTTGGAACTGAAAACGCCACGACACGTGGAATCTTCAATGTAGTAAAGGATAGGATAACCTATATTAGATATTCTAACGCAGACTGAGATTGCAAACTGAAGATTGCATATTCATATGTATTACTCCATAGCGCCAAGACTGCAACTTTACTTGTTATGAGGAAGAACGCAATTTTATCAAGTTTAAACGGACACAGTATCATGGGGGTCTATTAGCACGCATAACCTCCCGTAACGACTCCTCAAGCTGATAGTTGTATACGCAATAAATGCATACTTTCTACCAAATCGAAGCTACAGAAAACTAAAAATGTGTCCACAAGGGGTTTATGGGCTAAAAATAAAGATCATCTTTCCGAGAAACAGAAGAAATTTTTATCTACTTAAAATAAGTTAGAATTCAGTAAGCATATGCAAGTAAATGAAGACGTGGTTTTTAAGTTTTTAAGTTTGCTTTCCCTTCTGAAAACTAACATGTCCTAACAAAGATGAATATTTATGCAGGCACAAATACATTAACATTAACTCCAGCATTTCTGACAGAAACACATTCACAACTGACCGAAGACAGCTTCCAGACAAAATTTAAATTTTAAATACTAGGCACTCACCGCTTTAGGTCCGGACTTGCTGTATATGGCGCCGAGACTTCCTTAATTTTTAGCACAATAATCGCTGTTATAAATATGCAAATCACGTTTACCACAGTCAAAAGCGCCGATACAATGCCATTTATGAGAAACTCCGTTGGAAGATAATCGGTATAGATGAATGGGTATGACGAATTGCCCGTGTATGGTTCACCCTTCAGATGCGGCATCTTGATGTCGGGATATATCTGCCAAATGCAGGCCAAGGCCCAGAAAAGTCCCTGAAAATAAACAAAAAGAAAAACAAAACTCAATAAACACACGAGGGTAACAATTGCCGAATAAGGAAAACGACAGAGGGAACGAAAACTTATGAAATGGAAGAAAATGTTTAATAAAATTTTTCACAAGCAACCCTCAGTCAGTCAGTCGTTCATTTCATCTATTAAGGATAATGAAATGTTTATGAATGTATAAATGTATGTACAAAATACAATTGTAGCTATGTATGCTTTTACATGGTAGAAAGGATATGGACGCGGTCGATATACCACTTCTCTTTGTAAACATAAACGTATGCCACAACAAAACGAATGGGGGTTGAATTTGTAGTGGGTGTGTGAAAGAAAATTCCAGAACTACGACCGATACCATTGTCGTTTCGCAAACACACATGTGATATCCTTGTTATGTAGATATTCTGCGAAGTCCCGTGCGTCTATAGGCATGATAAGTTTGCCTGGATGTATCGTAGAACCGTATTTGGAGTCCTAGTATTGATTGGTAGAAGTTTATAAATTGTTTCTATTACGGAATTAAGTGGATGTTTACGTGTACAAATATTGATTCCACTTGTATCGTATGGATGATTATGCTGGAGATGAGAAACGGACACGTCCTGATAGTGTAATATCTACAACAACTGATTGGTATTCGCTGGAGGGACTAAAAATAAAATACACGTACATACCATATCTTAAACTATTGTACATATTCATATGATGGAAGGAAATGAACATTTTTCTCTTGTTCGGAATGTTCATTATTTGGCTATAGATAATCAACTGTTGGTTATAGCAACATTGGATAGGGTATAAGGTGTTCGAAAAATCATTTGTACAGATGTAGGGGAACATAAAGGGAAAACGTTTTTGTATTATGAATTTTGATTGTCATACCTAATAATAGAGGGGAAATTGAATGCCCTCCAAGAAGGCTTGCTATTTAACAATTTTGATTGGAATAATATTGCGCATCTTCACACGTACTCGTAATATGAAACTACAACGTTAAGTTATCACCATTGCAAAGTTGACGCATTAGAAGCTGCAGCAACATTATTCTGCCACTAGTGGTTTAAAAGCCACGCCACCCCAAAAAATAGAGAACCATTGTTGCTTCTTCTATTATGTTTTTAGTTTTATTGTAATTGTCCCAGGATGAGCTGTATTGGTCTCCTCTTTTGAATCGCAAATACCAACTACTTATTCGGCTTCGATATTTGTGCTGCATTGGGCCAGCTTAAAAAGCCTGCATTTTGTTCCATAGTCCCACTTTCTTCTTACTATCTCACCACTACATTTCTTGTCGGGTTTATGTGGAGTCGACTTTTTGAACAGACGAGAAGAGGCTTTGCATTATTCTCAACTGTTGTGCTCGCTTCACTGTGTTTTATGACATTATGGAGTCGTTCTCGCGAACTTAATATACTACCTTGCATAGTTTAAGTCAAGCCAATTTACTTTCCCGATTGATGATAGTTTTCGTTGGTCTTTTCGTTTTTGTCTATGAAAAATTATGTGAGTAAAGTCAGCGCCGATTTGTCAGCGGTTGTCCTACACCATTAATAAACTTTTGCTCACCATCTCGCATTATTTCAGTATAGATGGTAGTATTTCTGGCATTGGTACCTATTGCTAACGTACGTAATTATGTGCTGCTCTTGCTTAATGAACATTGTATTTAGTACGGTCAAATCGTATGATTTATAAAACATTAGCTTTTTATATGTTTTCAAGCTAAGTTTCTAGTCCCAAAACCGTCTCTGGCATGACAGTCCTTGTACTTGTAGCTCGATTCTCCTATCTGTCATTTAAATATTCACTGATCAAAGCATTTCCACTCCCGATGCTCTACTTATTTTTACGAATGCTCTCTGCCTACTTGCGCTATCGTAAGTTTTTTATTTAACTATTTATTCTATTCTAATTTGTCTGTTACTGATTTTAACGGTCTTATCGATGCATCATTATAATGGCCATTTCTCTATTATTTCGTTCCATTTAGTTAATAGTTGATTTTTTCAATGATCTCCGTATCTGCTTTGCAAATACTGCAAATACTCACTTAAAGTCTTAAGAAAATTGAGATTACGAGACAAAAAACAATTTTTCTTACAGACACATGACTCATCCTCTTTAAAAGTTGTCACGTGTACTACTAGTCGATTCCTAAAATTGAGTGTGATTAGGTTCGATTTTCTACTTCATCACACCTAAATGTTATATTCATCGAAATTCTATCCTATCTCCCATCAAAGGGTTAAATGAGGAGAAAAACAATTCAACTTTCAACATTTATCTAACGAATGCCGATCAGAGTCAAACTTATCTCCAAGCCCTGATTAATCATACCGTCGAGCCTCCCTGACCAAAACTCAACTCAACTAAACTGAGTTTGATATTATCCGCTCAATATGTCATTGTCCCTTTTTTTTCGTTAATTTCCCTTTGTGTCGCATTCTGCCTTCCGGTTGTCGGGCGTATCTGTCAAAGTCAATGGCAATCGCATAAGTGTTGACACTAAGTTATATCATCTCAGGGAACCTCCTGTTTTCGTTCTCAATTGGCAGGCATGTAACAAAAGAAAATGATTAATTACGTTTCGACAATATCGATCGATGAAGTGTAGTGGCAAGGACATTTCTTTGTCGAGGCGACGGCGACTACGCACGTTGCTCAGGGTTGTGTTGGAGATTGTAGTGATTTTTTATTTACCCCTGATGAAGTATTTCCACTTTTCAGGCAAGCTTATTGCCCGTCAACATGGTACTCGTACAATAATTTTATTCAGATACCTCTCATCCTAAAGTAGGTATTTTCGTATCAAAGGGGGTAATCGGGAGACATTGCTTGTATCATGGGTTAACCCGGTTTCAGGATATTACTACCATCAGATGCTGATTAATGGATGTTTTTATCCTTGCTGTTGTTTTACGAAATTGCCTCAGCAAAGCTGTGATATTGCATCTGTAGAGGGTGAAATAAGAGGACTCAATTAAAACACAAGAAGCTTTATTAAACGATGAATTATGATAAAAGTTTTTGTATACTTTGCTCGTATGTGAAGCGACGTTTTATTGACAATCGCTGACAGTGGCACCCACCCCTTGGCCGAAAGAAGTTTTTCATCATGAATTCGCCTGTATAAAGTTCCATTTGGGTTCTGGAAAGACATCATACTGAGGATGGGTACAGAATGTCGGTGTTTATCGAATGAACGAAGTAAAATGAAGAATACTTGTGCACCAGTGATCTATTTTCGACAGACAAGCGGAAAATTTCAATTAATCATGCGAAGGCAATAAATCCAAATTTGATTACTCTTCGACATTGACCTCAGCAAAGACTTTACGGATTCTGATTTCGAATAAATATTTAATCGGTAAACTACCTCGAATACATACTCGTACATATGAGTACTCGTAAGGGTTCGTACAATCGAAATGAGTTGCTCTGGTGTCGTGGGTACGAGCAATTCTATGCTTGGGCGGTATAATACATTATAGGTTTAACCTAATTCGGTCGTCCATTGATGGAATCTTCAGTCAACCGAAACGGTAGTCAATCGTTGCCAATGTTTTGTGATTGAGGAAGGGAATTTTATAGATGTACGAGTAAGTTTGAATTGATAACGAATTGGTTGTCGAAATTAATGCACGATAAATGAGTTGCAAACTTATTCATACAGTGGCAGAGTGTTTCCTTGCTGACATAAGTTTATTTTTTTGCTACTGGCAGTTGACACGTTTTATGTATGAGTGTGAGTAGATATTTTTTGTGACTTTTATGAAGGTTTTCCGCTTCAAATCCACCTAAAGGTACATGCACATGCTTTCTTTCAATGACTTTGGATTGAATGGAAATCTATTTTAGGTTGTATTTTCTATGAAATTTTTGCGAATTCGCAGCTGTTGTTGTGAACGCGAAAGATGTAATTATTGTTTAAAGCTAAAGATCGTAAACATTAAATTATGCAAGACGTTTTTTAAATACACCAAATACTACATATTTCTCCCACGTATTTGAATTGCTACTGGTTCTGTTGGCTAAATTTTGCGGACTTTAATACGGTGCTATTCTACAAAACCCTGCATCGCTTTATAGAGTGAGTCAGATCTTCTCTGATATTGAACTGATTCATTTATTTTACCTTCGACCTTGTTTTTCCAGCCTCGGTTGCAAGATGAACTTCAGTCGTCGCACTTTATCGACTTCGTCATTTTTGCTATTCTCAGTTCGTGTTTGAAAGGCTTGCACATTTGCCGCTTTTGCTTCGAAAAACCGAGCATAGTTTTTGTACTTGTGTCTTCATCTCTCTTATCAAAGAGGTGGTATTGCTAAAGACTGACTATCGGTAGTTCGTTAATTCGCAAAATGAGCATCGGTACTCAAAATTTCTAGGCTACATCTACATATATCCCGGTACTGATCAGTTTCTTGTCACATAGGGAATTTGATTAGGTATATTGATATCGTGCTTATGTGTCATCTGCTGGATGGATTTCTTTGAAAATTCATGTAGCCACCTGCCCTGAGCGTAATAACCAACAGCGGAATATTATCGGGATATAAAACTGTTAAAGATTATCACACACGGCATTTAATAAGATTTTATTTTAAAGGTGGGTTATACCAAAACAGGTCTCAAGAGAATATTTTATTTTTTGTGAATTAACTTGCTGTCATGGGGGTTTCGGTTACCGGTTGATTGACGATTTGATAAATGCATATTTACTCCTCCCTGTCCGTATACAACATGGCTTCTGATAGCATAATTTATTCCACCTCACAGTATAACTTCGATGGGATTAAACTTTTTGAACTTTGGTAAAGGCTTTCTGTATGTGCTGTTCAGTAACATCTGCTTAAGGAGATATTTCCTAACTATCTATATTTGTAGTACCAACATTCAGCGATTAAACTAAAGATATGTATGCTCGGATTATACACATACAGCGTTCGCCGGCACAGCACAGATTCTTTTAAATGTTATCTATTGGACACTCCTTTTAGACAATGTTTGTTATCTTTTCGAAAATATATATTAAGTTAAATTTTTCACTTATTTTTCAAAGAACAAGTCCAATTAGCATAGAAACAATTCGAAGGAATCATAATTAAAATAATTGCACTCCTCGGTGCGTTTAACACTGAGCAACATACGAGGACATTTTAAGATTTCTTATGCTCTCTTCATTTGGAAGGACACTTTTGTGACGGACGAGAATAATGTGTGTGTAAACACGTATAAGGAGAAAATGAGTTGTTGTTGCTGCTTAAGTGCAAGTAAATGGATTGGGCAAAAAAAGGACATTTTGGGCAATGTTAGGACTTAGGCAATTTTTTTTTTCGTTTTTTAAAAGTTTAACTACTATTTAAGATATATAAACAACAAAGGCTTGGAGTGGTTTAGTTTTTCAGATTCCTGAAGGCTTGTTGTAAGTCCTCGTACAGTTGATCGAAATCGGCCTTGATCTTAGCTTCACTATCCTTAACGGGGTCCTTGAACTTCATAGAAAACATGGCGTCCCTGATCACGTTTCACATGATCTTATTATCGGACTGAGCGGTGGATTCAACTGAATGATGAGCCATATCGTAGAAGGCAATGATGTTCCTCGGCATACCAACTGTTTTGTAGAATGGGCAGAAACGATAGTATGAAGAGTAGGAGTTCTGTTGTAGGAAATCGTCCTTGAGCAGCTTGGCAACCTCGAGAGTGATCTTATTGGTATCAGCCAATGAAGCCTTACCGACGAGTTGTACAATTTTCGAGAGATCTTCTTCCTCTTGTAGGATTTCCTTGACCTTGGTCCTAAGTGGCACGAATTCGACAAAATTTTTGTCATAGAAATCATCTATGGCACGCATGTATATACTGTACGAAATGAGCCAGTTTATGGAGGGGAAATGTTTGCGTTGAGCGAGTTTCTTAACCAAACCCCAGAACACCTGTACAATACCAAGTGTAGCAGAAGTGACAGGATCCGAGAAATTACCACCAGGAGGTGATACAGCACCGACAATGGACAGGGAATCCTCACGTTCTGGGTTACCCAAGCACTTGACACGATCGGCACGTTTCTAGAAGGAGGCCAAAAGGGCACACAAGTAGGCTGGGTAATCAGAATCAGCGAGACGACCTGAAATTTCACGAAGAGCCTCAGCCTAACGAGAGGTGGAATCAGCCATCATGGATACGTTGTAACCCATATCAAGTATTCAGACTAAGTGGTACCAGTATAGATGGAAAATTCACAAGCCTCGACAGGCATGTTGAATGTGTTGGCAACAAGAGCGGTACGTTTCATGATCAAGTCGGTGACACCATCGATTTCAACTGACAACTCTGGGAAATAACTAAGTACTTCAGACATTTCATTACCGCATTCTCCGCAACTGACGTAGACGATAACATCCGAATTGGAGTACTTGGACAAGACTTGTGAGATAACAGTTTTATCACAACTGAAAGCTCCGGGGATGGCAGTGGTACCACCTTGGACACAAGGGAACAACGAATCCAATACACGTTGACCGGTCAGAAGTGGATGATTAACGAGGACGAGGAAGTTCTTGCTTAACAAAACAGTTACTTCTGTAACGATAATATAAATATTCTTCTTTTCTTAAGACTCTTCGATGGAATATTCCAATTTACGGGTAAATTCATACTCTTCTACGTTTCAATTAAAATTTTATACTGTTACAGATGCTATCGATTACATCCACAAAATTGGGCGTCGAGGAAAACAAGGTTTGCAACACTGCAATTTTAGTCACCGTATAAACTTTACAGAATTTTTCAAAAGTCATCTGAAGCTGTCAACTATCATCTTCCAGTTAAAAAGCTGCTGAGTGTTTCAGAATAGGTACATGAATTCCTATTTGAATAAACATCAGAAATACGAATATTTGTTAAACCTATTATTAAAATTTTTAGTCGTTCGTTAAAAACTTTAGAAATTCTTCATCGTCCTCCATCCCAACGCTTATTCAAAATGCCATTAAAGCTATCAGCTCTTTGGACAAGGTCAATCTGCTTGCTGCACACTTCGCGGCCAGCTCAATACTCCCAGATTGTGTTTGTCCTCGCCTACACCTGAGTTCCGTCGAATCTTCAATGGGACGAATCCACTTTCGCACTCGTGTAGTGGTAGGAGTTCTTAAAGATCTTAATATACACAAATCTCCCGGCATCCTTCCTCGCTGGCAATACCACTGCATAAGCTTATTCATCAGTCTTACTATTTAGGGATCTTTCCGATTAGATAGAAAATCGCATTTGTCCAACCCGTCCCTAAGAAAGGTGAATCTTCTTCCCTCATTTCCTACAGACCCATTGCACTTACGTCCCTTCTTTAAGGGTTCAAGTCTGATACTCACAAAATAAATGCTGGTGTGCCCCAGGGCTCTTTAACTTTCACTAATGATCTCTTGTCTACTTCTAATACAATATATTCCTTTGCTGATGACAGTTCTCTCTGCTTTTCATATTCGTTCCCGGACTCACGCCCCTGCTCTTCGGCTGGCAGCGTATGTTAAGCTCATTAAATTCCAATCTTAACAGCATAACCAAATGGGGAACTATCAACCAAGTGGAATTTAATGCTCCCAAAACTCAATGCCGTCTGCTGTTATTAAAGCGAAATTTAAATACCCAGTCATTATCCATAAAAAATACCCAATGCCGAAATCGAAAAACTTTCCAATATTGGTATATGTATGTCAGTGACAACATATTCGATATTGTCAAAAATGCTGCGAAATGTCTATATTTCCTCAAGCGATATAAGAAATGTTTTACCTCCTCTGATCTGGCCTCAATATATCAGGTATTCGCCCGCCTGATCCGCCCAAAATTGCACCTGCTACAATAGATAGGATTTAAAACCGTGCGATAAAACTCATAGGTGATACTAATATCAGTCAGTCTGTTACACCCTCGAACACCGACGTAATGTCTCCTCTCCCACTTTGTTTTATCGCTATTTCCACCACCAGTGCTCCATTGAAATCGCCAGTAGCATTCCGCCCATTCAAACTTTCAACCGTAACACCCGTCTCGCTATAAATATTCACGAGTATACCCTCAAGCCCACTTTCGGACGTACTCTAAAATATCGTGATTCGTTCCTAAGCCGTACAACTCGCTTATGGAATGGCCTGCGAGCTCTCTATTTTCTGGTCTCTCTTCTCGTTTCTTACTCCCTAAATTTTCTTTCGCCCGCGCTGTGTACAAAAGAGTGCACAAATCTCTTGAGCGCGCTCATTACAAAAAAAATCCACTAATCCATTGTCCTTCTATCTATATATTGAAGTATCTAGAAGGATACCGCGGGGATTTGTTCTCGATCAACCATTTTTTTCGCTCTGTGATTAGGAACTCACGCAAATAGTAAAGATTTATAGCATCCACTGTATTTGTGTCCTATTTGTATTGTGCGATTTATAAAATCTCCCACAGAACGAAGAAGAAGTATAATTAATCCTTATAAGCAGAAACCCCTAATATTTAATTAATCAATAAGTCATAGAGCTAGAAAGTTGGGGGATACTTTGTAGTACATCAACTGGATAAACCATGCCATTACTACAACTTGGAAGATTTATTATGATCTCCAACTTCTACGTTTTACTCAAGAACCTGTGTCAAGAAATGCTAGAAAGATAGCTGCTATTACCAAACCATGTAATGTATATTGGTGTGAACTATTTTATATGATTGCATTTTGTTTGATCGCAACAAAGTAAAAACATTTCAATGGAGCTTAATAGTATAACTGTTTAAAGTCTTACTGTAGACTAGAAATATTTAATCGACGGTGCTGACATTAGACTTGCCACCTTAACAAATCCTTTCGATTTACTACATATCTACGGCAATTGTCAGGTCCCCTTTAAGTATGCATCAGTTGTTTGTTAGAACCTGCTCTCACAAGCCCCACACTGACACTGGCCCATTTGACACTGTCCTGGATGTTCTGCTGAATATTGTTTTTGACAATTATATTATGAACTGCACTTTCAGCTATACCCCAGATTCGTTTTTATAAATTTGTCATTGGACGCAACGAGGCTAAAACTCGACTGCTGCAACAAATACGAGATGACATGCGATGAATTGTGTTTACATACGCCTTACACAACGCAATTCTCAAAAGAAAATATTGGCGTGAACTTGATGTGCATAATGATGGTATCAAGACTTAATACGGAAGAAATTCATATGCTTGTTGTGCTCAGATAGAATGGAAAACGGCAAAACGACTATCAGCATCACAAGCAGAACTTCCATTTCTCTCTATCGTCATCTTAATTAGTCAAAACCTACCGCATATTACTGAAACTACAATGCAGTGTTACACGTAAGAGGGAATGAATTCTCTTGAAATGCTGAAGAAAGGGAATGAAAGGCTTTTGGCCTCAATCCATAAGTGTCCCTCTACATTTAATAGGCAGACTACATTAAAATTTGTTGTTGATTTTTAGGCTACAACTCATCACACACGCTTTTAGTTGGCCTAAAGAAATTAGGTCTTTCGAATCATGTCCGAAATCGAACAGCAAACCGTGCATTTTGCAAGCCTCTATACCACCGTCTACACCACGGTCACCCAATTGAAAGGTCCGGTTACGCTCATGGAAAGATCACTTTTTAATGATGTTGCAAATGAACGCATCACGGCTGATATTTGCGATCAGTTGCGGTGACGGATGAGCTCAAATACTTCATCTAGCCAATTCTTAACCTCATGACCATAGTGGGCTGGAACACTGTCCTGTTGAAGATATGGTGAGTCTTGTTGAATCTGTCCTCCAATAGTTCTGGTAAATCATTTCGCAAAAACTTCAGATAGTTTGTAGAATTCAGCCTCGGCGGTAGTTTGAAAGGGCTGATCAACTTATTTCCAACTATTCCAGCCCACTGGATTTGTGGTGAAATAATTTATAATTTATGTCTTCTTATATGTGGATTGTCCGCAGCCCACGTATGAAGATTATGAAAATTTGTGATCCCACTCTTGTAAATTGAGATTCATTCGTCCGTCCAAGAAATTCTGCTCTTATCCAAGCTCCGCTCCAGCAACCAGTTACAATACTCAAGTCTCTTTTCCAAATCATTGGGAAACAGTTCTTGTACAGGTGCATGGTGATATGCAGTACATTAGAAATTTTATATCTGGAAAGATTGAATTACAATGTAAGACGTCTGATGCTGATTGATGGATCAGTTATAACAGCTTCCTTTTTTTTCATCAGCCGAAATCCTTCTTAATTGTGGACCACCCACATTCGGTCGTGTATTTGAAACTGATATCGGTTCTCGAAGCCTTTTAAATACTCCTTTACTAGAAAGTCGACGGTTAGGATAAAGTTCATTGTATCTTTGTCGCGCACTAGTTGAACTTCCATTGCACAGCCGATAAACGTAAATGCAGATACTATATTTCAAATAGCGTGTCTAAGCAACTGTAACCTTAGCGTAAACAATTAAACTGATGAATTTTTTTTTCTGATCTGTTTCACTATTTTGGTTTGGTAAATTTGCGAAATAGGCCTTTAAACCCCAAACCTAATTCTTTCTGAGAACTTTTAAGGAACAAGGTAAGGAAATGAGGGTTTTGACAGGTAGTCAAATACTTAAGCACGCACGTTTTAAAACTATGCAATTTTAAAAAAATATTGGAGAAAATCGGACTATGTCATCCAGAGATGTTGCTCGGAAATGTAATACCAACAAAACAATGGTACAAAGATCTAAAAAACGTAACGGTCTAAAAACCCGAAAAAAACAAAAATCACCAAAAGTTACTGAAAAGCAAGAAAAAGTCGTAAAAGCACGAGCCCGAAAGCTATACGAGTTGATCGGCAACAAGAAAGCGTGCTTGGTCTTGGATGACGAAATTTATGTCAAAGCCGACTTTACTACTCTTCCAGGTGCGGAGTTTTACAACTCGTTTGAAGCTGAGATTCTTCCGCAATCAACAACATCGATTGGGATGGAAAAATTCGGGTCAAAATATCTCGTTTGGCAGACCATTTGCCAATGTGGACACAGAAGCGCATCGTTTATTACAACGGGAAAAATTAACGGAGAAGTGTACATTAACGACTGCCTAAAAAAAAGGTTGATTCCTTTCTTAAACAAACGCGAGGGTTCAACATTATTTTGGTCAGATTTAGCTTCAGCTCACTATGCTCATGCGGCGTTAAGCTTTCTTGTTGCTAAAAATATCGACTTTGTCCCAAAAGACATGAATCCACCCAATGTTCCACAGTGTCGTCCCATTGAAAGGTATTTAGCTTTGGTCAAAGCTAAATTGAGGAAAAGTGAGCAGTGTGCAAAGGACGTAAAAGATTTTAGTGCTAAATGGAAAAGAGCGCCCAAAAAGATCACGGATGTAACTGTCACCAACCCTATGAAGGACATTCGAAAGAAGTTGAGTAAAGATGGGAACCCAATAATTTTTTTTATTTTTTGTAATTGTGAATGAGTTTAATAAAAACAGAGTTTTAAAGCAAATAAAAAAAATTAACATGAATTATGAAAATATTTTTTTTTTACTTTGAAGTTTCCAAATTTTATTCGTTTCAGTCCTTATCATAGCATCTATCGGTTTTTGTGCAAGCTTGATGATATTTTTTTTTATTATTGTTGCTTTCATAAAAGAAAATAGTAAAACCTTATGTTAATTAGACATTTTCTGGAGAAAAATGACCTCAAAGTCAAAAAATTATTATGGACAATGAAAATGGAACAGCCTTAGAAATTGGATATCTTAAGACTCAAACAAAGCGCCTTTACAAATTCTAGTATTTCTTCTAAAACAAAGTCCTACACGAAGTTTTTACCATTAGTACTAACAGAAAAATTTCCGTTCATATGGGTCAGGATACACCAAGGTAAGCCTTTTCTTAAATCGTCGATAAATGCTATCAACCTTACTGTAGAACGATATTTTTCTTACAATACGCCCAGGAATCATTTGCCAAATTATTGTTGATGAACTAGGGGACACCCTGTATACAGCGTGTTTTCTTTGCGGAAATTATGGAGTCGCAGTATGATAGAGGATCAGCTCAGGTTCTAAGGTGGTGAGAATGGCGTGTATTTTGTAAATCACTTAAATGAAACCGAGGGAATCCTAATAGCTTGAGCTCTGTCCTTGTCAATAATCGAATGAGTTTAAAAAGATACGTTTGACAATGAGTTTAAGTGACACTTCCGAATATCTTTCTTCAACTGAGGATGAACCAGGTTCAGTCAGGATATTTTTAATAGGGCTTGTAGGGAATGCTTCTATAGTTTTTCTTGCAGCTGGGTGATAAATGGGTTTAAATATATTTTTTATATAATACATATATTTTTCCACATTTTGACATTTTAACACTTAGCAGGAGGCTTTGTCGAGAATTTTCAAGGATTTGGATTTTTGAAAAATATTCCCAATTTTCACGCAAAATTCTCTGTTGGTTTGAAATGATCTGATGTATTTAAAGATCTTGGGGCCAAATCCCATTCGATAAATTTTTTCAACACTAGATGGATGCCTATGCGATCGAAAGCTTTTTCGAAATCGATTGCTAGAAATGACAATCTAAATGAAGTAGAGCATCCAAACAGCCTATTTTTGCTTTGATAGCTACTTGGCTTAAACTTATTAACTGTTTGGGTTGAGTGGACCAAATGATACGGTTATACGGTTTTGCGGATAGAATTGTTATAGGCCTTGGGGTTAATGGAACAAAACTATGAGTCTTTTGAATTATCCGACCAAGTGTTAGCAAATAAATCACAAATTTCATCTGTAGAACAAACAGGACCAGTCGGCATTGTGATTGAAACTATATATTTGAAAGATATATTACCCGTAAGATACATACTATACTATTCTACCAAACCTTGCTCGTTAATGTACTGGGATTGATTTGAGCTGTGAACGTTTTAAAGTTTTTGAATATGCTGATTTATAGAAGTCTTCTATAAATTGCGTTTGCCTTTTTATAGGCTGTCTGATTAACTTGTGTAGGATTTTCCTTAAAAGACCTCCAAGGTAAAACATTTTCGGCTCTTAGCCTACCGAGTTCCGGATTCCACCAGGGAACATTTCTTGTTAACGCCAGAGAATGGGTGGGTGGGTAACCTAAGCACGACGTTACTTGACAATTTGCCCCAGTTTGCTTATCTGGTTTTAAGTTTTGCAATATGCCGGTTCCTAACGTTTAATTTTAATGCAATTTTTGCAAAAATAGGAAAGTAGTTGCTGTTGTTTAGATCATCTAAGATGAGCCACGATGCCCTTGGTAAAATTTCTGCTGAGCTGATATCTATATGGGTGAAAAATAGGTCGGAGACCCGTTCTGAAGAATGACAAGATCGGAATTAGTAATAAATTCTTCTTAAATAGATCCGCAGTAATTGGTTTTAGGGGAGTATAAAAGTACTCCCCAGGAATTGACATCTCCAGTGAGAATGCATGGCGAGTCTACTTGCTGAATGATATTTTTAAGGTCAATTCTATTGAATATTTGGTCGGAAGGAATGTATACAAATATTATAGTCATTCTAATGTCTATGCACATTTACTCGTATTTCTAAAACTACTGCGACAGCGTTTGATCTAATCCGAATCGGAGGTTTGTGTGGAATGTTATCTTAAATAAGCAAACCGACTACATGCTTTGACGTAACGTTGTTGGGAAGATTGCTAAAATGTCCGATGTATGGTTTAGGTATTATGTCTGTCGCTTGAGTTGAAAATGAAATTGAGTCTCTTGTATGGATATTATATTTGGGTTTTGTTCTTTGATTAAGAGATTTAACTCATCAAAGTTGTTAATGAAACCTTTCATATTCCATTGCAAAATGTTGAGATAAGTATTTGATAGGGTTTTTGTTTGGTCGTTGTTATGGTGAATAACTGATAATTGTGCAGAATTACGTGGGATCATTTTTATCTAATTGTGCATTGGAGAATTTTTGTCAGTTATGAGTTTTAATTAATGAATCGAAAACTGGCGACAGACTTGTTTGGGACGGTTTAAAATGAGTAGAACGTAGGAGTAAGGATGATATATGGGACTGTGTATATTAGGTTGTAGGTGTTTCAGATTGTTGTGCTGGAATATTGTTTGGTGGGGTGAATTTTGAAAGAGGTGAATAAATTATACCTGTTTTTGTGTAGTAGGCTTGTTTTTGGTTTTGAGATGTAAAGGGAGATAACATGGGAGCATTTGGCTCTGTTTTATTAGATTCGTAGGGTTGAGTATATGGAATTAAGGTCTGTTGTTGTTTATGATCGGCAGCAATTACGGCTGGGCGCTTATTATGCCACTTAACGCACATAATACGTGTACACTCTAATGTGTCATGAGGGAGATGGTTGCAGTTTTCGCAGGCTTTGCTTGTGAAGCATCGCTTAGTGGTATGTCCGAATTGACAATTGCGACACCTAATTGGAGAGGTGATATATTCCTTGACTTTTGTCTTATACTCATGCCACCCAATTTCTCCTATTAGCGGGATTTGATATAAATTGAAACTGAATAGAACTAGGCCTGTTGGTTGAACTTTATTTACAATTTTTTGGCAAATTTATATACGTTATTTCAGACACAATTTCTTTCTCTGTTAAATTTATGAGACAAGGAAAAACAACAGGTAGAATAGAGTAAAAAAGATAAACAACAAATTTGTCAAAAGTGCACTTCAGAGAGATGTCGCAGCGAAAAATTAAGGGAAATGTTTACGCTTCAGGAACCCGACTGCAACTAGGGGGAAAATATGTATACCATTAGATGTATTGTAATTATGCGCGTAACATATTTCAACGGTTAATAAAGGCAAAAGAAGAGATCTGTTTTATGCAAAATAATGAAACAACACCTTATTAAAGAAACATGTCCAAATGCATTCGCTGGACACCTGATCCAACGCGTGATTTCTAGTCGCAGAAAATACATTTTTGCTTCACCAAAAATGTTGATCTACTTGATTTTGTTTCCAGTGCATGCCCATTTTAGACGGTTTTAATCACATTGGATACGATTATTTCGCTGTTTTTTTTATAAGATTTGGTACTTCTCTAGCCCCCTTTCTAAAGAGATGTTGTTTTTCTAGTATCCTTAACACTGTTCCAGTGCAGACTGGTAAGTTCAGTGTAGGTTAAATGCTGCAGTTGACTAAACTCTTAGATTCATGATTTTTTCATAACGTGGAATAAACATTCGCCTAATTCTATGTTCAATTTTGTCAGATAGAATCATAATAATATGGTAAAATGTACTTAGTCTGCGACAAATATGGCGCACCATGCATTAAGCGTATAATGTAATACATATTAGAACATATTTAATTGTTCAATTATCTTTTGGGGATAACAGTGTAATACTTGAGAACAATACTCGGATTTAGTTTAAATACATACATTTTAGTTTTTTATAGTTCTTCAATAACTTTGAACGTAACTTCAAAATTTACGCTCAGCATTTAAAAAATGCGATTATTGTTCATGAAATTTTTAGAAACAATTTTTGTCTTTATTGAAAGAAAGAGCAACACCACATATGTATATGACAGTTAATGAAAGATTTTGATGTGCAAGATGGATATTTACACCTTTGGCGGCCACTAGCACAATTAGTCATGTGATTTACTCCATCATGCCTAGTATTTTTGTTAGGTATGGAAACTGCTGTTTCCTCCCGTCTTTTTTCAGCTTCCTGAAGGTCTTCCACGTTTTGTTGAAGATGAGCAATATATGAATACAACAAACAAAGCTTTTGCCAATTCAATTCGAAATCTATCATGACCACTAGCTCTGTTATACCACCTCCATCAAAAGAATTTATTCAGAAAATTAAAAATACAAGTTTATTCATCTAAATCTATATTGTCCGCTTCAAAGTAATTCCCATCGACTGCAACACACTTATGCCAGCGCTTGATCCAATCCTCCAATCCTCGAAACATTTTTTATATTCGGTTTTCGGTATGTCCATCCGTGCTTCCTGCGATTTTTCCATTACTTAATCTCGGCTGCTAAAACGCGATCCCCGTAGTGGTTTTTTAATTCGATTGAACAGAAAGAAGTCACAGGGAGCCAAATCAGGTAATTTCATTTTTTTTAAAACAAATTACGAATAATGATGGCACTGTACGACGGTGCGTTATCATGGTGCAAAATCCTGGTCTCTTTCGGCGAATTACTTCACGCAAACGTCTAATAATGCCCAAATACTCGTAATACTCTTTGCTTACTGTCTGGCCTTCTCGCAAAAATTCATGATGCACTACACCGTTGTAATCCATGAAAACCATGAGCATTGCCTTCTTTTTTGACTGAAAACGAAGTGATTTTTTTGGTCTCGGCTCTTTTGGTGAACGCCATTCACTTGCCTGATGTCTGGATTGCATGTCGAATATGGGATCGGATTCAGCCTCGCAAATCATCTCTTTTGCGATGTCAACACAGTCTCTTTTTTGCATGAAACTGAGGTCTTTTGGCACCAACTTTGCTGCTACACGATGGAAACCCAAATCATTAACCAAAATGCCTTGGACGGATCCATAGGCAATGGCAAGTCCTCTGCCATCTCTCTGATGGTTAGTTTACGGTTATGGACCAACATTTATTTTACTTCATCAATGTTTTCGTCGGTTTTCGATGTCGATGGCCTGTCACTGCGTTCATCATCTTCGATTGTCTCACGACCACTTTTGAACCGCCCATGCCTTTAGAGAATCGTTGCCGAAACACTTTTCCAACATTTTTAACGTTCGCGCACCACTAAATCCGTTTTTTACGCAAAATCTAATACAAGTTCGTTGTTGCAAATTGAAATCCATTTCTAAAATTGTAAAAAATCGCCAACACACACAAAGATAGATGTACTCCTGTCTACGTAATGTCAAGCTATGACGCTAAGATTTAGAGATTTAGATTTTGATCGAGGTAGTATGTATATAAACCATCACTTAATAACAGTCCTGTCAACGGAATGATTAAAGAGGATAATGGCTCTGCATATTAACTTCACTTCCACTAGGTATTTCGGACAAAATTTCTAGGCATTGTTCTTCGCAAATATCATATCTTTTCTGCTGCTGCCAGCCAGAGAAGTGCTGAACATCTAAAGACGAAATTTGTAATACACTAAACGCATTTTGTGGCTTATTTGACACAAATAATTATTTCGACATTATTAGCAAATGCAGGCTTACCTTGCTGTTATATATCTGTCAATGAGTTATTTTGTACTATATTTGTCAATTTTTTACTCTTGGCGATCTTCACTGAACTCATTTTCACTGAGAAATTACAAATGAGATGACAGTTACGCAAATGTACTATTTTTTCGCATATTCCAAGGGGAAGTCAATGTCAACTGTATTTTTTGATACAAAAGTTGTGTCAGATATGATTTTTAATGCATTTAGTAGTGGCTTGTATTCACACCGTTCAATATTAACATAAAGGCGGAATATGCTGGATATGGCACACTATACATCTAAGGGTTAAACGATTCCTTCTCTGACAGGCTTTCATTTTGAGTGCCATCTCACTGTTTTTTGTTGATGAAATATTATTATGGGGTTTGGGTCTCTAGAGCATTAAAAACATTTTTTTATCTTTTATTTAGTCTGGTCGTGAGGCAATGTATCCCGCGATTTTGCCCAGATACACTCATATTTCTTCTCTTTATACTTACAGTAGTATACGAGTACATCCCCGTAAATTCTACTCAAATGAAATTAAATCTAATTCCTCGCAATCACAAAAAGAGAAAATCACAAATAGCCACAGGCAGTCACTGGATTGTTTCTTCTTAATGTAATGATGTTGACTCACTATGTAAAATACATAGATAGAAAAATAGTTATTTCATTTTAATGAGATGATTAGTACTGCAGATATTCTTACTTTCTTCTTATTAAAAGAAGAAAAAAAAAAAAAAACAACTTAGATTGCGTTCGTAACTCAGAGTGATAATATATAAACACGCATGCAGCCCAATAATCGCGAAAAGCTACACCTCTTACCTATGCACCAGAAGCAAATATGTATTTCAATAGTCCATTTAGTTTTGGTGGACTTTGACCATTTTTTCCAGTGCCCAAACATTCGAATAACAAATTTTTAATAATCAAAACTTGCTATCAATCTTGGCCTACTAAATTTAATAAGTTTTATACTTCGGTGCCTACTAATACCTAGAAATACCATATACCTCATTTTCACTACATTGTAAACTCAATGTGCAAAAGTGCATAAACTCCCTGGAAAAGGATGTAAAAAACGGAACTAAACTCAAACCAAAGGGATCACCACCTGAAAACCAGTGTAATGAAATTTAGGGCAATGAGTAAAAGTCACGTCAATACCGTCGTCGCCGCCGAAAATCACGTTTTTTTCGCATGCAACCATTTTCCTATCTCAAAGTTCATATTTTGTTAATTAGAAGGAAAAGTCCGGCTTGCACGTTGCATACCGAAATAAGCCACGTTACACAAAAGACAAGAGAGGAAAAAAAAAGATAGAAAAGAAAAACAAAAACAACTATTTGTACATATTTACTTACACAATTAACTACTGGTGGTAGTAAAGAAGCTGATATAGCCACACCAATTAACGGTCCAGCAGATCCTTGTAACAAAGCCACAGCAACACCTGTACCAGAAGTTAGCGCCCACAAAACTCCCATCCAAAGGGAACGAACATTGCCTCTGGAAAAAGAACACAGAAAAGAAAGTGAAAAGTAATTTTTGTGAAAAAATGTCATCTTCAGAAAGGACTCGTGTTAAATAGAAAACGAAACAACGACAAAAAGAAGAGAAAAAAAACCCGTTTTCATTCTTCAAAGAGGAAATGCCTTTAAAATAACACGCACGCCTGCCACCATTAACCCAAACTTTCTTTAAGCTCTCATCGACGTCTTCGCAAAAGCTTTCCGTCAACATGAGGTCGGTTTGCCTTAATGAAGACGTGTAAAAAAAATAAATTACGAAGCTGTTACTTTTTTTTATCTCAACTAAGGGTAGCAGCAGACAGGAATACAAAAAGCACTGAGTAGTGTGGAGACATACATACATATTATATCTCATGTGTATATATGTATATACTGGCGGTGAGTCGCTACAGTTCTTGGACAGAAATATCTATGATATGTATATCTTGCGACATGTGAACGTCCAATAAAGAAAGAACTAGAGAAGAGCGCAAGTAAACTAAAATTCGTTGTTTCTACAATGTTGACAGTAAAATACGAGGCTTGGTAATCCTATTTTCGATAATTTAAAAAAATATACATTTGTGTGTCAGACTTGACTCAACTTTAACCAAATTCCAATCTAAACTGCAGAAATCATTATGTGATTAAAGGAAGCAGTATATGCAATTGCTACTATTGCAGATAACAATTATTTTTCAAATCAGTGTTTAGTCACACAAACTTATCGAACACATTCTCAATTATAGACCGCATATTCGTCTATTTTAACGTTATGTTTTGGATAGATTTTGCACCTACATATTTAGTGCTATATGACACTAGTCCAACAACAATGAGAACAGTGAAAAAAAAAGAATTAAAAATCGTCAAGGTTTATGAAGAATCGAATTCGTAAGTTCTCCGGCGTACACAAAAGCTTGGGCTCTGTCCGGCCATAATTTGGAAAGGATCTTGGCCTAATTCCTTGAAATGTTCAATCTCTACATGAATTGAAGCCGTTGGATCATGGCACTAATCGGATCTTCACTAAATGGCCACAAAATCATTCACATGATAAACCAGAATTTTATGGCAAAATTTCATTCAGCGATGGAACTGACTTTTGGCTCAAGAAATACGTCAATGAATAAAACTTCCGTAGTTGAATTGAGAACAATTCGAAAGCGACTCTTCAAGTGACACTACATCCACAAATATGTACAGTATGGTGTAACCATTAGTCAGATTGCGATAAGTAAGTGGTGGCAAATGCAAAAAAATTTTCAACGAATATTTGATTTTCGCCGGGGTATCTGTCCGGCCATTGAAAAGGAAGAGTTACGAAGCAACAATAAGCTGCGGATATGGGCGGATCTACAGCTGACAACCCCTGCAAACGAAAGAAGTATAATGAATTTCGGATCTGTACGTGGTCCCTAATAGGCCATGTGCAGCCGAACAACTAACGGAGGCCCTGGAATGCTGCAAGGCAGATGTTACTGCCAACCAAGAAATGTGATAAGATGGGCCGAACAATAAGAGGATGAAAAGCTGCGGCATTTAAAACTGCGATTGTTATCGACGGCAAAAGCAGAGCCTATTTTGATACTGATTTGTTGTTAGAGGCAGACCTAGATCAGAAATCATGAGTTTCCGGTATGTTAACGAGTGCCTCGTAACAATCCATATCGTACGGCCCAAGGCACTCCTCCAGTATTATGGATGTCCGTACGACCCGGGGGGCCAACATCGACTCGGACCTACATCATCCAGGTTGAAAGGTTCATTCATTATCATCGTCGTCATACAGTCTACAGAAAAGCTCTTTCCAAGTTGACTGGGACTCTACTACTATGTTCCCTTTTTCGTTTCGACAGGCTTCGGTTCGTTGTTTGTGTGGATGGCATGGTTTTTTACCTTTTGGTGAGATTTTTGAATCGTATTCCTGCAGTAGCACCTCTCAATTTCCTCGACCTCGACCTCAACTTAAGTCCAACAAAGCTACTGGAGTAGACAGCCTGACCGACCAAGCTCTTCAAAGCGGCAGGCGATGACTTGGTAGGGAGGAGACACCAACTATATAATATGATCGGACGAAAGTATGCCCAATGAATGGAAGATTAGCATTGTTTGTCCAATCCCTAAGAAAGGAAAGGAGACCCTCTGAACTATATCAACTACAGAGGCATTAATATTCTTAACATCGTCTACAAAGTCTTATCTTCCGTATTGTGTGAACGCCTGAAGCCATTTGTCAACAATTTAATTTGCCCATATCAAATGCATGTGCTTCAAATTGATACATAGCACCTATTCATCGATTTTAAGGCCGCGTATGAAAGCATCTTGTCCGTTTGTGCAGGATGACGATGGAGAATGCACGCTGCTCCATCAAGATTGGCAAAGAACTCACCTCACATTATTCTTGAAAGAATAATCCAAAACTCACCCGCCAACAAAAAGGTGAAGATGGGCTTAACGGTCAATAACGGCAAGACCAAGTATATGCTGTCAACAAAAAAGGACACCCAATACCGACGTCTCGGGCAGAACATCACCCTCGACAAATATAAGTTTGAGGTAGTTAAGGGGTTTGTTTACATAAGCTCCGCTACAAGTATCAATTCAGACAACGTCAGTAGCGCTAAGATCAAACAAAGGATAACTCTTTCCTAAAAAGCAACTGACCAGGAAAGCCCTCTCTTGAACAACAAAAGTAACCTAGTATAATACACTAATAATCTCAGTGCTGTCCTATGGTACAGAGCCATGAACTTTATCAAAAATGGATGAAAGTGCTCTTGGCTGCTTGGAGAAGAAAATTCTTCGGATGAGCCGGTGAGTGGAGGAGGAGATACAACGATGAACTCTATGGGCTATACAGCGACATCGACTTAGCCAGAACAGTGAAGATCTAACGACTGAGTTGGCTGAGTCATGTAGAGCGGATGGACACCAATCCTCCAGTCTGTAAATCTTCGAATCGGCCCCATATGGACAGTAGATGAAGACCGTGACTTTGATGTGCGCAAACGCACATTGGATGAAGGCTATGTCCACCCCGGACTGTAGCCCCACTTTAAACAAAAAAATTGCGTGACATCAATGTGGACGATGTGTGCTTCGAGCAGGATGAGGCTACGCATATTACTGCGAGCGAGCCCATTGATTTCCTGAAATCCAAATTAAGTGAGAAAGCGATTTTATCATAAATTGAGATTTGATAATTGGCCGCCAAGATCTTGCTGGAGTATTTTCTGTGGGAGTACATGAAGTGATTATTGACATTGATAAACTATTTACAATTGAAGCTTTTGAAGACAATATACGGCGAATAATTGCGAATGTATGACCGCAGATGCCCCATACTTTCATTTTTGAGACGATTAGTAAAATAAATGGAAACAGATGTCGAAAACGATAGAAATCAACAGGCTTTCCTGAAAACGTGTAAAAAACAACGTTAAGCGAAAGCCGAAAATGGAATCATACATGACAAAGCTCGGCCTATTTTTTGCCAGTATTTGCTCTGTGTTGGCATGCATTAAAAAGAAGTATAGCCCCTAATTATTGAAATCAAAAAATTCAAAGATGATGAAAGTAACTTATCATCCTCTTGGCTGTCAGTCAAACAACTATCACAGTAGACTACTCAGGCTAAAAACTAGATCGTTGTGATTTTTTGTGTTCTGTAAATACATGCAATCTTATCAGGTATCGTCTATGTATTTAAGTATTAATAATATTGGTTAAGAGTAAGAAAATTTATATTTTATGAATAATACACCACATTTTGTCTATGTAATTCGAGTTCAATAGGTGTCTACATAACAATACTGAATAATTCATTAACAAAAATATATTCGTGTATTTCTTTGAATTTACATGCGATCAACGCTTTTTCGTTTTTCGAAGATCGACAATCTATATTTCTGCCACTGAAAAAAAAATGATGAAGAAAATACCCCAGAAACCTCTTGGTCATCATCCCGAGATCTATATGTTTTTCCATCAAGGAAGTTTTGCAGACTTCGGAACAAGTGGAAATTTGAAGGTGCCAAGTCTGGAGATTACACCAGTTTTTGCCAACCGAACTATTGTAACTGCGTGCAGGTGGTCTTAGCTGTATGAGGGCGAGCGTTATCTTGATGAAATAGAACACCGCTTCGATTAACCAAACCTGTCCGTTTTTGCTCTAGTGCCTACTTTAATCTGGAATGGTGGCGACATTTAATTTTATTGTAAAAATCCCATTCTTCATCTCCTTGATTGTGACGCGAGAGAAGAGCAGTGTAAATTTCGATGCTTTGCTGAAGATTATTTTGCGATAGGTGGTGGTAGCCATACGACTTACGTTGAGTTCCCTTGAGAAATCCCTAGGATTTCTTTCGACGGTGGACTTCAGGAGCTCATCGTCTAGCTCTTCTGGCCTACCCGAACGAGGTTCATCCTTTAGGTCAAAATTGATATTTCTAAGCTTTGCAAACCAACACCGACACTTATGTTATACTAGGTGGCGCAAAATTAATCACCCTATCGCATAATTGCAAATGGCATTTATTTTGTAAATGGCATCGTACGTCAATCATATTTGACATTTGTGAACTAGACACCTGCAGTATACAAACAGACAGGCAATAGAGCGCTATACTCTGCAAGAGCGTGGAATCATTGTGCTGATGTTTTTGACCGGTCGGTCGGTGGTTTTAGTGCAGCGTGAATTTCGACGTAGGTTTCCTAATCGTGTCGCGCCAACTGGGTAAACATTCCGGGGCCTAGCTACTCGACTCGAACAGAGCGGAACTACGGGAGATAATGCAGGGCATGGCCGAAACCAGACTGGTCGTTCGGCCGAGAATATCGCGGCTGTGGCTGCCACACAATTGGGCATCACCAGACCGACCCTACAGCGAATTTTAGTGAAAGACTTACACATCTTTCCGTACAAAGTGCAAACAGTGCATCAGTTAATGTCTCTTGACCGTCAGTCGCGTGTGAATTACTGTAAAGCCATCCTCAATCTTGACAATGAAGAGGACGATTTTGTTTCGAAACTCATCATGAGCGACGAGGCGCGTTTCCACTTAAGCGGTTACGTAATAAGCAAAATCTTCATTTCTGGGGCACTGAAAATGCGCGTGTGATGCACGAAGAGCCATTACATCTACTTAAAGCCACTGTGTAGTGCGGCGTTCACGCGGGAGGAGTGATTGGGCCGTATTTTTTTGAGGACGCCATCGGCAATACGGTCACTGTTACTAGCGAACGCTACAGGGCATGATAAAAGACTTATTACTGCCAGAATTGGAGGAGCGGGGCACACAAAGCACGAGCAACAATGAATACTGTGAAGGAAGCGTTTCTTGGTGGCGTAATCTCCCGTTTTGGCGATTTAGCATGGCCCGCAAGATCGCCCGATTTAATCATCTCAGACTTCTTTCTTTGGGGCTACTTGAAGTCGCGGGTTTATGCCAACAAACGGGTTTATGCCAACAAGCTTCAACAATCGCAGTTCTTAAGGAGAATATTCGACAGGAATGTAAACAATTATCACCGGAAATCTTGTGGAAAGTCATAGAAAATGCGATAAACGGGCACAAATGTGTATCAAGTTTGGCGGAAGCTACTTGATGGATATCATCTTTTCAACTTAACAGAAACAATTGTAAAGGTCCAAGTAAAGATTCCCATCATTCAAAATATTTTTTTTTTTATCCAGTAAAAAAGTAGTTCAAAAACAAAATTGGATGATGAATTTTGAGCCACCTTGTATTTGAAATGCATGAACTTGATTGAATGCAGTTGCTAACAGTCTATCACGCGTTAGATACAATTCCGCATGCGTGCCAAATTCTTTGGTTTGCTCCTCCAGAAATGCTTCTCTACCAGTGTAATAATCTTCAAGCGATTTTTATTATTGGTATTGTATGATAGTAATAGTAACATGATCGTAATAGACTATATATGTATGTAATATTAGTTCCCGGGATCGGATGTTACCAACAAATACTACTCGCATAACTATTGTAACATTTCTGATTGGTGTTATCAGTTAATTTTATTAAATTTTTTGTGATCGAATCGTCGACGAATCTTCAAATGAATCCACACTCTTATAATGATTATCATTTTTCTTTACATAATATGGCTTAGATAGCATAGCAAATTCGGTGAGACTCATATTCTGATAATCATATATTACATTACTAATAGTTCCATAGGACGGTTCTCATATCGATCAAAGTTATTTGAAGCATATCCTTTAGCTTGACCGTTGTTCTGAATTTCTTGTATTCAGAAATTCTGTGCATCGTGACCTCCTTCTCAAGGGAAGATGGCATAACTTAAAAGCACACTCGCAACTAGAAACCTGTCGTTCATTTAAAATCATCATATAGATTTTTAAGAATTTTCTACGAATATGCGTATAGGAATCTTGTTGTAGTTGCCTTATTGCTACAGTGGCTTCAGACTTTGAAATAATTATTTTTACCAGAATATGATAATGCGTTTGTGTTATACATGATTGAATACCACTCGATTTCTCTTCATTTCATTGGGACGAGAAGGGTCTCAAAGTGTTTCTTTCGATGTTCGTAAAAAGGACTTTTTTTTTCCACATTAATGTTATAGTCTGTAACGTGTTAACCAAGTTGTTCGTGTTGGGTGTTCGGTGTCAACATCGGATAAAGTTCCGAAAAGTGCTCACCTTCGATTTGCTTGAAATTTTTTTTATACATAGTCTACCACTCAGGAAGGTTAAATCCAAATCGTTTTTTGGCGCAAACCACTGGAAAGGACGAAAAGGACATTTGTAAATTGAAAATCCTTTTAAACAAAGATTCAAATATCTTTTAAACCGTAAGGCATATGTAGGTAAACTATATCTCAAATTAAAGCTACAGTTGAAGGTTTCCATTTGAGATATAAACCGTTACAATCCGTTAAAAAGTTTTAAAGTTATAGTTAATTTTGTAAAAAGATGTACATCTATTTAAGAAAAAAATATATTTTTTAAACCTGTATTGGTGTATTTAAAGTATGACGGGGGTGGCTCGATTCGCTCGCTTACAAGATCTTAACCCTTTTTTCCGCAGGGCTTAACCCGCTCACGCGACTTCGTCGCTCCGCTAAGGGTATGTCAGCAACTGTCAGGCAGGCGCCTGGAGCTAAATTACTTACTTTCAAACTTTTAAACGGATTGTAACAGTTTATATCTCAAATGAAAACCTTCAATTGTAGCTTTAATTTGAGATATAGTTTACCTACGTACGCCTTACGATTTAAAAGATATTTCAATCTTTGTTAAAAAGGATTTTCAATTTTCAAATGTCCTTTTCGTCCTTTCCAGTGGTTTGCGCAAAGAATCGATTTGGATTTAACCTTCCTGAGTGGTAGACTATGAATAAAAAAAAATTCAAGCCAATCGGAGGTGAATACTTTTCGGAACTCCAGCCGAAGTAACATCCGGATATGGACTTTTCCTGATAGAATTTTCAAGGAACGAACTAACATATCCCTGCGTTCAAGAATCCACAAGAGCACATAAGGGTCTTCTGATCAAAATACGATAAGTCGGATTGATCACAATGCATTAGAACGAAGATAAGCACTTTTTTATTTAAAATTAGCCCGCACTCAAGGGGTTATTAGTACCCTTAAAATGTCTACCCACAGTGCGTGGGAAGGAAAGTTAGGAAGGAAGAAAAGAGAAGTACCGATGTACGTTGGTTTTAATGAAGAGGAAATAAAGATATCGGCAGGGCGTTCCATAAGCGAGTTGTACGGCTCAGGAAAGTATCACGAGGATTCAGAGTACATCTGAAAGTAGGCTTGATGAAATACCTATGAGTTTTCATAGCGAGACAGGTGTTACGGTTAAAAGTTTGAAAAGGCAGAATGCTACTAACAACTTCGGTGGAGGACTGATGTCAAAATAGCGTCAAAAGAAGTTGTGGCAAGAGACGTTACGTCAGTGTTCAAACGTGTCACTATTGGCGTCACCTATGAGTTTTATCGCACGGTTTTGAATCTTATCTAGCAGATGCGAAGAGGTATTAGGGGCATAAGACCAGATGTGGGCAATACATCGTTTACATATTGAGGCCAGATAAGAGGGAAAAATTATTTCTTAGATCGTTTGGCGACATCGAATATGTGGCCATTCCAACGCATGTTATTATTGACACACATACCGAGAATGGAAAGTTTTTGTGTTTCGACAATGCAAGTGCCATTCATGGATAATGAATGGGTGTTCAAATTTCGATTTAACGACAGCAGACAACATTGTGTTTTGGAAGCATTAAATTCCATTCTGTTGATAGTTCCCAAATTGGTTAATAGCAGACTTTAACCGTTCTACAGCCAAAGAGCGAGAGAGTACTGCCGCCAGGAAAAGAATATATTGAATTAGAAGTAGAAGACAAGAGATCATAAATGGAAATAAAGAAGGGTGTCGGAGACCGAACGGAGCCCTAGGGAGCACTAGCATTTATTTTGTGTATATAAGACTTGAAACCGTCCAAGTAAGCTTGAATTGAACGCTCCGAAAGGTCACTGCATCCAAACGCATTTATCCCAAATCCGTCAAATGGCTTAGAAATATCAAGTGCAAATATCTTGCTTTCCCCAGATTGATGTTGTTTCCACTTTTTGGCGAGACATGCAATCAAATGGCCAATGAACCTGTTGCTACGAAAGCCGTACTGGCGGTCATTGAAAAGTTTTCGTGTTTCGAGATACTCCATGAGCTGACAGTTTATTAGCATTTTCATAACCTTGGAAGAAAGGACATAAGTGCAATGAGCCTGTAGGAAGAGAGAGAAGAACATTCACCGTTTTAAGAGACGGGCTGGACAAATGCTCTTTTCATTTTCTCGCAAGGAGTCCTAAAGAATAGGATTGATGGAAACGCTTACGCAGCGGTTTTGCCAACGTGGAAGAACACTTCTTCAGACGAATGGGAGATATACCATCCGGACCAGCGGACTTATGCGAGTTAATATGTTTAAATGCTCTTTCTACTACTGGAAGATTCGACGCAATCAAATGTAGGCGGAGACAAATCACAATTTGGAAGTGTTGAACTTGTCACAAAGTGTGCATTGGACAAGGCCAATGTCCAAAGAGCTGACAGCTGGAATGTCATCATAAATGAGCGTTAGCATAGAGGAGGATGCAGAAATATATATAATATTATGTTTTTGACGAACGATGTTGGCGTTATAACTATCAACGTCCGGTATTCGTGTCGGCTGATTTACAAGTTGGGTCAGATTATTTTCCGCGGCGAACATCTCAATACACCGTCCATCGGGTGTTATCTGTCCAGAATGTCGAAGCCAACCAGAATTGTCTATATTGAAATCGCTCGTAATAATGATTTCGGGATACAATTCTTTGTATGGAGTCAGACAGCGCATCGGAGTTGTTAAAGGTCGAATTGTTGTTCAGTTTGGAGCTTTTGTAAATAAAGCAGTAGTGGATAATATGCTAACGGAGATGGAATTTTAACCACATGATATTGAATTCCGGTTTGGAACAGGGATTCTGTTGTGGTGGAGTTTGGTAAGCTACATCACTACGCACGTAAATCGCGGGACCGCTGCGAGAGAAGAATAATGACACTAGTTTGTAGTCAGGTAGTTTCAGATCAGAGTGATCTGAGAGGTGTGGACGGGGATTCACCTGCGTTTTACTAAGTATCCTAGACGTCCGCACATTCCGAGTTGAAAACATTAACTCGGACCACTATGAAACGCCAGGTAGATACTGTAACGAGTTTTAGCATTGGATGGGTACAATGACAAGTGTTCACAAGAGCCTTTGGCGATCTTGTCTCCCTCAACTTCTCTCATAATAATGCTTTAACAACATCAAGTGCATAGGACCAGTTGCAATGCTGCAAGGAGGCCATCAAAAGCGCCGCTTCCGATGTGATAGGTTTCATAACGTGACCACAAATAAGAAACCAATAGTTCGACGATGAAAACTGGCGTATATTTTCAACCAAACGGAAAGCGTGCCATGTAATACTGCATGCCAGGGCAAGAGCTGCGTTGTCTTTCTCCGAAAGACAAAGCGGGAGTTCGAAAAACGCGAAGTGGAAGAGAGATGTTACTATAGATATAAGGTTCGGAAATTGTACCATAAGCTCTTTTTAGCTTGTGTTAGAACAATAAAATTTGAATTGAAATCTGTAAAGATGAGACGCAGTCCATGAAGGGATCACTGCAACGAACTGTTAAACGGCGAAGACGGTCAGACGATAAAGATATCCAAACTTAAATCTTACAAAAATCTGGATTCGGCAGTTTAACCGCCACCCTCATCACAGCTGGAGGAAATGATTTGTTAAGAAGAGTGCATCAGAACATATATACAATTTGGTCAGTGGAATTTATGTCTTCATACAAAATCCTTGCAGCCGTATTTCCAATCTGTTGCAGATCATGGAGAAGACTGGAAGATACTAAATAAATACCCACCACATCTTTCTCAATATTATGGTTACATATGACTGCGTCCACAGAGCTACACAGAGCCGTGTCTGGACCTGTAGATGGAGAACTCCCGCTGATCAGCCAAAGTCGAATCATCTTTGAATCATTTGATGTTAAAATCGATTTCTTTAATATCGTACTTGAAAGTATTGGACGCAACTTACAAACCAAAACCAGAGGCACAACTTATCAAGAATCTGTCCATATTCTCGTGTATGCAGATAACATTGACATAATCGTGAAAAACCAGGGGGTGTAAGTAGGGCTTTTGTGAGCATTGAGCCAAAAGTAGTAAAGATTGGTCCGTTGTCAATGAACGTGTAACAAAATATAATATATGCTGTGGTAAAAAAATTACGATCACCGCCAAAACTTGGGCAAAATGTGACTGTCGGCAACTATAAATTTGAAGTGGCAAGGGAATTTACCTACCTATGCTCTGCAGTGAGCTCTAGTAAGACATTTACGCGAAATCAAACGAAGAAGAAAATTGAGCAGCAAAGTCCTATCCTGCGCAACGTAGAAGATACTATACAAAACCTTCATTACCCCAGTCCTGTTGTATCGTGCAGTGACATAGAGACTCTCAAGAGAGGACGGAAACTCTCTTACCAGATTTGACCGAACAATTCTCCGTGTGATATTTCGGCTCGGCTATACAATGACATGAACAGCGGTGTTCCTGCCCGAAGGATCTTTGATTGCATCTCAGTGGGGCAACGCAGTACAGGTAAGGGTGGCCCATGTAATTGGAAAAAGTAATCAACAACGTTGTGCGCGTTACTAGACTCTACTAACTAGAGACCGAGCTGGCTGGGGTGGCATGTAGGTGGCATGTGTCATCAAAAGTAACTAAATTTAAAGCCGATGTCCCGAGGTCAATAAAGATTGAAATTAGTGCGTAGATAATCATGGGTAAAAGCCATCTACTGAAAAGCAGCTTATGAGTTGATAAAAATAAGTTTCCAATTATCAACTTCAAATCATTTTTGGATTCATGCTTCGATAGCAAGCTCTACAGGAGTGTAAATACGAGTACCTGTGTATATATACATACATTTGTATATACACTGAATACATATAATTCTGGGAACATCATTCAACTACATTACGTAATTTTCGCTTTCACATTCAGTGCTTTTGAAATTGTAAAGATACAAACAAATCATAAGTCATCATCTCTGTCCCCATGGGGTGAAATTCCCTCCTAACGCATATTTAAAGCATCTGCAATGACTACCTATTTAATAGGCCCTGTCAAAAAGCAAGAATAATCTCGGGTAATTTGGAGGTTTTGAGTTTTCGTCTGCCGGAAACGTAGCTTTGTGTACTTATGTATACTTTGACTCTGCTATTTAGCTTGTCAAAGTACGTGAAGGGTGTTTTTAATTACGCTTTCAAACTAAGTTAACAAGCCCAAGGTAATCTACGTATTACATTCCATTGTTTTCTGCTGAAATATTGAGATTGGCGCGAATGGGAAGATTATTGCGAATGTCGTTGGATTTTTAGTTCTCGAGGTATGTACTCGTACCACGCGAATGGGACGTAATTTATTACTTGACGATTTCCTTATCGGAATAATGGATTTTTACGTAAGTCGTACTTCGGATTGGAGTTTCGAAATGAAAATCAGAGTAATCATATATATCAGGGAAATTGGATGTTAATGGCTACAAATTTGTTTTATTGCCCAAATTAATTGCCTTCGACGGGGTATTAAGATGATACTTGATAAGTCCATGATAATTATTTTGCCCAACTTAAGATGGCAAATAAATACGAATACAATTTCAGCCGTTTCGTATTTAAATATCATTTTCGCAAAATTGGAGAAAATTATTCTGATAATGTTTTTGTTTGTTGTGAGGATATTTATTGAAGAGACTTTGAACTCGTAACTGGTTGTTGGTTCAGTTTAGGATTACCATATTACCTGCGGCTTTCTTGGCTAGACCAAGAGCCGATTTTTAATTTTGTTTAGTTAGATCACGTTTTGAAATTTCGATAATTAATCATCCAAGCAACCTTTCGTTGCTGTGTCCATTTCTTGAAATGAACACTTTCCATCTAAAAACAAGGAGAAAATATTTTGAAGTAGACAGAAGTCTGATTTTTCGGATTTTCTCATTATGTCTGGAGTTAGTGCATAGTATTTTTAGTACAAATTGAAGTAATTCATGGTTTGAAGTCGAAAATTATTCAATTATTTCTTAGGGTTGAAAAAGTTGCACTTATTCTGTTGTTTTCTTTCTCTCTGATCTAGGAATATCCTCGATAAAAGAACTAGCCGTGTTTGGGGGACTTAATATAAACTTCCATCATTATTCACCAGGCTTTGAAAGAATATTTTCCAGCAATGTGATTTCTACCCTATTTAGCAGTATTTGCATCTGGCCAGGAAGAAAAACTGTACAGATCTTTTGGAGAAAAGTCGTGCTGATAGTCATATACGAGTAGAACAATTTTAAACGCGCGGTGATACAAGAGCGGTGACTTAACGCTGTAACCTTATTATTCAAGCTGGAGATGTTTCCGTAATCTTACGTATACAGGGCGAAAGGGCATTTATTGATCTGTTTTGATTTTGGCTGTTCCAGAAATCGCTTTCCACTGATGGTATGACCCTGTGTTAGTGAATACCTGTGAATTGTCAACAATTTACACAAAAAGGTCTTCCATATTACACATGTGAATTTCACATGCAAATTGCTGTCATTCGAACAAGTTCTAGCAGTTTGTAGGTTTGTACAACTATTGATAATTCACTTGCAGGGGATTAGTGATGGGTTTAAGGGATCGCAAAGTATTAGTAGGGTTTGGCATCAGTGCATCTATTCCCCCGATAATAAAAATAACAAAATATCATACGATATTGAACAGAAACATGAATAGCTGAAGTACGTTCATACATACGAGTGCATACTACTCGTTGTCAGAATCCATATTGCGCACAGGAACAAAGCAGGAGAAACTATTAAACGACAAGCTGTTTTAAATTAGGATCCTCAGGGTAATTACTTGCATGCCAGTCCTTTCCATATCCCATTGTGCTCCAAAATGGCGAATGGTTGTCCTCAGCAATGTATTTTGTATATGATTATATCAAACGCATGAATGACAAATGTTTTACGAATGTTTATTCCGAGTTTATTTCAATTTCTAGTACAAGACCGAATTCCAAGGGAGATGTTTTCTTTAACTCAGCGCCCTCAAGACTGACTTGCGAGTCACTTAGTTGCAACCGAAAAAATGTATTCCGCAACCGGTTTAATCTCCCAGCTTTGTCTTCTTCATAAGACGAAGTTGGAGACAGATTTTGATTAAATGATGCGGAGTTACGAGATACTGTATCAATGTAATAATATATCAAGAAGTTCATTTCTATTATATTAATCCACTTATCCTATGAAATATCGTATTCATGATACGATATATGATATGTTCCAGTTCGATTTTTTTGTTCGAATAACTTTTAAATGAAAAATAATTTTCTGATTTTTATTGATCGATTATATGGTCATCAGCATTTTTTTTTTTTATAATTTACGCGCGCCTAAGGGGTTATGAATACCCTTTTACTGTTGCCAAGGCGCGGGCGGAAAGATAGAAAGAGGAGAAAGGAAAGCATTGTTGTGATGTAGTGGTTTGAAACTCAGGTGTGTTTGGTTTCGATATTGACTCTCCAGGGGTGGGAGTCCGAATAGGACGGAGAGATTTTCTTCACTCGGAATGATTCAGGTTGTGGATTTTAACGGTTGTTTTGTGTTTGAAAACTCTACAACAGCCAAATCTACATGTGAGTGTTATGCCTTCACACGCAGATTTTTCTGACTGAGTTCCAATTACACAAATGAAAACTTGCCGTGGCTAGGATTCGAACCTTGACCCTCCGAGTGAGAAGCGATTGCTAGTACCACTACACCACGGCCACCCCAGCATTATGTTTGAAATAAGATATCGGTCAAGAGGCTGCCTCTCGTGAACTCCTAGCATATTATATTATAACGTTCTCGCAGATTTTTGCTTGTTGGTATACCCCTACTGGAAAAGATCAGGCGCAATCAAATAAGGGAATCCTGAGACCCGATGGATGTGACCACTTTTTATTATTATTCGGTCGAAAAAAACTTCCCTCGACATTTCCATCACAGCGATCACTAGTAATGGTTACAGTATTGCCTATAGCATCCTCAATTATTCATAGAGGTACCTATTGAGGTATTGTCCCCTAATTTGTAAAGGACAATTTGGGACACGATTCTTGGGTATATTCTAACATCGTCCCACGGTAAGGGTCTATCTCCAATATTTGCATCATATATCGAGGAACTTTGTTTAGGACTTTACGTTTAGAAGAAATACCAGCCCTTATAACAGCCTTTAAGTAAAGTTAATATCTTGTTCGGGTTTTCAGATATCCAACTTCTAAGCCTATTCCATTTTTCTTACCCATGTTCGTTTTTGACTTTGAGGTCACTTTTCTTCTGAAAATGCGTAATAAACATAACGTTTTACTATTTCTTCTTATGAACATAACAATAGTAAAAAAAAAATCATCCACAAGTTCGCAGAAAAGTCCATTGATTTTATGATACTAGCTAAAATAGTTAGTGGTTAATTAGGTAAGTGATTGATTGATGAATTAAAGCCCAGGTTACTTTTATAACTTGATTAAGAAGCCCCGCTCCATATAAATCAAGAAACATAGTGCGAGTGCGATGAGACAGAATCTATGATAAGGCAGAAAAGCCCAATTTTACAAGTATGCAATAAGAAGCCCTACTCGGCAAGGAGGAATACGCGCTGGGCATTTTCATCGACATTCAGACTGCTTTCGACAACGCAATTTTTGATGGCATGTATAATTCGGCTCAATGCGCTCAATAGTTTTGACGTCTATGTACAAGAATGCGCGGATGATGTAGCAGTAGTAGCTGTTTTTACTAATCATTTAAATGTCCTGGGCATAAGTGGTACAGGTTGCTGTGGAAGTGATGATGACAACGCTGAGCATTGCCTCTGTGAATTATACCTACATTAGGCTGCAGTTATTTGGCGTTGACATGGTGGGTGCTGGTACTTTAGGAACTTTGTTGCTGAAGGACTTACTCATCTTTTTCCGAAAGACTGAGAAATCCCATTAAAGGTCACTTGCAAGGCATACAGCGAACTAGTTCTTTGTCTGAGTGTACTGTTTCGACTGAAAAAAATAATGCATTAATCACATTTGAAATTGCGAAATCGGTAAAGTTCGTCAAAAATAGACTACAAATGTCACAAAAAAGAGGCTAAAATAGCGGTAGCTATAACACATACAATGGCAATAGAGAGGCATCATATCGGGAACTAGAAGGAGTTCCCTCACAACCTATAGCATGAGTTAAACTTTTTAAGATTATCGCACAATGAATAGAAAACTCGGAAGAGATTCTTTTACTGAAATATATTGAAAACAAGCAGGAAAACTTGCATATGAGAATCAATAAATGAAAAGGGAACTTTAACGCGTTACTTGACGAAGAAATCCTGCGCTGTACTATTCCCTCGGCTGTCGCGCACGAAGTGAAAACAGCAGATTTTATGGAAGCCAGCGTAAGTGAAGTATTGTAATAAAAGTAATAAACCAGTGCAAGCAAGTGGACGTCATCACATACTCTTCCAAGTATGGGCGACACGCTAAAATTTTGGATTTAAGTGGCTCGCGAATTTGTTCAATAAAATGATAAAATCCGTTTGTATGCCTAATCAGTAAGAAAAGAGATTTCTTGTTCCATGACACATCTGTGAAACTAATGATGGATGCAATGAAAATATATGAGAGAGTTCTAGACAGCCGAGAAGGAAATATTATTCAATTCGAAGGCAACCAATGCGGCTTTAGTGAATGCAGAGCGATGGATTTCGATGGAGAACCCTGGGATTTTAAGATCTCAAGACGTTTTAAGGAAGCAACACAGTAACTAGTCCGGACCGATACCTTTTCTTGTGGTCGATGATAGCGCTATTATATGCAATGATTGAATAAGTGCGGTAATAGAAAGTGGTGAATAAAATCTAAATGTCAACAAATATTATTCGATATCAGCATTTGTCATCTATAGTCATTAACAATTCTATTCATAGATAGATACTGGTACTCTGTGGCACAACGTGTTGCTAATAATAATAAATTAGCAGGTGTAAAATTATCTGTGCGTTCAGGCGTTCAGCCAAAAACATTACTAGCGTACGTGAAAGTGTGGCCGAGAAGCTAAGCACATTAACTCGTCTTCGTGTGCGGGAATTAATTCTCTCAAAAACACATTACGTCGAATTTTAACCCTGGACGATCATGCTTCGTCGTTTCGACGACGTAGGGGTGCATTTTGCTGTTTTCGTTGGGTTTCGTTATTAATTTTGTGCTACTTTTTTGCACAACGTCAGTCGCTGTTGTCTTATTAGTGTATGCAGTTGTGCAGCTTGCTACGCGTCACGTAAGTATTTGTTTTTTAAATGTGCGTAGTCGAACCGACGAAGGATGAACTTTGTGTAGCTTTTACTTTTCTAAGTGATTTTCAAAAGTTTAATTTTTTTGATTTTATATTAAACATCTTAAAGATCTTAATATTCACAAATCTGCTGATCCAGATGGTATATCTCCCCTCCTTCTGAAGAGGTGTTCTTCCTCGCTGGGAAAACCACTGCGTAAGCTTTCTCATCAATCCTACTCTTTAGGACTTTTTTTCGAGAAGATGGAAAACAGCATTTGTCCAGCCCGTCCTTAAAAAAGGCGAATCTTCCTCTCTCTCCTACTACAGGCCCATTGCACTTACGTCCCTTCTTTCCAAGGTCATGCAAACGCTGATAAACCGTGGGCTCATGAAATATCTCGAAACAGGAAAACTTCTCAATGACCGGCAATATGGTTTTCTTAGCAATAGGTTCACTGGTGATCTGATGGTATGTCTCACCGAAAACTTGAACCAAAGCGTACATCAATCTGGCGAAAGTAAGATAGTTGCACTTGATATTTCTATGGCATTTGACAGAGTTTCGCATCAGGCTCTTTTGTCGAAAATGTGTGCTTTGGGATTGACGACTCTCTTCTTCAATGGATTAGAAATTACCTTTCGGAAAGTTCAATTCAGGTTGCCTTCGATGGTTTCAAGTCTAATATTCACAAAATAAACGCTGGTGTGCCCCAGGGCTCCGTTCTGTCTCCGACACTGTTTCTAATTTTCATCAACGGTCTCCTGTCGGCTACTTCTAAGCCATTATATTCCTTTGCTGACGACAGTACTCTCTGCTTTTTGTATTCGTTCCCGAGCTCCCGTCCCTGCTCTTCGGCTGTAGAACGGGAACGGCAGCGTATGTTAAGCTCATTAAATTCTGATATTAACAGCATAACTAATTGGAGAACCACTAACAGAGTAGAATTTAATGCTTCCACAACTCAATGCTGTCTGCTATCATTAAGGTGAAATTTAAATACGAAGCCATTATCCATGAATGGCACTTGCATCGTCGAAACCGATAAACTTTCCATTCTCGGTATGTGTGCCAATGTTGGAATGACCACATATTCGGGGTCGTCAAAAATTCTGCGGAATGTCTAGGTTTCTTCAAGCGATGTAAGAAATACTTCACCCCCTCTGATCTGGCCGAAATATATAAGGCGTTTATCCGCCCGAAATTGGAGTACAATGCCCACATCCGGTTGGGTGCGCCCAAAACATCTCTGCAGCTGCTAGATAGGATTCAAAACAGTGCGATAAAACTCATAGGTGATACTAATATCACTCAAACAATGAACACTTTCGAACACCGACGTAATGTCTCGTGTCTCACTCTGTTTTATCGCTATTTCCACCACCATCGCGAGTAGTATTCCGCCCCTTCAAACTTTTAACCGTAATACCCTCAAGCCCACTTTCGGAAGTACTCTAAAATATCTAAAATATCATGATTCGTTCCTAAGCCATACAACTCGTTTATGGAATGCCCTGCCTTGCTCTTTATTTCCTAGTCATTATAACCTTCAAACATTTAAAACCAGCGTTCACCGGTACCTCTCTTCCCATCCTCCGTAATTTTCTTTCGCCTGCGCTGTGTGCAAACATTTTAAGGGTACTTAAATCCCTTGAGTGCAAACAAAGAAAGAAAAAATTTGGTTTTTTGGCAGTTGCAATACAAAATGAGTCATTTAAGAGACAAGGAAATTGAAAAGTTTCTGCTTCAGTGTGACGACGACCACGAATTAGACGATGAACTAGAGGACAACGAAGAACGAAGAATCGATATCAGCGAAGATGATTACATCTGCTAAAAGCCAAATCAAACACAATTTCTTTCAATAAAACCATTTTGCGTTGGAAAGATAATTATAAGCACTCAGCGTAAAAACGGAAATCGCATCGTTATGGACTAAATATTGTTCATCAAGCTCGAGGACCAACGTGCCTGTGAAAAAATATAACGGACCCACTACAGTGCTTTTAAATGCTTATCACACCAGAAATTATTTAGGAAATTGTTCAGTGGATAAACTTTGAAATTGCGAATCGACAGTCCGTCTTACTTCAAACCACAGATGAAGCCCAAAAGCCCAAAGAAAAGAAACTTCGTCGACAGAAATTGCACCCCTCATCGGAATCTAGGTATTGACAGCAGTCAAAAAGTACCAGCATCTGTCTGTACATGAACTGTATGACAGATCCTACAATAGTAGAACACAATATATTTCTACAACGACAAAGTCAAGATTCAAGTTTCTTATGGCTTGTCTTCGGTTCGACGACAAATCTGTGCGTATTCAAATAGTTGGTGACAAATTCGCTGCTAGAAAAGTGTGGGAGATGTTTATTTAAAAACGCCGCGATAATTATACGCCTGGGCTATATCTTGCGATTGACGAACAACTTTTTTTTTTTTTTTTTTAAAGAACTTAACACTCAAGGGGGTATGAATACACTTATAATGCCCCAGCATGTGTTAAGTTTTTTGAAAAATAGGATAGAGGAAGAAAAAAAGATGTTTGGACTCAGTGGTTATTTCGCTCCATGGGTGGCATCCAACATTTAATGGGAAGACTAAATTCTTAGTGGAAGTTCCCTTGATGTTGATTTCTAGTCAACTACTCGTTTTACTTGATTTTCGTTAACTGAAAAAATGGATGATATGTCTTTCGGGCGAGGCTGAGATTCGAACACCGAACCTTCCGATTTGGAAGCCAGTCCACTACCACTTGAGCCACGGCCACCCACTACTGGCATTCAGGGGAAAGTAAAGTTTCCGAATGTACATACCAAATAAACCGGAAAAATATGGACTCAAAACGTTAATTATGTGTGATAGCGGAACAAATTACATGGCTGATGCGATGGAGTACTTGGGAAAAGGCTCAAATAAAACAGACGTGCCACTTGGTGAGTTCTACGTTAAAGAATTGACAAAAACTGTGGATGGCCTAAATAGAAACATAACAATTTACAACTGGTTCACAGCCATCAAACTTGCTAAATCCCTTTTATGAAGTCCATATAAACTGACACTTGTAGGAATTTTGCGATCAAATAAGAAAGAAATTGCTCCTGAAATGTGCAATGTAAAAGGTCGTAAATGTAACACTTCAATTTTTTGTTAGGACAATGAGCTCACACTACTCTCTTTTAAACCTAAGCCGAGCAAAATTATATACATATTTATTTTCATCATGTAATGAAGAAGGAGCAGTTAATGAAAAAACTAACAAACCCTTCATGATAGACTTTTACAATAAAGCAACTCCACCTGAGTTGACACATTTGATCAAATTTGTAGCACCATGAGCTGTTCATGGAAAGTGGCCAATGTGCCAATTTTTCAGCATATTGAATATGGCTTTCATAAACAGCTATATACAGTCAGTCGCCCAAATTTTATGAAAAAGTTGCACTCTGCCCTTGTTCAAGCTCATTTAACTGATCGGCTTCAAACATCAACACTGCCTACGCTGCGCCACAGCGAACCAATATCGAAAATTTAATTACTCATGGTAATGAAGAAGTGATTCGTAAAAAAAATGAAAGGAAACGAATTATTTGCGCTATTTTTCCTCCTGCTAAAAGGCAAAGGACCAAGTCATCATGCGTAAAATGCCACATTAGTCTCTGTATAGAACACAAGACAGAACTATGCGCCTCTTACACAAAATAAAAACAAAAACCCATAATAGTCTACGATGTTACATTTAAAAAACAAAACTACATATTCAATGAATTCCGTGACATAAGATTACTTATTTTTTATGTTTGCTAGTCAATGTTTTATAAAAAAAAGCAAAATGAAAAAAGCAATATGAAATTTGAATTTATTATTAAAAATCATAACAAAAACACTTGGTATTATTAAATTACGTATACCGTGGTCGAATCGACGAAGCATGACTTTTGTGTCATAAAAATAATCATGACCGTCCAGGGTTAAGAAAAAATCAGTTAACGCAAAGCCTCTAGACCGTTTCCAGAGCCGTATGTATGTTCACCGATTGGATGCAGGAGCAAACAGAACTTGATGAGAATTTTTCAAAGCAAATCATTTTTAGTGGCGAGAGCCATATTCTTTTTATCGCATATGTTAATAACCAAAATTGTCGCATTTGGGCCGGGGAAAACCCAAAAGAGATTGAATTGAAAGCGATACATCCTCAAAGAGCCACTGTACAATGGTGGGAGTTATGATATTTCTATGAGCAGTGAACGATATCGTACTTTGGTAACTAACATTTTATGACCCAAATTGTATGATATGGATGTAGGGGATATGTAGTTCAAACAAGATTATGCCACGTGGCACACAGCCTATGCAGCAATAACTTTATTGTACGATAAGGTGTTGGGACGAATTATCTCTCGAAACAGCGATTTGACCACCGACATCGTGCGATTTGACACCCTCGAACTTTTTTCTTTGGGGCTTGAATGTTAGTACTTCAGATTCATCGTTAACTGCCAAGGAAAATGCAATGACGATGTTGCCCAAAGTGTTAGCGTGACATGATTTAAATTGTGCTAAAACTTTGCAGTACTTTGTGACCGAAAAATTCTCTAAATTTAAAAGTTTGGTATATTGTACATGGCAGTCTTTAATCTGTTGCACGAGAAGCATAAAGGAAAAACGGAACGACGGAAATGAAAATGTTACAATTGTCAACGTGTGAAAGGAAACGTGATCTAATAAAAAATAAGTGCGTTCGCCAAAGTCTCCAAAATCCATTACAAATAGCAATATGGGTACAAATGATATTTATACGAGTATATACGATTGGATTACTCAAGTGCAAAAAAACATTAACAAACTCTTCCTCTTCCTCTGTGTTGTATACACAGGTCTACACGTGATGATATGTAAACCACTTTGTTAAATACCTGTATTAAACAACAGTATACTATTATAAAAAACAGTTCGCATTAGAATAGGCTAAGTATATAGAGTACAGACCTGTAATACATATTCCCCAGAGTATTTTTATTTTGTTAAATCAAAACCATGGATGTAGCCTCAAGGCAGTTGTAACGATGTGTAAATGAAATGTACAATTTTATCGAGTTTCTATGAATAAATTTAGTGATTAGAATCCGTTTAATTTATTTTATATAGCAGAAAAACTAGATATCTTATTCTCTCGGTATGGCTAGAAAATCGTACATCAATTAGAAAACAGTTTCACTGAGGACAGCTTCTCTTGCAATGTCAATACAACGTTCACTTTCTGATTTCTTTCTTGTCTTCAATAGCCACTATCAAGGCTATACTTTGCTATTTCCTACTTCCATATAGTGGTATCAAGAAAAACTTTATCACTTAAAATATAAAAACGTAATAATAATGATTTGTATCTTTCAAATACATGTACAATTGAGGACACATCAACTCACTATACTTTCGATCCTCAACAATTGCTTCAAATCGATTTCAGTCCTCCTAAACTGTAATCACAGACACATGCAACGATTACGAATGTTTACACAAACAAAACACAAAATAGACATACATTTCGTAAATAAATCTGTTTCTCGAAATGGGAATTAATTGTTGGCCATATATTAAGTTGACCTGATTCCAATCCCATCAGTAGACCCTTAAATATTCTAGGAAAGCAGCGTAAGTCCCTACATGTAAATTTATTCCTTAGTCTCAAAGAATCTGCACGAACGTTACTAATGATGCTATTAATTCTAATTTATCGAAGATATAACTAGCTTCCGGCTATGTTTTCCTAAAGATACATCCAAGACATATTGCACTAAAGGGCAATTGTTTCACATACAGCCAATGATGTGGGGTAACATTATGTTGACTTTGAGAAATAGTCGTTTAGCTTTGTAAATTGTTGCCCTAATGTGTACCGAGTTTCTTCTGGCTTACTATATACTAATCAAAGATGCACGCTAACTTGGATCTATTGAACACTGAAAGAAGATATGTTTTATTTTGTGAATGGTAGCCATTTATTGTATTTTGAATTGCTAATTCCTAAATTACAATCTTATCCCAGCTTCGTTACCTATGGTATTCGCCCCTTAATGAACACTAACTTAATTTCTATAATTCCATCTATCGTACGTTCCAGAACCGATGGGTATCACCACCACATAATTCAATATCAGTTTGCATAGGTACTAACTGTTAACTTCAGCTTCCAGCTTTGGCATCCTAATACGGATACTGCTTACGTACATATACATATGCATGCAAACGTACTCTCATCATTCAAAAGGTTTTGTTCCTATTTCTAGTCCTACATAGCAATCCTGAGTTAATCAATGGATATCAAGAACCCGACATGGTACAACATTTTGGTTTTGCAACCGCCTGTAGTTCTAATTAGATTCAAATGTTTCAATATTACCTACGGATAGACAGATATTACCCGAATGCGTTCAAAATTACCTGCCACGCATTTCCTCTGTTGGCCAGTCGTTGAATCCCCAGGGCATATCAGTTGTACCGAGAATTAAACCGAAAATAAATCCAAATAAACAGGAAATGAACATGCCCAAGCCAAGTGCGATGAAACCGACTTTCTGCAAAGAAACAAAATAGAAATGGTCAACACCAATTACTGCAAATGGTTGATGGAAGTATTTGCATTAAATGGATAATCCCTATTCAAAAATAGGTCAAGTATTGGTCGGAGTAACTAAACCATGGAGAATAAAGGTAGCATGCGTTTATATAGCATCTGAACTGGGAGTCCTTTTGGTTTGATGGTTTAAATGTTTACAACAAATACAACTTCACATTGAAATGCGTTTTTTCGGAGTTCACTATAGTAAAATTATGCGAATTACCAGTTTTATCTTAAGCTCTTGGGAAAACTTCCCTACTCAGGATGGTTTCGAATATGAAGGTGACAAATTAATGATATACTCGTACATATGTGTTCATGTGAAATTAGCAGATTAGCTTGAATGCGGAACTTACGGTCCAATACATTTTCAAGATACTGGCCCTAATAGAAACTGCTCTCGCATACCATTCTTCAAAATATTGTCAGATTTTTCCGTAATGTATTAGAATATTATCGTCTTTGGGGATTTTAATACCAAAACGACCAATTTAAGGGTCGGAGTGGCGATGGATCCTGAAACTGCTGCGTGTCCTATAACTTGGATTGGGCCAGCAGCGCAACAATCAAGTTCGTGGCGAAGTGCTTGCCATACCTCTCAGTGGTGGTTCCCGGTAACTGCATGCGTAAACTCTTACTCATAGAGGCTAAAATGACAAAGGCATGCCCGGCCAGTAGTATTATACTGGCCTGCAACCTCATAGAGCTCACAAAATTATACGGATCAATAAAAATGGACTCACTATTAACGACCCCTATATTCCTACAGCAAGCACACGGTTTCCTCATCTCAATATACACAAGGGGACACGGCGCTTTCGGGATCAATAAACGCTAAATCAAACTGATCATTTCGCGATCAACATAAGGCACGCCCCCAGTATTTTGGACGTCCGAACATTCCGGACAGCCAGCATTGACTCAAGGTGTGAATGCGGATTTCCTAAACGCCACTACAAAGAAGAACTATTGCGAGAAGTAATAACGTAGAAAAGCTACAACTGCAAGAGATCGCCAGAATCTTCGCCGAACCCGTAGCCTGAAATCTTTCACAACTTCTATGCCGCCAGCATCAAGTACCAAAGAACAGTGACAACATTTCCACCGTGCAATCAGAGACTCCGCAACTGATGTGCTGAGTTGCGCCCGACCACCACCAAGAAATTTTGGTTTAATGAAGAATGCAGACACGTATATGCATGTAAATAAGAAGCCTACAAAGTCACACTGCAACGAAGGATGAGGGCTGCGCGTGAGCTCTACCAGCAGAAGAGGCAGTAGAACAACGGCTTCTCCACAACAAGAAAACAAAGCACGAAGTCCAAATTGGTACCTACCATCTTTTCATCGATTTTAAGCCCGCATATGACAGCATTTATAGAGTCGAGCTAAGTAGGGTCATATCTAGTTTTGACATCCCTGAAAAAACTTGTAAGTCTGTGCAGAATGCCGATTGCTGCTGCATCAAGGTCTGTAACGACTTAACCGAGATCTTTGATAGCAAAAAAGGTTTTAGATAAGGTAACGCGCTGTCATGTGATATCACAACATACTAGAAAAAATTTTAGGGAATTTACAAGTGAACACGGTTTATCGGTAAATGAGGGCAAAACTAAGTATACGCTGTCAACAAGAAGAGACATGCAACATCGACAAAATGGTAGTAAAGGACTTTGTCTACCGTGGCTCTGCTATGAATTCTGGCAACAAAACCTCATCAGAAGTAAAACGAAGATTCATTTTTGCCAATCGCTGTTTCTTTACGCTAAGAAGGCAACTGAGTTATAAAGCCCTATCTCGGAAAACCAAGGTGACCCTGTCTAAGATTTTGATCATTCCAGTTCGATTTTACAGCACTGGAACATGTACTCTATCGGAAGCGGATGATATATTCTCAGTCGTTTCGGGGGAAAAATCCTTAGAAAAATATTCGGTCCCGTTTGCGTTGACAGGTTTTTGGAGGAGAAGTTTCAACGACGGACCAAACGAGTTGTATAGTGACAGCGATCTAGTCAGAAAACTGCGCATCAGTCATCTGAGACGGCTAGAACAGAGTCTGCGAATCTCACCCAGTAAAGGAGCTTCTCAGCTTAGGTGACGCGCATAACTATAAGGATACCTCAATCGACTTGGAGTATGCAACCAGTGGTAGTTAGCTAAGCACCGGACTAACCGTAGAGGCTTGTTAATTGAAGCCCAAGTTCACGCCGAACTGTAGCTCCGTCTCCATCTAAGTAAGTAAGTAAAATACGACTCACGGGCTCTTTAAATCTAAAATCTTACTTTCTCTTTTGAACTGCATTGTACTTTCTTTTTTCATAAGTAACTTGGAAAATATCTAAAGTTATCCCTATTGCTAAAAAGGCTAACCTCTCAACAGCAAATGACTATAGGCCAATAAGCGTCTTACCATTGTTATCAAAAAAATAAATGCAAGACAAATACAAAACCACTTGTTTATAAATTACTTACTAAACCAATTTCAATCAGTTTTGAGACCTAACCATACCTGCTAAACGGGAGTTGTAAATATGTTCGATGTTGACCATTCTACGAATGATGTGTTAGTATCCTTCAATCCACTTTGAGTTGACCTCCACTTCTATTTACATCAGTCAATGCACAATATTTCTAAGTGTACGTACCCCTTATAGTATGTATATTCCAAAATTGTTAATTGCAAATTGATTTTCTGTCTGAGCACAAGCTTCAAGTTGCTTTTAACGATGCAGTCTATAACACTTGAAGACATAACAACATTTCAGAATTATACAGAAATTTATTGGGATGCATCCTGCAATAGAATGTCAATGACAGAAACTGTATATATTTTTTTAACTTAATCAAAGCTAAGTCTTCATTATGTCTTTTTTAAAGAATAAAATTTTCTCAATCTCCGAGAATTTTAAACATAATTTAAACACAGTATTCAACAATGGAATTCCTTGTCTTGTCTTTGAAGGGTATAACTAATATTTCGAAATTTAAAAATGACAATCTTGAACATTTTCCCTTCCTTTAACCTCCTTTTGTCCTTTTTTAGTTTTAATGTCCATATCCACTTTAATATTCTTTTCTGAGATATGTACTACATATATGTATAATACTTTATTATTTCGTACCTATGTCAACTGTGTGAAATTACTATCTTTCTCCAACAAGGGGCTATGTTCCAATGTATTCTATTTTACAAAATGAACAAAATAATCTTGAACATTAGACGGAACATTACGTACAGACTTAGTGCCTGGTATATTGATCACCCTAAAGTATTTAAAGTATCTTTAATTATGTATGTGGAGAGTTTTTCTGTGCCTTACAAGGGCTGGGACAAGAAGTTGTAGTCCCTTGAAATAGAGTGAGTTTCAGCACGTTATCGACGCCCAGCTAAAAGTCGCCGGATTAATGGGGAAATCTTTCACTCCACATGACCACACAAAGAAATAAATAAATAAATAAAAAAACGTGCCTTACTATCTTACCAAGATCTCCCCACTTTAAAGTAAGTCGGTGCACAACCAAGCGGGGAAATCTCCCCATTTTCAAGTAAGTCGGTGCACGACCAATCGGAAAGATTTGCCACTTTGATTTCCTCTTTTTCTGCCATCATTAGTTATTTAATCTGAAGTTGTTTGTTTGTTACAAACTGTTTCTACGAGTATAAACCACAATATATTAGGTGCGCAATTAACTTCAGTAGATGGCTCCAGATGTAAGTGCTGGTCGATTTTTACATATCCAAAACGTCATGGACCAAGCGTTGACATATGGTAAATAAACCTTTTTGACACATTAGTGATTTTATTTTGGCGTCATATGTTTTTGGTTGTGTGAAACTGTTTCGATTTTGGGGCAAATAATCGTCATTTGCGGGAAATGTTGATTTTCTTTTTGTATTCGAAGAAAACGGGGAAGAAAACTGAGATGCTGCTCTAAGTGAAACAACATTCCATCACTGCAGAGACGATGTTGACGACCGTCCGCGTGAAGGAAGGCCAAAATCCTCCGAAGACCCTGAATTAGAGGCATTGCTCAATGAGGATCGGTGTCAAATGCACGAAGAGATTGTTTCAGCATAAGAAGTTACCCGCCAAGTCATTTCCAAGCGATTGCATGCGTTAGGAATGATTCAAAAACAAGGAACTTGGGTTCTTTATGATTCGAAGCCAAGGGACCTTAGCTTTTCGTTTCGTCGTTTTTTCGTCTGTGAACAACTTCTCCAGCGACAAAAAAGGAAGCGTTTTCTTCATCGCATCGTAACGGGTGATGAAAAATGTATTGATTACAGCAACTCAAAGAGAAGAAAGTCATGAAGGCTGATCGGCCATGTTTCTACGCCCTCTGATCGGCCGAATATTCACGCTGCGAAAGTTATGCTGTGTATTTAGTGAGACCCAGGTCTGTGTTTTTTTACCATGAACTGTTGAAATCCAACGAAACCATCACTGGAGAACGCTATCGACTTCAGTTGATGCGATTGAGGCTAGCATTGCACGAAAAATGACAACAATACTAGCAGAGGCACGATAAAGTGATTCTACACTATGAAAAAACTCGGCCTCACGTTGCCAAACGCGTTAAAATCTACCTGGAAACACTCAAATGGGAAGTCCTACTTCACCTGCTATACTCCCCAGATATAGAGACGTCGGATTATTACTTGTTCCGTTCGATGGCACATGGTTTGGCTCTTCAGCAGTTCCGCTTATATGAAGACATCAAAAATAGCTTGATTCGTGGATAGCCCCAGACGATGAACACTTTTATCGTAACGGTGTTCGAGCTCTGCCATTTCTGGCAGATAGGGAAAAGTTGTAGCGAACGGTGCGCAATACTTTGAAGGATTCATTTGTAAACATTTTTTCAGAATAAAGTTATATTTTATGCATAGTTGGTAAAAAAAATACCGTTAAAAAATTTTAAAGGGAAAAATGAAAATTTAAATCCTAGATTTAGCCACTCTAGGATTTTCCATAAATTAGTTTTTTTAAATTGCTTTTAATAGTCCCATAGGACTTCAAAAATTATAGCCCAAAAAATTATGGCCGGGAAATATCTCGAAGTACTTGTTCTTCAAAGTATAGTACAGGGCCGCAAATAGGCTTTCTATAACTTAAAATGTTAAATGCGTTCATACCAAAACTGCATTTTTCAAATTGGTCGCACTTATAACTTCAACAAATTTCAACCAATTCAACTAGATCTTTAAAAATACATTGCCTAAATAAGTACGTAGGATAAACTGCTACGTTTGTAAACTCGATTTATTTTATATTTTTCCTCAAAAAGAAATCACAAAAAAGGCTATTTTTACGGCTTAATCCCTTAAGACGTTATGGATTGTCAAGAAATAGTCCTAAACTACAACGTAGTTGTGTTTTGAATACCAGCGTCATACGAGGGCGTGTCAATAAGTGCACGACTTTTTCAATTAAAAAAGTTTTATTTCCCAATACACTCTCATTTGAGCCCAATACACCTCATCCAACGTTCTCCAAAACAAAACTGTCGTCATGATAATCTTGGCCGACAGAACCACCTTAGCGTTCTATGGAACTGATTTGCAAGGAGAAGCACATTGTTTACCTTACTGCTTAGTATCCGGTATGTTTGATGGATCGATGTTTCGTCCACGGTTATGAAATGTCAGAAAAACTCGGACGAATTGCGGTTGAACAACGCTAACCACTCATTCAAAGCTGTCACCCGAAACTCGACATTTTTCTATTTTGGCTAAAACGCAATCGGTTGTCGCCTTTTAATGGCTGCCACATACAAACTATGTGCCGCAGCTCGCTTCAAATTTCTGTTGTGTAGTTCATAGGAGAAGTTTTCCAAATTACAACGCGCGAAATTCAAAAAGTCACCCTTGTGTTTTACATAAATCATGCGGTCGATTATACAAATACTCGTACTTGTGTTGTCTTGAATAATGATGGAATGAGTTTGTGATTTTTGATCATCGTATGTAAAAGGTGGAGCAAAAGTAATTTCATAATGTGAATGTGCCATATTTTTTTCAAATATTTTTTTCAAATGTCATTGACATTTGACATTTATTGAGTACAATTGATAAATAGAGAATTAGTTGACAACAAGTAATGGACCAATACAAACCAGAAGATTGCGGAATTATTGTTACTGTTTATTTGAGCAATTTCTGGTCTATTGTTTCAATGCAGCGTGAATTTCGTGGTCGTTTTCCTCATCGTCATGCATCATATGCGGGAACAATTAAGCGTTTGGCTCAGCGGATCGACTGTAGATGGCGCAAGAAGTGGCCGGCCCCGTATTGCTCGTTCGACAGAGAATATCATTGCCGACGTCCGAGAGAGTTCACAAACATTAACGAAACAACAATACGCGAAATTTGGCATCAGCAAACGTTCGTTGCTTCAGGGGCCTGCGTAACGAAGCTGATCTTAATATAGGGTCCGCCATCTAACGTTTTTTTTCAACTAGTGCTTATTTCGTGAATGGTAACACTTAGCTCATGTCTGATTTGACAGATAATTAGTTTTATCCTTCCGCTGAACGAATATGGTTGTATATACGATCGACTTAGAGAAGATGCCGATTTGGGCAAAAAAATCATCTTTTCAGATGAAGCTCATTTTGATCTTGGAGTGTAGGTAAACAAGCAAAATTGTCGCATTTGGGGCACAGAAAACCCGCACGCATACATTGAAAAGCCGATACACCCAAAACGAGTCACTGTTTGGTGCGGATTTTGGTCCAGAGGCATAATTGGGCCATTTTTCTTCGAAAATGAGCAAGGAATGGCCGTTACAGTCAATGGCGATCGTTATCGGGCCATTTTGAACGAATTTTTGTTCACAAAAATTGAAGAGGAGGACATTGGCAACATTTGATTTCAACAGGACGGCGCTACGTGCCACACAGCCGAAGCTACACTCGATGTTTTGCGCCCTGTTTTTGAAGATCGCATTATCAGCCGCAGAGCTGATGTCGTTTGGCCACCCCGGAGCTACGATTTGACACCGTTGGACTATTATTTGTGGGGTGCCGTAAAAGATAAGTGTTACGCCGACAAGACAGAGACAATTGACGCTTTAAAGGACAATATTCGTGAAGCCATTCGTGAAGCTGCACACAATCGATAATGTGCTTAAAAATTGGACCGATCGTGTAGGCTACTGCATGGCCAGCGGAGGCAGCCATTTAAATGAAATTATTTTCCGTTATTAACCGGAAGAATTGTACTTTCAAATAAAAAAAGAAATTTGATAAAATATTCAGTAGTTTTTTTTATAGCATTTTCAAAAAAAAAACGTTTTATATACTTGGGATGGTAATGGCAAAAAATAAAGCGCTATAGGGCTCCACATATAACATGCCCTACTCTGCTAGCGTCTATTGCACAGCTTCTTTTCCCACATTTTAAGCATTATATCCATGAAGCGAACAGGGAAACAGAAATCCCACTGATATCAATGAAGGAACTGGACGAATGGACCAGTAATGTTCATAACAACGTACCAGCGATGTCTGAAGGAAGGAATTTTTCTTAACCCGTGGAAAAGAGAGCATTTGGTACTCCTGCCAAAGGAAAATAAGGCACGAAGTTAACCATTTTCATATCGGCCAATATGTCTTCTGACTTCCAGATACCCTGGATAAGATTTTGGAACGTATCATTTACGAAATGCTATTGTCAATAGCTGAGGAAAAAAGAACTTTATCAAATCGCCAATTCGGTTTTAGATAATCGTGGTCTATCATAGATACCATAAAAGCAGTAGTTGACATTTACTTAAGATAGTAAGAAGCTACCTCAACAACAGGCAGCTTCAATATCAAACAGAAGATGGTATCACAAATTATAGTGTCTCTGCAGGTGTACCACAGGGATCAGTACTAAGACCATTATTGTAGGACATTATGTACGATGGAGTACTGCGACTGGCGCTGCCACGAAGAGTTCACACAATGGTTTGGCTGATGACATTGTTATTGTTACGGTCGCCAAACACTTTCACGAAGTAGAATTGGCTACAAATGCTTCTATTGCGGAGCACTGAAATACCTGGCAGTAATGTTACTAGATAATAGACTGCAGTTTCCACCACATGTCTTCGATGCTGGCAAGAAGACATTTTTACTACAATACAAAAACGGCATTACCACGAATTTTACCAAATATCGGTGGACCTGGTTACACGAAAAGGGTGTTACTTTCAAGATTGACGAGCTCGATTCTGATTTACGCTGCCCTAGTTAGGGTCACGGCACTAGTCAGACGGGATGCTAAGAAATAATCTTCGTCGACATACAGACTATGCGCATTGAGGACGATATGTGGCTTTCGAACGATATCGGATGAAGCAGCATATGTTAGGATGACCTCAATAACCAGGTGGCAGAATAGATGGCACAACACCACAAAAGGCCGATGAATAGAAGTGTGGGTAAACCGGATACCGTTTCTGTCCGGGGGGGTACCGTAAATATCTGTACCGACGATAACTCTTCCCTATGTCCAAATTATTCAGATGACGACAAAGATGCGATGCTTGAAATATTTATTGCAGTCGTTTCGCAGAAATTCCAGATCCTAGGAAAACGGAACGGAGGTTCACATAAAATACACGAAGAGCCATTGCATGCCCTCAAAGTAACTGTTTGCTGCGCCATTTGCAGTGAAAACGTGATTGGCCCTTATTTTTTTTGAGGATGCCGACGGCACCACAGTAACTGTAACTGGTAAGCGCTACAGACAGATCTTAAACGATTTTTTTTTTGCCGCAAGTTACTGAATTGGATCTCGAGCATTGTTGGTTCCAGCAGAACGGAGCAACCGTTCACACGGCTCGGGCAACGATGGGGATTTTGAATCAGGCCATATGACCTCCCGTTTTGACGATATGAACTGGCCGGCCAGATCGCCAAATCTAATAGTGCCAGACCACAAACCCTGCAAGTCTTGAAAGCCAGTATTCAAGAAGGAGTCAGATGTCTTCCGAGCAAAATGCCGTAAAACGATCACAAATGTGCATCAACTCAGGAGGTGGTCGTTCGACCCGTATCATTTTTTGAACTTAATGTCATTAATTTTACACCTTCAAATAAACCTTTCATTTCTAACAAAATGGCAGCCAATTCACATTATGACATTACTTTTACCCCACCTTGTATATATCGGCGATAACCCTGAGTGAAAAGATTTCCTCTAAAGCTTTGGGTATACAGTACGGCTCACAAAATTGTAAGTATGTGTCTCATAATGGGAATGTGAATTATCAGCTACTATGAAGTTATGTTGTAATGGCGTATTGGAGGATTTTTGGAGCAGTGTCCGAGTCTATATTTTCCAGAAGTATGAGGTTTATGTTTTATGATACTTTGGAAAAACTACGTTTTATCTACGTAGGCTGTTCCGACTACCCATGAATGTACTTAACTACTATATGCTAATAATTGAGGACCCCCACTTTACTTATAGACTGATAACAAATTGCTAATTACCGCTTGAGCGATTACCAAGGAAGATTATGAATTACGCTATAAATTTAAGAAGCCTTACAAAAGTTACAAATTTGGCGGAGTGTTGTCCATATGACTTACATTTAGACGCAAATGGCAGGTGTAACTGGAATGAGAGGCTTTCTAACTTTCTATCGCATATGGATATTGCATTCGAAGTATCATCCGACAGAGAAATATAAAACATCTACCATTTTAATCTACAATTTTTCGATCAAGGCTACAGTTATTGACTCTCAACTTCGTTCGACATAGGAAACATCTTCCAATTCTATGCTCACTATGTTCCCACTATCGCCATCAAGAATGAATTAGAGAAGAAGCTTTTTTAAGTAATGGTTAAATAAAAATTATACATATAGTGCTATGCAGTTGGGCAACGGCTACATGCGCAGAGAGAATAAGAGAATGAAAATGCATGTCTTCCATTTTTTTCTCTTTCAGCTGCTCTGAATAGCACTATACTTATTGTGCACAATAATAATAGTGGGTGATTCATTTAGACTTGTTTTTTTTTTAATAACTTTTTTACGGATCACCCGTAACTGGCCTCATGGTGTCGTGTTATTCTTATTCAGAATTGTTTGACAAATCATCATGGAAAGGCTCACACCTCAACAACGTCTCCAAATTATTCAGCTGTATTATGAAAAAAAGCGTTCTGTGAAAAATGTTTTTCGGGCGCTTCGAGCAACATATGGTGTGCATCATCGACCTTCCGAGTCTGTTATTGCCTTTGTCATCAGCAAATTCGAGCCTCAGTGTATTGGGTATATAACTTAACTCGTGCGGTTTTTTTCAAAATTTTAACGTTTATTTAAGACAAAACATGTACAATAGTATTATTCAAAGTATTGCCCATCTGAAGCTATGACTTTTTCCCATCTTTCTGGAAATTTGTGGATCCCATCTCAAAAGAACTGCGCCGGCTAGGCAGCCAAGAATGAATCAAGCCAATTTTTGATATTCTGCTCTGATGTGAACCGTATTCCAGTGAGGGCGTTCTGCATCGACCGGAACAAATGGTAGTCAGAAGGGGCAAGGTCTGGGCTATACGGCGGGTGGGGTAAGACTTCCCATCCACTGTTTTCCAAATAGTTCTTAACCGGAATAGCAACGTGGGGCCGAGCCTCGTGTCTGGTCGCATATTCCGGGCGTTTTTCGGCCACTGCACTCTTCAAACGGATTAATTGTGTTCGGTAGCGTTGTCCATTGATGGTTTCACCCGGTTTTAGCAGCTCATATTACAGCACATCCATCTGATTCCACCAAATACAGAGCATTAACTTTGCGCCATGGATATTCGGCTTTGCCGTTGACTTGGCTGGTTGGCCGGGTTTCACATATGATTTTTTGCGCTTGGGGTTGTCGTAATGGATCCATTTTTCATCACCAGTAACAATCCGATGCAAAAATGACTTCCTTTTGTGGCGTGTGACGTTCCAGAAGCATTTCGGACATGCAAAACCGCCTTTCGACGTCTCTCGGCTTGAGTTCATGTGGAACCCAATTTCCTTGCTTTTGAATATATCCAGCTGCTTTTAAACGTTTTGGAATGGCTGCTTGAGTGACACCCAAAGATTCTGCGAGCTCTTCTTGTATTTGGCAACAATCTTCATAGAGTAATGCTTCCAGTTCTTCATCTTCAAACTTTTTTGGCTGCCCAGGACGTTCATCGTCTTCCAAGCCAAAATCACCACTTTTAAATCGTGCAAACCACTTTTGGCACGTTCGCTCAGCTAGCGCATGTTCACCATAAACTTCCACCAAAATACGATGACTTTCGGCAGCAGTTTTCTTTATATTAAAGTAATGAAGAAGAACTCCCCGCAAAAACACTTTTTTAGACACAAAGTTCGACATATTTGGGTGAAAAAAAAATATTGTTGTTTACGCTTCAAATGAATGACATATACTGAAATAACGTACAATGACAGTAGCTTTCCAACGCATGTTCCAATGGAATAATACAATGGAGTAATACAAGTTATGCCATCTCTTAGCAAACCGCACGAATTAGGTTATAGACCCAATACGTTATTGGACACATCCAGCCCGTAGTGAGGAGAACATTGCGGCTGTGGCGGCGAGTGTGGCTGAAGACCGTGAGCAATCGATTCAACGCAGATCTCAACATATGGGATTATCGTATTCGACAACTTGGCGAATTTTAAAAGAGGATCTTGGTTTAAAGGCTTACAAAATCCAACTCGTTCAAGAATTGAAGCCACCCACTTTAATTTACTCTTAAATTTCAGCCAATGGGCTCTGCAACAGCTCAATGAATATCCGCGGTTTTCGTATGGAATTTTGTTCGGTGATGAGGCTCATTTCTGGCTCAACGGTTATGTAAATAAACAAAATTGCCACATTTTGGCAGGGGAAAAGGGCTGGTGGAATCATCGGTCCGCATTTCTTTAAAAATGAGGCCGGACAGAACATAACAGTCAATGGCGAGCACTACCGCACCATGCTAACGGCGTTTTTGCTGACGGAAATTGAAGCCCGTGATATCGGCAACATTTGGTTCCAACAAGACGGGGCTACGGCACACACAGCGCTCGAAGCAACGCCTATATTGAGAGACAACTTTGGTGGATAGCTAATTTCGCGTTTCGGACCTGTAAACTGGCTACCTAAATCGTGTGATACCACACTCTTAGACTTTTTTCTTTGGGGTTATGTAAAGTCAAAAGTCTTCGCCGATAAGCCAGCTACAATCTAGGATTTGGAAACCAATACTACGCGCGTAATTAAGCAAATACCGGTCGTACCGCTGGAAGCAGTGATCCAAAATTGGACATTCAGAATGGACCATGTACGGCATAGTTTACAACACTTACACGAAATAATATTTAAAAAGTAAATGTCAGACACTGTTCTTTCAGGCCACAATAAAGTTTCTACCATCCAAATTCATTTTATGTGTTTTACTTAAAATTAAAAAAAAAAACAAGTCTTAATGAATCACCCTTTATAAAACAAGTCTCTTTCAGACGGATTTAAGATGTGCCAATGAAGTTAGATTTCAGCTTTTTCTCTTTTGGAAATTATTGTATGTAGTTTCAATTGAAAAAATATTTTTTTTTTTGTGCCGGAGAACTCCTAGTTATTGGAGGTGGTTCAACAAATATCAGCCATTGTATCTAAATGCAAGACCATATGCCTTCCCACACTCAGTACGAGCAATTATTTTGGTGCGTTTATACTCAGGCTATCTTCATAAGCCTATCTTGAAAACTGATTTAAGCACAAACCTTTGATTGCTATACCATTTGTTTAGTCCACATCCTCTTACCTCTTCTAGTCAAGGATTTTGAGAATTTTTTGGGCGAAAATGACTCAAAAGAGTGCGTTACGTCTCTTGTGCTCGTTTTTTAGGAATTCCTGTTTAGTACTCACAAAGTGATGAGCCGTATCTAGGTACCCATTTTTATTTCTCCTAGGCTTATTTGGAGTTTGTTTAATTCTGAATGTCTGCAATGTATTCAGAAAAAAGTACGTTAGACTGATTGGCCAAAAGTGTTGGATTATATCGGCAGAATGTCACAAATCTTAAGAGAGTTTTGAAAATATATTGAAGACTTGAAGAGCACAAAAAGCCTAGACCTGATTCATTAGTTGTGTCCAATGTGTTTCTCGGATGGTGAGTATCCTATCTCTATGGTTGATTCTTCAAATATCGTGCAGTTTCATACGTTTTTCTTAGAAAACTGCTTTGTTTATTGATTCCTAGAAAACGAGAATTTCAGAAAAACTTCTTCAGCCAAATTATTTTAGAATCAAGACGAGTCCATGTGTCAACGTTACGTTGCAGGAGTCCTTTCAATTCAAGATTGAATATCGCCATCCGTAAGTGGTATTGCTTAAATAAATTAGGAAAGTTATAAATCTCCCTACAATTGTTCGAGCGCAAATCTTCATGATGAGAAATTATTATTTATTCAACTTCTCGTATCTTGTCAGTATTGTCTCGACTGGTGGATGGACGAAACTATGTTTTATGAATCTCATACGAGGTATGTCGAAGCCGTTTTGCAAATTTTTCACATAGTGAACGGACAAAGTCCAAACATCGACCTGAAATTAATAATTCCAAAACTACCACACTTTCACTGACAGCAGCAACATCTTTTGATTTCTGCACATTAAACTCACGCGATGTTGGCTTTCCGATGTGTATGAAACGTGGTATGAAACGAAGAATAGCGAGTTTAGTCCACATTATCTTCTACACTATTTCGTGGATTGGAGACCAATTTTCCAAATAAGGTTCAGTGACGCGGAACCATACTTCTGGTGTAAACCTATTCATGATGATTTATGCAATAACACTGAACACAAATGTTGAACAGCATGGTTTGAAAGATGTTACAGTCAGAAAAATATTCTTTACAGTAGAATAGACAACTTAGTAGCCCAGTAATGACCTTTAGGCAGATCAGCATCTGACAAAACATAGCATCTGGTGAACAGTAGGGAAGTGGTAATGCATATTTTCTGGAACTGTACACGATCGTTCGTAGACGCAGTAGATGGACTAGTACCTCGACTGGATACAGAACATAAATAAGTCCACTTATGCATATATTTTAAGATAAGCGGCCGCTTAAATACTTGCAATTATGTCGTTGCACCATGCTACCGGTGTCAATATTTTTCACTTCGAATATGGGTTTTGTGAAAAATGGCAGGTCTTTCGTGAACTACACAGATTTGAAGGTAGTACTGACTGAATCTGCCATATAAAATGAATTTGTAATATGTGTAATATAGGAAAATGTGGGTTGTCTACGCTCTACTATAAAAAGTAAGGCAATGCTCTTTAATAGAATTTAATACTAATTTCGGGAAAATATAGGAAAACTATTCACAAACCAATAGAATCTGATAAATGTACATGTACCTACATAAATATAAATGTAGAGCACCGAAATGTCGAAATCCGTGGACTTTCACAAAGGGGACACTCTTTGAGGGACTTACATTCAAACGATATACAAACAAATGTAAAAACCATCACATCTACCGGATAACAAATCGTGTTAATACTGGATTACACAAGTGCTCCAATTTAAAAAAGTTTCTACACTCTCTGACAGCCTTTTGTTGGGAGGTCCACGTGGGTTTTATTCTCAAATCAGCTGAATTATCCGATATCATGATAATTTCCATGGCTTGATATCCAGAGAAATGCAGTCATATCAACTGTAAAAAGTCTTATCCCTACATCTATCTGTGTTAAATATGTTAGACAAAAATATATGCACTTTATATATAGTGTTTCTTTTATGTAAGTTTGAGTAGAAATCACGTGATGTGGTCACATAAAGTAACTTTTTAAAACCTCATAGCTAGAATTGAAATAAAAAATCGTTGACCACATATCTGGCATGAGGCCATCCAGGTAAAGTACAGACACCGGGGAGTTTGTGATCCGTCCTCATTAAAATAATTTTAAATAAGAAACAGACACCAAGTCTCACTGCTGTGTAATAGTAACAGGTACTCGTAATAGTGGTAGTGTTTGTTATTATACTTAGAAATTTTCTAATAAAAGTTGTTGTTCCGAAGTCAGCAACTAAGTAAAGCATTTTTCTGGGTACTTAAACGAAATTTTAAATAAATTATTCCGTTTTTATAGCAAATAGGTCCATTTTGAGCTAAAGTGCTTGCGTAATACCCGATTGGAGGGATTTGTTACTACTCTATTTATATCATATCCTTAGTGCTTCTAACCCAAGGGAAATCAATTTATCTAAAGCCTGCTCTAGGAAGTTTGGGAAAACGAAACCTAAAAATACTTACTCGTCTATGTTTTAATTAAAATTTAATTGATGAATTCCCATGGGCACTAGTATGTTTGAATGCGTATATATGTATAAAGTCGATATTACTTGTAAATTTTACATGTCACGCCTCCTATATTCTGCCTCTAATTTATCTCTTATTCTTCAAGTCAAGACTATTTAAGTTTCTGAATATAATCTCACTTTAATAAACCGGAATCAGTACCAACTGCATAGATACTATCGTACTTGTAACCAAGACGAAGAAGAAATTTCTTTCAAGAAAAAATTAATTTTTTTTTTCATGTGTGGATTTGTTCCCATTCAAAAGCCGAAGGGCGAACATATTTTTCATATTTGCTTGCACTAGAAGTAGTGTGGAATGACTGCTTTTCACTTCCATACCTCTTCTTTCTGTTTTTTTTTCCTCTTTTTTTTATATCTTATTGAATTCGTCAGGTACTTAGGTATGAGGTGTGTAAGAAGCTGGAACATGTTTATGAACAACTACATCTGTGAAGTAGTTCTCAGAATAGTCCCATAAACACTCTCTAACCCTTCCACCACAGTATAGAACGCAAAATGAGGTTACTGTCTGTTGCAGAGAAAACTTGATCCTGCCATGACATATATGTACACTTTCGCACAAAACCCCACACCAAGAGTGTGTAAACCTTCATTTTTTGTTGCACATGGAATTGCATAGGATAAGCTAGGTTATCTGGCTGGGTTAGTAGTAATGACTTTTTGAAATATCATGACACCACCCCAAAAACCAAAAAAAAGGATCTGAGACACCCTTTGTGTAATCTTGGAATATCACCTCATTTAATTCTATGCAGATTTTGCAAGTGCATCCTCTATCGTTCATATGGACTATGGAGATTGCTCGGTGGATTTTCGGGTTTCTGTTGAATACCTATCCTATTTATAACAAAGGAACCTTTGTCCTCTTAGAAGGGTAGTTCGGTAAGGACCCAAAAGGTGATATTCTTCTTTTTTGCTATATAAGCATTACTTATGCTTGCTGGTGTGCGCACCAAATTGAATGCCAAATTGTGATAGAGTTTCATACGAAGAAACCAAACACCCATACTCGTTCTGGTACCTATCCTCTTAAGTTGAAAGCAAATATTTTCGGTTGGTTCCCGTCAACTGATTGTGTGGGAGTTGCGTAGGTATTCGTATGTCAGCATACCTACAGCTGCAGTGACACATACAACTCGTATCTAAAAGCTGAAGAATGCTTTTCCTGGTCTTCGTCTATTTATTGAGTTAGAATTTTCTAGGTGAATTTGTGTTAAATATTAAAAGCATACTTTGAAAAGGAACAAGTTTAGAGAAGTTTTTCTTCTTCCCTCTTTGACAACAATATAAACAGTAAGAGCTAATTGGAAAAATTCTACTTTCTCCCACTTTGTTGAATTTACTTTTAAAGGACCCAGAAATTAAAAATTAATATTTATTTGTTGCTTAAAAATTGTAAAGAAATTATACAATTTTATGATAAGCAAAACCACGACTAGATTTAAAAAAAAAAAGAAAAAAAATCGCATTACTTTGTATGGAGTGAAAAAAATTTAAATAGAACAACAACGTTATGAGATATGAAATTCATCTTGGCTTTATTTTGTAGCTACATGCCATTATGTGTGGAATAGCACATCATTCAAATGGCCGCCTCGGACTTGATGTAGCCTTAGAGGAAATAGTCGACTGGTATCAAATCGCGTGGGTCAATTGATGAACGCCCGCCGTGAGATGTCCTAGCCTCCAAATTTCGTCTTCACAACTTCGAGCGTTGCGTCGCTTGTGTGGCATATAGCGCCGTCTTGATAGAATCACAGCCTGGATATATCGATGCTATCGAGCTCTAATCACAGAAAGTCGGCTAACATCGCTCTATACCTTAGACCATTGACGGTAACGACATCTCCTTTCTCATATCGAATTAAATTAGGTGCAATGATGCTGCACCAAACAGTCAATTTTAGTGGATGTACTCGTATTGATGCATGGCCGATCACTTGTGGATTGTGTTCGCTCCAATAATGGTAATTTTGCTTGTTGGCATAGTCGCTGGGCCAAAACTGAGCCTCGTCCGAGAAGATGATGTTTTGGCCAAAATTCTTATCTCCGGTCAACATTTCCAGCGCCGAATTAGCGAACTCGCGGAGTTGTCTATGGTTGTCCGGCTTAAATTTGGCGTCAGCAGAATCTTATAACGGATGTAGGCCCAAATACAACCGCAAAATAAGCCGGGTTGACTTTTTGGCGATGCCCAATCCAGCTGATCCGCGCCGAATCGACATTTCTGGGTTTTCTCCGGTACTGGCCGCTACGGCCGCTATATTTTCTTCATTTAGTACCAATCTCTGTCTCGGTGATGGCTTAAGATTCAAAAGAGTGTACTCAGGCTCAAACTTTTCCACGAATTGCCTGCACACTGAATTCATGTTGTCTATTTACAACTGAGCCGGAAGTTTGATAATATTTTTTTAGTAGTTGTCGCACGTTCAGCAAGACTAAAACGATGCATGATGAAATGTTGCCATTTATTACTGTATATTTTGGCAGCTGGATGTCATTGGTGACTTTGATAGCTGCTGAAACATAACAATTGTAAAAACTATCATTGCTAGCTGGCCACCCGTCAATTAGTTAAAAATTTCGACTTATCTCGGAGTTAGTGCTATGAATTACTTGTTCTCTTTCCGTATGTTCGATTTCTCTGATCTTATAAGTACGAAATATTTCCTGAAACCAAGAGCAAACAAGGACTCGACCATGCATGCTCATACATAGTTATCACCGTAGAGAACCCCTCACCCACAAACACACAAATAATTGTTGGCCAATGCTCCCGGCCGTGGAAATGTTCTGCCTTGTTTTGTTTTTTTTTTAAAGAACTTAAAACTCAAGTGGATATGAATATACGTACATATAATGCCTCAGAATGTGTTAAGTTTTTTGGAAAATGGGATAGAGGGAGAAAGAAAGATGTTTGGGCTCAGTGGTTATTTCGTTCCATGGGTGGCATCTGACATTTAATGGGGAGACTAAATTCTTAGTAGAAGTTTGCTTTTTGTTGATTCCTAATAAACTACTCGTTTTACTTGATTTTCGTTAACTGAAAAAATGAATATCTTTGGGGCGAGGTTGGGATTCGAACACTGAACCTTCCGATTTGGAAGCCAATCCACTACCACTTGATCCGCGGCCACCCACACAGTTGCTGCAGACATAACCTACGACAATAATGGCACAAATTCGTTGTTGCGTTGGCTCATTTTCCCTATAGCTTGGTACTACCGCCACCAACGAAGGCTTTAGCCGAACTCATTGAATATTGTGATTCCAAGAAGATAGGACTTATCATATGCTAATGCACAGAATATTGATATGTGAAGTGCAACCATCTCCTGGACTGCATACTATCGTCTGACCTGGCTGTCAACAATGTTGGCTCCTACGCCAAGGAGGCTACCGGATGGCAAGTCCTATAGCTGGTCTCCATATCAGACCATTGATACAATACAACCAACTCAGAATTCGATGTGAGCTCTCACCTATTAAAAAGGGGGAATTCGCGGAAAAAAGGACTGAACGTGCTTAAGGGAGGACACCAGCAACTCTGTTAATGCTCCATCTAAACTCAAACCAAAACAAAAGCTAGATGAAGCTATTCAGAACCTAAACGGTGCCCTCACCAAGTGCTTTGAACCTTCACTAAGTGCTTCGAACCGACATGTCCAGCTAGGTTACAACAGAGTAGATCGTCGGATGAAGCCATCACACACGGTGTTTCTTCCCTACGAGTCAATCCTCTCAAATATGAAGTTCTTCTCTTTACGAGAAGGAGAAAGCTGACCGGTCTGGCTCATCTAGTGCAAAAGGCATTAGCATCCGATTCTCCAGCGAAGCTCCAAATACTTCGGATAAAAAGACATAGGGCTGGTCACCGAGGGGGATCTTTTGAATATACATATGTTATAGCCATATAAGGCCAATTGTGTCCTATGCGTGGGTTGTCTAGTGGAACAAGCTTCCACGTAAACACGTCACTTTTACTTTTACCAGACTCTTAAAAACGATCTATCTTTGCTGCATAGGGACTTTCTCAACCACGTCTGGCTCAATTTTTATTTTATTTCAATTCGCAATTACACTTATCAAATGATACACTGCGTTTGGTGACGACTGTTCTCTATCGTGTTCTATGATCGCTCAAAGGAAAAAACTGGAAAACGGAGTTGTTCCTTAGTTCGTTAGTGAAGTGTTCGTCTTTGCGTGTGTGTGTGTGTCGTCTCCGTCATCTCGATCTGTCCACCCGTAAGGTATATGCTCGTAGTTTGACTCGATCCTACATTCGGCTATCATGACGCTCATTCGGCCCGAATAAGGGATTCCACCGCTTCATATATTATTTCACCTGTTAGTCGAGCTCGGTCCCTCCGTATTACCTAACTTCTTTACCTCGTATCTATCATCTCTTAGCTTAGTCTAAGGAACTTGGGTCTTAACTCCATCCTGGAACCGAATTGTGTTCGCTTAATTCATAGTTCATACTGCTGTTTAGCAACTCTTGTTCTGTGGTACGTTCTTTTGTTCCCTTGCTAAACCTTCAGCATCATCACGTCTGGTATATTCAACTCGTCCGCAGGTGTTTCATCAATTAATTCACGAAGATCTGGATACTCCGTAACGCGCATCTCCAAGCCCATCATTAACCGTGGTAGCCTTGGTCAGCATGAGAATAATGGTCTTGTGGTGCTGCTTACTGGGTATAACCAAGTAAATTTGGAAAATCCGTCGACAACTATAAACAAGTGATTATATCGTTTCTGGGTTTGTTCCATCGATCCAACTGGGTCGATGTGATACGTCCCTAGTGGCCTCTCCTCCTTGTCGATTGGTCTCAACAGTCCTTTTTTCTGTCCAGCCTTGGATTCAGAAAATATACACTTAATGCAGTCTTTCACAATGTTAACAATTTTTCGAACCAGACCTGGGATATAGAATGTTTTTTCCACCATGTCCCCTGTCTTTTTGACTGAGAAATGTCCCTGTAGGTGTGCCGGGTTAATTACCTCTCTCTCGGCTCATTCAAAAATTCTTTGTCAAGCGCCGACAGACTTATTGGTCCTAATTCTAATACAAGCTTTCAGTTCGTGGTCACCTTCCACAGCTGTCAATGTATCCATGGCTCCTCTTCGGCTTGACGTTCTATGTACACACTTTCCTTTCACACTACACGTATCTCAAAGCTCTTTGTCCGATCCAATACCAACTTTGTGTCCTACACTTGCACTTCCACTTCTATCTCGTTCCTTCTCCTGCTGTTCAGCATTCGTGAAGTTTGTTTCTTCTTGAACACTGCGCCTTCTGCCGTTCTCCCAACGTTGACGTCAGTTAAAATGCCGTTACCAATTACTGCTGAGTCTTGTATGTAATATTCTTTAACAACATGAAACCTAATGGAGTGTCTGCCAGATGTTTTTTCTCGCGGCCCAACTCCACATAGTCTACCATCATCCAGATACCATAGCGTAAAAGGCTTATACCGCTAACTGTGTATACCACATAGGCTGACCCTTCACAGTAATGTCCTGATGACCTAATTGAAGCACATTTGAAACATTTGAATGATCGAATTTTGCAGTCTCTTGCGATGTGTGTTTGGTCACCACACTAGAAGGATTTTCGTTCGCCTCTTTCCTTCTTCACATCAAGCTTAATTGTCGTTGTTACTTCCCTCTTGCTGATGATGGCTGACTATGACCACGGATCTTCTCATACACTCTTATCTGTTCCTTTATTTCATGTACTTTTCCGGCTAGGTATAAGATTGCTTTAATGTATTTTGGTTATGGGATACGCTATATGAAATTCTCTACGAGACTCTCCTTGTCAAAAACGACGGGCTTCTCTCTCCCTATCAAGCTGTACAAATATTCCTGAAAGGATTCGGACGACTACATCCGACAATTCCTCAACAGGTGGTGGAACCCTGCGGATGATAAGGATGCCCAATCCTTTATGCCTGTCTAGCTACGAGTGAAAAGCTTAGCGGCTGTTTGGCATACGCGAACGTCTGTAGGCTATTCCATTGGACTGGAGTCGTCAATATTGCGGAGCGTAAATAACCTCTTAGCGAGTCCACTTCCAGATTGGAAACGGTGTATTATTTCTTTCCGTCCTGCAGTTGGTAAGTTTAATTGTCTTAACCGTCGTTTTAATGCATCTACTGTCTACTGTCTACTGTATATCTATCCGTTTTAATCTGTCTTAATTTTAATTTAATTAATAATCATTTTAAATCTACTCTATTAGCAGTGATCGTACAAAAAAGTCTACTTTACCAAACAGTTGCGCAGTTACCCATTTTGACTTTTCTCAGTTTGCTTATACAATATTTTCGCCATCTTATCTGATTTTCTGGATCTGCTTCCTCCTCTTCGCCGTTGCGTATTCCAGTCTGATCAAGGTACCCTGAGGCAGTCTTCCTCTCTCTCATGTTCTCTGGCGGGTTTCATCTATCCATTGGAGCACACAACGGATGGCGTTGTTAACAGTTTTTCTCTCGAATATTTGCCGACCACTTTTGAGTTGATTCTTCACTGCTTTTATTAATATTTTTCATACATACGAGTACATATGGAGCTAGATATATGTAGTACAAAGAATTTGAAGTTTTTGTTTCAAGCACTTTTATCTACTTGGTAATAATCCCAGAAAGGTCAGTCCTCCTAAGAGAAGCACTTCTATCTAATTCAATGTTTTATATTTTATTTAATAATTCCAAGTCTAATTTTCGTTAAATACGCAATTACACTAATCAAATGTTAAATTGCGTTTGGTAAGGACTACCCTCTATCGTATTCTATGATCATCTGCTCAAGGGAAAAAACTAAAAAAACGGAGTTGCTAAATCTATCCGTTAGTGAAATGCTCGTTTTTGTATCCCTTTGTCATCCCATTCTGTCTACCCGTAGGGTGATATGCTCTTAGTTTGGCTCGATCCTACATTCATTTCATGGGCAGCACTCTCAAACCCACCTTCTGTTTAAAGAGAAATGGTGTTTGGTCCAACACGCACTATAGATTTTATTACCTTGCGTGACGACTATCTTTCGACGCTGGTCTTGTAGATACGAGGGCGGGTCAATAAGTCCGTGACTTTTGGATTAAAACCGATTTTTTGATAAAAAAATAATTTTATTTTTCAACGTAGTCTCCCTTGAGCTCTATACACTTTGTCCAACGCTTCTCCAATTTTTTTATCCTTTCCAAAAAAAATGATTTGTCGAGGTCCTCAAAATGACGAGATGACTTCATCATTGGAGTCAAATCTTTTTCCACCAAGCCATTTCTTCAGGTTTGGGAACAAGAAGTAGTCGCTCGGAGCCAAAACTGGAGAATAGGGTGGATGAGGGAGCAATTTATAGCCCAATTCATGGATTTTTGCCATGGCAACTGCACATGTGTGCACCCTTGCATTGTCTTGGTGGAAAAGAACTTTTTTCTTGGCCAAATGAGGTCGTTTTTTTTTCAAATCGTCATTGAATCGGTCCAATAAGTTGGCATAATATTCCCCATTGATTGTTCTTCCCTTTTGAAGGTAGTCAATGTGGATTATCCCGCGTGCATCCCAAAAAACAGTCGCCATAACTTTATTGGCTGACAAACCCACCTTGGCCTTCTTTGGCGCCGATTCACCCTTAGAAACAAACTGTTTTGACTGTTGTTTGTTCTCTGGTGTGTTGTGATGGATCCATGTTTCGTCCACGGTTACAAAACGGCGCAAAAACTCCTCCATATTGCGATTAAACAACGCCAAACCTTCCTGTGAAGTTGTTACACGATTGCGTTTGTGGTCGACTGTGAGCAAACGCGGCACCCATCTTGCGGAAAGCTTTCTCATGCCCAAGTGATCATTCAAAATTGAAACCACTGAGCCATGCGAGATCCCTACGGCTTCCACAATCTCTCGCACTTTCAATCTTCGGTCGGCCAACACCATATCGTGAATTTTTTCGATTGTTTCGGGTGTAGAGACCTCAACTGGGCGTCCAGGACGTTCGGCATCTTCAGTGCTTGTACGGCCACAACGAAATTCAGTAAACCACTCTTTTGCCATTGAAATCGATGGTGCAGAGTCCCCATAGTATTTATCAAGCTTAGCCTTGGTCTCGGTAATGGTTTTTTTTTCCAAGAAATAATGCTTAATAAGCACACGAAATTCACTTTTTTCCATTTTCTCCTCAAATTAGTGAGTAGTCTGATAAAAATAGCTGTCAAACACAAACTAACTGACGCAGCAAGTTTAAATTTTGACAGGAGTCAACTGACAGATGCCTGTTGACAGGAGCAGTGGTGCTGTTTCAGTAAAGAGGTCAGAAATTCAAAAATGCACGGAATTATTGACCCGCCCTCGTATATTATGTCCTAATGCAATTACACCAGGAATCCGTTTGTTGAAAAACAAAAACGACATAGATTTTCCCTATGCGTTAGAATAGCTTCGGCCAGTATCTGAGCCCGGAAAGAATGTAGTTGGTGTTCACGTATAGCTCAAAAACCGATTTAGGATGCGGTGCTGGTGCATGACGATAGCATTAGATTTCGCTCCTCGTTAGGAAACCTTTCATCTGTCTTTCAAATGGAGATATGTACACGCAATCTTGATGTCAACGAACTATACTGTGAGGAATCGGTGAAGAGCGAAGCATTTTAACCTACAGCTATAGCTAACCTAGAGTAAGTAAATTTAAGGGATAACGGTGGTCGATGACTATACAGTTTACATAAAGGATGGTGACTCGTTGTAACGATGCAGTTGTCCGCATCAAATGAAAATATAAGGTCCAGCTCTCCGCCCTTATTAGTTATTAGTAATTCCGATTGGTTAAAAGATTGCAGATTATGAAAGACAATTGATAATTGAAAACCTCTTCTTTGCCATAACAAGTGTTGGTAGCAATAAAATTTTAATTTTCATCGTCGTCATTGCTGTAGACTTCGAAATATGATGTAAATAATACGCAAACCTCTTACGTAATATTAATTGAGATGGGCAATTTAAAAGTATCAAGATAAGCGTATGTAGACTATGTTCGTTGACGGTGCAGGAGGTGTTTAGAGTTCACATAGGCGTTTGAAAGGAAGTCGCTTACAATGATGGAGGGTGGAATATTGAACGTCCCATAGTATCCAGCCTAGAAAAAAAAGAAGAAAGGAAACTTTGTTTCGGAGTTGCCTCACGATTGCAAGGACGCACTAAGGCCATAGATTTGGATCACATACTATAATCACTTTAACTTGCGTCTATGGGCCCTGTTTCGCTTCTGACAAGCATATTTCAGCAGTTTTTCATGCTCTAATCGTAAAAAAATTGGTCTTCTTAAATATTACGCTTCCAATTTGGTCAAATTCCAATTTAGTCCTTAGGATAAGTCATGGTTTAATCGTTATGAGGTTAATAGCGGAGTTGACTTTAGCTATAAGGAAAGTAAACTTTCCAGTTACTTCGACGAAGAGGTTACCTTATCAAAGAAGGAAGACCACTTTCTCTTCAGTCATGGCGGAAGCTTTGATGTCAACATCATCCGTACATATATTTATTTATGTTCTCTCCTTTATTAGCATTATCTGCACTATTTGCTCAAAGAAATCATATGCAAAGAATTTTTTTAAGTCCGATAAACTTTTGGTAAAATTTTGAAAGCTGCTTTTAAGTTGCATGTTGCATCGCGTGTTATGCAGTGGAATGTAATAACGATGTGAAAATTTGATCCCTTGCCTATTTGCTACTATGGAAGTCGTACTGGTGTGTGCCGTTTAGTATTGACGCTTGAGAATAAAAAAAAACCGATTAAAAGTCTATTATTTTGCATCGTGTCACTGACTTTATTCTTAATTGACAAAGCCTTTTATTAGAAAACACTTTTAATTATCTTGAAAAACTTGGGAGATCTAAGCCCAAGTTGCAGTCTTTGGAAGGCGGCTGGAAATTGTCTGGAATTTTTTTGTAGAACCGTAAGATGATGTATAATTTTGTGATTATTCTATGTTCTTGATCTAGGAAATTGCATATGCCCTCATTTTCTACACCTATGTCTCTTTACTGCCGCAATATAGCAATTACGAAATACCTATATGGTTCTCCCCACATAAAAGTCGTCTGCGGACGGTTCAACCCACTGATTCCTGCGAAGTTTCTTCCAACTTAACAGCAGAAAATATTTCTATGTCAGCTCCTCCAATCGCTGCCCCACGGAAGCTTATCAATCTTTTTAATTCAACTTGGACACCTTCCGAATGGCAACGTAGACTTGATAAGCTTGCTTCTAAGAATCAATTGGTCACTATGCTTCTTATCAAAGGCGCCCGTCCAAGCGTTGATGTTGATTGGATTTCGAATTTTTTCGAAAAGAAATATGGCATCACGATTAATCGCTGCAATTGCTTCCAACAGAAGCGCAGCTTCAAATTCAATTTTCCGGCTTAATATGAATGGTTATTCCATAATCTACCCAGTAACAATTTCAATCTTGGAAGGATGCTTTTCTACAAATGGTTGGCAAATACGACCAAGAAGCGGGATAAAGTCAAGCAGTCCGTCATACCTAAACCTTTCCCTAATTTCGACCTCAGAACTGGAGCTAAGTATCCTAATTTCATCAGTTCTCACATTTTAAGCCCTGCTTCAGAAACCCCATCCGTTCCAACACCAAACTCATTAACAACTCCCTCTTCTATTGACCCTCTTTCGCCACCCACTGTTAAATTAATGCAGCAAACTAGCGATACCACCGAATGTCGATATGCGGTCTCTAAGCTTAGAGATAAAAAGATATATGAGAATATACGTCTTTATCTCGCTTATTTGCACGATAAATCCGACTCGGTGTGCTACGAGGGTAAAACAAGAACAAGCGTCATGGTTTCTATCCAGCAGGAAGGCCTCCCAACCGACGTTACCAGTCTCAGGAAACTTTATACAAAGTATCACGAGATTTTCAATACGCCCCCCCAAAAAGTTGCAGACGATCTTGCCGCTCTTCGCCACTATATACCCTCTAAAAGAGTCTCACACCTCCAACGCAGTCGACTTGACCACGATAAATTTTTTCGACCATAAAAAGCCATGCAAAAACCTCCCTCTCACTTTCTATTACCAGAACGTAAGAGGACTGCGTTCTAAAACCCACGCCGTTTTGCGCCAATCTTATCCCTAACATAAAAAATCAGGAATTATTTCCTTTTAATGTTTTTCGGGATGGTGATCACACACCCCCTGGATTGAATGCCCTTGTCGAGGTGTCCTACTGGCTATTCAAAACAGCCTGGACTCCTCTGTCGTTGCAACTTCATCACCTCCTAAGCTCGACTTTGTGTCAGTTAAAATAACACTTACCTACTCGTAGATGCTTGTATGTTATGTGTTGTTACATTCTTCCGGCGCAATCTATCGAATACTTCCAACTTGCTTTGGCACCAATTGACAATTTGATCGATTTATCAAACTCGCTTGATAATATCATTATCTTCGGCGATTTTAATCTGCCTCAGCTGAAGTGGACTCCATCTGAAAACCTATCTTTTTTCATCGCTTCCAGTCCCATTTCTACTGAGGAATGCCTCTTCTTAGATCGGTTCCAACTTAATGGAAGGGCAATTAAACCTTATCCTCACAACTGATCCCATCAACTCCTCAGTATCGTGTTGTCCCCTATCTCTTTCAACTATTGATAACTTTCATCCTCCACTTCTTCTCTCATTTTTCCACAACTCTCCCCTTCAGTCGCTTCCCCCGCAGTTCTATTTTCTTACAGTTTTCAGAAAGCTAATTTCCGTAAAATGAATACCTATCTAAGCAGGGTTTTTTCGGGTTTACCAATCTATCTCTGGTTGCTGCCCTCTCCATTATTTACAGAGAAATATTCAAATCCATCTGCCTTTATGTGCCTTATTCCCGCCATAAAACTTTCTCTACATCCCCTCCTTGGTATAATCGTAGACTTTGCTCTCTATGAAACAAAAGAAACAAGTAATGGGCGGTATTCCTTAGCATCCACTCTTCTTCCGACTATTCAAATTATCTAGGTACATATCTTCATTTCATTGAACTCTATAACTCTCTCTATCAGCGCTACCTGAATAGTGCGCAAACCAATCTCATAAATGACCCCAAGTCTTTTTTTCAATTTGTCAATTGCAAAAGTAAGACTGATGGTTATCCTTCCTCCCTCGCTTTCGAAACCAAAACTTCATGTGATCCTCCTACCATCGCCAACTTTTTTGCTACATTTTTCAAGCAATCATTTGCCAACAACTCCTTCGTACCAGATACGAGTACCTCTTATTTCAATGATCTATCAAATTTCTCTATTGGTCCCTTTCTCACTCAAAATTTCGATCCTGCAGTTATTGAAGAAAAGTTACTAAATCTTAAAGATGAATTTGTGCCTGACCCAGACGGACTCCCCGCCGTGTTTCTTAAAAAATGCTCTTCCAACCTGTCTCTACCCCTTTCCTAAATTCTCCCTTACACAGGGAGAATTTCCCAAGATTAGGAAGACCTCTTTTATAATGCCGATACACAAAAAGGGATCTAACCTTGAAGTTACTAATTACCGTCCCATTGCTTAACTCTCTCATATACCTAAACTCTTTGAACGCATTTTATAAGAAGTCTTAAGCTTCAAATGCAAGCCTTTTATTTCACCCCGACAACATGGTTTTCTAAAAGACAGATCAGCTACCACAAACCTGGTTGAATTCGTACCTTTTGCTCTCGCAGCCTGAAAAATGTCAAAGAAATCGATGTTATCGCAACTGATTTTACTAAAGCGTTTAATAAGACATCTCATCAATTGATCCTCTTCAAATTGTCTGCTCTCTGCTTTGAACCTCTCTTTTTAAAATGGATTTCTTCTTACCTGGTAAACCGATATTATAGTGTTCGGTTTAGATCCGCCCTTTATGTTCCATTCCTGTTCTCATCTGGAGTTCCACAAGGCAGTCATCTTGGCCCTTTTCTCTTCATTCTTACTATCGACGATGTTGAGAAGGTCATTAAACAAAGGCACAGGGAGAGGGTGCCCTTTACGCAGACGATACAAAATTTTTTAAAACTATTTCTTCATGGGGAGAGGAGACCTTGATCGGTTTTCGATCTGGTGCCTCAAAAACTGCCTAGAACTTAATATATAAAATGTCAATCTATAACCTTCTCACGTAAATGCAACCCGTCTCCTCCCCGACTTTATTTTCTCTATGGTCTACCAATTCTTCTGGTTCAAGGTCTTTTCAAGACCTTGGCATATTATTCGACTGTGAGCTTAATTTCCGTTCGCATATCGATAAGATGATCCTCAAAGCCAACTCATCACTTGGCTTTATTTAACGGTGGTCCAAGGAATTTTTCAACCCGTATGTAACCAGATCTCTCTATATTACCTTTGTTCATCCTCTGCTTGAGTATGCCAGTCAAGCTTGGTCCCCCTTTCACCGGGTTCACGTTTCCCGAATCGAAGGTATTCAACGTCGATTCTACCGACTTGCTCTCCGTGGTCTGCCATGGGACGACCCTTTAATCTTACCTCCCTATCAGGACCGCCTCAAACTTCTAAATATGAATTCGTTAGAAGAACGTAGGAATACTGCTGAAATTCTTTTCATTCATCGACTTCTCTCAGGTTCCATCAACTGTGCATCCATTTTGAACTTCATTTCCTTCAATACCAACTTCTTCCATCTACCGGTCCACCGCACCTCTTATGGCTCCAACGAATCTCCCGAATGCTCCGAAAGGTCAACTCAAACCTCTCCCTTTTTGATTTCCACCTGCGCACTCCTCGTCTCAAACAAGATCTCCTACATCACTTCCTTGGTCCCTAGCTCTTAAGTTTTTCTGTTTGTTTTTAAGTTAGATTGAGTTTGTATTAAGCCAGGACCTCAGCCCCCACCAAAATTAAAATTGAAAATTAAAAAAATTCTCTCCAAAAAAGTATTTTCTGTTGGTCAAAACCTAGTAACATTGAAGACCAAACATGAGGATATTCTGATACAAATCACTTTCAATTCACCATAATGAGAAGATCCAAACCCCGTATTTAAAAAAAAATGCTTCAATAACTTATGGAATCAATCCCTTCCGTTGCAACACTGCACTCAAGTCACGCAATACTCAACACAACATTTTGTGAAGTAATTTCATTTTCATTCGATAAGAACTTGCCATGTTTTTCTGACAAATAACGTATGTATGTATTTATATACTCGTATGTTATTATAAACTACTGGAATGCATGCTTGCAATGATTGCATGGCATGTTCTGTCAATCATAAAACTTCGTTGACACATGAGTTTTTTTTTATTTTTAGGGCGCATACAATTTTTTTGAGTCAAAAGTTGATCCCTTCAGAAAAAAATTGTAGATGCAGTATTTGAAGAATTTCCTATAAATTGCAACTTTGTCGGTTGTCTTCGGCTGACAAATGGATTGTCGAAAAATAAAATTGAAATTGCTCACTATACAAATTAATACGTCATGTAAAAAAACTAAAAAAACAAATAAACTCAATATTTTTGTATCTCTGTTTGTCTTGTTTGACTGGCAAGATTTCAACTTTTGGGGTGATGATGTGTTTTTTCCGTTTTTTGAGATCGATAAGACTATTATTAGTGATTGATGTCATGAAAATATCTATTCTTCTGTATATTAAACTGGTACATGTGTAATAAAGAATCTTCTACATGAAGAAAGATTGTCGTCTCCAAAGAATGGAATAATTTTAAATCGATTACGTGAATTCTTGTATTGAAATCTTGGAAAATATCTGACGGTTATTTTATCTAAATAATTCTACTAAATATAATAAGAATGGAGTAACTAAACGTTCTGGGAAGAAGTCCAATTCTTTTTTTTTTCTTTTTGCTAACCGCTGGAATATGTAAAGTGTATAACACCGCTTTTGCACAGCTGTGAGGCAGGCTTGACTTGAAGTCCTTAGAACTACGCTGCCTTGGATCACCTCCTTAATAATAATAATAATTTTTCTTTTCCAACTACCTCCGTTGGATATGGTAAAATTGGCTTTGGATTCTGGAGTTTGTCCACCATCCTTTTTTTAATATCGGTGAATACAATAGTTCATGCCGACATTTGTAACATTTTCATTTTTGTTGCTGTCATTTATATTTTTCACACAGCGTCAAATATTGGGATGCTCATGAATCCGTACATGTGCACCTTGCTTTTAAACCGACTGATCAGCTGATATATTAGTGGCGCTTAGAAACGACCAATCTTTCAACAAGCGGCTAGGGTATTTACAGGATTACAGTGAAAGCTACTTTTTTTTTTTGTTGTAGAACTTAACCCTCAAGGTATAATACACTTATGATGCCTCAGCATGTGTTAAGATTTTTGGAAAATGGAATAGAGAGAGAGAAAAAAAGATGTTAGGGCTCACTGTTTATTTCGCTACATGGATGGCATTCAACATTTAATGGGGAGACTAAATTTTTAGTGGAAGTCGGCGTGTTGTTGTCTTCTAGTCAACTACTCATCTTATTTGATTTTTGTTAACTGAAAAAATGAACGAGTATGTCTTTCGAGCGAAGCTAGGATTCGAACACCGTACCTTCCGATTTGGAAGCCAGTCCACTACCACTAGAGCCACGGCACCCACACATTCTTTTGGACAGTCAATTTTCGATAACCCTAGTATGCCGCTGGCTATCGAAAATTTCTTCGGGAATGATTTACGAGAGGAAGAGCGCATGCAGCTGACCCTCCGTTCTCATTCGTAAAGCATGGAAAAACAGACTTTGCATAGACTCCAGCAAGGTGAACTCACTCACAAAGAAAGATGTGTATCCTCTTCCACATACACAATGTTTGTTGAGCCATCTACACGTACTATATCAGTAGTGTGGCTCTTAAGGACGCGTTCTGGAAAATTACGCTACAGGAAAAGTCCAGAGAAAAAAGAGCTTTATCTGTTCCACAAACACTACTTTACCAATTTCCGTCATGCCTTGGTCGCTATTTAATGCAACTTGTGAATAAAGTGATCGCCAATGCACTTAGGGAACAATATTCTGTTAAGCTGAATGATTTATTCATCGTCTCCAACACTTTTGCCGGTAAATCTGCAGAAGGTGACGGAATGTCTTGTAAAAGCAAGTTTAACAAATCAACGTCGAGAAGTCACCCTTCGGTTGTAAAAAGTTAAATAACGTAAGAAACATCGTAAGTGAAGACCATATTAAGCAAGACTGATGCACAGTGTCCGCGATTAAGGCTTTCCTGTACCACTATCGCACAATCAATAGACCCAATAGACCGAGATTCTTAGGTCTATGCGGTTGAAACAGACAACTTGTCCGAAATTCCGATCTCATTGCAAGTCATTTAACGAATAACTTAGTAAAGAAAAGAACTATTGCCATGACTGTAGATGCCTTACATCCTTTTAATCTTCAAAAATGTCACTTATCTCAGCTTTATTACTGAAAGGCAAGGTAAAGTGTCTTATCAATACGACGATGTGCAAAATGACAAGCCAATGGCTTTCTTTTCTATGAAATGAAATGCTGCTCAACGCAACTATAGCGTGCCTGAGCAGGAGTGTTACGCTGCAAATGATTTGTGTTTGCCATCACTATTGATTAAGCCAGTTTAAGGATAGATTGGAACCAGGATTACTGAAACTTTATTCATTAACGTCCGATATAAAATACAAGAAAGGTGCACAAGAAATTCTTCCCGGCGCATTTCCAATGCAATAAATCCTTTTTGGATTCAGTGCCTCTTGTTGAGTTTAGGTTTGAGTTTAGTTTACTTAGAACAAAATCGCGTGCCATTTCAAACCAAGATTTCCGATTTTCACCCATGCTTCGGGAACGGTGTTGAGCGTTTATTATTCGTTAAGCAACGCGTTAAAGTAGAATCAGAAATGTTTTTTCAAAGCGATTTAAAGTCGACTGTTGCTATAATTGTATAATCACGCATTCCGAATTTGAAAGCCTCTCCCAATCAACAATCATCAATAAATTCGTTCAACCTTATAAATACATATAATTAATTAATTCCATATAGCTATCTGGCGCTCTCCAGATAGTTGAACCACCCAAATCGCTACGTAATAAATGCGAGACACGCATCTATTGTCTTAACGTGCGAACATTCATAGCGACAAATGTCGACTCCAACTTACTTTTTGAAGCTGCACTATCCATCAAGAAAAAGCTGCAAACCGCCCAGCTTTAGCACGGCTGGAGTAGCCAGATAGTGCGCCTGAACGAGAGTCTCTTCACTGTGCATTCATTATTCACAAAAGCCAACAATCCGTGGAGCCAGTAGCCAAGATCGCCACAGGCTACCAGCCACCACCGGAATGGTGCCCTTGGTATGATAACGTATGACGGAAAAAGGTGACAGACAAGGCACAGCTACAAGGTTTGTAAAACAAAGCAAGAGCAACAAGAGATGAGTATCGAGTTAGAAGAAAGAAGGACAACAACCTCTTAGCTCATGGATATCAAAAAGTCCCCCGATGGAACAAATATCTGAATGTTTTTCAGAGAAGCTAGGCAACTGGCAGCTTGATTAAATCCTGGAGCACAGGTTCTTCGAAATAATGAAGTATACCTAGGCACCGAGGCGCAGCGAATGTGACGTGTTTGATAAGCATTTCCAGCAGCTATTTAATGGGCATCAGGTAAAGCGAGAGACTGGCTCAGCTACCAAAAACATTAAGAACTACAGTGCTACCGCCCCTGATGGTTTACCAGTGGAGCTTTACAAACATGAAACTGGGGTTTTGGTGTGCGCCAAATCATAAAGCACGTCTGAGTGGATGAAAGCAAGCGTGATAACCGGACTACGAGCTCTATATGCTCCATTGTCGGGAAAGGCAATCCCACATATGTATATCTTGAAAGAAATATCGAGGTATATGTCTTCTGAGTGTCGCATATAAGTTTCTGTCCAACGTCTGAAGCCCTTCTGCAGCAGACTAATCGGCACGTAGCAGCGTATCTTCCAGCCCGGCATTCAGATCGACCAAATTTTCATAATAAAGCAAATCCTTTAAAAGATGAATAGAATTCAAAGCGAGAATCGCCATCTCTTCATCGAATTTAAAACCGCCTTATGCGGTTTACTTAGTAGGCACGATGAATGCTATAATCTTGTGAACTTAATCCATAAAACCAAAACACGTAAGCTACAATCTCGGCTAAATCGAGCGAATTGGCAATAATGTTCCAACATCAGGATCAAGCTATAGCGGATGCCTGAGAGCTTGATCTTAACAATTAGAAGCAGTACTATATATCCAGGATCGAATAGGGTGATGCCTGTCTTAATCTATCGGGAGTCCGTTATCCCTAACTAACTGTGTGCCAACAGTCAGAAAGTGCCAACTGTACTCAAAAAAGTAATCTAATTTAAGTTGCAGAAACCCCCCTAGGAATGTAAGTCAAATACCATAATTCCAAGTCATGCCTCAGGCAAACAGTGCTCGCCTTTAAATTGAAGGAGTGACAAATTCGCCAACAAACCATGGCTATCCATCAACATATCACTTATTCCCATATTCTGTAAATTAGTGAAAACTGTCCAAAACATTGTCCAAAGTAGACGAGTTTTCGTGAAAGGCACATTTTGCATTTTAGATGTTTTCTTTTTTACTTTGGGCTCAAACTCGCTCTAAATAACTTTTAACTGCGAATGACAGATTGAATTCGAAAAGTATTCATACTTCGAGCTTTTCTGCTGCCATGTCCATTATTTTTATTATTTTTTCCCATTAGAAATTTTGTATTCTGTGAATATTTTGACTGATTTATTACTCTCGACTGCGTGAAATATCATAAAATGAACGAACTGACAACCGACAGAAAACCATTTTAGTTGGATAAGTTCGGTGTATCTAATTCATGTCTGAGCCTCACCATGAAATGTTTATGGCGGGTCATGGTGCGTTCAGTGGTAATGAAAAAAGTTTAAGTGAAAGAATACATGTATTCATGTACAATAGATATACATGCACTCGTGCGTATGCCAATCGAGAGAGAAATATATTTATTTAGCCATCTTCTCGAGTATACGATGACATTCTCATATGAACAAAAAAAAAGTTTTCAAAGACTCAGAAGAAAATATATTTTCTGAAATTTTTTTCATCAAATGTGCTGATTTCTTATGAAGTGAATTCAATTTAAATTTAAGATTAAATGTGAAATATGACAAAAGTCTCTTGTTGAGTTTTAACAAATTAATTTAATTTGAAATTTGGACCAGCTAATATTACATTTAAAGAAATAAACAAAATTACTGTGTGCATACACTGTTTTCTCCAAATAAGTGGGTTTAAGATTCACTATGGCGATAGCAATGGACATATGTAAATACCCTTTCGGTAAATGGTGCAATAAAAGGACGAAGAAGAAGAAGCTGTTATCGAGTCGAATTAAAATGTAAGTTCATTACATTTTATTATGTAATTGAGCTAACAATGTTGTGACTGAAAGTAGCCTATTATTCGGAGCACTTTTCTTTATGTCAAAATCCTTCTAGAATGTTCCCTCTATTTGAAATTTTATTGAACATTTTTTTGCTTAAAGTTAACCACGACGTTAGTCGAATTCAGTTTCTCCCCGATTTCTTTGAGATTCCCACCATTGTAAGAACTTTCTTTTAGTTACTTTGAAAACATTAGGAAAATATATATTTATTTTTCGAAAGTAAAATCAATCGTACACATTCATAATGACGATAACCTGGATATTTATTTTTAGAGAGAAAACTTTATGTTAACTGCTAGTCGACAGTCTTTTGAAGTCTTTACGAAGAAAAGTCTTGGTGAATCCAATTTTTGTTCCACGACGATGGGCGATTGCTTCTAGTTTGTGGCGCAGCTGGCCCTTAACCAATATGCTTTTCCAGTAAATTTGGTTAAGGTTCCTCTCCATTCCCTCTTTTTATGCTGTGTTTTTACGCGATGATGGATTCGATGACTTTCCGAGCTGAAACCTTGAAGTCCATCCTCTAGATGTTGGAGAGTTGGAGTTGGAGAGTATTTTTCACGCTCTGCTCTAACATACGAGGGTTGTCTGAAAAGTTTCCGATAAAAGATGATACAAGACTTTTTTCTCAATTTTTTTTTTATTTGTCTACATGGTCTCAAACCGTAATTCGTATGAGACTTCGCGTTGTCTTGGTAAAACAGAATTTGCTTTTTCTGCAAATGTGGCCGTTTTTCCGCAATTTCTGCCTTCAGCTTGACAAGTAATGATGGGTAGTATGCTCCTGTAATGGTTTTTCCTTTTTGAAGAAAGTCGATTAAGATAACTCCTTTATTATCCCAAAAAACTGTAGCCATCACTTTCCCAGCCAAAAAAACAGTTTTTGCTGTTTTTGGAGCCAACTCGCCCTTTGCAGTCCACTGTTTTGCCTAAACTGCGCCAACAGAGCGTTGGAAATGTTCATTCGAACACGTTTTTGATCTAACGTAAGCACACTCGGCGCGGCACCCAACACTCGGACAGCTTTCTTATGCCTAAATCTTGATTTAATATGTTACAAGCAAGTTCTTTGGACATTTTTATAACCTCTACTATCTCTCTCACTTCAACTCGGCGCTTGTCTAACACCATTTGGTGAACTTTAGCAATGTTATCGTCAGTGGTTGCAGTTTTTGGACGCCCAAACCTTCATCTTCTCCCAAGTTCCTACGGCCACGTTTAAATTCAGCTGCCCAAAATTTCACTGTAGTAAATGTGCACCATCCCCATACACAAAGTCCAACTCATTTTTGATTTACGTAGGCGTATTGCCTTTCAAAAACAATTTTTTCCATTTGCACAAGAAACACTCACGTCGACTCACTCAAACGACCGTCAACTAAAAACTGCACGTCCAAAATGACTGAAACTTCGGTAAGTAACTGTCAAAATATGCACAACTAGCATTCACTAGCTTTTATTGACGAGTGCCGCTATCTTTACTTTTCAGACAACCCTCGTATAAGGACGAATCAGTTTGTTGACAAAGGTTTAGGTTGAGAAGACCGATGGCTCTGCAGTTGGTAGAAACTATTGTAGTTGATTTCTGTTATTCAGGATCAGGTATATTTAGGTCAGCATATACACTGCTGACGTCACATTCGTCCAGCATATAGAGATCTCATCTGATCATATAGAGATTATTTGATACATACACTTGACAAAGGTCAGTGGACACTGACTGTGAGTCTAACGCTTGTCTTTTTCGTCTTTGTAGGCTTCTGTTCGTAATTTGTTCACCTGGCATTTTCTTTCCTGCTATAAAATTTATCGGCTTCCTCAATCTCGCGCTTTTCGTGCACTTTTTTTTGTCGGGAAGTTCATAGACGCAGTCCTTGGTACCAGCGTCTTAACCTATTTAGTCTTGGTGTGGATTGTAACGAGGAGTACATTCACATGTCTGAATGGTTAGGTTTATCTATAATGAGAAATCCGTATCCAAATAACAGCCTCTTTACCTCTGGGTTGTATATATCATAAGTTCACTAAATTGCACATACGGTCTACTCCGTTGGCTGTTAGATATGCTCTATATCAGTTCATGCTCTGCGTGAACTGTTCAACTGTACGTGGTCTGCTAAGAGACCCATACATGCATTGGATGGCTAGGCTTTTTGATTCAGATTTTGTTTTATAACGAAGAAGGTGATTTGAAACTTTCATGGTATTTTCAATACTTCATATTATGAGATGGGCAGCTCAACAGAAATTTCGCATCTAAAGTTTCTGAACGTCATATTAGCCGCTGTCAATTTGAAATTTATCTGGAGTGCATAATCGTGTATGTCATACAATACTAACAGCTAATTCAATTGATTTTCTATCTTTGGTCAATATTTACCGTGCACATACGAGTATTTATACAATATTCGCTTGGTTTTAGTGCTCTCAATTAAAAAAAAGCAATAAATTAAGTTTGCAATCAGGGAAACTGATTGTTATCCCACTACTTACCACCAGCTTCTAATACAATAAATTAAAAGTAACTTACCATCAATTCGCGATCTGATATTATAGTTCCAAACGTTATTGACATAACCGGACCCATAAGAGGAGATACCAACATAGCAGCTACAATATTCGGAGCATTGTTTTCCACTAGACCAAGTGCTGCAAGAGAACTGGAATGAGAAATTAGATTACTGTTCCATTAATACACGTACATACGAAGTGGTTGAAAGTACTCGTAATGCCATTGGCAAGGATACTTACTCTGCTGTTACAATTAACAAAAGATAGTCGAAGGATAAAGCACCTCCAGCTCGTACTCCATCGACAACTTGCTTCACCGTCAATTTCGATTTAATTGATTCCACAAAATTGTTCCACTTGGAGAGGTCTTCAGTATCCTCGCTGTTCATATTGAGGATTATATGGTTGTTATATCCAGCACGAACCGAAAATTGAGAAGTTTTTGTTAGTTTCAAAGAAAACATTTTTAAAGGATTCAGAAATTTGGAGAGGCGATAGTGGAAAGATAGTGAGAACATCGTGTGCAATATGTTTCTTAATAGGATAAACTTGATTGCTCTGAGGAAAATCGATATTTAGCTTTTAATGGTGTGTCATTGACATGGTAAAGTATCTGTGGCAGGTACAAAAACTCATTAGGCAATCCAATTAACGTAAGACATAGTAAGACAAAGAGATAAACTGAAGTTAAAAGTTAGACTAGATTCATTTAAGTGTGAAATGGTAAATTTTTGTTTTATACATCAGCCAAATTTTTGTTTTCCGTATATGTATGTAATGGAATTCATATTAGTACCTAATCCACATTCATAATGTACAAAGAATCATGCGAAATTATGTGAAAGACGAAACTGATGAAGAATGAAGATTTGAGTTTGTTCTGCCAATCCAGCGTTTAGTGCTATATTCCGTACTCCGTACCAATTCAGTTTGCCAGTGGTCGGTGCGCAGAGAGAGGATTTAAGAGAACAAAAACGGTACGAAAGAGTAAATGTTTTTGCCTAAAGTTTACAATGCCAAACCCAACTTTACATGGCTCAGAACTTAAATGCTGTTGCATAAATTACTTTAATTTTTTTAGGGTGCGGGAACATAGATAGAAAGGATATGAGATCATTTATTTGGACGAGAGCTATATTCACAGCTCACACACAAGACCATGGGCATGGACTGATGATACCAGACGTGGAATAAATAATGCCTTGCTTTATTTAAGTCTGTATTAGTTACAGGAGATTATCACTATGAGATGAATTTTGAAAATGTCTTTAAATGGATGACAGATTAAATTCTTAATAACATAGAAGAACCTTCAGTTATAGTAATGGACAACGCATCATATCACAACAAATGAGAAGACAAGCAAATCTGTTCTGGTTCCGGAAAACTTGAGATGTTACAATGGCTTGCCCACTACAATATACTACATAGTTCACAGATGCTCAAACTCGAACTTTATGTGCTTATAAAGGAACATCGAACTGTACATCATCCAAAGCATGAGATTGACGCTATAATTTACGGCGCGGGACACGAAGTACTACGATTGCCACCCTATCATCGAGATCTCGACCCTATTGAAAATATTTGGGCAACTGTCGAGGCAAAAGTGGGAAACCGAAACACAACAGTTAAATTATTGGATGTTCAGAAACAAGCTGAAGAAGAATTTTCAAAAATTACAGTTGAAGATTGGCGCAAAGTTTGTGCAAAAGTTATAAGGACAGAGGAGGAATACTTTTCTCATGAGCTGCGTTCCACCAATAGTTATCAATCCAGGAGATGATTCTTCAACCGATTATGAAACTGACAGTTCTTCAAATTAAATTCAATATATAACAACAAATATAGTTTAATAAATAAATATTAATTTTTACCTTCAATTAGTATTAAAATATGTACAGTGCTGTTCGAAACATAAGCAATAAAAATTACCTTAACGGTTAAATGCGTAAATTTTCTTCTGTAGGGGTTTTTGGAAAAATTTAATAATGTGCATCAAAAGAACATTAAATCTCCTTCATAATGGTATATTTATAAAAACAAAAACAATTCAATAAAAAAAAAAAAAAATAACAAAACAAAAAGAAGTACTCAATTAGGTTGTGCGAAACAAAAGCAACAAAACATAAAAGCAAGGCAAAGTTAACGGTACCCTAGTTTCGTACACTTTTTGCTTAGATAACGTAAAGGTGATAACTAAACTATGAGAAGATTGTTTTAGTGAAAAACTATGGCGGGAAATAAATACTGCGAAGAGTTTAAAAACCCGGTTATTTTAGACATTTTAAATGGAATGTCACAAAGTTGCGTTGAGAATTGTCTATTGTCTGTCGGCTTTTATAAAAAAATTTAGACAAACGGGACACACTAAAGTGGTGCATTTAGGTGGTCTACCACGAACAACAATAATTAAAACCAATAAACGGATTAGTATCTTAATTAAGAAGGAACCGTTTATGACTTCAGGACAAATTGGGAATAATCTTAATTTTAATATTCATCCAAGCACAGTCAGGAAACGTGCTTTGGAAAACAATTTAAAAAGTTATATGCCAGTAAAAAAAATCAACGTTAATAAAAATTTACTTCCGTCGAAGGTATTTTTAAAAAGCCTAAATTTTGATCGAATATTTAATTAATTATTGGATTTTGGATTGGATTTTTTTTTGCAAAAAAAAATATGGAAGTTGGTCTATCGAGAAATGGAAAACCGTCCTTTTCAGTTAGGAATAAGAATTAAATTTGGTATGCTCAGCTGGTATGGCCACAGTTAGGCGCACCAAAGGACAGCGTCTATGTCCCCGTTACTGCAAACAAACGGTAAAACACGGAGGGGGAGGGGTAATAATTTGGACATGCTTTTCGCCTTTTTATGAAATTGTTTACAAAGATATTGCGGAGACGCATATGATGCCTTACGCAGAGTGGAATATGCCGCTTCGATGGGGGTTTCAGCACGACAACGACCCGAAGTACACATCGAAGCTCGTAAAAGACTATTTAAACGATAATGGGGTTCAAGTTCTTAATTGGCCGGCACAATCACCGGACTTAAACCCCATTGAGAACCTTTTCGGGATTTTTAAGCGAAGAGTTGGGCGCAAACAATCGAAGAATAAAAGAGAGTTGTTGCAGACATTAAAAAGTGAATGGGAACAAATTCCTGAAACAATAATAGCTAATTTAATATGTTCGATGCTCCGTAGATGTGCTGAAGTAATTACAAATAGAGGCTCATACACAAAATATTGATTTTGCTGCTTTTATTTCTCACTTCTTTATGTTTTGTTAATTTTTTTTTTTATAATTGAATTGTTTTTGTTTTTAGAAATATATGAAGGAGTTTTAATGTTCTTTTGATGTACAGTATTAAATTTTTCCAAAAAGCCCTACAGAAGAAAATTTACGCATTTAACCGTTATGGTAATTTTTTTTGCTTATGTTTTGAACAGCACTGTATGTATGCTTTTATTTCTTTACTTCAAACCAAAACTAACCATACATTCGGTATGCTGCTGTTCCGAGTTTGCTTTTACTGCTTACTCTAAATCTGTTTGATATTTGCATTTCATCATCAGTTTTATCTCACTATAATTCATAGCAAAATTAAACAAGTAAGAAAGTGCAACATTTCGTCTGTAACGAACCATTTAATACCCTACCCTTTTTCTTTTGTGACAAGAAATCATGCCTTCAGTTACTAAGTAGGGTGTGAAAACCGTTTTCGTTCACAAAACATAATTTTTTTTAAAAAAATAACATTTAGGTACGTGCCTTACGCAAATCAAATCAGATAAACAAAAACCGTTTGCTGTAACACTGTAGTTCTCTGACTGTGCCAGCAATAATGATCTACGAAAGCATAATGAGCAAATAATCAAAAACCGTATAGCTACATAGAAACGCAATCAAACAATCAATTCATGCGAGACCTTTGGCTTCATTTATACAATCATCATCATACTCAAATCCCATACAGTACCAGCAGATATACAGAACTTTTTTTTTATATTTTATCATAACATAATTTTCTCGAAGTAAATTTGGCATATAAGGATCTACATTTCCTCTCCCACCAGGGGTGTAATAATTTTTAGGAAAACTGGATAACACAATGATTATACCTTAGGTAGAAAATGGCCGTCTCATCAGTGCGCTCTCAACTTCAATTTAATAGAAGGAAAATAAAAAAAACACCCTCAGTCAGATCGCAACTGCGATCTTGAAAACAACGTTGGATTGTAGATCCTTTTGGTTTATGGGTCCACCCATTTTCGTGTTTCTTAGGTCATATTTGCCAATTTAAGAGATGATAAAAGAAACTTGAAGAGACCTGCGCAGTAGAATGACAAACTCAGTTGGTTTGGTACGGACTATATTCACAACAGTTGGGCGTTGGCCAACTGCATAGGGCTCTTAAATTTGCTTTCATAAAAATTAAAATTTTTAAAAAAGGGAACTTTACCACAACAAATATACGAAAGTGATCGCTGAAAGAGAAAAAAAATCGGAAGAGGATGTGCACACCCATGCATTTTCATCCTCTAATTCTCTTTGCACATGTAACGGTTGGCCAACTGTTTTAAATAAAGACAAGGTTACCATAGATTAATCTTCTCCGAGCTCGTGTCTATCGGGGTGGACTGACTCTTCTAAGAATAAGAATTGTTCCATCCATGAGATGGTGATACTGCCCCAGCTTCTGTTGCTGCGTTTGGGATTGTCAGTCCTCTCTCTCGTCTATGAATGAGGACGATTCTGTTAAGAGGAACTCTGTCATGTCCGATGTGATGACTGCTAGCGCTATTAACATAACAATTCTTCAATTGCTGTTGTTGTCTGTAATGATGTCGTTGCTAACATTTTCGATAAGAATGACGTTAAATTGAAGATAGCCGATGATGTCTCAATTTTGAATTCTCACTTTGAGACACATAGTCAACGTCTGTGGTGATTCCCACTTGTGATGTTCCTGTAACTATCTAGGAGAATGCTGGACCCGGGAGCCAGTTAATCAAAGCTCTGAATGTTATCATAATCGGAAAGAGTTCACAAACTGCCACCTTCTTGTTGCAAGAAAAATCCAATGGTTTCAGATCGCCAGTTTTCGTTTTTCAATTACGCGCTGATGATATTGCATCTTTCATATCTTCGAATCTAGGAATTGACTCATCACTAATATTGTGATACAATATTACGATACGATAAACTTGAAGACGTTAATGAAAAGTGCAACTTTGTCAGCTTAGAAACTGGAGTTCCTATTTGCTGAAACTATTTTTACTGCTTTTTTTTGGCCTAATACAGACATATTTTAGTCTGTTCCTTTTCAAGTCAAAAAAGTTATTGGAGAAACAATCAACAATGCATCAATTTAGAATCACATCGTCATAATAATTACAATGTCCGTCTAGTCGGCATTCGTTACTGGGCATTAGTGAACCACTGCTGCATATTCTTTTCAATTTGTTCACAGGTAGGCAGTTCATCGTGAAAAATGGCGATGTGAATTCTGCTGGAATGTTTCATATTAAAAACGTTCTACAACAAGGTGGGGTAAATTCGCCGAATCTTTTCAACATTTACACAAGTGATCTGGTAGGTTCACTTCACCATAGCATACACAGACGACTTTATCGCGTACAGATCTGGTCTAGTATTCGGAAACGTGACTTTTATGAAATTAAACAATATTGACGTTACAGGTCAACTTTCAGAAGTCTGAACTCTTTCTGTTTGCCTAGGGTTTCTATGGATACCAGAAAGAATTGTCGATAGTGGAACAACACGGGCAGCCACTTGTTTTGCGAAATGTAGTCATATCCTAGCGACAGGGCTAGATCACTATCAATATATTGTATATATATTTATATTTAGATCAATATTAATATCAATATGTATATGTGCATACAGATGTTGATCCGATCAGAGCCAAAGGTGCTTTTGCCCTTACCAGGAGACTAGTTTTTTTTTTTTTTTTCATTTATATATTTATTCACTTTACAATTGACAAAATTAGATACAAATATAGAATGCAAGATCTTAATTAAAAAAAAAATTTCAGAATTAATAAAAGAAACAAGCAGTTACTTAATAGAATACAAATAAAGAGAGATTAAAAAGTAAATAATTTATCAATTGAAAAATGAAAAGATACATTCTGTAGTTAACTAAAACTAGTGTCGAATGCATCAATTATAAGACTATAATTAAAAAATACAAAACGTAATAAAATGGTGTGAAGAGAGGACAAAACAAATGTTAAGATTCATCGATTACTAAAAAAATTCTTTAATCATTCAACAAAATCAGACCATGCGATTAATTAAATGGTTTATTTCATGTAGGTCGAAGTGAAATAGCCATTCTTTAACCTTCCTATTTCGAACGACAAGATTTCGGCTTTGCCTAATTTCAAGCGGCAATATATTATATAATCTTGGAGCAACAGAGGAGTAAAAGTTCAAAAAGTGATGTGTGTTGAAATATGGAATGATAGCAAGATGATTATTGCTACTACGCAATGACTGATGGGTTGGATTTCTGTCAATGGAGTAACCACTCCTAACGAAAAAAATCCTTAACACTTTGTAAAAGTAAAGATGCTTGAGTGGTAGCATTTTAGAGTTTACAAAAAGCAAATAACTACTTTCTCGGCGATTCTTTCTCCAGATTATTCTAACTATATGTTTTTGCACAATGAGTAACGTATGGACTTTATTTTTATGAGTTCCTCCCAACAGATTAAGCCGTACTGCAACTTTGATTGTACTAGTCCATAATATATTGTTTCCATCAGTTTTTTAGAGCAAAATTGCCTCAAATGGCACATTAACTTCGTAGTTTTTAACAAGTAAGATCTTAGACTGGCAGTATGATTACTCCAATTCAGTTTGCTATCAATTTCCAGACCCAGATATTTAAAAACTGTAGTTCTTTCTATATAAAAACACTGAGGTGAACAATTTAAATCCCGATTAAATAAGGTAGAAGATGATGTCGCTTTGCATGTAACAGGGCTAAATAATAATTGCTTACAACTAGCACTATGAAAAATCATAGGTGGGTAATCGACCATGTTGGAAGACAACTTGAAGAACATTATTTTAGTTTTATCACTGATTACCAATTTATGTAAACAAAACCAATGTCTCAGCTGCTCTAAGTCATATATCGAGGTTAAAAATTGAATTGATATATATCAAGAAAAGGATTGGACCAAGTACTGAGCCTTGTGAAACACCAATTTTAATATCTAACGATAGGCTAAAACTATCATTAATCTTCACAACTTGTTTGCGGTTATTTAAATAGGAAAGAAACCATTTAAGCATAAAACCTCTTATTCCCGCTTTTTCTAACTTTTGTGTTAATATCATATGGTCAACAGTATCAAACGCCTTAGTAATGTCAATAAAAATAGCAGCCGTATATTTTTTATTATTCAGGCTTTCGTAGTTAAAGCAACAGAACTCTAAGAGGGCATCCTCTGTTGACTTCCCAGCTCTAAACCCAAACTGACTATTACTAAAAAAAGAAGATGAATCTAGGAAAGTCATTATTCTATTTTTCACTGCTTCTCAAAGATTTTAGAAAACACAGGAAGAAGAGAGATTGGCCTGTAGTTATTTTGATTTTTACTATCACCTTTCTTTAAAACAGGTATTACTTCTGCAGTTTTTAAGGCATCAGGAAAAATACCACTGTAGATACTTTTATTAAAAATATCCGATAAGACATCAACAATATTTTGTGAGACCTTCTTAATAAAATTGTTAGACCAACTATCTCTCGTGGACGAATTAGAATTTTTTAGAGAGTTGATAATCCTAAATAATTCTAAAGAAGAAATCGGGTCATAAAAAAAACTGTTGGCTTGACTATATTCATTGCTAAAGCAATCTTCTACACAATGATTCGACGATTCAGAGAAACCAGCACTAGAAAGAGTCTTGTAAGCCACACTTGTAAAATATTTGTTAAAAACATTAGATATTTCACTAGGATTAATTATATTATGTCCCTGATAAGATACACAATTGAGTTCATTTAAAGCGGGTAGTTTTTTATTTATAAGTTCGTTAATTATTGTCCATTCTTGTGTATTGGTGTAATAATTGTCTTTGTTCACACTAACTTCCTCTGCAACTTCCTTGCACACTCTATCATAGAGAAGTTTAAGTCTGATATTATTCGGTTTCTTTTTACATTTAATATATAATTTATTCTTCTTTGCAATCTTCTTTAATAAAGTTGTAGACATCCATGGCTTAATTTTTTTAACTTTACATTGTCTTTGGGTTTCAGTAAGACATTCACTAACATGAGCTTTTAAGATATTAGCAAAGATGTTAAAAGCATTAGAGGGATTGCTTTCAAGGGACACATCGGTCCAACTTTCGTATAGTAGAAGCTGGTTAAGACGCTCGTAGTTCAAGTCTTTAACTTTTTCAAACCGCTCAGACATATCAATTTGTTCCATATTGGCGCATAGAAAAACTAAACCAACCATACAAGGATCGGCTATCTTAAAACCTGAAATGGAGCTGGTGATAGTGAGTTTAGAGCTTAGATCAAGTCTACCAAAAATATGATCAATACAGGTTTGTGTTGAAGGACTTAATCTAGTAGGTTCTCTAAAACACGATTCCAAACCATTTGCCGCTAAGACAGATAAATAATTTAAAACAGAATCAGATAAAATATCTAAATTTATATCACCAAGGATAAATAGATTCTTTGACTTTTCGTCAGACAACAGAGTAGTCAATTCTTCAACAAAAACATTTTTACTTTTTTCATGTAGCCTGTAGAAGCACATAAAAATAAATTTTCTAGACTCAATTTTGCAAGAAACTTTAACCATATCAGCACTTTTCAGGTTATTGCAGCAACACTCATACTCCAACTTATCACTTATAAAGACATCCACACCACCTGCAGCATAAGAATTATTACATGTAGGATGAAATTTATAACCAGGTATACTAAAAAGATTAGCTTCAGTATCAAAAATCCATATTTCCGATAGAAAAATTAAATCAGGCTTATTCACAAACGATTCTAAATGAGTCAGAAACAAATCAAAATTTGTACGCATACATCTAATATTTTGATGAATGATAAAAAATGTTTTCTTTGGAATTACTGAATGATAAAAACTTCTAAAAATCTCTTTATCAAAACTACAAAATTTATTACATTCTTTGAAATAACTATCCAGATTTTCAATACAATTTGAATTAATAAAAGGCATTATTAGTTAAAAAAATAATAAAAAGAAACTAAATTAAATTGGCCAAGTTTTCAATATCTTCAAAAGAACTTAATTTAAAAGTTTTGTCACCTTCTTGTCTTTTCAAATAAATCACTCCCCTATTTACCCACAAGAACGAAAAATTATTTTCGTTTTTAAATGTTTTAGCTCTATTATATATTATTTTTTTTATTTTTTTTGCGAATTATATGCGAATTTCTCGGAATGGTAGACTCAGAAACCAAGCTGCTCCATTGTACTCCATGTGTTCCGACTGCCAATAATACGCGGGATTGGTACCGAGGTACCATGGTTTACTACCCCAATTATTAGGTGGCGCAAAAGTTGTTACCCGGTACAAAGGCGTTTTAAAGTTCTTCGAGTAGAAGATATCTTCAAGATGACCCTTATATTGGAGTACTATGATGACAACCGATTCATTACACCAATTCAACATGGAACCAACACAAGAATACGGGCTCAAAGTATGCTTCACGAATCCCAATTCTACAATAACTACGGGAGAAGATAGCTGAAATGCATCGTATCTGAATTATTATTAAAAAGATTGTATTATGTATTAATCTAGGCTTGCTTACCAAAAATTAATCATAAAATTGTGAAAAGCAATCCTTTGCAGAAAAGCTTTTAAGGCTTCGCAGAAATATTTAACCATTGTTAAGTTTTTAATGAAATTAATGAAATAAAAAAAAAATAAAAAATATGTTCTAAATTTTTTTCGCCAGAATTGATGACCATTTGGGCCCGACTTATGGCATTTCTCTTTGAGGGCTTCAAAAGTCTGAAGTTTGTTGACGTGACTTCAAAAAAGCCAACGAAAAGAAGTCTGGAAAGGTTAAATCGCCAAAACGAGCAATTAGGCTTGAACGTAGGTTACACGCGCTTGGCGGTCAACAGCTAACGGCTGATGCACTGTCTGCACTTTGTTCACCAAAATTCTCTATAAATTGATGCCCAGCTGCGTGGCATGTCGTCTGGTCGATACTCCGGGGTCCTCTGCGACATCTTCAACCATACTCGTAGATGCAGCAGAATGGCTGCTCCAGGGCCGGCCAGACCTGACAGCATCTCGTGTTGCCTATACTCTTCTAGGCGAGCGGCTAAACATTGTAGTGTTTGCCCAGTTGGTGTCGGACGACCGGGAAATCTGTGCCGAAATTCACGATTCCCCAACATCACCGACAAATTATTCCCCAAAAAAATCGTAACAATTATTCCGCCTTCTTTAGAAGTAGGTATAGCGATTCATGTCTTGTTGGCATGCATTTTATATCTGTTTGTCAAAGTAGAATTGACATTTGCCGCCATTTGCAAAAATTATACCATTTTCTAAAAGGGTGATGACTTTTGCGCCACCTAGTATATGTATCACGAGAGAATACGCTTTTATTTCTCCAAAAGCGTTTCTCTACCTCGATAAGGGAGGTCTGATCCACGTCGCTTGAATAGCTGCCGACAGGCGACTTAAACTCAGTTATGACATAGACGTTGCACACGGCAGTGCGGTCTTCGGTTCAGTTGGGCGGTAGGCTAAAAACATTCTAAAAGAGAGGAAGTTTCTTGGTCGAATTACAAGGTAGCTTCATTCTGAAGCAAAGTCATGCCATCAGCCTAATTTCTTAGCTGTTTTCAGTTTACATAGCATTAGGTAGAATTAGGGTAGTTATTAGAAGAAAAATTATAAAAATTGCAAGAAAATCTAAAGAAAAAGAAGAAAAATTAAAAAAGAACAAAAGAAATAGGCGACAATTTCTAAGTAAGGGATAATCCATATACCAATAAAATAAAATAATGTAAGTATTGGGTATATAAATATATTCGCGCGGTCTTTTTTTCAAAATTTGAACGTTTATTTAAGAAAATCATGTAGAATAGTACGTATTATTTAAAGTATTGCCCATCTGAAGCTATGACTTTTTCCCATCTTTCTGGCAATTTGTAGATTCTATCCCAAAAGAACTGCGCCGGATTGGCAGCCAAGAATGAATCAAGCCAATTTTTGATATTCTGCTCTGATGTGAACCGTATTTCAGTGAGGGCGTTCTGCATCGACCGGAACGAATGGTAGTCAGAAGGGGCAAGGTCTGGGCTATAAGGCGGGTGGGGTAAGACTTCCCATCCACTGTTTTCCAAATAGTTCTTAGCCGGAATAGCAACGTGGGGCCGAGCGTTGTCATTATGGAAAATTATTGCTTCGTGTCTGGTCGCATATTCCGGGCATTTTTCGGCCACTGCTCTCTTCAAACGGATTAATAGTGTTCGGTAGCGTTATCCATTGATGGCTTCATCCGGTTTTAGCAGCTCATAATACAGCACCTTCGCGCCATGGATATTCGGCTTTGCCGTTGACTTGGCTGGTTGGCCGGGTTTCACATATGATTTTTTGCGCATAGGGTTGTCGTAATGGATTCATTTTTCATCACCAGTAACAATCCGATGCAAAAATGACTTCCTTTTGTGGCGTTCCAGCAGCATTTCGGACATGCAAAACCGCCTTTCGACGTCTCTCGGTTTGAGTTCATGTGGAACCCAATTTCCTTGCTTTTGAATATATCAAGCTGCTTTTAAACGTTTTGAAATGGCTGCTTGAGTGACACCCAAAGATTCTGCGAGCTCTTCTTGTGTTTGGCAACAATCTTCATAGAGTAATGTTTCCAGTTCTTCATCTTCAAACTTTTTTGGCTGCTCAGGACGTTCATCGTCTTCCAAGCCAAAATCACCACTTTTAAATCGTGCAAACCACTTTTAGCACGTTCGCTCAGCTAGCGCATGTTCACCATAAGCTTCCAACAAAATACGATGACTTTCGGCAGCAGGTTTCTTCATATTTCAGGCACAAAGTTCGACATATTTGAGTGAAAAAAAATTATTATTGTTTACGCTTCAAATGAATGACATATGCTGAAATGACGTACAATGACAGTAGCTTTCCAACGCATATTCCAATGGAATAATACAAGTTACGCCATCTATTAGCAAACCGTACGAATTAAGTTATAGAGCCAATAAGTTAAGCCGGTTAAACTTTGGTTAAAATCAATTACTTCCAATAAAAAAGGAAGTTCATTTACTAAGTTTAAGCTACTTGAAAATGTTTTCTTAGTTTAAATTTTAGTAAGTGTTAGCACAAGAATAAAAACTGTCGGAGACTTCGAATGACATAGTTTAACCGTAATGTTAAACTATAGAGTGCCCGAATGTTACCAGTAAGTTAGTCAAGCTAATTTTCAAGAGTGTTTCTTTTTTTGTATGGCATAAATTAAATAAAAATGAAATTAAAACGGAAACGTCATTCATCATTGAAAATTTACTTTCAAAATGACAGCGGTCTACGTACATACGGCTAAGTAAATAAAGTTTTTATTAACTGGAGTAATTTATTATGTGGCGTCAATGTCATAGTCGAATCCTGGCTATATTGCGTAGGAGTTTCTTCTTAATTATTTGATGAAAATACGTATTAATCCGATTGTTGTATGACATCTGCTGAACGGGTAGACTACATCTTTTTCGAAAATATCAGTAAGTCGACTGTATGATGATTCGATTGACTCCAAATATTTATCTCGTGTTGTGAATATTAAAGACTTAGGCATTATGCTTGAATCAACTTTGTCTTTTAAATGTCATATTGCCTGTATTGGTCCTGTGCATCACAAAGGACTTTAATGATTCTTTTACATGTACACTGCTTTCTCAAGGGTGACCAGATAAGAACGATAGGATAAAATAAATAAGGCAACAACGATGTGAGATATAGAATTGATTAAGTTTATTTCGAATCTACTTTCATGCCATTATGTGAGGAATAGCATTCAAATGGCCGCCTCGACTTCGCTGGCAGCGCTTCCAAAGTAGTTAGTGTAAACTAAGGACTTGACGTAGCCCAAGAGAAAATCCCTAATCGCATGATCGCCAAATCGCATGACCGCCAAATCGCAGTCGCCAAGTTTCTCCTTCATAACTTCGATCGTTGCGTCGCTTGTATGGAATGTAGCGCTCTGACCACAGAAAGTCTGTTAACATCGCTCTATACCTGAGACCATTGACTGTAACAGGGTCTCCTTCCTCATTTCAAAAGAAATAAGGCCCGATGCCTTAAACTTCAACAAACAGTCCATCTTTGTGGATGTATCGATGCTTGACCGAACACTTGTGGATTGTGTTTGCTCCAATAATGGCAATTTTGCTGGTTGATATAAGCGCTCAGCCAAAAATCGGTCTCTTTCGAGAAGATGATTTTTTGGCCAAAATCCGAATATCCGGCCAACATTTCTAGAGCCCAAGTATTTAACTCACAGCGCTGTTGTCCGGCTTCAATTCTTGCGTCAACATAATCTTATATAGATATAGGCCCAAATGATCCCCAATTCAATTGATCGGCGCCAAATCGATATTTCTGGCTCTTCTACGATACTGACAGCTACGGCGACTATGTTTTCTTCATTTCGCACCAATTTCTATCTGATCCAAAGGAGTGGACTCACGCTCAAACTTTTCCACGGTTCAGTTTATATGCATTTTTATTCTCATTCATTAATTAATTCTTATATTCTAAACAAAAAAACGCTTAAAAATTAGCTTAATTAACTTCAAATTATCTTATTCTAACTTATTGGCCCCATGCGGGCACTCTAAGTTAAACCTAAATCTTAAACTATGTCTTTCGACGAATCTTAAGTTACATGTTTATACTATTCACTATTAGAACTAAGAAAGCATTTTTTTAACAAAAATTTAGCAACATGACTTTTTCTTTTTTACTTTATTATAAAACTTAAACACACTACCTAAGAATAAATCTTAATCTACTTAATCTATTTACATCTAATACATATTAAGTATATATATACACATATATATTTTTTTGTGATTTTTTTTTTATTTATTTTTTTTGTTTTTATATTTCTTTTCTTAAATCTAACTTAATCCTACCTAAAGCTATGTAAGCCGACCATGGCTAAAAAAAAAAAAAAATTAGGCTGACCGACGCTGCCTATTGCTGGAGGAATACGACGACGACATCCCTCATATCGCGACTTCCTACCGCCCTACTGAACTGGAGACGCTCTGCACTGCCGTGTGCGACGTCTCTGTCGTAGTTGAGTCGCCTGTCCGCAACTGTCCGAGCGACGTGGAAGATTAGCGCCACCGCTAAAGTGTCCTGGATCAGACCTTTACTATCTAGGTATAGGAACGCTTCTGGAGGAAAAAAGCCGTCAAAGCGAACTCTCTCGTGAAACTCAACTTTATGACGAAATTGTCCACTGTTATTAGGTTCGCCCTATTGTACAAGACCTCATTACGATAGAATTTTATGTACTCAGATTCTGGTGTTCTGTATAAGTGAAGACAAGCCCTAAGCCAAGCCCTCTCAAACACCCGAATCTTTTCCAATAAACTTGCTCTCACGTTGAACCACACGGGGCATCCAAATACAAGCATGGGCCGGATAAGGGCCATGTAGCAGATCACCTTCACCCTCGCATCGAGTTGGCTGTTGTAAAACAGTCTCCTTCTAAGGGCAAAAACACCTCTGGCTCTGGGCAGAGCAACATCTATATGTTTGTTAAAATACAGATATTGATCTAGCCAGATCCCAAGGTATCTGACTATATTTCGACAAGCAAGTGGCTGTCCATGTTGTCCGACAATAGAGAACTTTCGCCAATTCTTTCTGGTATCCATAGAGGCCCCAGACAAAGGCGTCCTAAACAGAATGGTTTCCGGTTTCTGAAAGTTGATTTTCAACTTCCAGTCATCGCAATATCGTTTAATTTTATCGAAGTCACGTTGCAAGAGTATATTAATGACTTCAATCTTTGGTCCTGTTCTGTACGCGATTAAGTCGTCTGTGTACGCTATGGCATGGTGAAGTGAACCTATCAGATCGCTTGTGTAAATGTTGAATAGGATCGGCGAATTTACCGCACCTTGCTGCAGACCATTTTTAATGTTAAATGTTCCAGCGGAAGTCACATCGCCATTCTTCACGATGAACTGTCTACTGGAGAGCATATCAAAAAAAAATACAGCAGTGATTTACTAATGCCCAACCTGTTCAACTTGAAGAAGAGTCCCTCTAACCATACGGTATCGAAGGCCTTTTCCAGGTCAATGAGGCAGGCACCAGTGCACTGTTTCTTGCCTTTGTTCCATTGGATATCAGAAACCAGTTTGGACGCAGCATGAAAGCGAATTGATTATCCGGAATGATATGTTTGTCCTCAACCCACTTAGTCAGGACTCTATTGATCACCTTCTCGAAAACCGTACTGATGTTTGGAAGAAGACTGATCGAGCGGAGATTCGCCGGATTGGAAGTATCTTTATCCCTTTTGGGGATGGGATGTACCACCGCAGTTTTCCAATGCACTGGATAATGGGCATCATTGAAAGCATTATTAAACAGGGTGGTACGAGTATACATGTTCACCGCTTCTAGTGGGAGATTTCGAAGCACAATATTCGGTATTTCATCGATTCCCACTGATTTCTTACTCCTAAGTGATTCGAAGATCATTTGGAGCTCTTCCTTCGAAATAAACGGTGGTAGTACCATTTCATTGGTGATGACATTATTTGCCATATTCTCGTCAATGAACTGGGTGAAACTCGAGCTCTCAAATCGCCAATTCGAAATTTCATTTTGAAGGCAGAAATTGTGCATTAGGACTCGACTCTCAAGGTCGTGGTTCGGGCCAATGATGTCATTCGCCTTGTACACTTCCTGGAAAGTCGCTCCTATAGCCTCTACCTTCTCCTGCTGATCGTCAATCACAAAGAAGTTGTCATCATCAACGGCCTCATTTGGATCGATGCCTGCTGCTAGGAGTATGTTCTCGTTGTCCGTCGTGCGGGCGATTTTAAGACACGAAAGGTCGTTTTGATCTTTTCTCCGAAATATTTTATTTATTTGTGGGAACATATTCGGGTTGCTGGTGTTTACAGCTCGAATTTTGTTGTTCCAATACAAACTTACAGAATTTCTGTAATTTTCCTTTATTAATATCTGGAGGTTTTTAATCGACGACTTCAATGTCATGATCTCCGGGTTATGTCTGTCGGTAAACTGTCTGTACAAGGTTTTTAGTCTTGACCGCAGTCTGCTTTTATGACGGTGCAGTGCGTCAATGGTTGCATTCCGGAATAAGTCTTCATTGTCAGTGTTTTGATACCGAGGTATCGTTTTGTCCATAGTTCGTTTAATTATCTCGTCCATTAGTTTTAGATACCCGTCAATCTCCTCGTTTGACTGATTTCTATTTTACGGTGGATAGAGCGAATTCGAGGAGAGAGCTCTCGTCACAAACTCATCCAATTCCGCAGATTCGTTGGAACTGATGACGACCGACCTCAAGACGAAATTTATGTTGCGTATTTACTACTGAGCCGGAATTTCGATAATATTTTTTAATAATTTCCGCACGTTTGATAAGCGTGAAACGATGCGTGATGAAATGGCAAACCCTACGGAATATTTTGACAGCTGAATGTTATTGGTAACTTTGACAGCTGCTGAAACATAACAATTGGAAAAAATGTCATTGCTAACTGGTCACCCTGTACTTCTTTCAGCACACCAACAAAATTAATACCCACAGCCCGCTATCCATCGGTTGTTACATACACTCAGCAACTGCACGCGCTGTATGACAATGTAATACAGCAACGGCAGTTACCGAGTGCAAGCAACAGTAATACCAGGAAAGTTGGGATGCCCGCACTGTGAATGTTGATTGGGGTTTCACTGCACTCGCGCGTTGTTGGTTTTTTTTTTTTGTTTTAGTTTTTTTTTTCTCCACGCTAGGAGCAAATTCCACAGCACAGTGAACTTGTGCGTGTGCACTTGTCGATGGTCAGTTCGGTACGTTAAGATCACCCAAACATATGACATGATCATCAGACCTTACTCTACTAAAACAAGAACCCAGATTGGATAAATATATATTATATATTTCTAATGAGCTACATGAGCGAATATAACTAACAAAAACATGTAAATGTGTATGCTTGGTAATAGTCCCTTTAACAATAATAATATCCACATCATAGGTGGGCAAACTATTTGCGAAAAACCTCATATTGGTTTCCATTAAACATGTCCGAGTTTTTATAGTCGCTATTGACCCAAGTTTCAGTTAAAACTACTATATCGTACATATGAGGGGAAAAATAAACATTAAATTTATCCAATCTGGTTCTTATTCCCCCACAGTTTTGATAATACAGACTAAAATTATTACTTTCGCGGTAGATGATACGGGGACAGCATTACGAACTTCAGCTTCAGGAGCAACAGCAGAATTAGAGGTGTTTGAAACGATAGCCGGAGCTACAGTTATTACAGTTGTGCTCGATGAGACATCCGGAACGATCGTATCAACGATAGAATGTTAGTTTGGGCTTGCATTAACTATCCTTTCTTCGTAGATTCGGCGATTTTGGGGTTTTTTGACCCGAACGGTCTTACTCGTACTGCTACAGGCAAAAATTGCGGATTGTAGATGTCGTTTACAAATTCAGACGGAACTCCTAATTTGAAATTTATGTAATGCAGATTTTCGTCTCTTTCTCCTGAACGAGTAAGCTTAAAGCAAGAGAGCGTAGTTGCATCCACTTTAAGTTTTGAGGACGTGAAATTAATAATCGTTTGGTTGGTGGTACATGGTCGAAAGCTCGACAAATGAGACCATTTGGGTCTGGAACGTCGTTCGAGTTTCAACCACTTCTTGTCAGCATCTTCTTTTTTGAAGGTGTTATCCGGGAGGGCGCCGGAATTGCTACCACCGTGATGAGCATATTTAACATCAGCGACGTCAACACTGCCAGCAGACCTGAAGGTGTCTTCAACCACACCAACTCCCGAGTAAATCTCAAAAATGAAGTTGTATTCTGTTTTCATTTATTATTATATATTCTGTTATTTATATATGTACATATGTTAAGATTTTTATACACGTTAACCCGCTAGTTATGGTACATTATTTGGACGACAGTGGAGGCATTATCTAAATACGTTCAATGATGATATCAAGTTATGAAAGCAATAGACTTTTATGGCCACTTTAACATATTCGCAATACATCGCAGAAAGGACGAACCTTTTAGAGCAATGGTAGCAGTAACAAGCCCACAGCAGAGAAATGACACACAAAGCCATTGTACCCCTAGTTAAAGGTAAGCAAAGTCGGTGTCACTTAATAGTGCCACTGTAAAAAAAATGCTAATTTACACCGGAAATCTCAGATAAGGACGCCCTTTTATTGAAAACACGACTCGTATTGCAACAGGAAATAGAATCTATCTTAAAGAAACACCGGATACAGGTTAGGATCCTGAAAAGACCAAACTGCAACATTTGTAACAGCTGCCATAAATCGGTGCTGGCAATGGAAAACAAATTCGTTGTGCAAAGTAAGCTTATGAGATGTGTCATGAACTTCAAACTGATAAGTGAAGGCCGTAAGATAATCTGATCTCGTGGCGGTCAAATTAGGCACTCCAGACTGGCCAGAAAATTAGATAAACCCTTCATTCAATCTTGATACGCAACTGACTCCAGTATCACATCATCATTAATTGGTATCCTACTGCAAAAGGGGAGAGAAATTTCATACAAAAAACATTACAAGCTAACACCAAAGAAGCTGGGGAAAAGTATGAATTTAAGAAATAAGAGGAAAAGAAAACTCTGAGCGAGAAGAAAAGGGCCCATGGAGCCTTCCAGCTGTTAGAATTCAAATAGTTTCATGGGCGTAATAATTTAATTTTGTTTTTAAATTTTGATGCTGGCAAAAGAGTGCCGATGAGTATCTGACAATGAAAATCTTGATAAAACTGAAGAAAGATGAAGCTCTATCGACCATATATTTGCACAAAGAGAAATTCTGGAGAAAACCAATAAATTTCAAGTCAAGATATACATACTCGTACCACATATTTATTGACTTTAAGTCGACATATGAGGACATTCATCGGCAAAGCTCTACAAAATGTTTCCCGAAATTCCGATCACGTCAATACTGATCCAGATTGGTCGACATCATCAATCCGTCTTGTAATAAACGGGTTCAAGACATGTTATCAATTGGAAATAGAGCTCGTTTGGCGATACTCGTATATGAGATATTGTCAATATTGATTCCTACATGTTTATATTTAAACATATTTTAATGAATATCTTGCGAAAAGGATCAGTAAAATAGGAATGTATCTATATCATTAAACCCCATTGGTATTGAGCTTAGGATGTATTATACGAGGTTGTGATTAGGCTCATGGGTTCACCAAAAGATATCACCAAACGCTTATTAGTCAGTTTTTTATTCAGTTCGGCTACATAAAATAAATCCTTAAGAAAATTGATAAGTTTTACATATTTTATTGATTAAAATTAGAAAAAGATTAATATTCAAAGTGTTATCTTTTTTCTTTTCTTTTATTTGCAGGTAAGTCTAGAAAATGTCGACTAATTTGTGCTCGTAAGTAGAACTGAAATAAGAAGTTATAGATGAACCATTTGCTTTGCATTAAATTCATTACAGATTTATAACCTTGGATACAGTCATAAAAAATTAATATTAGAAACACTAGAGACATTCTGTAAGTAAGACATCCTAAAGTTATGTAAATAGTGCTGAATGCCACCTCAATGGATTTTTAAAAAATCAATATGTTTATGGAACACAAAATAATCAAAAGTATATGTATAGTTAATAAATAAGGCTTAGTGTATTAATGTTATAGCTAAGAAGGGAAATTTGTTCAAAAATAAACCTCTTAGTGCGCATCTTCAATACTTCTTCAAATAATTCAATGAACTTATTTTAGAGTCTGTAGTGAACTTGTATCAACTTACTATCAAGGATTGGAGGAGAAAAATTAGACAAACAAGAACAATTAGGCAGCTAGTATCTTTAGCATACAGGTGCGCGAAAGTACTTATTGGCTTTCATATTGCTTAGTAACGACAAACCAACAAACATTATTTTATTTTTTAAGTTGGTTTATAACCAAATTTTGTTCATCAAAACAGTTTCTAAATAAAGTTTAAATACTAATTCATGTCGGCAACCAAATCCAAAACATCTGCATTATATGCAAAAACAGTAAGTGTACTAGTAGGCCCCAAAATGGAACCATTTAGATAAACTCAAATTAAATTACTTTCCTTTCCTGTGGGAATAGAGCATTTAAACAAAGAGTTAATCATTGTACACCTTGTATGTTCCTTTTACTTTTTCATTGCTCGAGAAAGGTCTTTACTACTCATTTGTCTTCTACGCCCAAGGAAGGAGCGATTAGTAGGAGTTAATCTTCGTTTGATTTAGGGGTTGGTGTCATTGTCGGAGTTGATAGTCGCGCCAAAGTAGATGAAGTTGACTTGTGAGTTTTACACGTGAAAATTACGCGATATCGAAAAAATCTCATAATAACGCAACAAATATAGCGGACATCCTTGGTCTGAAACCAAAATGATAATAACCATTTATATTGTTGGCAAAGGGTTTTAGGCGCTCTTAAAATACATCAGACAAGATTTTATTTTTATATGCGATTTGGACTTTAGTCAAACACTTCGGAAGTTCCATTCGTCGAACATATGTTCATCAACCTTGATTTTGATTTTACATATGCTCAGGTGATGGGCAACAGCTTAGCTGTTAAGTTTGGAACTTGCTGTCTTGACTTGGCCAAAGTTGAATGTTTCATTCTGCCTGACAATGAGATGTTGTTTAAATATCTGCAGAAATAATCTTTCCAGATTCTCTGCACTTACTGTGGCTCTACTATTAAGTTTCCTTCTCCATCTTCACATGCTTTTTCTGCTAAGAATCTGTGTTTTGAGCAATTCAAATATATAGGAAGTTGAAGAATCTACACGAATAAACATACAACTTAATTGAATGATTGACTATCTGGAATTGGTAGATTGATTTACAGGATTAAAGACCAATTATGTACCGTAAATTACCCATTCAAATGTTTTTCGATTCCAACCAGCTGTCTTGGTCTTCGTCATTCATCATCCATGCTAACTGTAGCATTGGCGGTGAAACCTGCTGCGCAGATTAATTAATTAGATATCTTCCGATTGCTGCGACTGTCGACCTTGTTATTTTCTTCCACTGCTAATTGACTGGGGATGGTCCCAGAATTGATCCGCTGTACCTATCACCCTTTAATTTATTGTAGTTTGGCGAATTAATCTGTTCACAGAAATCTACTTCAGCTAGATACATATGTACCATCAAAAATTTCTCCAAGGGCTTGTAGTAGAGTGTATCTTGACTGATATATGTATGAAAAATATCACAAAAGTATTTCAAATCATCACAACGTTTAAATATTTATGAGAGGACCTTTAGCTTTAAGAGGAGGTTGGTAAAATATTTGTGAAAAAAGGAGCAATTATAATAATATAAATTGACAGTATGCACTGAAAAATATGAGAGCAATTTGCAGAAAAGTATTTGCAAATCACTTTTTATTTTCATTATTTCAGAGCACCAGCCTTACAAAGGAAAAATGTTTCAGTGCATCCTTTTCTCTTGTTGCTCTTTATTTTAAATGTTTTATTGTTGTCTCTTATTTTTTTTCTACCCTTCTTTTCTAACATTGTAATTTGCTTTTATAAGGTCACCCCACCCATTGTTAATTTTCTTCATAATTAAGCCGATTAAGCACTATTTCTTTTATTACTTTTGTATGTGTAAAACGTAAAGAATTGTAATGAATTTATATGAAATATATTACATGTGAAATGAAATACGATATGAAAAATCGTTGGGCACCAGTTACAATGAAATCTACGAAAAACAGCATGGGGATAACAGTAGATACACACGAACAAGTATCTCATTTGGATATGGCAGATGTCTACATTGCCTAAGATCAATATATACAATTTTAGTTTAATTTTAGTCGAAAGTATATTAGGACACTTACATATTTCCTTCATTTGCATAAACTCATTATAATTATAGCAAATTACTCTAACAAGGATAATAGATACTTATAAATATCCCCATTTTAAATGCTCTCAAAACATATGACTTGAATTCAAACAAACAATCACGGTCTCTGTATGCATTATACTTCCAAAAATTTTTTTTATATAATTAGAAGGGAACATTATCCTTGAACGATTTGATATTGACTAAAATCCTATTTAATACCGCTGCCTACAACCTACAACTTTTAATTTTCATTCAACTCTGACCTTCAATTCAACGTGACATATGACTTTTCCTACCCACATTTCAATCCTTCTACTTTTTCCGCACTAGAAAATCTGAAAGCAAATTCAAAACGGAATCCAAGACCCAAATCTAGGTAGGATCTGTGCCTCACTAGATTTTGTGGGCGACAAAAAAAGTGACTTTGAAAAATAGAAATAAAAAATTCTTAATACAGGCTCCACAGATGGCAGAACAGTTAACTCCAGATGACATTGCACTTCTAAATGCATGGGAAATTTTGAGGATTATCCATTTGGTATAGCAACAGAAAAATGAAACTACATCCTGTCTGGATCACCCTCTTTGCTATTCCCAAGTTTACCCTTTACTTTCATTTTTCATTATTATATTCTTCAAATATCCAGGCAGCTCCTTTCTCGGTGTAAAGTGAACAGGGAAATTAACAATTTTTCACCATGAGAAAATCCTCTCAAGTTCCTCGAAACCATAGCACCTCTGAGCTCCTCGACAACTCCCACCAGATAAAGGAGAGACCGAAAAAAAAAAATTGGAAACGAAAAAAAATATGATAAAGAACGTGTGCGGTGCATTGGAAAAAAATCCAAAAAAATAATAAAAGATACTCTACTACTACCAACACTCACCTGAAGTCATCTTTACTGGGTAGAGGATCTGATATAGCATCGTAGCTTACACTGCATGGTAAAACACTGAAAAAAATGCAGCAATCCCAGAAGCATCCGTACGTTGAAAAGAAAGAAAAAAAATGTAATGCCGGTTAAAAAAAAATGCTTAGAAGTCTCTCCTATAGGTTATCCTTGAATGGAGATAGAAAATAATGCACGTTTGGGATTTCACATGGAATGTCCTGTTTCGTTTGTTCTTCTCCTATGGCAGGTACTTTGAAGTACATGGTACTTTATTTTGAGAAATGTCTCTCAATATTCGTATCCCTCTATCAAAGTTCAAGTGTTCAAATGTTCAATGCTCGGAAAACTGTGTTTCTACTCCGACTACGAGTATATTCGACACTTTAATTTGATTCGGATCGGAGAATGTTCACTTTTGTCTCGTAGTCAAGTTGTTGACACAAATTTAGGACATCTGCGCCTCCTCATACCACTAACACTCTTACGGTGCTACATATACTAGTAAAAATGAAATAGAAATTACCTGACACTGGAATTTACTTTTTTGCCAATGCCCAATTCTGTCAGGCAGTGTAATGTCGTTTCGCACGGATCACCAGATGGCAGCGGGAACACAACATGATAGTAGTATCCTTTTTTGCCCATTGACCAAGTCACATGTTCGATTTCGAGCTTCGCCAGTAGCTCTTCGAGCACCTAAATAGAAGACAACGAGAAAATTTATGCTGAGTGCTATTTACTGGAGATGACAGTTTAAAATCGTAAATACGGATAAAGACAGTTTTCATGATATACGAGTATTGCTACCAAAACATATACGAGTACCATTACAAATGCGAGAAGAGGCAATTTCAAGTCTACTTCCGAAGTGCATTCGAAAAGCATATCTAACCTCTAATCAGGGATAATCCTAATTTTGTCAAAGTTGCAAACTTGCAAAACTCCTACGCATATCAAAAGTGACAAGAAAGGATATTGTAGCACTTTGGCTCGTTGAGATTAAGTTATCACTTTATGGGACACATTTGAATATATAATTTAGTTTTTAAGAGTAAAATGATGAATAGATTTTGATGAAAAGGATGATTCGAGAAGGCTGGGAGACAATTTATCAACGCATGACAACTTTTGACACTATGATTTTCGCTTTTCTGATTTTGTAATAATTTGACATATGACAAGTGGGTTCACAGAAACTAATCCCAATGACATCTGGTTGTATCTTAGCTTGTAATATGGAATCTCGGATTTATCAAAAATTTTGCATGAGTTTGGTTTAGAATTATAATAAGCAGTACGAGTAGTTATCATGGAGACTACGAATAATGTTGATGTGTTAATACGAGGATACATGTTAAGTTGCCCCGAAATGATAAATTTTGACATCTAATTGCAGGGGAAACGTGAAAAAAACATTTTTTCTGGAGATTTAGTATCTAGATTGTATGGCTTTTGAATTGATAATACTTATAGAAAAAGAATGCACTTACGTAGAAGTGCTCATAGTTTAGAGTGTACTTAATTCAATGAAGCGGCTTTATAAATTTGCCGTGATTTTATCAATCTGGGACAAGCAAATCTTAGTTTTGTCATTAGACAAGTATTTGTTTTATACCCATTATGACTTACGAAACGCGAATATTACAATCTTCAATGATTCCATTAATTCTTGTTTAGTTTGAAGCTGTTACAGCTTCTTTAAGCTCTCATCAAGCAGATAGCCAATAATAATAAAAGTGAAAACATCTGTCTAAAGTAGGATTTGCAATGCATTGTAAAACACACGCTGTTGCGTTCTGACACACTCGCACGTCCCAGGAGCGATATCTCCAAATTCGTAAATATATGTAATCACTGGACACTCTACCAAGGATTGAGTACTCCTCACAATGATTTTTGTAGGAGCTGTAGGGACTAGTAGAAAAAGGTATTTATGTCGCAATTCCGAATGAATACATATACGTATACAACTCCTAGAAGGTCAGCTGAACTTCTTTTAACCGTGGAGTACAACCATTCATTTATTGAGATCAAGTGCCACTTTTTAAAAATGTCTTTTGGAAACAAACTCGTAGTCAACATGGAAAGATGACGCGGCCGCCATCTTATAACAGCTTCCGTACGCCTTCGTATTGCATCTGCCAGAGTGGCGTCAGATTCCCGTAGTGTTCCAAAATTGCAGGTCTTATATGCTGCTACCACATCTTCCAATCGAAACACAAGATTTGGGCCAACGTAAGAACCTAAACAAATGTGTATATGCGCATAACTATCAGTAGACACCTGGAGACGGATCGAAGAACGTTTTGCTATTAAAGTAGGGACTGCAGTGGCGTGAGTAGTAAAGGGATCCCCACTTGAGTTTAGAAATGCATCGTAGTGTGATAAGCGTACCTCTAAGAAGCATTAGTAAATAGAAGCGGCAGTGGGACAATATAAAGGATGTTTTTTAAGAGCTATACAATTCGAAATGGAAATAAATTAAGCAATTGAATCAAAGTTTTTTTATTCGATAGACAATTTTATGGAATGTATGATGAAATTTTTTTTCGGGCATATGGACACAAAGGGAGATACTGCATCTTGGAGCTCCAATTTTCGACCACTTTTTTTATCATTTGAGGGCGTATCTTATGAATGCTATGATCGATATTGGCTTCCAAGGTTGGAATCGTTGTTGGTTTGTCCGGATAGACCAATAACTTCAAGTAACCAAACCTAAAATAGCCGAGCGGAGCCAAGTCTCACGATCTTGGAGGCGAGGCCAGAGGTTAATTTCTGCAGATAATTAATACTTCTTCAATAAACTAATAGTTTCGCCGGCTGAATGGTATGTGGCACCATCTTGTTGAAATCAAATGTCCTGAGGTCCATGATGACGTATTTTTCATAGTGAATCTGTATCTGATAAATTACCGCCACTGACACAGAAGTGAGGTAAGAAATAGGATCAACTTCCAACTGTTCAGACAATCAGCGAAGTCACGATACAAAGGACGATCGCCTGGCTTTAATTCATGAAGTAAATTAATCTTGTAAGTATTTTAACTAAGATCCTTGCGCAAAATCTTCCACAAAGCCGATGACTACGGCAAAATTTGCGCAGTGCTCTATAAACATTTTTTGCTGAACTGAAATTTTGAAAATAAATTTTCGCAATTTGTAAATAATGTTCGGGCGTAAGACTTCGCATGATGGTTTGCCAAATAATACTGCTAAATAACAATACTCATCATCAGGAAGCTGCCTCACACAAGAGCTGGTAAAGTTGTGTATTTGAATTAGGATGAAGATAAAATAAGTATCAATTCAAGTAAGCTATCCGCAGCAATGGTTTCCAGAACCTGACCTTGTAGTGTCGCAAAGATTGTCACCGTTTTCAAAGCCTTCAGAATACCAAAATGGGACAGCCATTGTTGCAACTCCTGGCGAGCTATTTTAAACGCCGCCAAAAAATAGCAGCAAATATACCACACTTTACCTAACCATGAGTAGTGTATGCCTTTCCAAAGAAAGGCAGCATCATAAAATGTGAGCATTTGCATTCTTCCAGTAGTGGGGAAGTTGATTACCTAGTGTATTTGTGGACGGGATCAGAAAATTCTCGATTCACATCTCGATGTCCATCAGGCAGGCTGTCGCTCTTGACGTTCCACCATTGACATCTGATTTTCGTTACCTTCGTAAGAGCTTCATAATATGAGTGGTCTTTATTTCGCAGGAAGAGCATTGCAGAAAAACTAGTAGATTTAACTATTTATTTATTTATTTATTCGCTTAATACAAGCAGTTCCAAAAAAACTTAGAATTATATTTAACAATATATAACATACTTAAAAATTAAAAATTAAGAGGGGAAGGGGAAAAAAGGGAGTTTCTGAGTGTGTTTTTGCTACAATCAAAATCGAAAAGTTGATGACTGTCATTAGCCACTCGTAGCGTTCGAGACATTACGCCCATAATTCGTGCGATGAAATTTCAGGTGGAAGATGGGCCCTGACGTCAGAGTACGCAGATTTGTGCTAACTGATATTGTTTGTAGAAGCACAGGACAACAATATTACCTGTTAAAAGCCGTTGTACAAATAGGACATCAGCAACTTTTCTTCGTTTTTCAAGCGATTGCATATTCAGCAAGTTCAAACGGTGCTCGTAAGGAGGTAGGTTGTATTCATCAGGCCAAGGCCAAGGAAGTCCGCTTAGAGCGAAACGGATAAACCTCCGTTGGACACCCTCAATTCGATACGAATGTGTATCGTGATAGGGAGACCAGGCTTGGCTGGCATATTCAAGAATTCACCTTATAAATGCGCAATATAAGGTTTTCGTGACGTATGGATTTGAGAATTCCTTGGACCAGCGATTCACATAATCGAGTGCAGATAATACCTACTATCAAAATGACTGCGAAAATTAAGTTCACTGTCGCATATAACACAGAACATCCAATTCACGGAGAAAAGTAACAGAGGGAGCAAGTTCATTGCAGGTTACATACGTTCTGGGGGTTGTCGGGGGACCCTTCCGAGAATATGTGATAGCTTGTCACTTACCGACATTCAGCTCTAGAAAGTTTTTGCTACACCAAGTAGAAGAGCTGTTCAAGTCATCTTGAAGTGCATGGAAGTCAGTGGATATAAAGACGTGCATGAAAATTTTCATGTCGTCCGCATAAACTGATAGACGAAAATAATTAATAATGCGATCAAAGTCATTAATTGACAGAATGAAAATCAGGGGACCAAGGTGGCTGCCCTGTAGGACCCCAGATGGAGCATTAAAGGGATAAAAAACCGAAGATCTAAAAGGACTTCATATCGACGATCTTGCAGGTAGAATTTAATCCATGCGATAAACCCAGATCGAAAACCGAGAACCGTAAGTTTGAAAAGTACAATTGCGTGTGAAATTTTACTGAAATCTGTGGCGTCAACATTGACTTCTTTGCCATCCTAAAGGGCCCATAGGGTGCTAGATACGAATTTCGTCAAATTTGTGGTTGTTGACCTACGTTTTAGGAAACCATGGTGATGAGGGGAAAATATAGATTTATAACGGAAAAACATTGCATCATAAACAATACTTTCGAAAAGCTTAGGTATGCAAGAGAGTTTGGCTACAGGACGATAATTACGAATTTCCTTTTTTGGACCTTTTTTATGAAAGGAATTATAAAATAACTTTTCCAAAGCAAGGGGAAGACGTTCTGTGAAATAGAAAGTTGGAATAGAGCAGTAAGCTGAAAAGCCAAAAAGTTAACACATTTTTTTAAAACTACAGCCGGTATACCGTCAGGGCCAGCAGAGTAATTGCATTTAAGTTTATCAATCTTTTCTGACACTAGTGCCACTGATATATCGACAGAAGTGAATGTAGTTTGGGCACTATCTGTCATGTAGGAGAAGTAAGAATGGTCGGGCTCTGACATGTGGTTGGAGAACGATTGGTTAAAGAAACTAGCGAGTAAGTTTGCTATTGTTTGAGGATCCCTCGACGATGTATTGGAGAATGTCAGAGTTGAAGATCTGTCTGATTTTTTTTTTGCTGTTGGTAAAATGAAAAAATCATTTGGGATCGGTGTTGATGTCAGATTGCATGTGGTTAATATATTGAGCATAAAGAAACTTGCAGAGTTCGAAAAACTGGGTATAAACATGGATGTAGTTGGAAAAATTAAAATCAGAGCGAGATTCAAGGTAGATACGCCAGAGCTCATTTCTTCTGTTACGAAGTGAGCGTAAATCTTTAGAATACCTGGGTGGAGATGATGGTAGATTTTTCTGTGGCATAAATGGGACGGATTGCCTAAAACAGATGAAAATATCATTGTAGTGCGTGCGTGTGATGTTAAAAATTAATTGAAGTTAGCTTCACTCAAAAGGTTACTTAGTTTTGTGTAGTGTAGTGATTGGTGTCGTGTTTTATAAAATAATAATTTGGTTAGACATGGTTGCGTACCTTCGCAACTACTATTGCTATTTCTTTTCATCATCAGCTGAGGGGTTCAATGACAAATTGCAATATATCTAAACCAAGATATTGTACCAAATGGCCCCTGAACTAGAAAACGAGGCAAGTGGAGTGGTGTTGAACATAAATGTGGCAAGTCAAAACCGCAATGTGTTTTAAACTCTAACGCTCCACTAAGCAATTATCTAGAAATTATATCCTTAGCGGATTGCTAGCAATGTTTGATGTGGGATTGGTATTAGCGATCATCTAGATGTGATCCGCATTATTGAAAAGATGTACAGTCCCAATGTTAGCCTAATATTTACACAAGCTCCTACAAATGAAACGGAGCCCCTTATCAAAAACAGTTTTTACTGTCTCTTAGACGGAGCTTGATTGTACGGAGGACGACGCAAAATCGTGTAAGAAATCAATTATTGTAGACGAAGTAATCGCAAATAATACAACTTCTACGAGGCGACAAAAGAGAGCTACTTCCGAACCAGTACCTTTGTGCTAGTTAGTAATACGGTGATCGGCATTACTAGATTTTTTCACAAGAAAATGCACATAATAATCTGGCTGAATCCATTGGATTAAACAGCTAACCAAATTGACCACGTGCTGATTAATACAGCACGATCATCAAACATGTGTTAACATGTGGAGGAGAAAATGTCTACTCTGTCTGCAACAAGATTCATATTGTAGATAGAAATCTGGGTCAACTAATTAAAAAGAGGTTCGTAAAAAGTCAGATATTATAGTAAACAGCTGAACAAAAGACTCTGCTATATGCAATTGCCTACCATAAACGCGGATATAATGTGGTCCCATTGCAGCAGAAAGTTGTCGAAGCAATGGTACTGGTATCATGAGAAGTGAATGCAGAAAAAGAGCACAACTGGTAAAGCACATAATGGGACGTTAGAAAGAAGAACGTGAGAAGGACGTACAATCAGAAAAAAGAAGAAGAAAAAAAGAGGCTCAAGGATGTCTAAGTGTCAAGAAGGAGCCCAATTTGTGAACATTTTACAAAAAACTAAAAGTCTGGCTACAGGTAATATTATCACCAAACTGCAGGGAACTGCCACTGTATTTAAACAACAAGAGAAATCAGCTTTTGTCGATGAAATATTATTAATTTTCTACTCAACCTAGAGAATTCTAACACAGCTATTATAAGGGCTGACAAAAAACAAGACCGCGGGCTTTGAAGAATTATCGCCGAAAGCTGAATACAATGCACAGGATTAACTGCAATGTTTCAGAAATGTCATTCGACTAAAAACCATGCCCGACGACTGGAATAGCAAATATTCAAGAATGGCTATTACATATTTTTCGAGAAATACACTTCTTAAAGATCGCATCCAGTGTATTGCGTGAACAATTTTGCACCTCAATATATAACATCTATAAGTGTGGATTTTTCTTTGCACTGCTGCAATGCCAAAAAAAGATGAACGAGTTCTAAGTTCGACGTTGATTCATCTCTGTATTGATTTTGAGGCCGCATGCAGAATTCTCTGCACCGGAATTTCAAGTGCAGAGAATATTTATCCGTTTGTATCACCCCACACTAGAGAATTACCAATTCACTAAGCAACTTGAAAAAATAACGTCGAATTATTCAGACGCACTGTCGTGTGATTTCTTTAGTCTCGTACTATAGCCGATAGTGCGAAAGTCCAATGTACTCGTAAAAACGGAAATCATCGCCCTGTTATTGATGTTTGCAGCAATATTGACATTATCTCTCGTTCCCAGGGTACCATTGTTGATGCTTTTACAGCTATTGGAGAAACTCGTTGGTCTTGCCTTAATGATAACTGATCCATACTGCAGACCAGAATTTGACGATCGACAGCTAAAATCTTGAAGTAGTGAAGAAGTTCGGAGAAGTATAACCTTAGACAACCTTTGTTACTTTGGTTTGTTCAAACAACGAGTACCTGCACCAAAAAGTTGCTTCATAAACCCTGGTTTTATCATATTTGATGGTGATCAAGACAGCAGAACAGATGTTTAAACTCTTTAAAGGAAGAAGTCTACACAAATACTTGTATCCTATGTGATCTATTATACTAGGAGGAAGAACGAAGCAGAAAATACAACCGCCCCGAACGTCAATTGCACTAGCTCAGCCAGATTGAGGGTGTAGACGAGAATACTTCATTGTATCGCAGCTACCTTGATAGTGAAGAAAAAGGTAGGCCAAACCCTATACTTAAAGTTCAAGCAGTAGTGCAGTTTAGAATCTTGGTGTAGGAAATTAGATGAAGCATTCTGGAACCATGATAGATTGGGAAACGTACGTTAGTTCACGTCGACCGGATCGATTGTCTATAATAATTGCAATAATGGTAATTTAGAATACTGGCCATTCTTTTGTTGCCAGAACTAAGGTCAACGTCTGCGGATGGTCATGCGTCAGTCAGATACTCGATATTTCTTCTCAGTTCGATCCCATTGAGCTTTCTACGCTCAATGTCTAAAGCATTTATGATGTATTATAAAGACAACTAAATTGAAAGTCTTCCATTTCTTATTACCATCCGTGATTGTTTGGTGCTTTCAATGCGCCTTCAGATACTCGTATAAAACAAAACATTCGAAAAAAGAACCAAAAATATGACAGAGTTCTGAAATCTGTGTCATCGAAACTAGTTCAAATTGAGCTTAAAGGATCCCATTGCCAACTCTATTGTCCAAAGAAAAGAACTACTTACTCGTACGCTCGCTAAATAAATCAAATCAATAATCAGTTCTTCATACGCTCCGCTTTTCTTATATTTCATAATCGAAGCTATGAGTCACGGTTTACTCGTAAACACACTGAGACCATAATTCTGATCCCTTTTACGATACATGGTAAAAAATCTATTGAACCCGATACTTTTGAATGTGCATGCCATTCCATTGCCAGTAGATTTACCAAAATGAACAAACACTTAGTCGGTGCAAGTCTTACGATGTACTCTATCTTGCGAAATTCATATCCCCCAAACTACACCCTGTAGTCTATAAAAGTACAACTTTTACCATAATTGAGCTCCATAAACCCTCTTTCACTAAACATATCGATCAAAACCAAAGTGGTATAAACATCAATTCGCCAAGTGCAGTATCAATCTTTGGCTGTCCACTGTCTTACCCAGACAACACTACAAACAAACACACAACAAGAAATGATGAAATGTTCTACTATACCTTCTCCATTGGAACCATTACGTTAGGGTAATCCTTATCGCCACGTGATCCTGGTCTACCTCTTGGTACACCACCAGCAATTGGTCTTCCTGGACCAGTAGCAACAGCACCAGGAAAACCACCGCCCCGACCACCCCGTCGGTACTTTGGTGCATTCTTGTCACGTAGTTCGACCTCAAGACGCAGCACAGCATTGTTCTCTGGAAGATTGATGTTCAAATTGTTACCGGACACAGCTGCATTCGATACTCCTACTCCTCCAATGCCTCCCAAACTCCCACTGCCATTCCCGGGTACTGTCGGTGGGGTTGGGTGGATAACCTCTTGATTGTTATTCCATTGGTTCCCTTTGGTTGTTTTGTTTTTGTTTCGTTTCATAATCATGAAAAGAGAAGAAAAAATAGAAAAAAAGGTCATAAGGAGTTGATGTTAGAAATAAATGGACACAAAAAGGATTAGAGTGGCAAAAAACCTTTTAGAAGCAATTTGTGAAGGCTACCTGTTACAGGCTTTTCAAAGTTGATAGTACGGGGAATACACCTTAGAATAAAGCTTTCAAATGCGATTCTGAACATTTCCACGAATTGGAAATTTATTAGTTATCCATGCAAAATGATTGGCTTGGAACAAAGAGGGACTATGCGGAGGAGGCTGCGTGCCAGGAACATGTGTCTAACTCCGGAGTTTCCTTGGGGAGTAATATTAATGGTTGATCTTTCAAACTGACATAAAAAAAGTATCTGTGTACTGCATTTATGCTCGTGTCTAAGCTCTATTTTATTTTTATTTCGTTCGTCCCTTCATTTTCATTTTTTATGCTCTTCAGACTAAACGAATGATGTATGTATGTTGATTGTGATGGATGTGTTTTCTTTTCTATCATGAGCTTTTCTTGGCAGATCTTTTTCTTATTAACTTCCCTAATATACGAGCTAGTATGTACGTGCATGTGTACAGAGGAAAATTAATTCAATTCTTTCTGCGGATTGGCATTGTTTGAATAAAATGACGAAATGTTTAAAGTAGAATAGAAATCGAGTATTTCGTTTCACATTTAAATTTATGGATTCTCTACCTTCTTCCGACTGCCGTTAAAATAATCGATAATCTTAGAAGAATGTCTTTCCAAATTAAAGTGAAACACCATTTCATCCCGCCCACTAAACCTGAAGCAAGATGTCTACAGTAAGATGTCCATTTCGTCCTTCCCCATATCTGCTTGTATAAGAAGAACCTTACTTTTGAATTAGCTCTCAGTAATATCTAGAAGGTAGGTCTTACCGAAATGTATATTCCGAAAACTATCTCGACACTCACTATTGGCAGAGCATTAACAATCTTTGAGACATCGTTCGATTCTCTGACATGTGGAGACACATCCTTAGTGTCTTCGATTTTTCTTCCACTGCTCTGTTACACATTTGTTAAGGGTACCTCGTTCGTCTGCCTGAATAGATGAACATGAGTTGTGTTCTTAATAGACTTTCCTTCGCAATGTAGTTAACTTGTCGTCTTAGAGTGTAATCAATCCAATTGCCGTACTTCTCCTTCTCTTATTCTCAGCTGAAACAGGCCACTCAATTTAGAATCTTCCATTTACTGGGTCCAAAAGTTTGCTTATGTTTTTGGATTCAATTGACCCAAATACTCGTAGTACGAATATCGGCTGGAATTTGAGCCCCTTTTGATCTTTGGACCAGACTTTCAGACTTCGCTGAGCATTGCAAAATCAGCCGGTTTTTTCAGTCTGAATGCGCGAACTTTTTATTACATCAAACTTTGTTACGCCCGCTGGCATTTGGAACCCTTTCATTTCACTCGCTTCATATTTTTTTCGTACGAATTTTTATGCTGGGCGAACGAATGTTGACAATTGTAGCAAAATACTGCCGAGTTTTGACCCGATTTAAGCTGCCTCACACTGACATTATGTGCCACATTACCATCGCAATTTCTTTTGAGGTTAACGATGGAGCCCTGATATATAAATATTTCGCATAATGACTTCTTCTATAGATGTCCTGCAATCTGAGCTTACGAGTTCAGAAAAGCGGCAATGCAAATATTCACTCTAAGTTCAACCGATTCTTAACCCGTTGCCTTCTAGTGTTTTCATCCAATCGTTAAGAGTGGGCTTAAGGCGTTTCAAGTCGTAACCTAACTTATATTACCCTTACCATCGGCGAAAAGAAGAGAAGTAGTTCCTGACTGATCTATGTGCTGCTTCAATAGAAAATGTAAACGACATTACTACAATACTTATAACATCTCTAGGGACTCTATCAAACACTTTTACCAAGTTGACGAAGACTTGATATGCAGAACTTTTGATACTACGCGATCTCAATCGGATATTCTGCAGCCTTTTTATTTCATTTAAACGTAGGCCGTTATGGATACACGTGCATAGAATGAAAAGTTTTCCAGTTTTGACAAAGCTAGTGCCATTCAAGGATAATGGTTGGATGTTTGAATATCACTTTAACGACAGTAAATAGCATTCTGTTATGGATGCAATAAATTCTACCCTGTTGGTACTCTCCAATTAGATATAATGTTAATATCGGAATTTAATGACTTTAATATACGCTGCCATTCCAGTCCTACAGCCGATGAATAGGGATTTGAATCCAGGAATGAATATGAAACGCAGAGAGTAGTGCCGTCAGCAAGAAATTTATTATGTTAAAAGTATCAGACAAAATACCATTGATGGAGGTAAAAAGGAGGGAATGTCGGAGACAAAATGTAACCCCGAGGCATACCAGTATTTATTTTGTCAGTATAAGACTTAAAACCATCCAAAACGGCTTGAAATCAAATTCATGGAAGCAGATATTCATCGATCGGTAAGCATTTTCGACAAAGAAGAATGGTGCCAAAGTCTGTTGAATGCCTTTGAAATATCAAGTGGAACAACCGGCATTCATTCTTCAATCTGTTCACTCCCTGTTTACTCCCTCCATTCTTTGCCTTCCGTAGAATCTGCGGTTTTCTCTTCGTGGACGCTTCAGAAGGAATGCTTCTACATGGATATTTTTTTTGTTGTACGGCTTAGGAAAGAATCACGATATTTTAGAGTACGTCCGAAAATGGGCTTCAGGGTATACTGTTGAGTATTCATAGCGAGACGGGTGTTACGGTTGACAGTTTGAATGATCGGAATGCTACTGGCGATTTCAATGGGGCACTGGCGGTAGAAATAGCTATAAATCGAAGTGAGATAGGAGACATTACGTCGGTGTTCTAGGGTGTCAATTGATTGATTGATATTAGTATCACCAATGAGTTTTATCGCACGGTTTTGAATCCTATCTAGCACGTGCAGGGATATTTTAGGAGCACCTGACCAGATGTGGGCATTGTACTCCAATTTTGGGCGGATGAATGCCTTATATATTGTGGCCAGATCAGGGGGGGTAAAATATTTCTTACATTGCTTGAGGAAAACTAGACGTTTCGCAGCATTTTTGACGACATCGAATATGTGGTCATTCCAACGTGAGTTATTACTGATACACATACCGAGAATGGAAAGTTTATCGGTTTCGACGATGCAAGTGTCATTCATGGATAATGGCTGTGCATTTGAATTTCGCTTTAATGACATCAGCCAACATTGAGTTTTGGAAGCATTAAATTCCACTCGGTTGATAGTTTCCCAATTGGTTATGCTGTTAATATCAGAATTTAATGAGCTTAACATACGCTGCAGTTCCCGTTCTACAGCCGAAGAGCAGGGAAGTGAGGCCGGGAACGAATATGAAAAGCAGAGAGTACTGTCATCAGCAAAGGCATATATTGAATTAGAAGTAGCCGACAAGAGATCGTTAATGAAAATGAAAATGAGTGTCAGAAACAGAACGGAGCCCTGGGGCACACAAGCATTTATTTTGTGAATATCAGACTTGAAACCGTCCAAGACAACTTGAATTGAACTTTCCGAAAGGTAATTGGAGAAGAGAGTCATCGATTCCAAAAGCACGCATTTTCGACAAAAGACCCTGATACCAAACTCTGCCAAATGCCTTAGAAATATCAAGTGCAACTATCTTGCTTTCGCCAGATTGATATACGCTTTGGTTCCACATTTCGGTGAGACATCAGATCACCAGTGGACCTGTTGCTACGAAAACCGTACTGCCGGTCATTAAGAAGTTTTCGTGTTTCGAGATATTTCATGAGCTGACTGTTTATCAGCGTTTCCATGACCTTGGAAAGAAGGGACGTAAGTGCTATGGGTCTGTAGGAGGGGAGAGAAGAAAATTCGCCTTTTTTAGGGACGGGCTTGACAAATGCTATTTTCCATCTGTTCGCAAAGAGTCCTAAAGGGTAGGATTATTGAAAATCTTACGCAGCGGATTTATGTATATTGAGATATGTTAGTATTCTTGCTACTACACGAGTGCGAAAGTAAATTCGTCCCATTGAAGAGTCGACGCACTCAAGTGTAGGCGGGTACAAAGCACAATCTGGTAGTGTTGAGCTAGCCGCAAAGTGTGAAGCAAGCAGATTGGCCTTGTCCAAAGAGCTGACAGTTGGAATGTCACTGTAAATGAGCGTTGGGATGGAGGATGAGGTAGAATTTCTAATGTTTTTGACTAATGAATAACAAGTTTTACTGCCTTTGGGACATTGCAGTATTTTTTGCCTCAGTTTTTGGTCGTATTGGAATTTCACACTCTTGAGAAAGACCTTGCAATCATTTCTGGCTCGTTTGAAATTTTTTCGGTTTTCCTCTGTCGGGTTGGTCTTGTAGGACCGTCTTTTGGTTTGATACTCTTCCTCCGATGAGGGATAAAGCATTTCATTCCAAAGAGAATAGTTTCTGTGAAAGAAGTTGTTAAGTCCGCTTCAATTAGCTTTCTCGTACTGCCATACGGTTCTTTTGGGAATCTTTTCTCTAACTGTGTGGTGGGTGTACGAGAATTTAGCTGATAGGTCCGACGAGTCTAGAGGGGAGAGCACATCAATGCAGTACTTGTCAGGGTGATAAGTTAAAAACAAGTCCAGGGTGTTATCGGTATGACTATCAGCGTCTAGTATTCACGTGGGTTCATTTACAAGTTGCGTTAGATTGTTTCCAGCAGCAAAGATCTCAACAGACCGTCCTTCGGGTGTTGTCTGTCCAGAATGTCGAAGCCACCCAGAATTGTGTATATTGAAATCGCCCGTAATAACGATTTCAGAGGTGTGGGCGGGGATCTACCTGTGTTTCATTAACTGTCAAAACAGCTGGTCTCTATTTACAGACGTGGACGTACGTACAAATAAACACAATAAACACAAACATCGACAATACTAAGGAAGGCTGCGAAATGCCAATTCTGGATCAAATTGCTGTATGTGTTATGCCCTTACAACAATATGAAACAGCACACCAACAAAATTTTCACACACAACCCGCTATCAATCAGTTGGTACATACACTCAGTCGCTGTCGTAGTCTATAAGTTTTTAGTTTTAAGTTTTTATATTAGTATTAAAAAAAACTGTCCATATACTAAGTTTTTGCTTAAAATTTATTTTCTTAATTTTAGTTGTAATGTTAATATAAAATTAAATATAGACTGTACGATAAGTATTTACGCATACAGTATCCCACCAGGAGCGTGAGAGGTGGGATACCCGCACTGTGTAATATTTTTGCTTTTTTAATTACCCTGCACTATGTTTTTGGTTTTTTTGCACACGCGCGCGGTGGTTTGGGTTTTTTTTTACACAGCGCGTTGTTGTTTTTTTTTTTTTGTGGTGTGCCGCACAGGAGAGAAATTACGAGGTCAGCGGCTGACGAGTGCACTCGTCGGTGGTCGACACGGTACTTCGACCGTATGATTCGTTATATAACGCGTTAAAGTACTCCCCCCGTCCGAAAATGTTTTAACTCTTTCGAGCATTATTATTCAAGACCGCTATAAGCTATTTCCAATGTCTCAGTCGCCTGCATACAGGTTACTATTGGTATCATGACGACTTGTGCGTTTCAGTTGAGGTTTAACTTCCAGGCTTTTCCAGATATAGGCATATGTACCTGTTCCTTATATTTGTGAACTAACTTTTGTATTACAAATAAATATACGACTATTGTCGTATTGTTGCTAACTTTCCCAAGTTATCTTTTGTGGATAGTCTTTGTAATTCAATTCATGTTGAGTGTGGAGCTTTCATTAGTAAGGCTACAATTGGGAATAGTTGAAGGTCTTTATATGCCCATAAATGTTAAATCCGTTTCGCTTATAGTTCAAGCTTTGATCTGAGTATAAACTTTAAGAAAGTATTGTGATGGACGACATCATTTCCCTCCTATGATGATCAAAGCATACGAGTACTCTTCTAGGCAGTTAGCCTGGAGACTAGAGGAATGATCACATTTTCTTCTTAGATGAGCATTTATAAAATTACGAATGTGGACTAACTAGGTTTTATTTTCTAGAATGAAGCTGACTTGATCTTGTGTCATTCTCCGTTAATGAATTCTAATAAAGTATGTTAAGTCCTATAATCCCTTACGGATTTACAAATATGTACCATGGTAGCCCCCGCCTCGCGAAGCATGTGCCCAATTCATTGCCACTTACCTTTAAATGTATGCAGTATGTAATGCGAATTTGAGGTTGCTTTCGCTATTCGATCTGTCCTCAGAACATGAGACAGTGCTATGTGTTTTGGCCTCTACTGGCACAAGCCTACTAATTGTTTTTGTTATTTATTCTCGCGTGAATTCGATTGTTCGAAGTAAGTCCTTCTGTCTCAGATCCGAATTCCGAATAGTCCAGTTTGTAAGAGAATACACTACTAATTGGGTCACGACCATCCGCGCAACTGACTTCATGACTGGCTATGTATTGGGTCTATAACTTAATTCGTGCGGTTTGCTAAGAGATGGCGTAACTTGTATTATTCTATTGTTAATATTCCATTGGAACATGCGTTGGAAAGCTACTGTTATTGTACGTCATTTCAGTATATGTCATTCATTTGAAGCGTAAACAACAATAATTTTTTTTCACTCAAATATGTCCAACTTTGTGCCTGAAAAAGTGTTTTTGCGGGGAGTTCTTCTTTATTACTTTAATATGAAGAAAACTGCTGCCGAAAGTCATCGTATTTTGGTGGAAGTTTATGGTGAACATGCGCTAGCTGAGCGAATGTGCCAAAAGTGGTTTGCACGATTTAAAAGTAGTGATTTTGGCTTGGAAGATGATGAACGTCTTGGGCAGCCAAAAAAGTTTTCAGATGAAGAACTGGAAGCATTACTCTATGAAGATTGTTGCCAAACACAAGAAGAGCTCGCAGAATCTATGGGTGTCACTCACGCAGCCATTTCAAAACGTTTAAAAGCAGCTGGATATATTCAAAAGCAAGGAAATTGGGTTCCACATGAACTCAAGCCGAGAGACGTCGAAAGGCGGTTTTGCATGTCCGAAATGCTGCTGGAACGTCACAAAAGGAAGTCATTTTTGCATCGGATTGTTACTGGTGATGAAAAATGGATCCATTACGACAACCCCAAGCGCAAAAAATCATATGTGAAACCCGGCCAACCAGCCAAATCAACTGCAAAGCCGAATATCCATGGCGCGAAGGTAATGCTCTGTATTTGGTGGGATCAGATGGGTGTACTGTATTATGAGCTGCTGAAATCGGGTGAAACCATCAATGGGCAACGCTACCGAACACAATTAATCCGTTTGAAGGAAGCAGTGGCCGAAAAACGCCCGGAATATGCGACCAGATGCGAGGCAATAATTTTCCATCATGACAACGCTCGGCCCCACGTTGCTTTTCCGGTTAAGAACTATTTGGAATGGGAAGTCTTACTCCACCCGCCTTATAGCCCAGACCTTGCCCCTTCTGACTACTATTTGTTCCGGTCGATGCAGAACGCTCTCACTGAAATACGGTTCACATCAGAGCAGAATATCAAAAATTGGCCTGAGTCATTCTTGGCTGCCAAGCCGGCGCAGTTGTTTTGGGATGGGATCCACAAATTGCCAGAAAGATGGGCAAAAGTCTTAGCTTCAGTTGGGCAATACTTTGAATAATACTATTGTACATGTTTTTCTTAAATAAAGGTTCAAATTTTGAAAAAAAAAACCGCACGAATTAATATATATTTGTCGTTGCAATTGAGTTTGTGGCCAACTCGCACACACCTCTGAACAAGGTAATCACGCGACGGTGATTCTAACTCACAAGAATTGAGCTATCTTATTTTGCTCACTCCCAAGGTGTTTAGTTTACTGCAACATGTATTCATTCTTAAGTTGAAGGAATCTGACACTGTAGAACTGTAAAGTAAAGTTCATTCACGTTTTACGAGGTCGGGTCAATAATTCCGTGCATTTTTGAATTTCTGACCTCTTTACTGAAACAGCAACACTGCTCCTGTCAACAGGCATCTGTCAATTGACTCCTGTCAAAATTTAAACTTGCTGCGTCAGTTAGTTTGTGTTTGACAGCTATTTTTATCAGACTACTCACTAATTTGGGGAGAAAATGGAAAAAAGTGAATTTCGTGTGCTTATTAAGCATTATTTCTTGCGAAAAAAAACCATTACCGAGACCAAGGCTAAGCTTGCACCATCGATTTCAATGGTAAAAAAGTGGTTTACTGAATTTCGTTGTGGCCGTACTAGCACTGAAGATGCCGAACGTCCTGGACGCCCAGTTGAGGTCTCTACACCCGAAACAATCGAAAAAATTCACGATATGGTGTTGGCCGACCGAAGATTGAAAGTGCGAGAGATTGTGGAAGCCGTAGGGATTTCGCATGGCTCAGTGGTTTCAATTTTGAATGATCACTTGGGCATGAGAAAGCTTTCCGCAAGATGGGTGCCGCGTTTGCTCACAGTCGACCACAAACGCAATCGTGTAACAACTTCACAGGAAGGTTTGGCGTTGTTTAATCGCAATATGGAGGAGTTTTTGCACCGTTTTGTAACCGTGGACGAAACATGGATCCATCACAACACACCAGAGAACAAACAACAGTCAAAACAGTGGGTTTCTAAGGGTGAATCGGCGCCAAAGAAGGCCAAGGTGGGTTTGTCAGCCAATAAAGTTATGGCGACTGTTTTTTGGGATGCAGGCGGGATAATCCACATTGACTACCTTCAAAAGGGAAGAACAATCAATGGGGAATATTATGCCAACTTATTGGACCGATTCAATGACGATTTGAAAAAAAAACGACCTCATTTGGCCAAGAAAAAAGTTCTTTTCCACCAAGACAATGCAAGGGTGCACACATGTGCAGTTGCCATGGCAAAAATCCATGAATTGGGCTATGAATTGCTCCCTCATCCACCCTATTCTCCAGATTTGGCTCCGAACGACTACTTCTTGTTCCCAAACCTGAAGAAATGGCTTGGTGGAAAAAGATTTGACTCCAATGATGAAGTCATCTCGCAAACAAAGGCCTATTTTGAGGACCTCGACAAATCATTTTTTTTGGAAGGGATAAAAAAATTGGAGAAGCGTTGGACAAAGTGTATAGAGCTCAAGGGAGACTACGTTGAAAAATAAAATTATTTTTTTATCAAAAAATCTGTGTTTTAATCCAAAAGTCACTGACTTATTGACTCGCCCTCGCCATCAATTAACGTCAAAGCCATGGTAGTTGTTTTGGTGGGTATTCTTACCTTTAGTAATACAAAATACTATCATACGTTACATAGTCTAGAATTGATCGGTAAGGCCCCATACTTCTGAATTAAGGTGAAATGAATGAATACGTATACAGATATCGTAGTTATCATGAACCACTATAATGAGATAAACGAAGCCCTAGACTATGAGCTTGGACGTAACGCTACTGTTCCCATTCATGTTTTAATCCTGTTCCGTATGTAAACGTTTTAACGGTGTTCATAATTCCTTGAGCGCGCACTAATTATTTACACTTTCACGACCAATAGCAACCCATTATAAACGTCTATACAGCATACACACATATGCAATGTTAAAGGTGTAACACTTATTAACTCAACTTTTGCTAGTACGTACATAATTTGCATTTTGGTAATGAAGATCTCTACCATTTACACATGCATATATTGAATCAAAACGAATTCCTTCAATTGACCTATATGAAGTCTATCCAATACAAATCGAACAATGATTTATTCGAAAAGAAATTACATCTTTGACAATCGATCATTCGATTTAAGTAAATCGTTCTATTGCCCCAGCTATATCCGGATTCTTCCCTTTTCGAAACCGATTCAATTGACTTCGACAGAAGACATCGTGTCATACAAGTCTCCTTGGTTCTCAACTCTCGGTTCTGGTATCTGCCAAGACTCAATAATACATTTCGTATACGATATAATCGTTATCTTTTCATGAATGTTCCATATGGAGTTTTTATTTTCCTTTTTCTTTTTTTAAATCTTCATAGCAAGGACCATGGGAATCGTGTCAACCTGTCAATCGACACGGAAAATTGATGGATTACGAGTACACCTAATTCTGTTTTTACACGATAGAATGGTTCCCGAGAAATTCGTGTAAAAAAAAATCGTGTAAAAAAAGATACTGGCCAAGTACAAAAATAATAGATTGGTTCTAGACCTCAAAAAATAAGTTAAAATTAGACTAAATAATATAAAAAAAATATTGTTGTAGTTATTTTAAGAATTTATTTTCGTTTTCATTTATTAAATAAACTAAATTATAATAAAATAAATTAAAATTTAGATTTCATAAAAAAAATAATACCAGAAATTCATTGCCAAAAAACTTAAATAACATAAAGTACAACCATAAGAAAAATTTAAACATTAAACAATTTTATTTATTGTCACTGTCTGATAATAAACGCAAACGTTTGCGAAAGACTACAATATCACTGCCATCACTGGAATGATTTTGTTGATCATTATCATTTCTAGCCGACTGTGTTGGGACATCAGTAGATTTTTGAACGAAATCAGTTATCTTAGATTGAGTTTTATTTCGCGTTAACCCATTATAAACTTCCCTGTAAGATGCCATTAATGATTTCAGTTCACGTTGAAATTTGGCAGCTCGTTCCTCGTCATGATCATGTTGTTCAAAATGACTACCTAATTTTGTAGCGAGATCAAGACCTTCTTTAATTAGGGATGCTTTTAAAATTGGACGATCTCTTTCGTCACTGTCACTATGTTCTTTATCATAACGAGTCTCAAGGGTGAGATCTATAATTTCATTTTCGCTCAAGCTTTCATCTACCAACAATTCTTCTACATCTGCTAACGATAGGTCATCGAATCCATCCCCACCGATTGCATTGGCCATTGTTATTATATCAGCAAGTTCAGCGTTATTATCGATAACAGGATCTTTGCATTTTACGCATTCTGGCCAAATATTTTTCCAACACGAGTTCAAAGTTGATGGCTTTAATAAATCTAACGCGATCTTGATTTGATTAATGCAGTCCATTATAGAAAATTTTTTCCATACATCTATGACTGATGATTCCTCATAATTATCAAGTTTTTCTACAACATAATGAAATGAACTTCTTATGTAATACGTTTTAAACGTAGCAATTATCCCCTGGTCTAGTGGCTGTATAAGGGAAGTGGTATTAGGCGGCAAAAAACAAAATTGTACGTTTGGGTGCTCCAAAACTGGATGGCCTGGTGCATTGTCTAGAATCAAAAGAACTTTAAATTCGAGACATTTTTCTTTCATGTAGCGCCTAACTTCTGGGATGAAGTGCTTCTGAAACCACTCTGTGAAAATTGCACTGGTTACCCAAGCCTTTTTGTTCGCCATCCAGTGTATAGGCAATTTATTGAAATCTACACTTTTCATGGAACGTGGTCTTAAGGCACGATGTACTAGGAGTGGCTTAAGAATACGTTCTCCTGAAGCATTGGAACAAAACAACAACGTAATACGGTCCTTTGCTACTTTAAAACCACCGGCTGTTTTCTGCGATTTTGCTACATAAGTTCTTCTAGGCATTCTCTTCCAAAAAAGGCCGCTTTCATCTAAATTCCAAACTTGGTCTGGAGTATATTCTCCATCTTCAATAATTTTTTTTAGTTTTTCGGGAAATTCTTTAGCAGCCAATTCATCAGCGGATGCAGTTTCTCCCTTAATTTTTATATTGTGGAGAGCGTGTCTTTTTAAAAAACCAGTCATCCAACCAGTACTTGCGGAAAATGCATGTTGTTTTGACTGAGATGATGTATCTGGATCAATTTCCTGGATACGTTTATAGATTCTTAATGCTGTCTGCTTGATAGCAAGTCCGTCTACTGGTATTCTCTTTTGGGATTTGTCTTCTATCCAGATTACCAAAGCTTTTTCCATTTTCTCTTTAACAACATCCCTTACATACGATGATGACTTTGCACTTAATTTTGTTCCAGAACATACTGATGCTCTAATTGCAGTTTCATTTTTTTTAATTGTTCTTACAGTAGCTTCATGGATTCCGAAATTCTTTCCCACAACCGTTGCGCCTTGTCCCGTTGCAAGTTGATCTAAAATTTTGATTTTGGTATCTAAGCTGATCGCTTTCCTCATTTTTAATGCAGGAGAATTATGTAACATGGCGTGTGGCTACCAAAATATATTTTATTAATCAAAAATGCAAAAATCTAAAATTAAATATTTGAAACTAACCTGTTATTGGTCTACCAAAATTATATGAGCTTCTACTTTATTTTACTTACCACTTGTTAAAAATCAGCAAAAACTAACGATCTTTCAATTATAATTGTCAAATAGGAACTAAATTGTGTGTACAATACATTATGTACATTTTTACTTTTTCAATAATTCGGGGAATCCCGCATTTCCCGTAAAACAGAAATTACGCATACATAGACATAACTCAGAATACACACCAGAATTATTTTAAGTAGAAAAAAATTCATTGAAAAAAAACGTGTTAAATCCAATAATTCATGTAAAAAAAGTAATTTTGTTTTTTTTGTATTCGTGTTATTTCAAATTATGTCGTGTAAAAATAGAAATATTTTTTCGTATTTACTCGTGTTATTTCAAATTCGTGTAAAAATAATTCGTGTAAAAACAGAATTAGGTGTACATACGAATTTCTTTCTCTCGATTTTGGTATTAACTTTTCAATTTTTATATTGTCAAGCACATTTAAGTGTTTGTTATCCGTGCCAGATACTCGTATATGTAGCATGTTACTTGTCCGCACAAAAGAACCAACGGACGAACGCCAAAAAATACAGTTGCTTCTGAGATCTGGTTTGGTATCGAATACCAGGAAGACGGTCCGAATTTTGCAACAATTGCAATGGTGAAGTTTGAAGTCAACTTTTATACTTGTCCCAGAGCCACTTCTTGCATTGTTGCTCCATGTAAACTAGTATGGATTCCCTGGAGCATGTCCCACTCCGGTCATCATGTGAATGCTCAAGTCTATTGTTTAAACTAGAACAAAAACCCCGAATGAAAGCAATGAAATGGTAAACTTCTGTCTTAATTATGAAAAGGACTGAATGGCTCTACGGTAGTTGAATGTGACACAGTTTAAATAGTTAAGTTTTATGGGTGAACTCTGCTGGTGGTAGCCCGTTGATAGTCAGGGGCAGCAGTTGAGCTAGAAAATGTGAATGTGAATATCGTATGAAAAGTAAATATTGTGGCAGAGCTGAAAAAGGACTGAAATATGAAAAAAGGGTTGAATTTAGCAGTCTGTATTTTGTTGTGAACAATCCTTTTCACTTGGTTTAAGGGTTTCGGTTTCAAAATAAAACGTAAACAGAACTCGTATCCTAAGATCGTCATTTTTGTAATTAAAAGAAAAGGTTAACGTTTTTTTTGAGATTGAAATAAATTGACGTCTGCTTGACAGTAAGGAGTGGGCACCCATCAAAAACATCTACATATTAAGTGATAGTAAAATTTTATGGTCTCGTAAACTTCTGATGAATACATAAATCCAGAAGGGAAAAATTGGATTAATGCGAAACTATAAAACAACTTATTTTCGGGTCGTAAATGAGTTTAATGACAAAGTTGGATAGATTTCTATGCATTTTGCGATATTTTGGAAAGTTATCCCTTTATAATAGGAAATCGTGGAAAAAAGCTCAAAAGCCGTGGGAGGCAAATACGTTAAAATGTTTGCTGTATCTGTCAATGACTTACGCAAACTATACACATACAAATTCCTTTAAAAGTCTCTACTGAGGTACTGGTAGTTACCTACATGCATACTCGTAAATATTCAGTTGGTTGCAAGTTGGCAATTTTTTCCACTAATTTGAATGGTTCAGGGTCATTTGCTGTGATTTTTTATGAACTTGTGTTTTTCATTGCAACCGTACTATCTGACTTAAATAATGCTACAGTCAGAGGTAATCTGGGTCTCTACCAATAGACCTCTTGAGTAATTGCCTCATGAACTGCTAGGTAGTTGAGGAGACTACTTACGTGCGTCACCTAAGGCGAAGTCTTTCTCTTCAGCGTCATCGCTCCGGATAAGAATCGAGCAATTTTCTAGCCTAAGGACTAGATTAGACACCTAGAAATGGTGGTGGGATGTGATGCAGACAAAAGAGGAATCTGCTGCGGGGAACGGAACCAGCTTTTATTTTTGATGCGGATTTATATCAAGAAATAGACGCTACTAAAACGACCTAAATATGACGTTATAAGTTCTGTTATTTGTTTTAACCTCAAAGGAAGGCATCTTGGGTTGTGCATTCGGAAAGAATAATCTGAACGGCACTGTCTGAAACTTTGCTATAGGGCGGAATACACTATACCTGCTCACGAAGCTACACATAGCTCACCTGACCACAGAAGACTGAACTACGTTGACATTGCTATCTGTCTGAGCATCCCAAGTGGCCAATGTAGACTCGTAGAACTACGTTTACGGATATTTTAGACATGACAACAACGAAGTTACACTCTGAGAAAATTCGGAGTCCAACTGCTGCAATCGCTTTTCCCTCACTCTCTGTTTAAAGCTCTACAACCTTCTTTAAATACTGAAGATCTGTGTCATCGATAGGAAGGAGATATCTTAAATGCAGCAAGTCTGTGCTGTGTCACACCTACAAGACCCGGTCATTAAACAATAGAGTCATTGTTGGTTCATGCTCTAAGGCAGAGCGAACTTTTAAACCAAGCTTTTAAAGAGGTAAGATTTCCGCACACGAGACCAAAATAAAGCAATAGCGAGACTTGAATTTCAGTACAACATGGCTGTTGACCGGAGGGCCTTCAGGTAGTAATAGAGAGTATCTATCAGTTTATTTCCAAGATTTGGTTGCCTTAACATCATGTACATGTCATATATCAGTCTGATTTTTTCACACCACTACGGCAGATCCTGGGAAATCTCAGGAAGTCGAAAACGATACTCACCACTTCTTTATTCATTTCCCAGTCGCGTATGGCAGTATCTACAGAAATAAGCTATGCAAAGCCATGTCTAGTTTTTCCATCGTTAGCAAATTCGTTTGGTTTGATTAGCTATAGAGAAGACTCGCTTTTCTACAAATTTCAGAAGCAATCTCGCGGAGCTTTTGATGGATAATGCCTTGCAAAATTATGCGAAACCGCTGATGGCACAATGATTTCATTGGCAGAATCCAGCGAGCTCCTGTCACCGCACAGTCCTCAAAAATCAGTTTTTCAAAACGTCGAGTTCAGTAGTAATATTTTTCCTAGCTGTAGCAAAATACTCATATAATAATGCACCGTATTTGCTTTGAATTTTTATGCATACATTTCGCCACAGCATCAGTTGAAAATCAACGGTCGAAAGCTTGCGCTGTGTATTAGTTGATTTTTGTGTAAAACCCCACGGTTTAAAATTTGATTTTTTTATTTTTTTTGTATTGTGTGCAAAATTTTTTATTATGGAGGGTTGAGCTGAAGGTATGTGGTTTACTGTAAAGTCATTTTTGTAATCAGTAGATCTTTAGTTTAATAGATATTTGATTTATTCAAAATATATGCAAATGAACAACTTTTTTTATTTAATGTGGACCTTTTGCTATATACGAGTAACTCTGTGGTATATGCTAACAATTTTAGTATCATCTACCTGTAAAAGATGTCAAAAAGCTATTTATGAAAAAAAAAAATCCATAGTAACTGCACCTCTAGATGTGTGTCTAGTTTATTGATAGCTCTAGGGCTGTTTATCTTGTACTCGTATGGTATGATGTTAGGAATGAGTATGAAGAGAAAGATTTCAATGCAAAATTGGACTACATACATTCATAACTATTTGCTCAATAAAGCGTCTTGTACGGAAGATAAAATTAAAGATTTTAGGCTTAAAATTGGAAGTTTAAGGTATACATATAACTAACTAAGCAATATTTTATTTGTGTAGTAAGCTTCAACTTCAGATTTTTAATTTCTTAATTTGTATTAATTATGAATTCAAGTTCACAACGCAACGGATGAATATTCGATTTTTAAGAAAAAAATAAATTTGGCTTCAGGGAGTTTTTGAAGTATCGACTTTGGCTGAACGTGGTCGGCAGTCCAAATCTTTCCCAGAAGAAGAACACAGAACTTACGTGACAGTTACGAAACGGAAAAACTTGCATATCCCACTCATATGAAGTTACGTGGGACCCGAAAACCTTAAGCTTCAATAGCACTTAAATAAATATTCGACTCTCCTGGGAGGGCAAAAAGGTATAAAAAAGCTCTTTCTATTTTTGTTGATGCAAATCTATCGCGACAGCAGTATGAAATGATAACAACTCTTGACAAAAACCTTTTTCCTTGTCACAGCATTCTCCAAAAGGCAAAAAAACAATGCGAACCAGTCTCTGAGTCATATACAGTTACAGAAAATTTTGCTAATGCCAACTTGCAGGACTTACTAAACGGTTACCGTTGTATTTGGATGAAGTGAAAACAACTTAAAACGAAAGCGAGTGCAATTCTTTACAACTTCTGTCAAAATGGGGATGTAACGGTTCTCAACAAACCCAGTTCAAGCTGAAGTTTGAAAATATATATTAACTGAAGCAGGGTGTCCCAAAAATCAATGTCAAGCCGGAAACGGGTGATAGGTCAAGTGGTGTCGGTTATCACAAAATAAAACAAAGAAAATGTAAGTCTTGTACTTTTAAAATTATTGGCACCTACAAAAAAAACGAGAAATCGAATACCCTGTGACGATCTTTCAAGTACTGTGGCGGTAAATCTTAACTTTTCTTCAATTTTTTTGATGTCAAGTAACCCTGAGTAACTCTTCTGTAAATTACGGTCCAAAACTGGTACTAACTGTACTGACAAAAAAATGTACTGTGCCATTTTTGCAAGTAACTTTAAAAGATAGCATATTTAGTCTGGATTCGAAAATGCTATAACACTTGCTAGACTAATGCTTAATTGAGGACAAAATAAATATTTTGTTAAAGAAACCCGATTCATACTTAAACCTTTTTAATAAGTTAAAATGAGTACCAAGTGTGTGCGAGACAGACAGTGACGCTGTGATTGAGACGGATAAACACACCATTTCGACTACCCTTGTCAAGCAGTGACGAATAGGCACACCGCGCAATACTGTAGTACGTTACGCTCCTTCGTTTACAGCGATTTATTCTGTATTCGTGTTGATTTCGTGCTTACAACTTTGGATTTATTTATTGGACTTCATTGCATTGCGACTTTGGTTTGCTATTTGACCGTTTCTGTCGAACCTGGATTTCTTCTGTACTAGTGTTGATCGTTGATCCCGCTCAGGAAAATGCTAACATGCATCTCATTTATGGGGAATGCAGGTGTAATGCTAGTGCTGTAGCCGGACTTTATCATGGCAGATACCCTAATGCCCACGTCATGCGGATTATCGAGTGTTTTTAAATGCGCACCAGTCATTCTCAGAGGGTCGATTTCCAAATCTAATGGTTAGTGAGGGAAGGCCCGTCATGCCCTAAGAGGACGAAGTCTTACAAGCAGTCGCACCAGACCCTAGTATCTCAGTACGTGCAATTAAAGAAAGCATAGGAGTGCCCAAAAGTACAGCACACCGAATTCTAAGGAAAAACCAGCTCCATCCGTACCATGTACAACGAGTCCAAAGTCTGCTACCCCGAGATTATCCAGACAGAGTGCAATTTTGTTAAACGATGTTGCAGAGGTTCAGAGAAGATCCGAAATTCTTCGAAAAAATTCTATGGTCGGACGAATCATCTTTTCAAAGGGACGGTTACATGAACCTCCACAATTTCCACGAGTGGTACTTGGAAAATCCACACTTGATGTGGCAAGATAGATCACAGTACCGTTTAAAAGTTAACACGTGGACGGGAATTTTGAATGGTAGAATTATTGGCCAATTGGAACTGCCGCAGAATTTGAGTCTCGAGGCTTATTTAAATTTTTTGGAGAACCACTTACCAAATTTCTTGGAAGACGTGCTACTAGATATTTATGCATGCATGTGGTATCAACAAGATGGCTGCCCAGCGCATTATGCTCGCACAGTACGAGAGTTCGTCGATATACTCCAACAGGTGGATAGGGCGGTCTGGTATAATTTCGTGGCCAGCCCGTTCACCTGGTTTAAATCCAGTAAGAGCAAGTTTTTTCTAAGCCGATAGAAAATTTAAACGAGATGCGCAAAAAAAATTGCAGAAGCCGTTAAAGACATCAACTCCAGAAGATATGCCCGTGTTATTACCAGATCATTTGTAAGAAGATGTAGAGCTTGCGTTGCCGCTGAAGGCGAACAATTTGAACGTTTGTTGTGAGATACAAGATCGGTAGATGGCGTTTATTCACGCAACAAACAACAGTTGTGTAAAGCGATCCTGAGAGTATACACCAAGAGAACCTAGTGTTCTGTATGTGTGCTCTGTGATGAAAAAAAATTTAATGAAATTACAAGGGTGGCATCTCTATCTGTTTCACTCAAACAAGTCGAAATGGCGAGTTTATCCGTCTCAATCACGGCGTCACTGTCTGTCTCGCACACACTTGGTACTCATTTTAACCCATTAGTGCCCAGAGCGTTTTCTTTCGCGTAAATAGATAAAAATTTCAGGATGACCTTAATTCCTGCTGCAAACATTAATTTTGTTTTCAATTTTTTAAAAGTTATCATACCCTCCTCGATTTTACCTGTTGCATATATGCAACAGTGGGCAATATTCAATGCTAAACATGAAATTGTTAGAAATAAAAGATAAATAATTATCGTTAGTAAGTAAATGCTTAAATTTTGAGTTTTTAATAATATTTATTGTACAGAATATAAAATATACAGAACATAAAATTAAAAAACAAAATTCATTCTAAAAGCAAGCGGAAAGCTAAATCCACAAAACTTATTAAATATACATAAAACATTTAAAATACCTAGTATTTCAGTCTGATTGAATAAAATGATACTTCAAATTGCACTTTATGCACAAACCAACGTCACATTTGTTACACATAGTTTTCACAATTGATGAACAAAATTCATATGCACATCGTCGTATTTTGTTGTTAGGTGGCTAATATTGTCATGCCGAAGAGAGTATTCATCAACTTGTTGCGGACGACGTTATCCTTGTGGTGGTCGTACGGTGCCAGATGCATGACAGTAATTCAAAGCTATTTTCCTGCGAAATTGTAACTGTTTTAATGAACCGCCTCCATTCCTGTGCAATATCCATGCGTTTTGTATTGACGCATCTACCAGCCACGTAAAAATAGAATACCCCCATTTTTTTTCTCGATCACCCATCCTGTAGTTATTAATATTCTGGTCCATACGATCAGTACCTCCCATACATTGATTATATTTTGCAATGGAATTTGGTCGTGGCACTGAAATACGCTGACGTTGTATTCTAGAATATCGTTGTACCTTTCCTATAGGATTTCTGCTAAATAGAGTTGAAGCTATAGCAACAACAGAGTTGTCAATCCATTTTGTAATTATAATATTACTATCGCTTATTTTACTGCTGACTACAAAACCTCTAACCTCTTTCTTCAACTCTTTTTTCAATGGCAATGGACACGATTTTCGTATCATATTTCCCCGAATAGTACCGGTACCGTGATAGCACCTCTGACGGAGCCCTATGAGAGCGCTAACTGAAGTAAATAAATTATCAGAATAAAAGCAAAACGGTAATCTTTTCACATTTTCATCAAATTGGTCAATCATGTCGAATAGAGGTGAAATATTTTTAACATAATTAGACTGATAAGCTTTGTTTAAGCGAGGATTATTTCCTTGATACATCTCAAAATTTACAAGGTAACCTAAAGGTGTATTCAAACACCACATTTTAAATCCAAAGCGTAGTGGCTTTCCCCTCAAAAACTGTTTACATCCATGTCGTCCAAAATATTGTATCATGGATTCGTCGTACGATAAGTCTTGCTCTGGACAAAAGTTTTTTAAAAATCTCTCTTTCAAAGCATTAGTCAATGGTCGGAACTTCCAAATACTGTCCTCTAAATGATTTCTTCTCATCGCATTTGAAACTAATTCATTTTTGAAATCAGCCTCATTTGAACAATAACTGCGTGTAACAGTGTAAAATTGTAGCCCGTTATAACTAGAATTGCAATAAAGACACGAATCTCACCAACGGTTATGTTAGAATTTGCCTTTCCACAATAAACAGTATAACTATTACTTTCGTTAACGAGTAATGTTATTATATCGTCATCAAAACACTTTTGGAAAACTTCATGTGGTTGTAATTGACTAAATTCTGAATAGTTAGGCTCGAGAAAAAGAGGTTTTTCTTCCTGGTCATTGTCTTCAACCCAAACAAAAGAACTTTGAACAGACTTTTTTGAAAGTTTTTTGATAAAGTAGAAAGGCTTTTTCGTTTTTCCATTTTTTTTTGGTGAAATGACTGTCTTTGTGGATGTTGATGAGTGTGCTTGAGAATCCTGTACAAGCGGTGCATTGTGTTGGGTTCCTGGATCAATATCAGAAATATCCCGTGAAGATTTAAGTTAAATGCAGCATGGAGCAAGAAGGCTTGATTTTGGTAAGTTATGAAGCATTCCACCGTCGTCTTCATTACCAGAATCTTCTTCGGAATTAATATTCTTAGGTGCAGGCGGCTCAATATACAACTTCTCAATTTCACAATCATCTTCTTCGTCAGATTGCAAAGACTCCAGAAAATTAATTGCATCTTCGGTAGTACGAAAACTAAATTACACAAAAAAAGTACCACAGAATTATTATAGAATAGCCCAGTGTTGCAAATATGCAACACTCACATTTGGTTGAAGTTTATTTCAAAATTTAATCGAGATTCATTATGAAAAGCAATCAATATACAATAATTGTACTAAATAACTCGCGGCTGTTAAACAAAGTAAAGAAATTATTGAAATACTTACTATTCGCGTCTCGACATGTTTACTTTTTTTTCCCCACAAGGACACAGATGTCCAATAAGCGACTGATCCATTCCGAACACTCCACAAAACTAACTTCTTATCTCTTTATTTTTAATCGCTACAGATGTTACTAGTCACAGAAACTGGTTTTACACGTTTCACTTCTAGAACAGGATCAAAATCCTTTATCAAAGTTTACGAATGTAGTGTTGCACATACGCAACAGTGGTCATTAATGGGTTAACTTATTAAAAAGGTTTCACTATGAATCAGGTTTCTTTAACAAAATATTTATTTTGTCTTCAATTAAGCATTAGCCTAGCAAGTGTTATAGCGTTTTCGAATCCAGACTAAATATGCTATCTTTTAGAGATACATGCAAAAATGGCACAGTACATTTTTTTGTCTGTACAGTCAGTGCCAGTTTTTTACGTAATTTACAGAACAGTTACTCAGGGTTACGTGACAACAAAAAAAATCGAAGAAAAGTAAAGATTAGCGGTCACAGTACTTGAAAGATCGTCACAGGGCGTCAGATTTCTCAAGTTTTTTTGAATGCCAATAATTTTTAAAGTACAATACTTAGATTTTTTTTTATAATTTTGTGATAACCGACACCACTTGACCTATCACCCGTTTCCGGCTTGACATTGATTTTTGGGACACCCTGTATACGTTAAAAATGAAACGATGATTTTCTAAAAAAAGGTTTTATTTTTCTATTTATTATTTATTTTTGAAATAAAGCTTCGAACTATAAAACTAATAATTGTCACACATTTATTTATTAAAACTAATGGCTTGCTTAGCTACTTCACTTGCTTTCATTCCTGGAACTTTGTCAGTGCGTGCTCTACAGCGATTCTTGGAATCGAATTGGTGTATAGGAATTATTGTGTTAAGTCCTCCCTCTTTAAATTTGATTGTCCGCAAGCAACTTGAACTTCAGTCTGGGTAATTGAGCTTGTGGAAAGTTAGATTCGGAATTTTGGATGATTACATTAATTTCATTTCGTCCGCTAATCTTGTTGATGGTTATAATTGTGGTTGTAGAGAAAGTGCTGCAAATATGGCCCATGTTTACAATTTGGCCCACTGCAATATCCCACAACAGAAAAAGCATACCCATACCACTATGGAATTATTTCATTCATTTTCGAACCGGTTGTCGGTCATTGTGTTCAGTCAGACTCAACAGATGTAATTATTTTTAATTATTTTATTATAATTTGTGGTTAAGCATTTTTAGGTATATGAAATTTTGTAAAAATAATTTAATATTTTTATAACATTGTATAGTGCTCAAACTGAAATATTATTATGCGAAATTAAAGTTATTTAATAGTTTATGAAGTGTGTGATAATTCAAAAAATAGTTAAAAAGCCCTGTGTTGGAATATGGTCTACTGAACCCATTTAACACACTATTATTCATGAACTTTAACATGGTTGTTTTAATTTTTTTAAGGACACAATGGCTTCGAGAGCTACACAACCCCCAAAAAACCGACAGATGTGGAACAAAAGGATATGAAAGCAGCATTAATTGCCATAAAAGAGAAGAGTATGGGGTTCTTGAAAGCATCGAAACAATTCAAGGTACCTAAAACCACTTTAAAGGCGCTTGACTGCACAGGCACAAAAACCAGTGAAAGATATGGTATCTACTAAGTCGGGCAGGAAATCCATCTTCCCGCTAGAGCTCGAGGACTCTTTAGTGGAATATACGCTATTGATGGAAGCAAAGTTGTGCGGTTTAACAAGAAAAGATATACGATCACTAGCATTTCAACTAAGTATTAAAAACAACATACCAAACCCTTTTTCATTGCAACAAGAAGTTGCAGGTAGAGTTTGGCTTCGTCTATTCCTTAAACGCCATCCATTATTGTCATTCCGTCATCCGACAGGAACGTCAACAGCTCGAGCAAAAGGATTTTCGAAGGAAAACGTCGAACAACTTTTCTCCAAACAACATATATAATGTCGATGAAACGAGAAATTCGATTGAGCCAGCAAAAATGCCAAAAGTGTTAGCTATGAAAGGTTGAAAGCAGATAGGAGCACTTACTTCAACTGAAAGACGATCTGTAATTACTTCAATTTTATGTATGAGCGCAGGAGGATCGTTTGTGCCACCGATGTTTATCTTTCCTAGGAAGATGGACAATCCTCTTCTTAAGAAAGATGCACCACCTGGATCAAGTCATGCCAATCATCCCTCTGGATGGGTTCAAACCAATTTGTATACAAAATGGTTCAAGCACTTTCTTGCAATGGTGAAACCTATTGGGTCGTCTCCAGTATTGCTAACAGTTGACGGACATGCAAGCCATACAAGGAATAACGATCTCATAGACCTGGCTAGAAATAATCATGTTCATATTCTTTCTACTCCCTCACACTCTAGTCATAAAATCCAACCTCTCGACAAAACGTTCATTAAAAAATATTTTAGAGAGGAAATCAGGTCATAAACAACACAAGACCCTTGACACATTTCGACATAACTGAGTTATTTAGAAGAGCATATTTGAAAACTCAGATTGGAAAAATAGCAGTTAAAGGGTTTGCATCCACTGGAATTTGTCCTTTCGATAGGCATATCTTCAAGGATCACTTTTTCGTTGCATCAGAGGAAGAATGTTCACTTGCTCCAACTGATGAGCCTACGATAGTGCAACCAAATCCAGTTGAACCCCAATTGTGCTTCTCAGAACCTTGCACTTCTCCTGAAATAAATTTCATTTCTGAAAAAATCCAAATAGAAGCGGGCTCATATGAACCAGAAGCTCACATCTCAGAACCTTCTGATTTTACTGGTATCAGATCAACTTCGTATATATTTCCACATGATATTTCCCCTGTTCCTATACAATTTCAAATCGAGGAAGAAAACATGGCAAGGCAGAACTTATTTCATCATCACCATACAAACAGGAACTCGATGGATTATTAAACAAAAAAAACACGAAAGAGAATTGAAGCAGCAAACGACTGGACATGGACATGGAAAACAATCAGCAAAGTAGAAAAAAGGGTAGATACAAATTTTTGATAGGTTTTCTAATTTAAATACTCCATAATTGTTTAATTAACAATACCAGAAGGTACTCAAGAACTTAAATTTTGGGGACGTAAAGCAATGCAACATTACCCACAGAAAGAAAAACCATCGTACACAAGATTCTACTTCATCAGAAAGTGAAAACGATTTTATTCCGGATGATTTATCTGATGAAAGCCCTGATCGAACTAATCAAGAACATGCTAAATGTATTTATTTCTCTAGTTTGTTTTCTGAAGACAAGGGAGGAGAAAAATGGGTTCAATTTGTTTCCTGTAACATGTGGGTACATGTAGATTTTTCAGGCAACGAAGAAATATATTTCATCTGTGAACTTTGCTCTGCATAGATAGCAAAAGTAAGTTGTATTAATCACGGACTACCCATATTTAACACAAGGTGGTTGACACAATATTAGCAGCACTTTTTTTAAAAGCGCCAAAATAATTTTCTTTAGTTTTTAATTTATTTATTTTTGTGTTAAGCTGCTCTTAATGTTTTATGTTTAAGAAGACCGATAATACAAAATTTCTTTAATTATTAAAAAAACCCATATTTGGGACACTTACTCTACCTATGATTAATATGATGGCCTATGTGGTGTACTGGTGTACTGCAGCTTCGGATTGTAAAAGCTTGATTTCCCTGGTATTGTTGATGTGTAGTTCGTTCATCATTTCTGATGAAATGAATTTCTGATATTGTTTCATTTCGGGGGTTAGTCGCAAAATTGCGGTATCTTGACGCTTCTAGTGAACCAAATTGTCTGTCATTGATGGCAATGTTGGTGTTATGGAATTTGGTCAAAAATGTGCCATCTAGATGTTACTGTGTTGCTTCCGTTGATAAAGTTTCGTTACAATTATTGAGAAGAATAACTCAAGTCGACACTTCGTCCATTTGTGGGAGGTGGTGACTATTTATTACGTTGCAAGTAGCTATTAGACTTTTTAAAATATTCGGAATTATTAGGAATACAGAATTGTTAGTTAAATTTATAAATTTTTACAAATTGAAAAATAGTAACATGATTTACAGGTTTATTTTAAGCTCCTTGTTTCATTCTCTGATTTTAAAATCATTTCGAGCAATAAATCTGTTGCAAAATTATTTCTTTTTACGGGATTTACGAGTATACTAGTGGTATACGAGTACTTATAATATAAATAGAGTATTGAAATAGAGTTACTTACAATACAATTTTTACCTCAGCTTCTTCAATGGTACGAGTAGTACAGGGTAAATTTTCTTTTTTAATAGTGTTTATTACCTCTTGATAAAATTAGAAAGAAAATGATACTATGTTTTTCCCGATGTATGGGGTAATTTACATGCTTTAATTTTTCTTTCAGGATTTTGAGTTTGTAGTGAATATTAATCAAAATTTTGTCATTAAAAGTATTATCTTCTTGGAGTGTTTTAGTAATTTCATTTAGCATTTTTGTAATATTACCGATTTTTACGTTACAAAGGGTGACCAGATAGGAACAATAGGAAAAAAATTTAAAGATTCGTTACCCATCTCCATACAGGACAGCTTGTTTAAGATTAGCGAATGGTAGAATTCAGGAATGCAGTTATTTCCTTGCACAAGGGCATTCATTTGGTACTTGAACGTACCATGATTCCTCTTGTCGGGATAGTGCAATGTGAGGCATTTAAATTTTTCAGTTCAAGAGAATATTATAGAATTCGAGAGCAATATCAGCCTGACAAAGGATTTTATTTCTTATTATGTGTACTAAGTATCTCATAATATTTCAAAGTCCCTTTGAGTTTATTATAGATTGTAAGGAATCTATATACGCTTTTCTTCCAGGAGCTAAATTCTTCTGGTTGTCCTGCAAACTCGCGAAGACTTTTAGCAATGTCAGGCACCTTATTTAAGCCTGAGAGGTCACTATCTGCACTAATATCTATGGGCTGGTCAATATCATTGTTAACATTTATATGTAGAAGAAGTATGTTATTAATTATTTGTAGTCTCTCCCTTCCTAACACTTGCGAAACGCTTCTTGTAATTTGTTCTGTCAAGGTATTTAAATTAAGGCGTTCATTTTGGTTTGGAACGGCGGCAATAACAGCCAGAGCAAGACGAGAGTGGTCGGATTAAATTATTAGGATTAATTTTTTTTTTAAACGGAGGATATGATTAAATCTGAATATTTATCTTTACAGTTTTATTGTATGATATAATTATAATTAAGAAGCCTCGTATTTTATTTTTATTTTATTTATTTGTTGATAAATAGCCCACTTAACCCGGTATAAGTGCGGTTGCGGTTGGTTAGGGCTAAGGGCGGTCTTTCAGATGAAACTGTATGGTCGGCCATTCTCAAGTTGAACTCGTTTTTATCGGTTGCACGATTACTGAGGGGCCGTATTATCACTACACTGTTAGATTGATTTCATAAGTTCTTAAGTTATTCCTTTCCACCTGTTAAGTCTTCACGCACTAGAATTAAATAACGTAGTCGTATTTGGTTTTTACTTAGTATCGTTCTAATTTTCTCCTTTTACAGAACTGTTAACTTCACTAATTCACTCTCGACAGATTTTTTTGAACAACTTTGTCTTTAGTTCCTGCTCGGGCTCCAGTTAAAAACAGAAACGACTTTTTTATTAGTACAAGTATTGTATTGTATTTTTTGGAGTAACCTCCTTTATTTGCAGTAAAATTTAGAACTAAAAAATTTGCAATTGTCCCACATTTATTTATTAAATCTATTTGCTAGCTAAGGTACTTGCATCGTTGCAATGATTTTTATGGTTGAAACTTTGTCGGCGCGTGTGGCTTTGCTCTGCTGTGATTCTTGGAATCGAATTGATGTTGTCTGCGGCATGTGCTGTTGTTCTGCAGATATTCGTGGAATCGAATTGGTGTGCCGAAATTCTTGCGTTGACTTCTACTTAGGACAAATAATCTCCATTACTCAAAGAACCGACAAAGAAATTGGAAAAATCACGAACAGTTGGAAACAATACTGGAATTTTTAACTGATTTCTAATTCGAATATATGATAACATCGAAATCCAAAAAAATACTTGTTTGAATCTGAATTACTTCCAGTCATAACATATGCTGTACAAACACAGATCTTAAATACATGTGAAGCAAAGTGGGTCAGCCTAATTTTTTTTTTTTTTAGTCATGGCCGGCTTTCATAGTTTTAGGTAGAATTAAGTTAGATTTAAGAAAAAAAAATTTATATGTATGTATTTACAGATTACGTATATATATATTATATATGAATATTTTATGTATTAGATGTAAGTAGGTTAAGTAGATAAAAATTTATTCTTAGGTAGTTTGTAGGTTTTGGTTTAAAGTTTTATAATAAGGTAAAAAAAAGTAATGTTACTAAGTAAGTTTTTGTCAAAAAATGTTTTCATAGTTTTAATTATAATGAATAGACATAGTATAAACATATAATGTAAGATACATCGAAAGACATAATTTAAGTATTAGGTTTAACTTAGAGTGCCCGCATGGGGCCAGTAAGTTAGAATAAGATAATTTTAAGTTAATTAAGCTAATTTTTAAGCATTTCTTTGTATAGCATTTAAGAGTAAATTAAGTGATATAAATAAAAATGAATATAAACTAAACTGGGATATAACCAAATAAGTTTAACGCTTGTGTCAAGGAAAAGGAAATGAGTTAGAGAGTTTATTGCAATGAATAATTGGAGTCAAAAGCTTTGAAAAAGTCAAGAAGTGGCAGTAGTGTTACGTGTTCACGGTCAACTACACAAGACCTTCTTAATTGTATATTTACCTCTACTAGATTTTGCATCGTTGCTAATGCGTGAAGATATTTTGTCGAAGCCTTTAATAATAAGCTTTAATATTATAATCACACCACAGATACATGGAATAAATCTGTTTGAAAAATATACACGTTTTGCCATTTTTGCATAATATTAGCCCGATTTCTGGGTTTTTTGAACTCAGTGAGCATTTCAATACAAGAAAAACGTTTCCAGTGTTTATATAACTTGTAACTTGTCTCTTATTGACATTTCCTTTAATATGGTGTTCTTAATCCGTGAACACTTACCATTTTTCACCACTCTAAATGTTGGGGTGAATTAATTTTTGTTTATTATTTCGACCTGCTTGTTCACTTCCGATGTACAGCAAATTTATGGCCAGTTTAATTCATACAGTCCGTTTAGTATTTAGTATTGGTATTCCTGTGGACATACTATACTTTATTTCTCAGTTGTAAGTGAAGACAGACGAATATGAGATCATGGTATGAAAAAGTAGCAGATAGATGGCTATAAAACTTTAACGGGTTGATGTCGCTCAAACGAGTTACATATATTATTTATTGTAGATGATTGTTTAATGGTCATGTTTAGGTTTTTAAAAATGCGAGGTTAAGGCTGTCCATTAAATTCTTAAGCCCGGGGCTTGAACTGTTCACCAAATTTATATTTACATCACCATACACAAGGAAGTTTGGCGACAGATGAGACCCTTCTTCGAGTAAGTTTGTGAAGAATGGGTGGCAGTGACTCGAGTGGACTGGTTTCCAAATCGGAACGTACGGTGTTCGAATCTCAGCCTCGCCCGAAAGACATGTTCATTTTTTTAGTCAACGAAAATCAAATTAGGTGAGTAGTTGACTAGAAATCAACATCAAACCAACTTCCACTAAGAATTTAGTCTCTTCTTTAGAAATAACCACTGAGCCAAACATCTTTCTTTCTCTCTCTATCCCATTTTCCAAAATCTTAACACATGCTAAGGCATTATAAGTGTATCCCCCTCAAGTGGGGTTCTTAAAAAAAAAAAAAAAAATGTAGTTTGCTATATTAGGTTAAATGTATGCAGAACCGAGTGTGCACTTGTCCCTCCAACTTAGGATGTCTCTGGTCAAACGGCTTTGTTAACAAGCAAAATTGGTGCATTTGTTCAAGTAAATAGCCGGGGATGTTCGAACAGCGGGCATTATACATAGATGAAAAAATTTACCGTTTGGTATGGTTTTCATACTTCTTCCGAGATGATGTCGGTGAGTCAATCGAGACCGCTATCGGTCCATGTAAATCAATTCAGCCATAAATAAAAATTGGAAAATTAGGAGGACATGTACCTATGTTACTATAGATTGGTGCATCAATCGATTCGATTGGCCGCCTCGCTCTCGCGATTGGACACCTTCAGACTACTCCAACAAGCCAGAAACTTAATACGGCTGAAATATTCGCCGAGTTATGAGTATGCGAAAAAGTTTTGGAAAATTGGGTTCGGTTCCGTGAATTACATTCAAATGATGAATGGGCCTTAACTTTGTTTTATAATATTCTTCAGGTATGGTTGTTGTCATATTTTGACAGTCTGATTCAATGCAGTTTCAACCATGGCATCGTACACACCGGCTGAACGTTTGGTTATTGTAAAAAACCAAAATCAGTGTCAACATTTCTTGTTTTACCATAAATTTTTCGATATTACACCAAATAAGTTTAGTTTTTTTTTTTTTTTTAAATTCAATATGCAATTTTACTTGAACATTAATTATAAGTTCAATTAAATATCACAACATACATGACATAATTAATTTTTTACAATACAATAATATTAGATAATTTGGTATGAAAATATAATCATCAGATTGAGATATGTTTACAAGTGGTACACCTTGTGGTCAGAAGACCCGTTTTCCAATAAGTCCAGAACTATATTAAACTAGATTTTAGAAAGGTTAGAAGGCCACAAGGGGAAGGGGAAAAGAGAAGATAGCAAAACACGTGTAATTTTTAAGCATAAAAAGGATAAAAATATGTGGTGAAACTGAGTTGACTTATACAAGAAATAGGATAGATCCAATGACTGACGCTTATGGTAGAACAGTATTGCAACTAACTCCCTCCATACTTATGACTCTGTTTGTTTTTACGTGCTGCTTTCTATTAAGTAAATAAAATTTAAACCACTACCACCCCGAAATTAGCACAACTTAATTTTGGCGAAAAGCAAAAAAGCTGACGAAATCAAAGGCTTTAGTGAAATTTAGAAAAAAGCCAGCAGCTTTCATATTAATATCGAATGCACTATATTACATATATATTTAGCTTATAAATGCTCCAATTGCGTCCTATGTACTCCTAATCTTCAGAAATCCGAAATGGGTTTTGTTAAAAAATGTGCCCTTCTCTAAAAAATTAATTTTCCGATTTATTACTATTTTTTCAAATATATGGTATTCTAAAAAAACAGATAACAGGGATTTCGCTCTATAATTGTTTGGATCAATTTGATAACCTTTTTTAAAATCGGTATAATAATAATAGTTTTCAGAGATTCCGGAAGTATCCCACGATGAAAACTTTCGTTAATTATACGACTACCATATGCGCTAGAGTAGGGCTGTCCAGACTGCAGTCTTGTGCGGCCCAAAATGAAATTCAACAATAACTAGCGAGCCATCAAAAGAAAATACTATTAGCTTTTAATAAAAAAAAATCATTCATACTATCTCTTACTTTCTTTAACAATTTTATCAATGTCAACATCAATATTCGTCGTTGCCAAACGCATTGCGTTAATAAGTGACTTATCCGACAATGAAGACCTGTATTTGGATTTAATAAAATTCATGGTTGGATTTTCAAACCAAAATTCGCTAATTTCGGAAAGCGATCATCGAGGAGCTTAAAAAATCTATTCCAATTTCAACCCTGCTTTTGTAGAAGGGGTCGGATTGTAAGTCGCAGTCAGTCTTTACACTTTCAATGGCCAGTGTTAATGACAAATCGCTCTCTATTCCAATCTATAAATCGATTTTCAAACTCCAAAATTACCTCGTCAATGTACTCTGTGCTCAGAAATGTGGCATCTTTGGAATTTTCCCATCTCCATGTAAAGTTCTTTGTAACTTGGGAACAAAAAAAGATCATTCTTTTCTAAAGACATTTTGAACAATTTAATTTTACTTTTAAATCCAATTACATGTTCGTACAAGTTCGTGATATTATTTGTATTTGCCTTGTAACTTCAAATTTAATTCGTTCATGTGTTAAAAATGCAATGTCAGCGAGGAATTGGGGATCTTGCAGTTTGTTTTCTATTTCTGTGGTATCAGATTTTATGTCGTCTTTCAGAAATACTAGGATCTCTTTTCGCAGGGTAAAAAAACGGTGTTCGAGGCTAAAAGTAAATCTACATACGCTGCATGTAGAAATCGCGAAATTTACGATGAGTCAAAACTCTGTTTCTGCCCCTGATTAGATTTGTTGTTTTGACAGCCACCTTCATTGCATCCATCTGGCACAAAGATTTTCCTCATAAAGCTTCTTGGTGTATGGTGCAGTGGATTATAGGGCAATGAATACAATTCTGTTTAAGGAGTCCAGAAAATCCTATCATAGTCCCTGTCATTACTTTAGCTCCATCAGTCACAATACAGGAACATTTTTGAAACCCTCCGTAATCTATAACAGTGGTACTGACAGCTTCATAGACATCACTTCCTTTAATTGTTCCATGTAATGACACCAAATTCAACATTTCTTCCGTAATAGTATAATCTTTTGAAATGCAGGGAATAAAAATTAATAACTGACTGACGTCTATCTGGTCCGTACTTTCATCCATTGAAAAATAGAAAAGTATTCACATTGCGCAATGGAGTCACAGAATTTCTTTGAAACATACTCGGCCATATCATCTATTCGTCACGCCACTCTTTGATGTGATAGTGCTACAGATTCAAACTTTTCTGCAAACTTAGGCTGCATAAATCGTTCAGCCATTTTAATTGCACATTTTTTTATTAAAACTCCATCACTGAATGGTTTTTTAGCTTTGGCTAGTTGTAAAGAAACTTCTTAGGAGGCAGCTAAACTCAGTTCATTATCTGTGCTTATTTTTGAAAAAGTGTTTGTTTGCTGCACCAGATTTTTCTAGTATTCGGCTACAATAGTTTTTCCAGCTTCACCTTTATGTTCCCTATTCTTTTCTTCATCCAAAGTTGTGTAATGCCGCTTAGCATTGTATTCCTTAAACACAGACAGGACTTCGATGCAAATCATACACTGACATTATTAAATAAAATATCCAGTTCAAGCACGATTTTCATCGCTTACTTTTGGCTTCTTTGTAGACATAGTATAAGTTTTTATTCGGCACTAACGAATTGTATTATGAAGCACATACGAATAATTTTCGTCAAATATTTATAAACAAAATAAAGTTTATTTACTCGCGGATCCTTTCGCCGATAGAAGTACAAGGCGGACAAAGTGGGTTTTTTTCACTACTGCAACGCACTTCAAAATTGAAACCCAATTTGCTTCATCAGCTCAAAATAATTCCGTTATTTTGCGTTACCGATCTTACCATACCGAGGAGAAAGAATGTGTGTATGTATTGTATATAAGCTTGAATGCTTACATTTGTTTTTTTTTTTTCATGGTTACATTTTATGTCGCGGGCCGCAATAACAATGCTTCCGGGCCGCATACGGCCCGCGGGCCTTGTTTTGAACAGCCCTGCTCTAGAGGACTCAAAATGGATTTACCGATTTTTTTAATAACCAGGTTACTTATACCATCAAATCGAAGAGAGCTCTTCGATTTTAGGCCGTTAATGATGGATAGAAGCTCAGAACGCCTTACTGGTGCGAAAAAAAATTACAATTTATCTAATCGTTACATTTAGTGTATTCAATCGAGCTGTGGGCAACATTTTTAAAAACTAAATTCAGACCGTTGGCTATTTCAGAATTGCTGCAGGTAGAGCTGTTGCCTAGTTTAAACGACATCAGACAATATGTTTTGTTATTGCCTAGTATATTATTTACTAAGCGCCATTGCTTCCATGTGTTCGATCTATTTCCTTCGAATCTTTTGCTGTAGTACACAGTTTTTTGTTATACTTTTAGACCACGCACGTTATTCTGAAGTAATTTATACTGAAGTTTCAGCAGCGGTTATTGCTTTTTTGTATAGAATTTATTCTTTTGATCAATTCAAGCACAGATTTCATGTGATGCAAGACTTTATTTCGTTATGTTTGGATTTATGTTTTACTGTTTAGCAATTATTAATATGAAAATTAGTTATCGAAAGGAAGGAAGAGTTACAGTTATAAACTGAATTCCACATCTCTTTGCATAGGCAAAGATTTTATTTGTGATATTATATACTTATGTAAGCGAACCACTTATTGACGATCATCTTATTGCCAGAAATTGGCTGTCACGCTCATGTCATTTAGTACCATAAGAGTCTTTCCAATGGGAAATTGTAGAATCCTTTGAGGGCGAATTTTGCGAAAATGTCATGGAAATTAAGTCCAGCCATCTATTCATGTAAGCATTTCCATGGAATATATTTGAATGATGCTATTTTTCCTCATTAGTGCTATCCAATATCTTTCAATCCGAGGTAAAAATTTCAATGATTCCTTAAACACACGCCTTTTTATTAAAAAAAACGAATTTGGGCAATGAAAAGGCCTGTATTAACCTCCGCATCTTATGTAGGTACTCGCAAATTTAATTTGACTTTATTTTCTTTAAGTTGATATACCATAGTTGATATACACTCGTAATCTTATTTTATAGAAAATCATTTCACGTCACTGACTGAAGTCTATCAATATTTTATTTGCTTTAGAGACGTAAAAGTTTTATTCGTATACAGTATACAAATTTTGAACTTCAAATGAAATTATTTTCATCTCAGTAGGTAGCCAATTTTTTCTAGTTGACAGCATCCAGACAGAGCAGCGCTGTAGACTTTCCCATAAATCGATCGAACGTCTATCGTATGAAAACGCAAATCTGTCTCATTGCACGTTATTTAAATTGAGATACTTGTGTTATAAGCTTGAAAATTGCGTATTTTTACGAGGTCATGTTTTGAAGAAAATTACATTTATGAGCAATGTAAAATTCGTTTTAATGTCGGATCAAAAAAATAAAAGACAAAATTCAAAAACACGTAGAAAATGACTGAACAGCTGAAAAACTGAGAGCTGAACAACTGGATTCCAAGGACATATTTTTAAAGTGAAAAAGGGGATAGAGGGGTGACAATAAAATGCAAATTACTCACCATAAACAAGTTCACGTTCAAAGTTGGCTGTCGGCACAACTATTAAAAATACAACGCCTCCCGGCATATTTTCAGTTGTTTGTCTATTTGTCTGCCCCTTTCGGGTATTTCTCTTAAAAGTCTTGGCGCACAAAGAACTTTCTAAAAAAAAAGTCAAACCTACAAAGTACAAAACGCAATGAAGTGATCGTAGAATATTCTCATCTAGGTACTATACCCCGAGGAGAATAGAACAAGAACAAAATAGGAAAGCAGACCCGAAAGTTTGCTTAACGAACTAACACAAGCACTTTAGCACGAAATTTTCACAAATTTACACTCAGTTATGGACAGATAGTGTCCCGTTCCTATATCCTTAGTGCGACCGAAATTACAACATCCCGACAATGCACACAGTTGCAACGATGATGGTTAGCTCAGTAAACTGCATCACTTGATTGCTTAAGAGCAGAAAGACAGAAGCAAACGACATTGTACGTTTTTGGCATACGAACACACAGTACATAAATGTACATAAACATATTTATATGCCCCAATGAATGTACACAATTCAACATACACAAATACTCGTACTGAGAAAAGTACGCAGAGGAAATTATGGCGCACGGACATCCTGGTTTGGTCCTTTCTGGTGTTTTAATTTGTCCATTACATAGCACACATTTTGAAGTTGGCAACAACCCCACGCTCTGGTGAGCGCCCTTGTTTGTTGCTGTGTATGTTCGAGGAGGCAAATTACATGAATTTTCAAGTTGTCAATGGGAGGAAGAAAAGCAAAGGGAGGGCATGTAATGGAGCTCGGGATCTTTGGCGAAAGGACAATAGGGAGCAGAAGAAGCTTTAACTCGGAGACAGCTTCTGGCTTGATTGGGGTTGAATTAGTTTTGTTTTTTTATTTTACGCTTTGGGCTCACTGTTCTTCGAGTATCTCTCAGCTTTCGGCTTTGTCCTCTTGTCTCTACTGTCAAGACGAAATTTTGTAATCTCACTTGAAAAGCGAAAACACTTTGTCCTTCGTTTTAGGGATTTTTTTGACGCCCCTTTTTCCTCCTTTTTTTGGCAGATGGATGTTTTAAGGACACGGCAAAAGAACTTTATAGCCTTATCAGTTTGGCAGGCTAATGGATTCTCATTTTTGTTGTATTATTATTATTTATTTTTTTTTTCTCAGAAATTTAAGCCACACTGGTTCTTTATTTTTTGTTCCTTGGCTCCACGCGACGCAACTTTTCCACCACGAGTGGTAGTGTACTTCAATTGAGATGACGGTGGTGGCAAAATAATGGTGCTCCAGCTTCTAATGCTGACGTCAACTGGGCAATGGTGATTAAGTTAACGCTTCTAGTTTCGTTACATTTAACACGCCTTTAGGCCTTGAGTTAATTAGCGGTACTAATTGGCGCGATGAAAGCTGAATTTTCCAGTGAACAGGGGAAGTGGAAGTAGATATTGTAACACGGATTTGAATTTCTTTTCTGTAGCACTCTCGAACAGCTGTTAATTATCGAATTGGAACAGGTGAGAAAAGGTAGTTTGACTGGTGGGCGATAATTGTTATGTTTCGAGAAAGTGATGCGTGAAAATAAGAACTTTTCCACTTAAGAAAACAGGCTAATGCATGAAAATCACTTTTATAACTGTGTGGACCAACTTGTAGAGTGTTTGAAGAATATTCAGCCATAGGAACAAATTTTGTTCAAGATAATTAACCTTTTGACCTTAATGTAAATCTGGGAAAATGTACATCTTCAACATTATGTAAAGGTATCGCTTACAAGTATTAATAGCGAACCGTCCAGGATCTTTCACCAAATGTATTATTCGTCGTTGAAGACAGTCTTAAAGTATAGAGGATGTACTCATACCAAGAAGCAAACATCCTCTTACATCATTATATTATAATCTTGGTATGGAATGGATATTATGATCATTTTCATTTACTCACAGTTCCCAAAAAGTTGTTCATGATTCCATTTGGATATGCTGTACTTGTATTTCAGAAGGCCAGCATAAAGAAATTTCAACATCGCAAATTGGGAGAAGGCACCGCCAAGGTAAAAAGACAGTTTTGAAAAACCCGTTGAAGGTTAATAATGCTTATGAAGGAATCCTGCTGGTGAAAATAACCTATATAGACCTTCAAGTGCCTAGATTTGTCTGAAAAAAAGATTTGCCTTTTTTCTCTTCCAGTATTTCCTTTTTCTCTCGGAACAGAGCAGTTAGGTGAAGAACTTATCTATTATATCACTTGCCAGTTCATCTTACTACAGTCTTTCGTAGAAAAATAAATAAGCACTTAAGTGGTAAAGTCCCACAAGTACCAGTAGCCATTATATCAGCGCCAAGTACCTGAAGTCTTATGCGAATTTAATCCAGACATTCATAGAGGTACATAGTGCCCCGTAGCGTAGTTATCCCTGTCACAATAAGTATCGCATGATATTGTATCAGTTAGGTGCTTAGCAGAAGCATAATGCCTCGTCAGGACGCAGCCTGCAGTCTTTCCTGAGTAAGAACAGCAGGGAATGCGCTGATATCTTAGGAAGGTGGGGACGCATTCGTTTGGTCTGCCGGCAACTTTGAGAGCCATGTCATTTTCAGTTCTGCTTATATGAAACTCAATAACTAATGGAAGTGTAGCTTGCCTGTCGCCACAAATGCAGATGGTTCGTCATCTTAACCGATTCTTTACAATAAAGCTTATTGCCATCAGGGTTGCGTAAATAAACGCTTTCAAGAGAGATTTGAGTTTCACTTACGAGGGCTGAAATCTAGTTGTCTTCCAGAAAGACACCAGCACCAAATCCTGAATTGGAACCGTCCGAGAAGACCCGACTACATTTCTGGCTCAGATTCAGGCAGACGGCATTCCTGAGCAAATGGAATTTTTGCAGCAACATGAATTCTGGTATCATCGCATCAGATGACATGTTCATTAAACTAGGGTTAAAAGACAGTTGTCGCGCTAGATAATCAAAACTGCAGTGTGGGTGGCACCAAAGAGCACTTTTCTTAAATGGGAGGTGGCTTTGTGAGCTCATGATATGAATATCACGGGAAGGGGATTCACCAGTGCGCCTAGAGCAGAGAAAGGCGTGGTAGCGAGAGCCCCTATGTAGCTGAGAGAGACCGTTCCTTGGAGTCAGGTAAACGGAGCAGTGAACGGAAACCGTTTCAGGCCGAAAATCACATCATAAAAAATATACTTAGCCTATACATAAAACTTTTTTTACGTACTGCGGACGTGGACATCAAACCCAGTTAGACTACGGTGGGTAAAAAATCTTGGGCGACCCGTAAGCAAGATGGTATCAAAGTTTGCTGACAGAATTTTCTGTGAGGAGGCACCATTTAAACAAAAAAAAGGGCCAGCTGTGAGCTCCATATTTGCGATAATTGCTCTAAAATGTCAAAAACTATCGCATATGGAACAACTTCGAAGAAATATGTTACTGAAGTGCGAAAAATTTGCTCAAAGTTTCAAAAGGGCAAATAAAGGGGGTAATGAATTGATGAAACGAAAATGTCGGTAAGGAGCCAAATGGAAGCCTTTCAACGTGGGGCTAAGTACAGCGAAAATAGCTAAACTGATAACGTGCGTCTTGTATAAGACTACGAACCTTTCAAAAAAAAGACGAAGAATGCGCTAGTTAGAGCACCTGCTATTACAGTAGAGGCATTGTATCGCCGAAATGTATTGATGACGAACAGCCCCACGTGCTAACAGACAATAACGGAATTTGTAATAGATGGCAAGGGTACTTCGATTCATAGTACTTTTGCCAGAGCAAAACGCACTAGTAGATATATCGACAGCAATCGGAAGTCTTGGATTTAAATGGCTCACGATTTTGTTCAATAAAATGATGAGACGCCATCGGTAGTAGTAAGTAATGTTGCTTACTATGAAATATATAAGAGAGTCCGAAAAAATCGACTCCGAGGCAGTCAAGGCAGCTTTTTGGAAACCAGATCGACAGAAAAAGAGCTCGATGGAGTTATTACAGGTTTTACAATGACAAGAGGCTCAAGGTTAGCCAACAATACAAGCATCGCAGTAGCAATGCAGATACGTAGTAGAAATACGAGGGCGGGTCAATAATTCCGTGCATTTTTGAATTTCTGACCTCTTTACAGAAACAGCAACACTGCTCCTGTCAACAGGCATTTGTCAGTTGACTCCTGTCAAAATTTAAACTTGCTGCGTCAGTTAGTTTGTGTTTGACAGCTATTTTTATCAGACTACTCACTAATTTGAGGAGAAAATGGAAAAAAGTGAATTTCGTGTGCTTATTAAGCATTATTTCTTGCGAAAAAAAACCATTACCGGGACCAAGGCTAAGCTTGATAAATACTATGGGGACTCTGCACCATCGATTTCAATGGTAAAAAAGTGGTTTACTGAATTTCGTTGTGGCCGTACAAGCACTGAAGATGCCGAACCTCCTGGACGCCCAGTTGAGGTCTCTACACCCGAAACAATCGAAAAAATTCACGATATGGTGTTGGCCGACCGAAGATTGAAAGTGCGAGAGATTGTGGAAGCCGTAGGGATCTCGCATGGCTCAGTGGTTTCAATTTTGAATGATCACTTGGGCATGAGAAAGCTTTCCGCAAGATGGGTGCCGCGTTTGCTCACAGTCGACCACAAACGCAATCGTGTAACAACTTCACAGGAAGGTTTGGCGTTGTTTAATCGCAATATGGAGGAGTTTTTGCGCCGTTTTGTAACCGTGGACGAAATATGGATCCATCACAACACACCAGAGAACAAACAACAGTCAAAACAGTGGGTTTCTAAGGGTGAATCGGCGCCAAAGAAGGCCAAGGTGGGTTTGTCAGCCAATAAAGTTATGGCGACTGTTTTTTGGGATGCACGCGGGATAATCCACATTGACTACCTTCAAAAGGGAAAAACAATCAATGGGGAATATTATGCCAACTTATTGGACCGATTCAATGACGATTTGAAAAAAAAACGACCTCATTTGGCCAAGAAAAAAGTTCTTTTCCACCAAGACAATGCAAGGGTGCACACATGTGCAGTTACCATGGCAAAAATCCATGAATTGGGCTATGAATTGCTCCCTCATCCACCCTATTCTCCAGATTTGGCTCCGAGCGACTACTTCTTGTTCCCAAACCTGAAGAAATGGCTTGGTGGAAAAAGATTTGGCTCCAATGATGAAGTCATCTCGTCATTTTGAGGACCTCGACAAATCATTTTTTTTGGAAGGGATAAAAAAATTGGAGAAGCGTTGGACAAAGTGTATAGAGCTCAAGAGAGACTACGTTGAAAAATAAAATTATTTTTTTATCAAAAAATCTGTTTTAATCCAAAAGTCACGGACTTATTGATCCGCCCTCGTATATTGCATTAGATGTAAATCTTCGCTATACATCCTCAGCGGTTCATAACAGAAAAGGAACAAGATGCTGGTGCGCTTAGCTTGGGTAAAAAGTCTGAAGTCAGATGTTGATATTAAAGGATTAGCTAAGCTATCTATGAACAAATAATTGCGGTAACTAACCCTCCACAATTTTATTAGGATCAGTTTTTTCAGTTGGTTTTCCACCGAACGGCTACATATGTATCAGTCGCTTTTCGGAAAAATCTTTTTGTTCTTGACATTTTTATGGTCAATCGTTGTCGAAACCTCTCGTTGTTAATGACCTATTCTCTGACCATTATTCTATTTTTGTAAATTGTATTGTTCGAAAAGTGTACACGAATGTCGTTTCTATTATATGATTTAAAAAATGCAAAGTGGTCAAAATTTCGATCCAAAATCAATTCAGGGTTAAACAATTTGTCAAGCAACATTAATGACATCCCAAGTAAGCTCGATGTTGATGTCGTCGTAGGCAGTTTTAACGAACTGGTTCTATTCTTCTATTAAGGAAAGTGTTCCAATATTGATCAAACGATATACATATTTCTGTAGTACGAGGGCGGGTCAATAAGTCCGTGACTTTTGGATTAAAACAGATTTTTTGATAAAAAAATAATTTTATTTTTCAACGTAGTCTCAGTTGAGCTCTATACACTTTGTCCAACGCTTCTCCAATTTTTTTATCCCTTCCAAAAAAAATGATTTGTCGAGGTCCTCAAAATGACGAGATGACTTCATCATTGGAGTCAAATCCTTTTCCACCAAGCCATTTCTTCAGGTTTGGGAACAAGAAGTAGTCGCTCGGAGCCAAATCTGGAGAATAGGGTGGATGAGGGAGCAATTCATAGCCCAATTCATGGATTTTTGCCATGGTAACTGCACATGTGTGCACCCTTGCATTGTCTTGGTGGAAAAGAACTTTTTTCTTGGCCAAATGAGGTCGTTTTTTTTTCAAATCGTCATTGAATCGGTCCAATAAGTTGGCATAATATTCCCCATTGATTGTTTTTCCCTTTTGAAGGTAGTCAATGTGGATTATCCCGCGTGCATCCCAAAAAACAGTCGCCATAACTTTATTGGCTGACAAACCCACCTTGGCCTTCTTTGGCGCCGATTCACCCTTAGAAACCCACTGTTTTGACTGTTGTTTGTTCTCTGGTGTGTTGTGATGGATCCATATTTCGTCCACGGTTACAAAACGGCGCAAAAACTCCTCCATATTGCGATTAAACAACGCCAAACCTTCCTGTGAAGTTGTTACACGATTGCGTTTGTGGTCGACTGTGAGCAAACGCGGCACCCATCTTGCGGAAAGCTTTCTCATGCCCAAGTGATCATTCAAAATTGAAACCACTGAGCCATGCGAGATCCCTACGGCTTCCACAATCTCTCGCACTTTCAATCTTCGGTCGGCCAACACCATATCGTGAATTTTTTCGATTGTTTCGGGTGTAGAGACCTCAACTGGGCGTCCAGGAGGTTCGGCATCTTCAGTGCTTGTACGGCCACAACGAAATTCAGTAAACCACTTTTTTACCATTGAAATCGATGGTGCAGAGTCCCCATAGTATTTATCAAGCTTAGCCTTGGTCTCGGTAATGGTTTTTTTTCGCAAGAAATAATGCTTAATAAGCACACAAAATTCACTTTTTTCCATTTTCTCCTCAAATTAGTGAGTAGTCTGATAAAAATAGCTGTCGAACACAAACTAACTGACGCAGCAAGTTTAAATTTTGATCAACTGACAGATGCCTGTTGACAGGAGCAGTGTTGCTGTTTCAGTAAAGAGGTCAGAAATTCAAAAATGCACGGAATTATTGACCCGCCCTCGTACTTCCACATTACATTCTGGAACACGTAAACTGACAAAACTACCGTCTACAAATTATATTCGTAAGCTACAGCCTGAGTCTATGAATAAGTTGTTAGTAAGACTTATCTTACAGTTACGAGACTTTAAATGGAACCAAAATCTTGAAGCATTAGGAAACTGTAAGCCTTCGTGAAATATCGCTGAAGTGATTAAAAACAAAAATAAAAATAGACAAATAAATAAAAGCTCTCAAATAGCAAATGCTACTTATTTTGCAGACAAGGAAAAGGCAGATTTTCTTTCAATGTCCTTTTTCAAGAATCACATTGTTTCAGACGGTTTGGAGCATGAAGAAAATAAAGTAACTAACTGTTAAGCCAAGTAATCGTAAGTTTTGATTTTCTAATACCCCAGCGAATGCTTTTGTTTCAGAAAACCTTATTATACAAATCATAAAAGATATAGAAACTAAAAAATTGACAGGATCATTTGTTATATATGTTCCAGTTCTGGAATAGAATGCTTGACGTTTCTAATTACCGCATGTGTGGAAACTCAATACTTTCCGGGAAAATGGAAAGTTGAAAAGGTTGTACCAGTGCTTAAGATGGAAATTCATCTAAGACCTCCTTATAGGCTTATAAGTTTACTCAGTATTCTAACCAAAGTTTTGGAAAAGGTCTTAAAAAATCACATATTCGGATACGCCTTTGAAAAAAACATATTTCACGATGAGCAGTTTGGGTATAGGCAATTTCATAACACTTCACAGCAGGTGTTATCATGTAAAGACTAATCGTTCGCATAGAAAATCGTTCGAAAATTGTTCGATATCAAAAAAGCATTCGATACCATCTGGCATAATGCACTTATTTACGATATGATTAACTACACTTTTCCTTTATATATTCTTAAAACCGTCCACAATTTCTTGTAGTGTCGTATTTTTCAGGTGCACGTTAATAGCCGTGTTTCAAACCTGATGAGATTTGATAAGGCTGTGTAGCAGAGTTCGGTCCTAGGACGAATTCCATACATACGAGTATATACAATTTGCGCTCATCGGACTTGCCTATTCTACCGGAATGCCATGCGGCAATCTTCGTCGATGATATTGCGTGTGTTCGTTTTCAATAATGAGAGGAATTCAATCAATGTTTAAAGTTAAGACTAATGGAGAGAAAACATATGGTAACCTATATTTTTCAGTACGTCGAGAAAAGCATCCCCTCTCGCAAACTACGGAACTTGCATCTATGGTAATGTATTAACATGGAAACGTCCTGTGAAATACCTTTCGGTATACATTTAGAATCAAATCTGTTACTCATACATTGAAAAAACCAAGGGTTGTAATCGTATGCAATGTCCCCTTTCATTAACAGAAAATCACAATTAGATAAAAAACGCGAATAAAACGATAATCCACAAGGTGATTTTCCAAGCGATTTTGACATACGGGTGTCCTACTTGGAGATGCGCGCGCAAAATGAAACGTAAAACGTTTACAAGTGGCACAAAATAAAATACTGAAAATGATGCTGGAACTCCCTTGGTATATTTCCACTTCAGAGTTGTATATGAAGGCTGGTGTTGAACTGATATGTGAACGTATCTAAATACTTAGAGAGAAGTTCAATACGCGATATTCTTTTGCCGACAATCTTCTTGACAATAATCTCATAGGTATAGCATGAAAATGAGCCTATATATATGTTTATTTCCTTTGCTGAATAATCGAATAAAATATTTATCTTATATGTAACTTAACCTATTAAATAACATTTTTATTATTTATTTGAGTGGTATTTATTTATTTATATATAGGTCTATTTATTTATTTATTTATTCTATTTTGCTTGTTAAATGCCTCTTCGTTTTCGCTTAACTGCTCGAAAAGTAGGTTACGTGAATTTGACGAAATCTGTAGAGCCGTCTTTAATACTTGCAAAATTCCTTCCACAGATACAGTTTTTCTAAAGATTTTCTTCAATCTTAACTATCTTCATCGCCACTTGCGAATCTTAATTTTGAGTACTGAGGTAACTTTGTAATATGCGGGAATTTGCATGGAAAAAGGAAGAAGAACGTCCTCGTGCTTTGTTTGATACTTCAATACCGGATGACAAATTGACGAATCATCTATCAATCTATTTTACGTTCTATGCATTATTGTGATATTCACAATATGTAGACGTAAACCCATTAATATCCAACAAATCAGCAACATGGAAACTGCATGAGCACAAAAAGATACAGGAAGGAAAAGGAACTTCGTATAAATTCAGGACCATAACTAACTCGAGAATATCGAAAGGTGATGGGCTAGTTTATTGGTCTCTCTTAATGAAATTTCTTGGTGTTCATAGAAATTTGACTAAATGCTCAGTACCTGCAGCCTAATTACGTCGTGTATCGAATATTCACAGCGAAAATGCTCCTTCGTCATCACTCTCTCATTAAGCACTAAAATAAGTATACATAGTTTGGTGAAAGTATCAGTGACCCATGAAAACTAAATGCGCTGAATATAGACTTGGGCATATCATAGCCTTTTGAATCCATAAACACTATTCGGTGTCAAGTTAGTGTCTTGTTTAATGCCAGAAAGCCACCAGCGCCTTGAAAGTTTCCAACGACACATCTTTAATCAAAAAAGTTTGCTACCTTTCAATAGAGATTCAAAGACTGACAGCTCTTAGCACTGGATGAGCTGCCCAGTCAGCCTCCTCCTTATCACAAATAGAAAGACCGTGTTTTGACTCGATTTACTATCGTCGGTTAAGTTTAAGACTCTGGCTGTGCTTTAGAACAAACGCTTTTTAGACAGGATCCTACAGACAGTAAAACTACGAGTACGAGTATATACGAGTAATTCACCTTTTAGGGCTACGTAGTTATATGGCAAAATACTTTAGTGATACGGGCAGAGTGTACGATTTGATTGCCAATTTTTTTCAAACGATACCCGTATTCTAATTTGATATCGGAAGCAGTGTTGGGCGCGGTAAGTACGTAGATGGGTGACCATATAGACCTCACAAATTAATTTGTATCGTTCCTTTGATAATAATAATAATAATAATTTGATATCTGGTCAGGCTGTAATTTGTGATGAATCTGTAGATACAATACGCGCGTGGTGCGAACAAAAATTGACATGTAACTGCTCTCTAAGCGCATTTGAAGGAAACAGTATGGTTAGCACCACTTTCTAATCAAATGAAAGAAAGAAATCCAAGAACCTATATCTCTTATAAGTAGATATTTACTAAGGTAAGGGTAGGTTTTTTACTTTACTTCAGGTTCGTATGTAACCATTTTAATACTCCTCCAAGTGCTTAACCACATGTTAACCTAGTGTTCTTCTGTCCCTCTATAATTCAAGGAAATGGTACACAAAGTGAGATATGTCTTCATTACAGTAATCCTAAACATATCATCGTCTTTAGAATTTACCTTCATTGTGAGATTCGTAAGTAAGTTATGACTAGTGAAAAGTTTAACCAACTTAGACAACGATGTACTCTCCTAATTTTTTTTCTTACTGAGTACTAGAGGTTGACCAGATAAGAACGATAGGAAAAAAACAATGTTGTGAGACACAAAATTGATTCAGGCTTTATTTTAAAGCTACGCACATGCCATTATGTGTGGAATAGCACATCATTCAAATGGCTGCCTCGGCCTCGTTGGGAGTGCTTCAAGCGGTCGGTTCAATATGTGCAGCCCTATTCCGGCAATAGCGTGTTGAATGTTGGGCTCGAGCCCGTTCAAAGTAGTTGGCTTGTTAGCGTAGACTATGGTTGGCTTCAGAGAAAATATTCGGCTAATTGATGAACGCTCGCCTTGAGATGATCCAGCCGCCAAATTTGTCCTTCACAACTTCAAGCGATGCGCCGCTTGCATATCATGTAGCGCCGTCTTGTTGGAACCACAACTCGGATATATCGATGTTGTCAAGTTCTAGCCACAAAAAGTCGATTAATATCAATCTACATATACCTGAGCCCATTGACGGTGACGGTGTCTCCTTGTAGCCAACATTTTCAGCACCCACTTAACGAACTCACGGCATTGTCTATGGTCGTCCGGCTTCAACTCTTGTGTCAGTACAATTTTATACGGATATAAGCCCAAATCCAACCGTAAAATAAGCCGGGTTGACTCTCTGGCGATGACCAATTCAGCTGATCATGATGACGACCGACCTCACGACGAAATTCACGTTGCGTATTTATAACTGAGCTGGAATTTGGATAATATGTTTTTTAAAATTCCCGCACGTTCGGTAAGCGTAAAACCATGCATGATGAAATGGCAAATCTTACTGAATATTTTGACAGCTGAATGTCATTAGTAACTTTGACAGCTGCTAAAGTATAACAATTGGATAATCTGTCAATTCTCTCTGGTCACCCATAAATTATTTATGATTTCCATCTGTGATGGATCATATTTTGCATTCGTTATCTGATATTGGAGAGTGGGAGTTTGGTAGACTAAAGTGACCGATCATTATATTTAGACCGCTTTCTTATGAATTCTTCAGCCATCTTATTGGCAGCGGTGACCAGTATTAAGCTGTAGGACCATGACCGAAACTCTTTTTGACTGCGGTGAATTATTATATTCTGAATTTCATTTCAGTAGCAGAAACTACTTTTACAGCCGCCTCGGTGTCAGTTAATTTGTCAACATTATTACGTAGTTTTGCCATATTGATGTCATAAAGGCCACTAAAACATTAGCTTGAAAGGAGTTGTTATTCAGATAATCAAGTGAACCGCAGCATATGAAACATTTGGTCAATACTAACATTTCTAATTTTTAAGGATCTATGCATGTTCTACGAGATTTCGAATTAACCGCTTTGTTTGACTTATTCTCAAAGTTCTTTTGTCTGCTGATGGCTTGTGAATGGTAATTACAAATTGTCACCATGGTAACCACCAGACTATGGAACTATAGGTTAATATCAATTGCAAGGTGATAAACAGCTTGCCGTATTCAGCTTAAAACTAAATTTTCCATACAGACCAACAAAATGGGATAGAGAGAGGAAGAAAGATGTTTGGGCTCAATGGTTATTTCGCTCCATGGATGGCATCCAACATTTAATGGGGAGACTAAATTCTTAGTGGAAGTTGGCTCGATGTTGATTTCTAGTCAACTACTCATCTTACTTGATTTTCGTTAACTGAAAAAATGAATATGTCTTTCGGGCGAGGCTGGGATTCGAACACCGAACCTTCCGATTTGGAAGCCAGTCCACTCCCACTTGAGCCACTGCCACCCATTGCTCGAATTGAACAGTGTTGTTTTGTCTACATGTCGAGCGTCCTCAGTGAGTTATCCGTAATGGTTCGTAGGAAATTAGTCCCAGATAAAAGATTATGAACGCCGATACAACATTCAAGAACGAGTTGCCCGCCGCGCGCAGATTTCTACAGAATTCTGCATTGGGAGTCCAAAGCGGTTGGTCCCGCCACCGGAAAATAATAAAAAGTTGCGAGCAATCATAATTTCCTCTTCACAAAGGTCACAAATCATATTTTCAATATCGCTGGATATTACTAAGAGCGGTGCAACTTTGGTTAAGCATTAACTGGAAGCATTCAAAGCGTTTCAGAGGTAAAGCTCTTGCTTTTTCCAGTTTGGTTTATTGTCTCCCCCTAAGTTGATCTATTCTATTCTTCGTGAGAAGAAGCTAATTTCCAGTTTCTTATCTATTATAAAAAGTTGCGGGAATTTTTCCTTTGCACCAAGCTGCTCTGCAAACCCAATAGCAGCTATTAAATTGTTTACCCCCAAAAGCTCAGCCTCCTTTACTCGCTACGGTATTAGAGCATTAACCCAGTCGTATTATTGTCTTTTCCTTTTGGTTAACCCTCGTTCACTTCTTAACAAAATATTAGGGCTTTTGTAAGCCGTAAACACACCATTGACTGTGTGATGATTCATTTCAATGATGCTAATTTTGGTATATTCGAGCGGATGTACAAACTTTCAAGTTGGATTTCTTAGTTTGGTCTTTAAATTTCACACAATCTTTTTAAGTGTCATATATGACAATTTTGAAGCTATGAGTATTCTTTGTGTAAAGGAAGTAATTGGTCAAAGAACTTAATATTTATATTATGGAAGGAGTTTTTGTGGGGTATAGGCAACAATATTTAATAGAACCTATTTCAAATATTCTCTTTAAGTCTTTTACTACAAAGCAATATGGAATCCTTTGAATACATCCTTTATCAACATAATATTCAGCTGAGATTTAATGGAAAATATGACATTGCAGCTTCTTAAGTTCCACCTAGAATTTCCATTACACAATAGAGCCGCATCCCTTAAAAATTCAGCGTTCACTACTTCATATTCAAATAAATCGTCTTGCACACAACATTAACCAGTCCCACATAATCGTCTCGGAATAAATAAATCTTTTTTGAAAGTCAAATAGCCTACTTATGAATTTTATTTACCCTCCAATTAAAATTCATAACATAGCACTTATATATCTCTTCCGTGCGTCGTCTTTATCACAATATTCACCGCTAGGTGATAGCTTCTTTCCTTCTTCATATAACCGACAAGCAGAAAAAAAATCCCTCCTTCTGACACCGGCATTTCCGTTGCTTATCCGTTTTTCAGCCCGTATTTACCCGTACATTATCTATCAGAGCCATCCTCACTCAAATCAGATCGAAACCCCCGTATGTTTATATCCTTTCCAAACTGAAATCTCTTCAGATAGGAGGCGTCCCACCAAGACGATATGAATAACAATAAATCTCCTACTAGGCTTCCTAAATCTTTCTGGGCGTCCTCAGGTCAAATTCTCTACATTTTTTAGGATCCCTTTTTTGCCGTTTTCTCCAATTTAAAATTCTCCTGCTGAAAGTGTGGCTTATAAAGATTACTTGGGAAGGAATTACTCCTCATTCTATTTCTTCAAGGATCAGTGGATATGAAGTTAGTTTCCCCATTGAAACTCACCTTACTCATGACAGGGACACCATAGGAAATAGACCCTACAAATTGAATAGAAAAAGGATGACCGCTCAAGACCTTTAGAAATCAAAATTAACACTCACCCAATTGACGTAATAAATTATCCTTGGGCTCATCTAGTGGAGCTTTAACGATGGCATTTTTCATTAGCTTACTTTTCATTGTTCATTAGGTTAATGAAGAACGAGCGCAACAACACCCTATCGCCCATCATAATTACCCTGACTGAATTGTTGTGCCTTTGGGTGAGCACCCTGTTGTTGTTTGATCTTTTGACGCTTCAGCACTGAGATGTGAGAAGCGGTAAAATAAAGGAAAAAAACAAACTAAAAATGGATAATTTATGTTGGTTTCCAAGACGTAAAGTGCGAAGTAAATTAAAGCAAACGACACCAAAGAAGAAACACCAATAAAGCTGAGAAAAATTCTGTTGAAAACAGGTAACGTGCTTGTACATACATAGCTCGTCTTTGAGGACATAATTTCCAGCAGCGTGGATGTACTCTGTATCTTGTGGATATTTGCATATTCCAACGACCTTAGTCTGGTTTTCCTCTTTGATGTTTTGCAAGGACCTAGACAAAAGGTTGCATAAATATGCTTCAGGATGGCAATACATATTGAGAGGACTGGGGTCCTACGCCGTCGCCGCCTGGGAAAAGAGTAGCCTGGGTTGTGAGCGATCTTTAATTTGTTCTGTTCAATTTTTATTGATTTCATGCTGTGTTGATTCGTGTCGACTCCGATTACTTCTGATTGTGTCGACGCATTTGGAATACTTAATGATTAAGTAAATTTGTTTCTGAAGAGTGTCATTCCCAACAGGGTGGCAAATGTGACGTGTATTAGAGTATGTTGTCAGAGTTCTGCAGTTTAAAGAGTACAACCACAAATTGGATAAGTTAAATAGGTTTCGGGTGACAACGAAAGAGTGGTTTTGACATGTAACAATAGAAAGTCGTTCAACGTGACGCAAGTAGATAAAAAATTCATACAGCTCTAAAGGAAATTAATTGGCATTCGGAAACAAATACGGTCGAGTAGGCTGTTTTCAATGAAATTTAATTTTATGAAAATTTGAAGGTATAAATTGGAGATTAAATACATTTTATCGGCACTTGGACAATTTTAGTAATTTTTTACCTTTTTTTACTTGTCTACCAACAGGTTCCTAATGAGCCCTAATGAAATAGAAGATCTAATGAATGAAGAAATAAAAAACGAAGATTGTTCTGCGACTGAAGACTACTTACAAACAAGTGAACATGAATCGGGTTCCGAATAAAAAGGCGACGACGGCGAAGTATATGTACAATCTGAGCGTGAAATAACCCCACATCCAAGGCAAGGCATTCGTCGACCAGCACCTGATCTTCGTCGTTCGGATTTAGATTGTGTTCCATTGTCGATTTTACGAAATGGCTATTACATCGGGAAAGATAAAACTACCGTATGGAGTATTAAAGAACCTACAAAAAACGTCGGAACTCGGAGTCATAATATCATACGTGAAGTTCCAGTTCCTTGCCTAGAAGCATTGAGCTGGACTATACCGTTAAGAACATTTTGTCTTTTGTTCACAGATGAAATTTTGGCGAAAATAGTGGATTTTACATGACCGAAAAAGTTCAAGATAATTTTGAAAGAAAGAGAGACTGTAAAGCTACAATTATGACAGAAATAAAAGCTTTGTTGGGACTTCTTTTTTACGTCGGAAATTTGAGAGGAGCACACTTGAATGCAAAGGACTTGTGGGCAACCGATGGTTCAGGAAGTGATATATGTATGCATATCAGCCATGTCAAGATATAGGCACTTTTTGCTTAGATGCCTACGTTTTGCTTAAATGCCTTTATTTTGATGATATCAGGACAAGCCAGATAAGAAAGGAAACTGTTAAGTTGTGTCTAACATTCAAAAATACTAAAAACACGGAGAGGTGTTCTTTCCGACAATATCCTCCCAGCAAACCAGCCAAGTACGGTTCTGTTCTCTACGAACATAGCTTCAACTTTCATAGAGCAAACAATGTATTTTCATTGCAAGTCTATCTTTTGCCAAAATCAACATGCATTTCTAAAAAGTCGATCTACAACTACAAACCTTACCGATTTCGTGTCAAATACTTTGTGCGCATTTGATGGCGGGGAAGAAGTTGATGTGATTTCAGCAAAGGCTTGGAAAAAATCCGCCATAGCATCATTGTGTTCAAACTAAAGGCTCTGGGCTTTCAATCAAGTTTTATTATATGGACTAAATCCTACTTAGAAGAACGAGATTACAATGTTCTATTTAAGCTATTAAAGTCTCTTCTACAGTACTTCGACGTTGCCATCTTGGGCCCTTATTATTCATTCTAACAATTAATGATGTCGACTCTATTATCAAAAGTTCATGTAAATCTGTCTACGATGAAGATATGAAAACCTTCCGATATACCTCATCACTCTATGATAATTTTACGCCGCAGGAAGATCTGGATAGATTTTATACTTAGTGCCAAATGAATTTCCTTGAGCTCAATGTCACCTTATTACACAACACACATTCTCCTTTAGAAGTTGTTCAACGCCTTACGAAGACTTCGTGTCTCTCTGTACGCCGAAAAGTTACTCTTTTTTCATCAGATTTTAGCTGGCAACGTTAATAGCCCCTCTTTACTTCCACTTATCTCTCTCAACACTAACCCCGCTGTCCCTATAAGATGTCCTATACGCGTCTCGTCCTACTCCTCCGACCCCTTTGTTTTAGTTATAGTTTAGTGCTTAAGTTAATTTAGCTTTAAGTCTAGAATTTAAGTGTGCTTGTTATAAGCTTTAATAAACCTATCTGGGTTCAACCCGGGCTTCAAATCAAAAATCGAATCAAATGAATTTTTTAGATCGCGTTTCCTCGATTCAAAGATAAACGAACAGGTAGCCCAAAATAGAGTTGAACGGATTGTGTGCACACTCTAACATAAACTCTGCTCGATATGCTTGATGAGCCCAAGACATGGAATTACATTCCAGATCCGAGCAGTTAATCTTTTAGAGATACAAAGTGGTTTCGGTGATGAGTGCATACTCGTTTTCGCACTGAGCTAGAAGGTTTTGAATGTGCAGCGTCTTCCAACTTCAACTGATTATGTTTCTCCAGTCTTGTCATTCATTAAGTTCAGACGTGCTTAAATTTCGCTCCGCTCATTTATTTTCATTTAATTTGTTCCTGGCTAATTTGCAATAACTCGCACAAGCTATTTCTCGGTCATCGCCTTTGTTGTTTATTGAAAAGAAGTGCTTAATAATATTAAAGTTAACCCAATTCTCATTCACCGCCTTTTGCGTAAATTTTCAACTGACCTACCCTAACTTCATCATCATCATGTCTGAATTATGTGGAAGTGCAAATTGCTGCTTGACAAATGATCCAAATGCTGTTATGGTGATCTGCAGTGGTCTTTGTTGCAAGTCGTTCCACGCCCTATGCATTGGCTTGAGTGAGAGATCCATCGTGTATTTAAGGGACTTTAAAAACAACTTTTTGTTCTATTGTGGTGAGTGCAAGGACATCACTCCGTCCCACATCTTGCTTGTATCTCAGCGATTCGGTCAACAACTTTGCGGCGGAAAACAACCATGCATTAAAATCGATTCAAAATCAATTCACCAAATACGATGACATTTTAAAAACAGTTGAAGACTTATCAATTTCCCTCGTGCAATCTGCAATCTATACTAACAATCAATTTAGAAACTTATCTATGCAGTTGGCTTAAAATAGTGATTTAATTAAACGAAACGATAAACACGAAATTAGTGAAGATTTAAAAAATTTTATATCCCATAGTGTTAAATCAATAATTAAATCGTACATCCCTCGTCTTCCCTCGATTTTCATCTCCAAAGTATGTCCCGAGGCAGCATTCCCTCTCCGCCAAATAATGATCAGTTCCTCATAAACATCATGTGCTAAATGAGTGATTTAAGCAACGAGATAACCGAATCACGTCCGGATATCTTCCAGTAAGATCGACGATATACCGGTGCAATCCCAGGCTCTACCGGCTGCATCATACAACACCTCGATTCTGACTGAGATGCTTGAATCTGCAATAATGGAACCACCAATAACTCCTGGGTCATCATCTCCTCCACCACAGCCCGCTCCGGAATTTGATCCAAATACACCAACTCCGGAACCCACAATCTCACGATTTGGCTCCTTATGGACACTTTCGGAGTGGAACAAAAGAATCAAAAAGTTGAACTATTCCAACAAAGCCGAATCGATTGCCTTTTTAATAAGAGGTACACATCTCGATCGAACCAAGCTAACCAGTCTCTTCAAATCTAAATTTAAAACTGATGTCATCAACTGCCGTAAGATCTCCACCAACACCCTCAAGGTAAGCATCCTGTTAAAATATGAATGGATGCCCATCAACCCTGTTTCCGACGTCATCAATCTGGGTGGAATAACCATGGAAAGATTAAAACCAAATACAGGAAACAACAAACATCGCAAGGATACTACCTTTAGTTCAAATCCCACTAAACCTAGAAAACAGCAGTCTAACCCTTTACCAAAGCCCAACTCTCACAAAAAAAATCTAAAGTTGTTAGGCTCCTGATTCAAACTAGAGTTTTGAAGTTAAGACATTCCCTTTCTTCACTCCTTCTTCACTTCATACTGCTAATCGCGTATACACAAAACGTTCTTCCACACCATCCAACCCAATTCCCAAACGTGTATCTTTTAATCTTTTAATCCTCCTCTCAGTCATTTAAAAAACCCAACAACATCTCCTCATCCCACTCAAACAAAAACGGCATACCCTAACTTTATTCGCTCCCATATTTTAAATCCGTCCCCATCTTCTAAGCTAGAGTCCGACCCTAATACCACACCACCTTCTTTTTTAGACCCCATACTTCCTCCAAGGCAAAGTTAACCAAGCACCTTATCGATTCAGGGGAAGATGGCCGGTATGTTCTCTCTCGACTACGAGACCGCAGATTATATGATAATGTTCGTTTATATCTCGCATACCTACATTACAAGCCAGACTCTGTCTGTATCGACGGTATAACGAAAACAAATGCAATGGTTTCCATTCTGCAAGAAGGCCTTCGCACTAATCATAATGATCTGCGCCAACTTTTTATACGTTTTCATGAGCAATTAGATATGACTCCTGATGATGTTGCTACTGATCTCTCTTCTTTTGCGTCTCACGTAAGTTCTAGCTTCTAAAATTACCATCGCTCCTAACCGTCCACTCAATTCTTTGCCGAAGCCTCCCAAATATCTGTCCCAGTATTATCAAAACTTAAGAGGATTACTGCTATATATCCTAATTCGCAGATTCTGCCCTACGACATTTTTGCACTCACAGAAACCAATCTCACCCCTAGTATTAAGAATAATGAATTATTTTCCCAAGACTTTGATTTACACCGTGACGACGTTCTAGATAAAGAGGAAAATTTATATGGCCGTGGAGTACTTCTAGCTATACACTCTCGTCTCGGGTCTAAAAACTCGTCCACTTCATTCTTTGAATTTCTTTGCGCTAGAATTCCTATTTGCAAGCGCAACCTATGTATTTGCTGCTGCTATATTCGTCCCTCTCAACCAATTCAAGATTACCAGCTAGCGTAGTTATTTTTTTAGGTGATTTCAACCTACCTAAGCTTCTATGGGCTCAGACTGACTAGTCCTACTTTACTACAAAAAATCCCACTCCAATCCAACTCTGGTCTGTATCAATTAAGTGGTGTCACCAATAACATTGGCAGACAACTCGACTGACACAGATGACTGCATCGTTTTAGAAAGCAGACATCTTCTTTCTAAGTTGGATAGTTACCACACTCCCCTTTCTCTCCTCCTCCTCAGTATGGCCAATTTTGAATTTCTTTACGATAATCCCAACCTCACGGTTAACGATGCTCTCGCATCCTTTTATACCGAAATTTTCAAATGTCTCTCCCAATCTGTACCTTTTTTACCCAAAAAGAGTCCCTCATCATCACCACCACAAGAGAAATAAGCTCTGGCGTACTTACTTAATATCGCCTTCCGACATCGACTTCTTTTACTACCAGTCTGCCCTAATAAATTTCTCTGTACTTTGTCAAACTCTATATGACAACTATTTAAACCAAATGGACCGCACACTCATTTCCGACCCCAAGCGATTCTTTCAGTTCATCAAAACTAAAATTAAATCGGATAACTATCCATCATCTCTGAATTTTCTAGATAAGTCCTCGGGCGATCCCCAAATTATAGGAAATCTCTTCGCAATTTTTTTAGCCAAGCGTTCGCCACCTATTCCCAAAAGCCAGACCACTCTTACTTTTCCTACTTAAATAGCTGCCCACAAAAAACTTTGGAAGCAAGTCAAAGATAAAATAATAAACCTCAAAGATGATTATTCTTCCGGCCCTGATGATCTTCCTCCTATATTTTTAAAGAAATGTTAAATGCACCTAGCCCAACCTCTTACAGCTCTCTTTCAGTTTTCTATCACCCAGGGATTATTTCCCTCGACCTGGAAAAGGTCATTTATTATTCCCCTACATAAAAAAGGCCGAAAAGATGATATTTCCAACTATCGACCAATTGCTAGGCTGTCCTGCATACCTAAGCTATTCAAGGGCATTATTTATGACATAATGCTTTTCCATTGTTGCCCAAAACCAGCACGGATTTTTCACAGGTAGATCTACGACCACCAACCTAATAGAATTCGTTTCAAGCGCTGTATGTGCATTGGAATCGGGAAATGAAGTTGATGTGATTGTAACCGATTTCAGCAAGGCCTCTGATAGGATTTCACATGATGTAATCCTTCTGACATTAAAAGCTCTTGGTTTCCAAATAAACATGAGTTCAATCATATTTAAATGAAAGACAGTACTATGTTTTATTTAGGTCCATGGTTTCTGACCCAATTAAAGCCTCCTCTGGTGTCCCTCAAGGCAGCCCCTTACTATTTATTCTGGCAGTTAATGATGTTGATTATAGCATTAAAAATTCATACATATCTGCTTACGCAGACAATATGAAAATATTTAGATATATATCTTCTTCCTCAGACAGCCTACCACTGCAGGAAGATCTTGACAGATTTTGTACTTGGTGTCAGAAAAATTTTCTTGAGCTTAACGTCAATAAGTGTCAGGCTATAACGTATTCCCGTAAGCGAGCCCCTACTTCACCTCGCTGCTATCTAATCTTTAATCTGCCTGTTCCCTTAGTGAATGAGTTGCGTGATTTAGGTGTTATATGTGATAAGGAACTCAATTTCCGTTCTCACATTGATAATATAATAAAAAAAAAGCCAACTCTGCCCTTGGCTTCATCAAGTGCTGGTCTAAGGAGATTCCAATCTTATTTAACCAAATCTCTTTACATAACTTTGTTTAAGCCACTTCTTGAATATGCAAGCCAAGTTTGTCACCCTACTACAGAACCCATATCCACCGGATAGAAGCTGTTCAACGCAGGTTTTTACGATTTGCTTTACGTGGTCTTCCCTGAGATGATAGCCAAAACTTACCACCTTATACTGACCGGCTGAAATTTATAAATTTACAACCCCTTTCTATACGTCGAAAAGTTGTCGACATTCTGTTTATTCATCAAATTCTAGTTGGTAATATCGATTGTCCTTCTTTACTTCAACTTATTTCTTTTAATACCAACCCACGCAATCTTAGGTCTGTGCCACTTTTCCGGCTCAATCTTCACAGAACGAATTACGGACACTTGGAGCCAATGTCTAGAATGCTTCGTGAACTTAACGATATTCTGCCTCTCTTCGACTACCATCTCACCAAACTCTCTCTCAAAAACACTCTTATGTCCACCTATGCCTCACGTCCTAACTTTTTTTAACCGCTAACACCCTTTATCTTTAGTTTTAAGTGAAAATTGTTAGTTTTAAGAATAGGCTTTCAATAAGCATTAATAAATCTGTCCGGGGTTGACCCGGGCCGCAAATCAAAATCAAATCAAATTCTCAATTTCAAAAAGGAGCAATGCGGCTGGCCTTTAACAAATCTAAACACCAAACGCCCATAGCTACTGACAAATTTTTATTCGTTCTTATAACACGGTCGACGTGTTTGTGCTCTGTGTATGTTATTTAGGTTTCTCTAAGAGGAATTGAGTTATGCATCATATTTCTCTTATGTTTTGACCCCCATTGAGGGCGTGGTGGACATCTGAATTCAATCCAGTCATGGTAAACTTCCTGGTGTACCTGCAGAACAGTTATTTTACGAACTATTTGCAACGCACTTTCGCCTCTTTAGGCGCATATAAGGTATCCTGAGAACTACGTCCTCTTTCTATCTTTTCCTTTTCTAATCTCTCAATGGTGAGAATATTTGTACCATATACGAGTATATTGTAGCTTTTGGCATGATATTTTTTGTAGGCCAGTTCACCCGCAGCAAGTACCGACCCACCGTTCATCCGCAAGGATGCCAACCACCCTATATCGGATCTCACCCACTAGACTACAAATATACAACGTTCCTAGGTTTTATTTTGAACAATTAACTGCTGTACTTTTCTACCCTTAGTGCGAAATCCAACATCGTTCTGATACCGATCTACCCAGCCTTTACAAAACGGGCTGGCCCTTAAAGTTTGAAATTGTGGATCGGATTAACAGGCCATCAACTTAAAAAAAGTACATATGCAGTGGTAAGAGCGGAAGCTTCAAAAAATTAACTGACTAAATTAATGTAATGAAATGAAGATGACCAGTTCTTTGAAAGCGTACTCTTCGAATCTAAATATATGCCAGTCGAAAACCTAGAACTTTCTTGTAATAGGAGGGCAACATATGATATTTGCGATTCAGAAAGTTTTTAATGGATCTAAGTATCCATGAGCATATCCAAAAGTAAACATACGATAGTTACTATTAATGGCAAAAAGGCTGCATAAGGCACGATATGTATTCGTTGTGGAAAATCGATTCAGATTGAAGGTCATGGACTACACTCGATATCCGACTTTCATATTGTAATCAATATAAGAGTAGAAAGTAAGTAAGTTCAAGAAGCTGAATTAAAAGGAATTTGAAGTGAAGGTACTAAAAGCGCACTTTATGGTTTGGGATAAAACGTCGCTGTCAATGACATTTATTTCGAAGTATCATAGATAAGAAGTTAATATGCACCGTGGGCTGGCTCGTTATATTTCAAATTCCAAAGCTCAGTATTAAAATATTGAAAAATTGCTGAGATTCGCGAAAAACCAATTCATTATCGAGGGATTATGATTTTTAATTCTTTTAGTTTGAGGTTAACTTGTTTTCGAAATTGCCCTGATTTTTTAATCGTTTTTTTAACTGGGAACTGAAAGGTACGCAATGGCCAGGAGGCAGTTAACAAAATTTGAAAAGGGTCAAGTCCTTGCTTTTGAGGAGGAAGGTGAATCGATGAGAGAAATATCCCGTCGATTAGGAACTCAACGAGTCGACGATAAGATGTTTTTAATAAAAATACCAAGAGAATGGTGTGAAAGCGGTCGAAAAAGATACACTACTCTAAGAATCGACCACCATATAAAGAGGACAAGGTTGAGGAATGGATTCGTTACTCAACACAAGTAAGGGGAGATATTGTATAGACTACCGTATAAATATCTCTGTAGCAACAGTTCGAAAATGGATGAATGAAGCTGGTTTGTTTACCTACTCGACGGCAAACGGCAAACCTTATGCCAATAATTAAGAAAAGCTGGCAAGAGAAAGGTAGAATTGGACCCGAGATGACTGGCAAAAGGTCATCTTTTCAGATGAGTTCAAGTTCAAACTGGAATTTTCAGATGGAAGGAGCACAATTTGAGGTCGGCCTAGAGAACGGTGTCTTACAGCTCTTCCGGAGAGGTCTAAAGGAGTCATGGTTTGGGGGATCATACTCGTAACTGCCGGTGGAGTTGTAATGGATAGGTCTGAGTCCATAAATGCTTTAAAGTACAAAGAAGTTCTAGAAAATATTGAGCACGTTTGGCATCGATTGATTGTAAAACTCAGATATAAAAAGCCCAGCAATTTCCAGGAATTAAGAAGTCACATCGGAAAAAATTGGTATGAAGAATTTGATATAAACTTTGTATATCAGCAGCCCTTACGATTCCATACCAGGCAGGGTTAAATCCCTTATAAAAGCCAAAGGCGGCTGCATGCCACACTGAAAAAGGAAAACTATTTTTTTTCGTAATTTTAACAACTAAAGTAATGGTAAATCTATTTTGCCGGTTATAAAACAATAAGTCAAACAGCCTAGGATTATAATTACTAAATATTTTTCTTCCTGAAACAACACGACCCTCGCATTGACTCTTGTGGTTAAACCACTTATGATTGAAACACTTGTTATGCATAAAAACTAGATATCTCTGCCTTTTCAACACTAAAGTAAACAGAGCATTTTTTTGTTTTACTTCAGTGGAGCTTTTTTTTTGCATCTTAATGTATGCTTCAGTACGAGAAATAAATAACTTCCAGAGACAGAACACCGTAAATACCATCTCGTTGATATCCAAGACCAGAGGGAGACTTCCGGCCCTATATACGAGTAATTAACCAGAATGAGGACGCGGATCATTTTCTGTAGAACCTAAGAGCTATGGAAGATATGTTATACTCGAATGTATACTCCTTTTATCGGAATTTCCCCATCTTTGGAGGCGATTAGAAGAGCTCACTGGGGGAAACACACATGGTCAACAAATTTCAAGTAATCAAATTGCGATATACTATGAAGCAACATCTCTGAAATATCGACAAGAAATAATAGAGGATACATTGTATTTAATCGTACATAGCACCTTAATTAAAGTTATTTATCTTCAAACGGCGAATGCTCTATTTTGCGAATTTTATAAGAAATATTTTTTATTTGTACAATAAAATCACATTACTTACTTGTGTATTTGTATTTGTATTTGTATTTGCATTTAGATTAAAATTACATTATGTAGTACTACAAGATAAGATATCTTTTAAAAAGCACAGTTTTCCAGACGATATAAATTTCACATTAAATTAACAATTAGGGTAGTCAAAATAATCAAAATAAATAAAAATAATAATTATAATAGTTATGATGCGGTTATCGGAAAGATAAAGGAAAAGATTTTTCTGAAAGACGACATATGAGTTGATAACCTGCAATTCATGTGGAAGATAGTTCCAGACGAAAATTGCAGGTACAAGAAAGGATCGTTCTCCAATGCAATGTGTGAATGATGGAATAATACGTTTTTTCCCCCTATTAGACTGTGTAAAATGTAGTATTTCATAAAGATAACTAGGAGACTTACTTTGTATAATTTTAAACAGTTTTAATATATTGCGGAAGTTAAAATACAGATTGCAAATCTGGACACACTACTGACTCTAGGGATATTATAAATAAAACGGGCACAGTCATTAATCGCAACATTAAGCCGATGTTTACATACTTTCACTGTCAAGACAGGGAAACACGGAGCAATTAAACAAAATGTAAGGCATTACAAGCGTTTTGATTAATCGTATTTTCACCAGGTAATGCAAGTAGTTCGCAGAGTATCGTAATCTTCGCAGTCTACAATAAACTTTTTTCAGGATGTCCCTTATGACATCACAACAGGTAAGTGAAGAGTTTATATGAAAGCCAAGGTATTTAACAAAATTTACAATAGTGATCAATGACAACAGGTGAAAAATCATTTGGACACAACTCATCATTTGAACGAACAATACAATGACTGGGTTCAACTTCAATCTGTTATCTTTTGACCAGTTGGATATATTATTAAGATCTTCATTCACCCTAGCAACACAATCTTCTATAAAGCCGATAAGACGCGTGGGATTTCATTGTTAAAAAGAAAGAACAAAAGTGGTCCTAGTACAGACTTAGAATTTGAATAACCAAGCTCTGTATCGACCGACTGTACTCTATCTCTTAGATAAGAGCTTAGAAGCTTGGTAGATTAGTCGGAAAAATTGAAGGCATTTTTAATCTGCGTAAGTAACAAAGAGTGATCAATGCAGTCGAAGGCTTTGGAGAAGTCTAGAAGAACTGCTACACAGTAGAACAGTAGATTTACGACAGTGTTTACTTCGAAAACCGGATTGCCATTTGGAAAGCTTGTTATTATTATCTAAGAATTTTTGCATTCAGCAGAGATAATACCTTTTCAAAAGCTTTAGACAAAAAACACAAGATACTGATTGGTCTGAAGTCAGCAGGACAGTAAGCATTAGACTTTTTGGGAATAGGAATAATTTTGGCAATTTTCCAATTATCCGGGAACTGAGAGCTATAGATACAGTAATTAAATATATGATGTATGTAACAAATGATACGGGATAGTATTAGTTTAAGAAAGCGAGGCGAAATACCATCCGGTCCTGTGGCATTGGATTTTACTGAGTTAATAGCTTTGAATACATCGAATTCATCAATACATTGAAAACAGAAATTTGGAAACAATTCAGAATTACACGAATCAAGGTTATGAGATAAGGGTTGAGGTGGATCCGGGGAAAAAAACCCACTCATTTCATTCGGAGATATCAAACACAGGGACATTTTACTACCTGTTACCACACCCAGACCTTTAAGATTCTTCCACAGCTGCTTAGTACCTAATTTAGGATCAAGTTTTTTTAAAAATTAAGATCTTTTGGAGTCCCGGATAATGGTAGTTACTTCGTTACGTAAAATGCAGTAGTTTAGTCTATTTTCCGGTGTGTGATTACGTTTGAATTTCTTATAAAGGCGCTCACGCTCAGTAATTTTACGTTGAATTTCGTTACTGTACCAGGGACAATAATAAGACCTAACACGCTTACTTATAACGGGGACTAAACTATTAAACAGGGAATTGAATTGAATTAATATTGGGAGTCAATTTAAACTGTAAAGTGTATGTGTTAGCTCTATTAGATTGATGTATTTAAATGATCTAAAGCTGAAAGTGTTATCACAGTTGGATCTATCTACATATATTAAATACAAAAGAACAAAAAATCATATCATGGATGAATTCACTGGTCAGTTTAACTTGGTCAAAACATAATACACTCGAAGCACAATTAGCTAGAAACATGTCAAGTAACAAGGCGTTGTTCGTAGATTTAAAACAGGTGGGATACAGAAGTAATGAAATTGACTAGAAATATTATTGCACTTTAAAATGTTGACATTAAAATCACCACCCACCAAAATTTTATTGTATTTAAGTTGCAATTTTAAACGTTTTTCTTGCAGTTCCACTAAATTTTCTTCTATAAAAAAGTGAGGAGGCGAATACACTACAACAAGAAACATTTTCTCATGTACAGAACTGACTTCTAAACAATAAAACTGTATGATAGGCTCAGAGGACGAACACGAAGGACGAAGAGTCAAAACTACAATTCAACTGCAACAGAAATTTTCTTAATTTGTTTTTAATTCTTCCAATAAAAAAAAATCGTATATGTTTATATCTATACATATAAACAAAATTGAAGGGTTAGTCTGTAATATCCAATAATTACTTTTTTTCGGTTATTTGTATTCTATTAAAATGCAAGCAACCATTAAACAATCTTTTGTCTGTCTGTCGGTTTGTAGGGACTAATCTTCAAAACGGCTGAACGGATTTCGACGGAACTGTACAGACATAAACAGGAGGTTGTCAGGCGTGATCTAGGCAACTATTTTAATTGTTTCTTATTTATAACAATTGTATTTGTTATAAACAAGCACAAATAGATTCTATCGATTCGATATCAGTAGATATAATAAACATTGCGGGAATATGATTGTAAAAGATACCGCATTAGTTTTGGGTATTAAATATTGTTTATACAATAACAATTTAACTTATCTGAATTGAATAATTTGAAAAGTTTCTACCAATTGGATGTAATGGATTATAACTGAATATATTAACATTGCCATAATATATTTAGTAATAAACGATTTTGCATTGATTTCGATAATTAAGTATAGTCTATAACTAACTATACGTTTTCATTTATAGCGTTTCATAATTTTATATCAACGGAATGAATGCGCAACCGCTTAGCTGTATGAAGAAGTAGAAGGTTACTATACATTTAATAAGCAAAATGGAACTTTACACCGACGACACCCCAGTACTCTCGTTAAAGGCCACTCTGGTGTATGTTATGAGCATAAACTTTATGGAGTCTATACAATACACCCTAATAATCAGGACTGTTATTATCTACGGATGTTGTTACACGTTATTAGAGGGTCAACTTCATTCGAAAGTTTTAAACCTGTGAACGGTATTTTACACCCGATATGCTAAGGAGCACGCTGGCACGATACATTAACAGATGCGAGTGGGAACAGCATTGAATCTAAACTGCTTGAACTATTTGAAATTATATCGGTTCTCTGGAGTCTTTCTAGGTTGAAATTAGAATGCAATAGGCCGGAAATATTGTTTATCATTACGGTTAAAAATTTGAACAGACAATACATTGATCAAACTAACTTCGATCCAATTGAACTTCAACACACTATAAATCACAGTGAACAAAAATTAAATAAGGAACAAAATTAAGTTGATCGGCTCTTTATTGATAACGTAAACGTGCGTTCTAGTAGTGCACATTTGTAAGGGCAAAACTTGTTTAATTAACCTGATATTGGCAAAAATATGTGCAGTTAAAAGGATCGCTATAGCGGTGGCCTTGTTAAATAGCTTATTCTATTTTTAAGATGCCAATTGAAGCAGATCGTACGGAAGATCCAGTCTGTAGTGAATGTGGCGTGAGATGGGTAGCACGTGGTACCATCCTGTTGAAATCACGTGTCGTTGGTGTCCATATCATCCAATTCAGGCCAAAAGAAGTTGGTAATCATCGACCTATAACGCTCGCCGTTGACGGTGATGGCCTGACCAACGTCGTTCTCAAAGAAATATGGACCGATTACGTCGCCAGCCTAAGATCCACACCAAACAGTGCCTTTTTGGGAATGCATTGGACGGTCTTGGATCTCATGTGGACTGGTATCGTCCCAAATTCGACAATTTTGTTTGTTGAATATATGTAGTCTGAGATTCGTTATTATATAAGATGGAATGCAGCCCTTGCTAAGAATAAAATCGTGTATAGAACTTGTCTTATTGAAACGTGTTAATAGAATAGATTTGGATAGCGTAGAGATCTTTCAAGAGCTTAAGAAAGATGTTTTCGAAGGGTTTGAATTTTTTCCAGACACATGCCGTTTAGAGCTACGGGACGGAATACGTCCAGTAAATAAACCTCCAATACGTATACTTTTAAGTATCAGAGAAAGGGTGAAGGATACAATCGAAAGTATGGAAAAAAGAGGTATCATATCACGAATATATGAGCCCAGCGATTGGTCACGCAATTTAGTAGTGGTCGAAAAAATGAACGGATCATACGAGTTCGCCTAGATCCCAAAGAATTGAACGAGGCCATTAAAGATGAGCATTTTATTCTACCCCCAGAGGGATTCTGGCAGTTGCGGATAGATGAAGCTACAATAGCTGCTACAAATTTAATGTTTTACCATTCGGAATAAAAACAATTTCAAAAATTAAACCACAAGCATTTTGGCCAACTGAAAGGAACATTGGTTTATATAGATGATCTGATTGTAGGAGGCAAAATTACGAGTATTGAGCAGCATGACGTGAATCTAGCGGCAGTAATAAATAGAGCAAGGAAACTTAACATTAAATTCATACCAGAAAAGGTGCAGTTCAGAGCTAAAAGCGTTAAGTAAAGGGTGATCAGATTAGAACGATAGGAAAACAAATTTAAATAAAACAACAACGTTTATGCCATTATGTGTGGAATAGAACATCTTTCAAATATCCGCCTCGGCTTCACTGGCAGTGCTTTAAGTGATCGGTCCAATTTCTGATGGCTCTGTCCAATATATGGGGCGTTATTCTGGCAATAGCATGCCGAATGTTGACCTCGAGCTTGTCCAAAGTGGTTGGCTTGTTAGCATAGATTAAGAACTAGAAGTAACCCCAGAAAAAATAATCGAGTGGTGTCAAATCTCATGATCGCGGCAGCCAATTGATGAACGCCAAATTTCTCCTTCACGACTTCGAGTGTTGCATCGCTTGTATGGCATGTAGGGCCGTCTTGTTGGAATCACAGCTCGGATAAATCGATTTTGTCGAGTTTTAGCTGCAGAAAGTCGGTTAGCATAGCTCTATATAAGAGACCATTGACGGTAACTATATCTCCTTCCTCATTTCGAAAGAAATAAGGCCCGATGATGCTGTCATGCCATAAATCGTAGCAAACAGTCAATCCTTGTGGATGCATTGATGCTTGGCGGAGCACTTGTAGATCGTGTTCGTTCCAATAACAATTCAGGCCAAAAGAAGTTGGTATTCATCGACCTATAGCACTCGCCGTTGACGGTGATGTCCTGACCAACGTCGTTTTCAAAGAAATATGGACCGATGCCGCCGCCAACCCAAAATCCACACAAAACAGTGACTTTTTTTTGGGATACATTGGACGCTCTTGGATCTTGGCATCTTGGCAAAACAGACTGAATAAATGACAGCCAATTTGAGAGATGTAGCTTTAACAATATGGCCGCTACCAACTATCAAAATTCCGAAGTCCCTATTGGAAGACCCTATACTATGGTGAACAAAGTATTGATTGAAGCTGTCAATAGAGCATTGGAAAATTTAAGAAATAATAATCAATTATTCGGTGGAGTAGCATTTTTATTCGTATGAGATATTCGACAGACGTTACAGATCGTTGCTAACGAAACACGAGCAAATTAGATTAACACTAGAAAGACGGGAAATTCGATGTTCCTAGAAAGACGGAGAGCGGTCATTTGACCGCTATGACAAAAAATGGTTAATTTGAAAATAAAAATAATAAGTTAGTTTTAAAAGTAAAATAAAAACTAAATTTTTATTTTTGTATTCTTATTTGTTAATTAATATTTTTTATAATAATAATTCATTTCATGCATTATTTGTAAGAAAAATAGTTTATTCGTTTTATAAACATAGAAATTAAAGTTTTTGTATTCCTTTTTTTGTAACAAAAAAATTATTTTTCTTATAATAAGTATTCAATTAAAATAACTTAGTATCTAATTAAAAACAAAAATAATGATACAAATTAAATTTTATTCTTCCGACATCTTTGATTCACACACAGGTAGCACATAGAAACCGTTTCGATTTGGTACAAGTTCTTCATATGGGTTTTTGACAGGTTTCACATATCTTATTTGCTTTATTTCTGCAGCCAGTTGTATGTGAAATATAGGTTGAATATTCGCAGCTTGTGGCTCTTCCTCTTCTCCATTGGGACTGAGTCCAGATGCTAATTGTAAAATGAAGTCTCTTCGACGAATGTTTTTCCCCATAACTTCTTGACATAAAACCCATGCATTTATTGGAGCTGAACCTAATATATTGAAAAAAAAACTTGTACTGGCCATCTTCTCGAGCATGATTTTGTGCTATATTTTCTTGATATTTGATCAACGACATCAAAGCCAAATTTAGTTATGTTATAAAAAGTTACGGTGTTAGGTTTTCTTTTATTTCCTTCATTTATATCAACCGTATTATATAAAGGTAACTCAACAATAAAACATTTTTGTGTCTCTTTGCTTGGTACACTGTCAAAAGGCACTGATTATCTTCCGTTTTCGAAACTTCATGGGCATGCAAATTTAACTTTAATTTTCTCACATAAGGTGGAATATCGCGTCTTGCTCTGTTTATCGACAAGAGTTTTGCTCTTCGAAAGCAGATTCTGTGCCAATGATATTGAAGTAAAGAAGTTGCCAGTAGTAACATTTCTTCCTTGGTTTTGTGGACGATTATCATCTCTCTCCAAATATGGGAAACCGTTGTAAAGATATTTTGACTTGACATCGACACAAAGCCAAAACTTTATACCAAGTTTTTCAGGTTTATTCGCCATGTATTGTGTAAATTTGCATCTTGCTTTTGTGGGAAACAGTTGTTCGTCTATAGTGACATTTTCACCTGGCCTATAGCAAGATTTGCAATTGTCAATAAAGCGGTTGCAGACATGCGAAATCAATGCAAAATTATCTGCTTCAAGTCTAGTAGACCTTTCTGCACACACGTTAAAACGAATATATTTCATTATTTCTTTAGATCCGTCTCTAGGCATGGTTTTCGAAAAAAAAGCAACTCCCCTCGTTTTACTCCATAAATCGCTAACAACTATAATTTTGAATCCAAAAGCGCCTTAGTATACAAAACAGAGATGGATTTTTCTTACTCTTATAAAGACATAATGCAGTTTGTATGGGCAAGTTGCCTAGCTATGTGCCTCAGCCTCGTACACTTTTGGATGTGTTTCAAAATGTTATCATCAATAAGTAGTCTCCAAGCTGTCACAAATTCGTCAATCATTCGTTGTTTTGCATAATGACTTGGTTCTGGATATTCAACCAAAATGTTATGAACAGCACGGCGACCTGGTGCAGAGCTGTTTTGGGAAAAACCCTTCGAAAGAACTCCGCTACTGACAACATATATTGTTCATTGTCCTGTACTGATAGAACTTCAAGTCGTGTGATCTGGGCGCGTTGTGGTTTATAAAATTAAAGCAAAAAGTAATTACTACTTACACATTTCTTTTTTACACATGTAAGTAAAAAAGCAGCGTTCCTAATGGTGTTTTATCATTTGAGCTATCATTAGAACTTGATTCTGGAACGTAGCTATCACTCTCTTCCACTTCTACTAATGGTTCATTTTTACTCTCATCATCGGATTGATCCTTGGACAAAGATTGCAAATATGCAATAATATCTTTAGGCTGCTTCGCAAATTTAAATCCACCGAAGCTTTGCAATGGCTCGAGATTGCGAGTAGTTTCTCTACGAAATAGTTATAAACGCTGTAATTATAACTAGTTGTGGTAAAGGCGAAACGGTATTTATACTTAAAATACCTATAATCCCATCGAATTATCCATTTCATCCTAAAGGATTGTGATTTCTTTTCATTGTTATGTTAGCTTTACAATGGCAATCAATAAATTGCAAAGACAAACTTTAAAGATAGCCGGAATTGATTTAAATAAAGGTTGCTTTACTCGTGGACAACTATACGTGGCATGTTCACATGTGAGTGACGTCTCGGACGTTGTTGTCTAAGCAAATGGTAATAATGTGGAGAGGTATTACATTGATTTTGTAGTATTGCACAAAATTCTGCAATGAGTTTAATTTTCTAAATTAGACATAATTTAACACCTATTTTCTATCATATCCCTGTGTGATCTCCCCTTTATATTACAAAAATGACGTATATCGGTACCTGCCTTTTGGTGTGTTAGTCTAGATGAATTCTAATATCAATTACGAATGAAGTTCTCACGGTAAGTTAGTTGGACAGAGATTGATTTAAAAAAAAAATAGAAAACTCTCATAATTCAACCAACTTTTATTTCCTAAGTCGCGCGTAGCAGCTAATAGTATTTAATATATTTCGGAAATATATTGTACTATCCTGTGGACAAAATGTGTATCATACACGTTTAGCGTTTTAATTCCGTTGCTACCCAATGGCCTAGATCGAGTATGTCCCTTGGGCAGGCCCAAGGATCTGAGCATATGTGTCCTCGATAACGATTATAGATTACGGCAATTGTGTTTTGGTTGCCGTCATTTATTTATTTTAGATGTTTCTTCGGAGCAGGATGCCCTTGGCATTCAACTTGATAAATCTATCAATCTATTGTATTTATCTATGTTATTGAAAATTAGGTGATTTTTGAACAGAAGAGGTGTTGCGTTTGAGAAGAGGTCACACATTTTTAGTAAAAGGAATAGAGCTGAGAATCAATTTTATTGATTTCGAAGATGAAAAACGAGGGATTTCTTTTATTTGATGGAGGAAAGTCACATGCTACAAATAGTGGCTAAGAAATTGACTTGCAACATTTTCGATTTGTTTATTTGACCCTTTTTGCCTTTGTCTTCTGAATGTGGATGTAATGAAAGTGTTTCTTAGGTTAGGTTGATGGGATGCCGTCAAGATAATGTCGACCAGCATAGGCCTACTAGGACTTTAAGACTGCCCGGGTGTGTACGAGAAAAAAAAATTGATATAGCCTCCAATTTAATTGACAATCCAAAACACGATTTGTTATGTACGTTATGTACGACGATTTGGTGAGAAAGTCTGACCATCCATGTTTGTGAAAAACCCTTTTATTCGCTTTGATGTTACTTCATCCTTGTGACACTAGGTTTGAAAAGGAGTACTGTCCTGCACCGTCTGTTAATGATTGGGCAGCGACAAAGAAAGCAGCGACAACATATGACTTCGTTTATTTATTTTAGCAATTATATTTCTAAATTGCTCCAGTTCTCACAAGATCAGATTTTTCATTGTCATAGTGACAGTTACAACCATTAGCCGTGAGCGACCGATTTCTAATATTTTTGAAATGACTTTCGTGGATGCCTTGGGTGTTTTTTTTTGTGTTGTTCAGAGGGAGAAGCATGATGACTGCACACTGTGCAAGTGCCAATGTGAGACTTTTATCCACTAAACCTGACCACCTTGGTACTTGCCCTCTTCTACGCATTTTCGTGCTGTTGTATGCGCATAAATTTCTGTCATGCTTGCGTTGCTGTGTTGGGGGATGGCCGGATGTTGTTCCCTCGCATTCGCTGTGTTAGTTAGTGCGTTTTCCTCACTTTCTCTCCTGTCTCGTTTTAGGCGCGTTAACTCTTGTCACATATTATGCGCGAAAAGTCTCACCGTGTTCATCTTCTTTTCCAATTCCAACATGTGATGTATTATGTTATCAGGAGTTGGTGCTTCTTCCAACATTCCCCGAAAAGTTTCTCTTTGTAATTGGAATCTTGGGCAGTGGAAGAATACATGCTCTACGTCTATAGGACTAACACTATAAAATAGACAGAGAGAGGACTCATCGTATTTAAATCGGCGTAGATATGACCGGTATCAGACATGTCACGTAAGAAATTTGTTATGTGGGAATTATTATAACTTCTCCATGTTTGCGGTTTAACCAAGTTTCGATAACCCTAATAACGCGAAAAGGTCATCGGCCTGTTGACGGCAGTCTTCAGCTTTGTTACCAGTGTCTTGGTTCTATGTGTTGCGTCGGTGGCACTATTCAAGACCCGCAACTCATATATTCCAGGTGTTGCTTAAAAGACAATCTTAAGTCAATCATGATGCCAAGATATTTTATTGCTGACTTGGATACTCTTTCATGTTCACCTACGGTGAGCACAATGGTTACCTCTCGTTTTCTACTTGTAATTAATGCCGCTTGCCTATTATGTTGAACTAGTGTGAGACCAGAGGATGCCAGCCACCGTCGTACAATTGAAATAGTTTCGTTACTTATTTGAACAACTTCTTCTAAAAATTTTGCTATTACGATTTTAGCTTCGCCTGGTAGATCAAGACGAATAATGCCATTACATTACATTTCACAGTGCCGGCCCCATGACCGATCCTTAGAGTATTCCTCCTGTAGCTGAATACTCCATCAAACCACCGTATCTATTGTAAATAACACACTCTGTCGGAATTAGTGTTTCATAATATTTCGGATGTAAACTGGTACTTTCATGTTCTCGAGAACATGTACCCAATTCGCGATGCTGAAAGGGTTCTTGACGTCCAGTGTTGAGACACAGCAGCACTGTTTTATGTCCTTCTGTGGAAATGTTTGCTATATCGACAACCGCCTTAATGGAATCAATAGTTGAGTATGCCTTTCGAAAACCGTACTGATGTTTTGATAATCCTCCTGCTATTAGAGAGTAGATGAATGGGTCCCCTGCGGCTTTGCATCACTTAGGTAGTAGAGCGAGCTTCTGGGTGGATTGGGAAAACTCCTTCGCTCAAGCAAAAGTCATAAATGTTCACAAATATGTTAATTCTGGCTTTGACCGCAGCCTGAAAAGCTATACCATATACCATCTGGTCCAGGGGCTATTTTGCTCCCAAATCTGTTGCAAGCATTAAGTACTTCTTCGTCTGTGACTCTAGGATAGCTCCTCCTCAAATGAATTTCCCCTTAGTCTTGATAAAAGGCCTTCCACTATTTTCCGCAGTACAACTGCACAGGTGGGAGATAGAGCTCGGCCTGCCACTTAGTAGGCCCACCCCCAATGGTTTTCATCCGCTTCATTGCACAGTTAATTGAAACTGCGGCGTTTGCTGACGTTTATTGCCACTTTAAGTTCTCCGATGCTTATGTCCAGTGAAATTGCTTTTCTGAAGACTGCATAGATACAGTCTTTTTGCGCGCTGGCATTCAGTTCGAAGTTGTGCGTATTGTGGGCGATCAATTGAACAAACTTTCCATTGACTGAGCCAGTCGTCGTCACTAGCATATGGGTAAAAGACACCTCATCAAATGTGCTGGTTTTCCATCCATTTTTGTTGAGTGATCCACTTATGGTATTTTGATGGCATGATCATCTTTCTTTCTGGTCTTCGTCTAGGATGCTATTGCCTGCTGGTCACTATGAGTGTAGTGAGTGCTGACTTGCTATGTTGTTCTACTCGCAAATGAATTGCTTATAAATGTGAGGTGGATGATTGAGTCTGCTCCATAGCTTCTGAATGTGTGTTCTATGGCGCTGTTCAAAGGTACTGAGTCTAGGATGATGAATGGCCCAAAAGTGTGTTTCCTCTCCTATTTATTGTTACACAGCCCCATTTCGTTACCCATGCGTTGAAATCTCCGGCTATGATAACCGGATCCGACCTCTGGAATCTGTGGTTAGCCTGTGGTTAGGATTGGTGGGGCGTAATAACTTTCTTTGAAAGGTCGTTTTCTGCAGGTCCATATTGGAACTTTACACGTAGGATCCGCTATCATATTGTTATATTGTCGATACGCTTTACTTAAGATTGTGACGTCGAAACCTATGTCACAAGTTGTTTGTTTGGGTGGCCTCGCAGTGATTTAGGTTTAACTGCTGTATTTTAATTTTTCCAACAGCAGTTCCTTCCATGCTCGTTGGTATGATGGGTATTTATAAGTACCCGTAGCTACAGCCGACGCCTTTCTAACCTTGGCAAAGTAGATATTTTGATTCTTTCTTGCATAGCTTGGCCATATGACTGAGGCATTATAAGTGTATTCATACCCACTTGAGTGTTAAGTTCTTTAAAAAAAAATAAAAAACAAAAAATATGACGAATCTCACCACACCATAAGCAATGTTTCGACCTGTCACTTGTGCTTTTACAAATTTTGGCTTTATGCTCGAATTCGATATACGAGTATTTAAAACACTTGAATAGGTCTTGCTTCTCACGTATTCGTCATATAACCCATCGTATAAGTACTTTCCCCATTTCGGTGAGTTTCCTTGCTGCATCCGTTGGTAAGCTAAGCTCTGTAGGCCTTTCTAAGCGACTTAATTGTCAATGTTTTTACTACGTCGGCATTCGTAAAGCTCTCTAAGTGCGCATTAAATACTCTTTTATAGTAACTTCATCAAATTTTGTACCTTGTGGATCAGCTGCTCTTTTCGCCGATTTATTAATGCGGGTAACATCTTCTCCAAGTTCTTTTAAATCGGGTTCGCTTTGCTTTTCGCAACCAAAATATCGTTTTTTGTATAGTAAGTATAAGTGCATATATCGTAGTAAATTATGCTCTATAAATTAAACTTGGCCACTGATACTGGGTACATCAAAACCTGAGGCTGTTGTACCCTCTAAATAAAGTTTCGTGTACCTTTTAGTTTGGTGTACCCAGGCGAGTTAAAGCCTTTATACTTTTATTCGATTTTGACCTACTGGTTTCGTTTTCATTGTTGGGCAATATTTTAAAAATAATGAAGGTTTGGCAGGTACTGTTCGCCATTTTCGTACAAAATATGGTCGGAATAGAGATTTAATTTCATTAACTTTGAAGAGATTAATCTAAAAATTCAGGGAGACTGGATCAATTAGTGATCTTAGACACTCTGGGCGTCCTTGAACAAGTCGTTCAACACAAAATATCGAAACAGTTCGTAAGAGTGCTGCTGAGGGCCTAGCAATATCAATTCGGCACCGTGATCAAGAATTGGACATTTCGAGAAGCTTTCTACAGCGTATTCTCCCGAAAGATTTGCATCTTCATGCCTGCAAGATGCAATTAACTCAAGAACTGAAGCCTATTGACCACGCATAGCAAAGAAATTTTCGTGGAATAGATTATGTAACAACAATAAGTGGATGCTGATTTTTCAAAAAAATAATATTGAGCCCATTTTCATCTTGATAGCTTTGTTAATCTCCAAAATTGTCAAATTTGGGGTTCATAAAATCTACGAGTTATTATTGAGAAACAAATGCATCCACAACGTGTCACTATTTTTAACGGATTTTGGTCTCGAGGCATAATCGGACCATTCTTCTTTGAGAATGCGTCTGATTAGGCAATAGTCAATGGTGCTTGCTATCGCGACATGAAATCCAGTTTTTTGTGCCTAAATTTCAAGATATGGATGTGGACGATATGTGGTTTCAACAAGATGGTTTCACATGCCATAGTGTAGAAGAAACAATTTAATTACTCCATGAGGAATTTCCTTGTCGTGTACTTTCCCGTTTCAGAATTTGCCGTTCAGATCATTTAACGCCATTGGAGTCTTTTCTTTGGGGTTTTTTGAAGTATAGGGTTCAAGCTAGTAGTCCACGACCAGCCACGCTTTGATGGAGCAAATTGAGCGCTTTATCAACATTAATCAGCCACATTTACTCAAAAACGTCCTAGCAAATTTCGACAAAAGCATGCTTATGTGTTAGGAAACCCGATATGTCATTCCATACATGACCTTATACTGTATACTTTATGAATCAAAAAAAATTTACAAATTTTAATTAAAAACTGGTGTTATCTGTCAGATTTATTTCTTGCGTCAATTTTACGACATCCTTTAAAAGGGAAGTATTTTTTCTGCCTTGTTTAATGATTTTTTTAATGCTTTCCCACCGCGTGCTAGTAGTAGACGCAAACATAATCTCCAATCAAATGTATTTCTATCACATTCGGTCGCAAATGGATTTGCAAAACATCGAAACATCGCTCTATGCAATTTTGATATTTTTTCTAAAGTATCATGTATTGGGCAGTTAGCCAGAAAATGTCTTATTGTCCATTGAAAAGAAAATTTGCAAAAAACTACATATTTTGTCCCAAAAAAAAAGCGAATACCCCAAAACGAGTAATACTCCACTTACTTTGTTGGATGAAAAATATTTTCAGTAGTATTTCCATGAACTCATGACACTCTTCGGTTTTATCGCTTGGGTTTTATTGGAATAGTTGTAAGTCCTACAAAAACATTCTTCTTCATATCAATGCTACAATTTGCTACAGAATAACAAGGCAAGGCGATGAACAAAGGTAAATTATATTTCCATCTGCCCCGAAAATATGCCGCGTGTTTGAAAATCCTATTTCATTTAATAACAGGTCCAATCAAATGTGTCAATGTAAAAAGAAGGATTCTTCCAAAGACAGCATTTTCGTATTTACATCGACGTATCTGCATTTAATACTCTCCAACAAATTCCTCAAAAATCGGTTTTAGTGGGTGAGGACCTTTTGCCGTCCTAAAAGTCTGTCATTGTGGCAATAAAACAGTCATGTGATGTTAGCCTTCATCAGCACATGGTTCGAAAGATGTAAAGTCAACTTTCTTACAGTCACAAATGTAAGATAATTTGTTAGATAGGGAAAACGAAAAACCTTTTCTATTGATATGCCTATAAATGCGGGACACATTCAGAAACAGAAGGCCCAAAGGGATACACTTAATCATACAATTGTCAAGAGAACAGAAATTTCCTTTCTATCAATACAAACCTTCACTGAGCGTGAAAAGAATTTTAGGAACTACACAATACAACAATACGCTCCTTAGAGAGCAACAAACCTATCAACATGATAACTGACTTTCAATTGATCCTTCATCAACATCAATCGAAATATGCAAGAACATGTCGGTGTTCCATTTGTCTACTGTATGACTACCATATATCTCCGTTCGTTTCGCTACAGTGTAACCAAATTTAATTAAAGGTTCAAAATATTTGATTCTTAGAAACGAAATAAGAAGTTGATACAATATCATATTTTTTGTACAGCATTTCCCAAGAACGTTTATTGAGCATGACAGAAAAAGTACACTGAAACGTAAATGAAAATTATTAGTTATAGTAGATAAAATTATTTGTGGTCAACCAGGGTTTCTGAAGCAGTTGAAAGAATGCTTCGTCTGAAACGATCTCTATTTTCGGTCGACTGCCGTATACATATCATAATTCTGCGAAAATATCTGCCCGTACTGACGTATGCTCAGACTTCTGAGTAATAATGCGTTTCGATATCCTTTAACCATATTTCTGAAGTAGCACTAATTTGACTGGGACAGGTTTTACTTGGTTCTTGTTTTGAAAAGTTGTCCGCTAAATTCACCCGAAGTGTTTTGGTTACCCCAATCATCGGCGAAAGGTATTAGGAATATGCTAGTTTTTTCTTTTTCACTGCGTGTAGTTCAGTTTGTAGTGGGCTAGCTGCCACTCTTTTGTTTATTGCGGTCGTAGGAGTGTCTACTAATAGCACGTTCTGCTGACCATTTTTATTTTTCGCTATTGGCTTTCTATCTATTGTATCTTTCTCCGTTTTTAGACAATTTCGCCTGTAGCTCTCCATTATTTCGAGTAGTTCTTCTAATTTGGAGACACCGGATTTAGCATCCATGTTGATATATTTCTGCCTTACCATAGCTGCCTTCATTTTTCGGAACCCTTCTTTGCATTTGCTTAAAGACTCATATTTTCTACATACTCCTGCAGCGGAGAGGCGTATGCTTATGTGGTCTCTCTTGCTACTGCAGTTGTTTCCTCAACTCCCTCTGATTGATATGCGCTTTTTGGTAGGTGACATGAGCTTAGCGTCTTCTCTGTTCATTAAGGTTTGAATCGGCGAGGGTATGATCCTCCTGCTGCATTTAAAGATACTTGCCTATTCATCAGTATTTTCTTTCTCTAGCGCTTGAAAATTTTGCGACAAACTCGAAACATACTCAAAGACTAGCCACAGTTTTAATGTGACTGAGGCGGATGCACCATTAGTTTAAAATCCGTTTCTCTAAGATTATTTGGTTATTAAGTTAAGAGAATACTGCATCCAGCAGCTCCCGGCAACCTATTTAATATAGTTTATCTAGATCATGTACCGACTTCGTTTCTCAGGTCATAATCATTATCACAGCCCTCATCAGATCTCTATTCTAATGAGGTGACCATGCAGGTTACTTACTTCATCTCACAGTGGGTTGCTCGAGTTTCATGGAGGTAAGAGTCGGAAATTATGAACAAGCAGTTCATGCTAGCTGGAAACGGCATGTAACTAGGTGAGACCTTTGCCCCCAAATACATCTTGAGATGGAATACTACCAATTCAGATGGAAAACGGCCACCTCGGCGTAACTAATTAAAGGTAAAATAAGAGTGATTGGTCATTAAATCATCTATAGATACATACGTTCTATAAGGTTAATTTGATTGTATCCGAATAAGTTATTGCTTAAGTAATTATTAAATTATTGATTGAGCTTTAGCCTAGATTCATAAGTATTGGGAATGGTTAATATTCGGTTTAGAGAAAGGAACAACTTTTGGCTTTGATGGGTTAAGAAATATTATATTTACCACTGACCGGTTGTGCATTCTGGACAAATTTAATTCGAACACCACAGTCGCACTGAAAAGTTAGAGTGGATACATATTTGTAGCTGTACATCGTCAGCATGAACGTGGATTTTGGCATGCTTGCATACTGATAGCAAGTAATTCATGAAGGCACAGAATGGGAAAGGTTCGCAAATCAATCTCTGCCATCAATTGGAAACATAATTTCTAACAAGCTGACACCAAACAAATTCTGCGGCTTCCAACTAGAATTTCATGACTAACTTTATAGAAAGCTTCAGAAAGATCAATTCCACAATTGAGTGGAAGTGATGTACTTAACTAAGAAGCAAAATAATTTTGTTTTGAATTTAAAATGACATGGGTAATACTATTATACGCTTACGTGTAAGCAGACATTCTTCCGCCGGATCCTTATGTATATTCGCAACTTTTTTTTTTGTTTTTAAAAGAACTTAACACTCAAGTGGGTATGAAGACACTTACAATGCTTCAGTTTTTTGGAAAATGGGATAGAGAGAGAAAGTAAGATGTTTGGGCTCAGTGGTTATTTCGCTCCGTGAGCCCATCCACTTGAGGAATCCCCATTAAAAAAAGTCCCATAGTGTGATAAGTAAGGAGACCGGGAATATCTCCATACTTGCTTAATTATTTTTTCCTGAAAATGACCTCAACTTTTCCATTGAAATTCTAACCGTATGCGGAAAACAGTATTGCAGTTGCAGCAACATAAACTCGTCGGTAAATTGGCAATATACTCCAACAGCCCTTGTTCCTCCTTGGATAAAAATATTATAAACGGGTCAGTTATAAATTGCACAGCACACTGTTTTTTGTTTTCTTTTTTTGACAACGTAAACGTTTTTATGTGCGTTGATTAGGGTTACTAACACTAGAAAGACCAGACCTGTCAATTTGACGGTTTTTGATTTTCACACGTCTATGTCTTTGTATCGGCTTGACATGTGATAAAACCGTTTATTTCATTATTTTGTATGTTCTTGCAAAATATCACGTTGCGAGGTAGAACTGGTATTAAGATAAAGTAAGTTCTACCTAAAAAGACCAATGCCGTCAAGATGACGGCTATATACAATCTTTTGTTATTTGAAGTGTTTACATGGGGCTGAATTACGACATCAGTGACTGTTGAAATTATAATACATATTTGAGTTCCCATCTGGCAATGCCACATTAAAAGCTTTGATGAAAAAAGTGTGGAATTTTCGAGCTGGAACATGAAAAATGAAAAGGCCCTTGCAGTGATAACTTTGTCCGTAAAAACATCGGAAATCGGCAATATAAAGAAATGCAAAACCGCATCAGACGCTTGGGAAACGCTGAAAAGAATTCACCAGCCAACTGGACCAGTAAGAAAAGGTAACGCTTTTTAAAAAATTATTATATATGAGAGTGAGTGAAAGTGAAGGCATGCAGCAATATTTATCTAACTTTGCCAATATAATCGAGCAACTGTTCGAAATTGGCATAGTGTTGCAGGAAGAGATATATGTTATAATGCTCTTAGCAAGTTTGCCAAAATCATACGAAAACTTGGTGGTAGCACTCGAATCTCGTGATGAGTTACCCAAGTTTAGTGCTTTAAAGATGAAGCTAGCTGAGGAGAGCGACAGAAATAAAAATGAAGAGCTGTTTGAAAATGAGAGCACTGCTCAGGCTTTCTTGAGTAGGTCATCGAGTGCCAAGGCTAATAGCAGAAACGACCAGCGCAAAAACAACGGCAACCATATAGTCAAAAGGCAAAGAAACGTGAAGTGCTATAATTGCGAGAAAAAAGGCCACATTGCAGCAGAATGCAGACAAAAGCCGAATGATTTAAAATATAAAGGAGAAGAGTCGAAATCGTTTTTTTTCCCTATTCAGTGCAAACCAAAATCCGCTTGCATTTAATAACAAAGCTTGGTGTTTGGATAGTGGCGCTACGACTCACATGTGTGCAAAACGTGAAATATTTAGTAATTTAGAAGCATACAAAGACACTGTAACACTTGCTGGAGAAAAATCCATCGGTGCTTGTGGTCGCGGTGAAGTCAAAATAAAAACGAAAACTTCAGTGATTAAACTAAAAAACGTTCTTTATGTTCCCCAATTACAATGCAATTTCATTTCGGTAAGCAAAGCTGTAAAAAGTGGCTGCACGGTAGCATTTAAGAAAAGTTACGCGTATGTAAGTGACCAAAATGGTAAAAAACCATTGAGTGCCAAACTAATAAACAACTTGTTTCTGTGTGAAATTGAAGATAGCAAAAATGTGTTGTGTTCAAGTAAAAGCTCTATGGAAGAACTTGAAATGTGGCATAAAAGATACGGACACTTAAGTGTGGGAAATTTAAAGAAATGAAAAGAAAATAACGGTTTGAATTTTGATGCAAAAAACGTAGAAATTAATTGCACTATTTGTTTAAAAAGCAAGATTTGTGTTAAGTCATTCACTTCCTCAAATAGTAAAAGCAAAGAAATTCTGGAGCTTGTACATAGCGATGTGTGTGGTCAAATAAATGTCAACCCACTTGGTGGCTCGAGATATTATGGTACAATGGTGGACGATAAGTCAAGGTACGTTCACGTGTATTTTATTAAACAGAAATCGGAAGTTTTAACAGTGTTTAAAAACTACAAAAACATGGTAGAACGACAAACGAGCAAACACATATAAACGCTTCGCAGTGACAATGGAAGAGAATATGTGAATAATGAGTTTGACGAATTTCTAAAACAGCACGGCATTGTCAGACAGCTGAATGGTGTGGCTGAGCGAATGAATAGAACGCTCGTTGAAATGGCTCGTAGCATGATGCTAGACGCAAATCTGGGAGAAATTTTTTGGGCAGAAGCAGTCCATACAGCTGCTTACTTACGAAACCGTTCGCCTACGAAAACTTTAGGCCTTGCGACTACGTATGAGTTGTGGTACCAGCGTAAGCCAGCAGTTGGTCACCTTCGGATTTTTGGATGTCTCGCAATAGCTCTTGACAAGACACAGCACAAAAAGTTTCGGTCAAATTGCAAGGAATGCATATTAGTTGGATTAGCCATGGCCGGCTTACGTAGTTTTAAGTATAAGTTAGTTTTTTAAGACAAAAAAATATATATAAAAAGAAAAAAAATAAATAAATAAAAATAACAAAAAAAATTTATATATATATGTATACATGTATATATATATATATATATATACGAGTATGTGTGTGTACGTACTAGATGTAAGTAGGTTAAGCAGATTAAGATATATTTTTAAGTAGTCTGTAAGTTTTTAGTTTTAGGTTTTTATAATACTATTAAAATGTCCATATACTAAGTTTTTGATTAAAATCTATTTTCTTAGTTTTAGTTTTAATATGTAAGTATAAAATTAAATATAAACTGTAATATACGTCGAAAGACTTAGTTTACGTGTTGGGTTTAACTTAGAGTGCCCGTATGGGGCCATTAAGTTAGTATAAGTTTATTTGTAAGTTATTTAAGCTAATTTTTAAGCATTTTTTTGTCTAGCATGTAAGAGTAAATTAATTAAGAAAATAAAAATGCATTTAAACTGAAACTGAACTGCATATTAGTTGATGTACATTTTGTGGAGCCTTCAATTGAAACATTCGTCATCGGTTTGTAAAATCCACCAGAGTCTATTGACTGCAATAACAAATTTCCAAATGTGCAAACAATGGACAAAATAACAGATAACAAATCAATCAAGACGACAACTAGTGACGACGATAGCGATGTCGGTTGTAGCAGAGGGGGCAGTGAAGTTGAATGTACAGAACGGGAAGATAATGTCAAAAACAAAATTGAAACTGATGACATTGATAGACAAAGCGGACTAGTAAGACTAATGCGAACAGAACGTACCTGGATTTTTAACGTAAACCTCCTGTCATGTAGACTTAATATTTACGAGGTGCCCATACACCCATAGGGAGCAAGGATACGCCTTGCCATCGCATGCCTACATTAATAGTGTATTACCAAAGCAGAACTTGTGTTGGAGGCACAAGTTCCACCCTTGGTAAGGGTCGAAGCCTACCCAAAACCTCTTGCTGCTCTTAGGGTCGCAGCACCCAGTACTTTATTTGCTACTCTACAATGGGTAAACAGAAAAGAAAACCCGTACCCGTGATTTGGGTTTAAACCACAGCCACCATGACGCTCCCACAAGGGGGCCTACCTCTAACAAGTCAGGCCCGGACCGAAATCCGGGGGGCTCCTGACTCCCATGGTACCGTGATTTAAGTCCTGGTATGGACTACCGGTGGTCAAGCCTACCAACAAGACCTATGACCGGCAACTTGTAACTGGTCAAATCGTATCATCCATTCATGCTAAAAAATCTGGATGTTTTCGATAAGACCAGTTATAGAATAATCTACCCCCGCTTTTTATTAGACAACGTCATTGATGGGCGAAGCCTTGATAATTGGGCGGGGGCCCACTAATGCGAACAGCTGATAGAGGTTGGCGAAGGGCAAAAGAACAGCACAATGTGTTGAATTTGTTAAACTGTGATGATGTCAAGGTTCCAACGTCAGCCGAAGAAGTTCAAGCAAGTAAGGAATCGGCTAAATGGCAAAAGGCTATGGCAGAGGAATATGGTGCTTTGATCAACAATGATATATGGGAACTGGCTGAGTTACCCCCGAATCATAAGGCGATTAGATATAGATGGGTGTTTGCACTTAAACGGGACATAAATGGAACGATTGAACGATATAAGGCGCGGCTTGTTGCAAAAGGCTGTGGGCAAAAATACGGCGTTAACTACGAAGAAACATTTCTACCTGTTGTGAGATATGCGACGATTCCTATGGTGTTAGATATCGCAGCTGAGTTAGAGCTGCATGTGCATCAACTCGACGTTTCAACCGCATATCTCAATGGAGAATTAGAAGAGGAGGTACACATAAAGCAACCTCCTATTTTTGAAGACTCCGTAGCTGGCGCTTGTGTTCTTAAGCTAAAAAAGTCTCTCTATGGCTTAAAGCAGTCTGGCCGTATGTAGAACCTTAAACTGGATCAGACGCTAAGTCAAATTGGGTTTGCTTCTTGTCCAAGTGAACCATGTGTTTATACAAAGCACGAACGTGGCGATATCAACATCAGCGCTATATATGTAGATGATCTGATGATCTGTTCCTCAGATATGGGTAAATTGCTAGTCACTAAACAGAAAATTTCTCCTGCATTTCAGGTCGTAGATAAGGGTCTTATACACCAATTTCTCGGTATGCGGATCGAGAGAGAGAGGGCGCAACTGGCTCGATTACTATCAGCCAACAGCAGCGTGTGCTTCAAATTCTCAAGAGGTTTGGCATGGAAGCGTGCCGAACAACAAAACTGCCGTTGGTACCCGGCTATCAATCACACTGTGGGTGTCAAAACTGCGAAATGGTGGATCAAACCGAGTACCAATCACTATTAAGTTATAGACCCAATATATAAGCTAAACCTATGTTAAATAAAGTCTGACTTCTACTCTAATCATATGACAACGAACACTGATAACCAACAGTGACTGAACTGGTTTTTTTGTGAAATTGTTGATATAAAATTATTTTCAAATTTGTATATTGAATGCACTCCACAAGCATTTTTGATTTTGTTTATTTTATTTATATTTCCATAGTTTCATTGACTTGGTGATGGCCTACCACTGAATCGGAAATAATACAACTACTCAGTAGACCTCAATCTATTGAAGAAGTTACCAATGAGACTGAGGACAAAGTTGGTAACGACCCAGTACAGGAATCTGATTTTTTACCTACAGTTACAGCAAGTGATTCGAGTGATGAATAGGAGGCTGAGGTGGAGACCCCCAGTGTTCCTGATATTTCTCAAGCACTTCCCGTTTTTGGGAACAAAGCAGTTGGTGTGGATAAGACTGAATGGGTTTGCATATCAAAAATTCTGAGCCAAATACATCTGGGCAAAGAGGACGCCGAAGTCAGCAGAATGTATTGACAGTAATTCCTGGATCCGCAGCTCATGCTAAAAAGAACGTGAAAAATAAAAAAATTATTATGCAGTTAATATTCACGAACCAATTTTATATCATATAAAGCTTCGTACAGAAATTGAAGCCAATCAGAAAACCAATAGTGAGAACTGGACTTTGTCTTTTGAAGAGTTAGAGAATTTCTTGGGATTAGTCTATGCTAGAGGTGCTTATAATGGAAGTTCATTAAATTTAGATCTTCTGTGGTCAACACAATGGGGCCCGCCAATTTTTCGTAAGACAATGGCAAAAAACAGATTCAACGAAATTTTAAACTATTTACGCTTTGACTTGGGGAACACTAGATCATCTCGCCTACAGACAGATAAATTTGCTCTAGCATCCACCATTTGGAATAAATTTATTGATAATTGTCAACTAAATTATACACCAGGATGCTGATGAGCAACTTTACCCTTGTAAAACACGGTGTCCATTCATACAATACATGGCAAACAAACCAGATAAGTTTGGTATCAAATATTGGTTATTGGGTGTAAACTCAAAATACTTGTGTAATGGATTTCAGTATTTGGGTCGAGAAGTTTTTCGAAGAAATCAGCAGTCACTAACCGAGTATATAATTCTAAAATTAGCAGAAGCCTTTTTGAATCAAGGACGTAATATTACAATGGACAATTTTTTTACGTCAAACAAATTAGGAGAAAAATTAAATGCCATAAGAACTAGCCTAGTTGGAACCACACGAAAGGCTCGAAGAGAAATTCGAAAAGAGTACAAATCTATTCGTCTCCATCGATATGAAGCTTTTATATCAAAAAGCAATAACAACACAATATTGACTGTCTACTAAGGAAAACCCGAAGAGAACGTTATGGTTCTAAGCACTTTACATCCAGATGTGACAATTGAAACTGGTCCAAAGGAATTACCCGAATCAGTCACCTTCTACAACAACACAAAATATGGAGTTGACGTGTTCTATTAAATGCGTAGACAATATTCTGTCCGAGCTAGCACTAGAAGATGGCCTATGCATCGCTGTACAATGTGTTAAGTATGGCTGCCCTCAATTCCTGGATAATTTATAAGGAAATTACGAAATCTAATAATTCTCGTCAAAATTTCATTTTCCAACTTGTTCAAGAATTGACAAAAGTAAGTGAATCTGCAGCAGGACATGAACTAACAACTGCTGGACCATCACAAGCTGCTCCTGTTGTCTCTATCATTCAAAATAACAAAATAAAACAGTGTCAAATCAATGCAAACTGTAAGAAAAATCGATCATTAGAAAGTTTTGCAGAATGTAATAAAGTTATGTGTGCAAAATTTGTTAAAAATGTAAGAAAAATATGTGTCAAATGTCAACCTATGTAAAATAAATCCTTCAATAATAAAAAGTAATATTTCCAAGACTTTTTTATACGTCTTTTGATATTATTGCACTTATAATAATGCGTTTTCAATATATCCGTCAAATCTCACTATTTGGTAACTGTCAAATTCCAACTATAAAGTTGGACAAAAACTCTGGTCTTTCTAGTGTTAAGACACTACTAACCCATTTTCGGTTTATTCACATGAAAATGTGGTTCGTCACTGAACAGTATATTTCGAAGCGTTTTTTTTTCGAAGATTTTCTAGCATTGTTCTTGGGTAGGTTTGTCTTAGAAGGTAGTCAAATCCGTGCACATTGTTATCACAATTTGCATCTAGTAAGACCGGAACTTAAATTGCTTTTCCAAAGTAATCTCCACCGTTGATTTTTTTATTACAGTAAAGTCCACAATCTTCCTTATGTTCTGTCGTCGTCGCCGACATTGTTCTTCTGGGGAGCTCTGTTAACAATTGTCTCCTCATGCCTGAAGGGTATTTTCTGCCATCCATTAGACCAGTTGCGTGCTCGGCCTATCACTTGATCGGAATATTGACGAGAATCCAAAACATTCGACGTGTACGAAATTATAATTTACGCTCATCAAATATTGATGAAATGCTGAATTCCCAAGTTTTATTGGACGGCCTTTATTTATTAGATTGCGGCTGAACGAAGAAATAATTAGCAAGAATTTCAATGTCGGAAGTAAATACATATATCCAGTGCAGGCTAGAATTTTCACTAGGCAAACAATGGAATTGAACGAAGAATTAATGCGAAGCACTATTACCTCTGTTGTACAGCATGGAGAGCAAATATAGGAATTTGTGAATAACGAAATCAGTGAAGCAGTGAAAAGAGTGAACCTTGCAGTCTGGCCAGACCACATATATATCGTGCATCACAGTAAAAGTAGACTTCAGTAGACTGAAAGTGCTTTCAATTTTCTACCAGACATTCCGTCTGCCGAAGTTTAGTAAAGAACGCTCCCTCTACTTTAAAGAAATCTGTCACACCAGAAGCTCTGCATGTTTTACTTTCGGTTACTGATTATATTTCACACTTACTCTGCAGAAGCGTAATCTTCTAAAAAGAAGTGCTGAAGTGCCTAGCTGTGGTAACAATTAAAATTTCATAGCAAATGTTGTTTGAAAAATGTCACGTTTTCTTGAATTAATTTCTATGTAAAAGATCGCAATACTATGTATGTATAATATCTGTTTTCGAGATATATTGTACTTAGACAATTTCATCTTAAAAGCGCGGTGCACTTCTTTCCACCATTTAAAAAGAAATGAACTGCAAGCAAGTATTCGTATCAGATATACTCGTACATTCTAACTGGCCACACTGTTTTATTTGTTTAGCATCATCATTTCAGTCGGTTGGCTACTATGTCCTATGAGTGATGTGGTTTTCAGTTCTTTTAAACAGCTTTTGTTACTGAAGCAGAAAACAGTATTCCATCCTCCCTCAATACGCTCTGTTGCACTACATGGAAATTTAAAAAAAAATCAAAACTTTGATGTCAGTCGGTGATAACAAAAATGACGAAAGTGGTGGGAACGACCATAAAGTTGATGATGATAATGATGATGTTGATAATGTTGAGGACGATGGTGGTAAAGGAGGAAAGAAGAAAATGAATGAAAGCAGTTACAGATATCGCATACAGGTGGTTGAATTTTAGCTTGCCTTTCTCTCTCAAAATTACCTTCATCACTTGTTGACAGATCTCAAGTGTTTCTGTTTCCATTTTCGAGTTTCAGTTGAAATATGGAAAATAAATGAAAAAAAAAATGTATTCAGCGAGTTGCCTTAAATATTTAAAGGCGCCCACAGAGGAATGTATTTTCGAGATAATCCTTTCCTCAACAAAGTGGTTATATTTTTCTTATTTTTCTTTTATTTTTTCTCTTGATCCTTCTGTTAATTTTTTTTTGTGGCAGCATTTTTCTTTTGTAAATTTTCTTGTTAGCTGTCAAGGAACAAAAAGCGAACTGATAACCAAATGTTTTGTATTCTTTTTTTCTGTACGAATAAATAAATATAAACTGATGAAATGAAAGACAGCGAAAATATTTTTTCTAATGATTTTGGGGATGAATGGATTTGCATCGCTTTGAGGCTTTGCATTACTTTGCATAAGAAAGAAAGACAATTCTACTCCTACAGGAAGTCATTGAATATTACAAATTTATTAAAGAAGTCAAGTTGGTTTTGATGGTCCTGAGAATAAATGGACGCTCGCGCTTAAGAGAATTGGAATGGAGAGAATACATCGTATCTATCCTTGATAAAAGAAATCTCTTATACAATATTTCCAAGAAACTGTTCTAGAGTTGCTTATGGCAGGATATACTTTTTTTAGATTCACTGCCCCTAGAATCGGTTATTTGTTTCAAGATGTTTTTTTATATTATTGTACATTAAATTGTTTATTAATTTTTTGGTAGGCTAACTAATTGGAATCTTTGTTTGCTCTGACCTTGGGGCATTTATGAGAACTATACTAGGAACAGTGAAATTGTTGATACATTAAAGCAGCTGCCCAACTCTATTTATAAGTGGAAAATTCAATATTATTTCTTTCCCCAAGAGTGGTAGTTCTTTCAGTTACGTCCTCCGGATTTGTGATCTGATTCTGGACCCGGGCCGAATGTCAGATATTGGAAAATGAAGAAACACGCTTTGTTGATTTCTGCTTTGCCTATCGGAATCTTATTGTTTGAATAGGAAATATAAATCGAATCAGTTACACCACTAAAGCACCTGCCACTTTCAGCTATTGTAACCTCAGGTGAAAAAAAGGTAGTAAACACAATAAACATGCAACAGGGTGACAACAATACAAAAAATACAATACAATTGACTATTATAAAGACTCTTTCATCTCCCAAATACTTCGTAGGTCTTGACCTACATCAAACACTTAAAATAGGCTCCTAACACCTACCTTCTATTGATGAACTTAATCTGCTGAACATAAAAACTAATTTTGATGGGAATTGTTGCTTCATCACTGCGAATGATTTTAGGGAGTGCTACCTTGGAATAAATGTCATTTCGTGCCATAGGTCGGCTTTAGCCATTTTGTTGTAATCTGGGTTTCTGATTCTGGTTCGAAATGGAAAGAAATATTGAATCCGCGGTTCAAGTGCCGAGCGTTGTTACTTTGAGGCGCTCAAGGAAGCAGATTCGTCTGAAGAGTGCTGTGACCACTGAGGACATTACAGAAGTTTCGTCTTAATTTCAAATTCATATAGAAAATAAGGAGCTCCTACTTTTTAGGGCTTTCGGTATAAAATATCCTAGATGTCACATTAAAATAAAACAAAGCTAAATAAGCTAAAATGTCGTCGTCTATTAAGTTTAAGAAAATTATGCGAAGAAGTATATCTATGTGATGGAAGTAATACCAACGCCTCGAAAGGCTTAACGACCATATTTGCAGATCCACCCAGAGGAATACCACGATTAAAAGGAGTGGCTGCAATAAATAGTGTTCCTCATTCCTTGACATTAAGGAAGTCTTTGATAATGCTTGCACTTCCTAAAGCTAGAAAATCTCGGTGTAAATCTGTCAATATAGAAGCTGATAACTTGTATGTTCATCAACAGGCACACCAATTAATCAACTATGATTGCTTATATTCACCTTTGAATTGGCAAATAGATAAAGTGTAGGTTTTATAGTGAAACAACCATATTGTGCAGGCAATAAAAGTAATCAATCATACCAATCCCTCGATTATAGAAATTCAATGGACTCCCAATCAATGGATCACACGCACTTTTTGAATGGGCAAACCTGTCCGACTGAGCAGGATTACTCTCCTAGAGATCCTCAGAACTAGATTTAGATCAGAAATGTCACCACTGATACTTTTAATGGCAAATAAAAATAACTTCTTTACAATAGTAAAAAAAACTTTCCATTTTACAATTTTAGATCTCGATGATGAGCCAACTTTTGTCTGCATTGTTTTCTAAGTCTTGTAGTTCCAAAATGGTACTTCCATCTCATCCAAAGTTTTTCAATATGCAGATTGAACTCTGTGTGTGCTTAATATATTATCGTTGCAGCATATGTTTATTTTTTATCTGAATTACTTGACCTTAAGTGGTGTAAAAGTAGGTCAATACATCACAGATCAGCTTACTACTCTGGCTGGTAGAAACTTCATCGTTGCCATATCTCGAGTTCATGACATTTGGCTATATAGTACTTCTGGTACTTCTTGAAAAATTAAAATAAATTGGGATTATTCGGGTGCACTATTTATGACGCAGTTGCCAACTTTTTAGCGTGGACTCTGTCTTATTTTCGTGCAGACATTTCGAAAGAGAACTTCGATGTGTATTTGTTGATCTCGTACTGTGGCTGCACTTGGTATTTAATTACTGGAGATGTCAATTATTCTTAGAATATATTTGATTCTATTGTCATTTCTGACCACATCCATTATGTTTCTGCATGTTCAATAATATGGAATTGAACTTTCTATACGTATATTGTAGTATATGTATAATCCCGGGACTTTATCTCATCCACAACATTTTTCATTGCAACTCTTGCAAGCGTCCAATATTGTGTCTACATAAAGTGTGAAGTAGGAGTTCAGCTAACTTTGCTGGAATGCAATGATCCAAATTACTGGCAGCCTTATACTGTGTTATGATTAGAGGAAGTCTTATCTGTGAGACAGAAGTAAAGTCACCGCTCAAGAAGTAGTCTCCAGGACGTTCGAAAATGACAGGAGATAATACGAGAGTCCCATCTTATAATAATTATTGTCTAAATACGGATGACTGTAGTTCAAAGGTATTACCACAACAAAAGGCTACCCATTTTCAACATCGAGGGGCTAAACGCCATTAACTACATAATTATCGTTTGGGAAGTGTGATTACAAATATATGCTCAATGCTCGCCAGCATCTAACACCATTGCAATGCTGTGCATACTGTTTTAAAATCGAATACTTAACGAACTATTGACCGATTGCAGGAGAAGCATAGGATGTGGTTTTTGGGGAACGATGAAGAAAAACCTCCGTTCGCTTGTGTTACAGATGCCAGGGAGGGAGTTAGAATCCCCAGAAAGCATAAAGATGAGATAAGTATAACGAGGACTACGACGAAATAAAATCAACTATATCGATTTGCTGTCTATGGCAGCAAAATAGCAGCTGAAAATTTATTTAACAGTAGAACTGTTAATACAATCACCAATGAGCTGAAAGATGGTTCAGTCAACAACCGATCAAAGGTTTCGGATGAAGATTAATTCTGGTTGCAAACAGTGTTTTCGTTATCGGTATACACCCCGATCAGATTAAGATGCCCGAATTACAAAATACTGAAAAATAACGTCAGCCGAATAACTCTGCAGAATCTTTAAAATGCAGAGACCTCAAGATAGGCAACTTACACGTGCGTGCCTTCTGGCGTATCCAAAATGATAGTGAACGTAAATATGAGTATAATTGAAGACTATTTAGAAACACACATGATCATCAACAGCAAACTTAACCAACTTGTCTCTCTTGACGATGTATGTATGATTATGTATTACATAGGAGTACGTCTAACTATTCCCCAAACCACTTACAAATATCGTATAGGATCCAGTCGCAGCTGGATGTTCTTGAAGCCTCCGTAAGTCTTACTATTTTTCAGTGAATCAAATATTTTGTTCGTACGAGCAAATGATATGTACAAAGCTTCAGTAAAACCATGATTCTTAGGTCGCCTATTTTGAAGTTTTATGCTCAAATATTGTACTTATATGCACACGGGCGCTGTTTTCAATCTCTTGGTTATGCTGAACTGAATTTTTCACCGTACATATACTAGCCAAAAAGCTTACAGGAAATCCACTTTCCCAATACTGAACCTGGAGGTACCCCAATACTTAAAATCATATCATTACTAAAAACTTTATCAAGTTCAACCTTGGAACCTTCCTGTTTAGTAAGACGAAAGCCAGTTATAAGATTGTCCTCTGAAACCGGCTTTGTAGAGCTTGTCAGAGAAGAATCTTGTGCAAAATCATGTCGAATGCTTTTGTCTTGTCAGTAAATAAAGCAATGGTACTTTTACTTCCGTTGAAGCCGTCCTAAATTTCGTGGCGTCATTATCATGATCATTACTAAAAAATGTATTTTTGTTTCAAAAATTTTTGAGATAGTGGAAAGTAATGGAATCGATCTGCAATTATTCATCATACTTCTGTGTTTATTTTTGAAAAGTGGGATAAATTCAACAGCTTTTAGGTATTTCAGGAAAATGCCAGAACTAACACTCATTAAATGTGAGAGCAATTTTTTTCAAGAGAAAATTGTTTAGAGTGTTTACTGTCAAGTGATATAATTCTTTTATATATTTCAAAATATATAAAAGAGTACAGTACGAAACCGGTATTTTGAAAATCGTCTGCAATTAAACTCGCAAACAAATTTCAACTTTGACTGGGACAAGACTTTATTTTAACAGCAACAGACAAAAACTGTTAGCTATATCAACGAACAACTGTTTATTACATAAGAAATATAAGATAATTAGTTGAATAGTTGACAAAAAAAGAACTTACGAAGTAAAAGAAAAAGAGTACCAATGGAATGATACACTGAGGCAATTGCATATAATAAAAGGAATACAAGAGAGTACAACCTAAATGCAGGGTTACTATGAAACAAATTTATTAAAACATTATTATAAAATATTAATTCTTAACACTTTATATTTTTGTTTGCTAAGAATACTATTAATCACCTTCCATTCCTCCTTACGTAGTTACAACTATCTAATTTATACTTATAATATTTATCTCGATTTTTTTTTAACTTTCAGCTTGACAACCTGAGAAAGCTTAAGATCATATGTCTTTAGTCGGGGATTTTGAGAATGTTGCTGATATTTTTTCTATACCGTCTTAGGTAGATTTTTTCCAACCTAAGTCTTTTAAAATTTGAAGTACTTTTTGTTACAGAATTTACATTTGTAGAATTATTTATATGACTTTCAAAATGTTCATAAAAGTGTCGTACACCGAGGAAGGATTACTTTTCCTATAAACAAAGCCCCTTGGTTCAAATTTAAGATCTTCTAATAATTTTATCTAATTGATTTTTTGTTTCACTGGAAAAGGTACATGTTTAACGAAATACTTTGAATTTATATTGTCTAAGTATTGTATTATGCTTCACTAGAAAAATTTAACAGGCTTTTTTAACTTAGTCTTGCAAGTATATGATGAATGCATGTTCGTAATTGGACTGTTATATGTACGAGTTGGTTCATTTATAAGTGCTTCTAATAGTAAGTTGTTAAAAAAATAGCCAGAAACAAATCTACTACATAATTGTAATCTGTCTACTCTTATTTCCTTCTCATTCTTCTTAAATCATGTCTAGCCCAAGTAAGACGTAAGCCAATTCAATCGCAAAAAATAAAATAAATCTTCATTCGTTCACCAAAAAAATAGCCTTTAATTTATTTCGAACTCGGATTATTTTTCCCGCGAAATAAAAATTAATATTATATTTAGCACGAAATACAGTCCATAACCATGTCCAACGCAACACAGGTGACCGCCATTTTAGAACAGCAGTATGAACTATACGACATCATCAAAGATTCCCTCGATAAACTGGAATCAAATGCCACAATCCAGAGAATAAAATCTCGTAAGGCAGCACTCTGTGAAAATTGGAATACTTTCAAAACAAATCACCAATCTATGACAACAATAAAAGCAGCATTAAAGGTAGAATCATGTCAAAACTATGAGGAAGAACACTACTTTAAGAACAAAATGTATCGTAACTGCGAAGAAAATTACCTTAATTCCATGGAACACATGGCAATATTACACGACAAATTAATAGAAGTCCCCAATCAAGATGGTAAGAATCTTTCCACTACGTCTGCGAATCCGCTGTCCACATCACAAAACCATTAGCTTCCAAAACTACTGATGCCGCTGTTTAACGGGGAATTCTCTGAATGGCCCTCATTTAAAGATTCCTTTATGGCAATAATTGGAGCTGATCCGTCGCTCACGTGCGTCACAAAACTTAAATTCTTAAAGGGATGTCTGGTAGGAAAAGAAGCTTCACGTCTTCATGGTGTTTCAGTTACCGCGTCAAACTTTCAAATCGCTTGGGATGACATGATCTCCTATTATGATAATAAGAGACTACATGTTGACTCAGCAGTTCAAGCTATTATATCCGCGAAAGCTGTTCACGAGGAATCTTCTTCTAAACTGGAGACTTTGTATAACGAAATTAATAAAGCCTTGGGATCGCTTGAAGGTCTTGGTCGTAACGTAAGCCAATGGAATGATGTCCTTACACATGTCGTTTCCCGCAAACTAGATGGTGCATCAGTTAATAAATGGGAAAAATCGTTAGGATCTTCAACGGAACCACCAACCTGGGCGGCACTTAAAGATTTCATCCTTACTCGCATTCGCTCGCCTCAAGCTCTTGAACGAGCTACTTCAGGACAAAACATTTCCAAGTTCCACTCGTCCAACCATCAAACAAAGGCGAAGACGCATCACATAGCTGCACACCACACAAAACAGGTATGTTTCAATTGTAAGGGCGAACACTACATCTCTTCATGTCCAGGTTTTCTATCATAAGTTCCTGCTAACCGTGTCGAGCTTCTAAAACAGCTGAGACTCTGTTACAGCTGCCTTGGTCATCACACAACTAGTGCATGCTATTCGAAATGGAGATGTCAAAAATGTGGAGGACGTCATCATACAACCATTCATCAACCAAACACGTCCATCGATTCAGTTCCATCTACACGATCTAATCAAGACATCTCCACCAACAACATCAACCATTTTTCTGCTTCCTCCAATATGACCTGCATCAATCAGTCCCCAAGATCAACAACGCTTTTTGCAACCGCATTGGTAAGAGTCATATCTAGTTCTGGGGAGCCATACATTGTCCGAGCCTTTCTCGACCAGGGCTCGGAAGTAAATCTTATATCGGAGTACCTCATCCACGATTCATCATCATCCCATCAATCAAAAGGTTTGGTAACAATGAATCTGCAATCTTGCATAAGTAACTTCAACTGCATCTTCAACGCTTATGTGTTATCAAAACTTACCAACCTTTTACCATTAGTGTCATCAAGCATACGGACTGGTCACATTTGCAAAATATCGATCTAGCAGACCCAGAATATTATCAACCTGGATGTATAGATCTCATCCTCGGAGCAGAAGTATATGGGCAAGTCTTACAAAATGGACTTCTAAAGGGTCCTGAGGGGGCACCAATTGCACAACGTACCACATTGGGATGGATTATTTCAGGTTCAACATCATCAGATATTACACCGAAACCCAAAGAAGCAAAATCATTCTACTGCTACGCAGATGATCATTTGGACGAGCTAGTGAAAAGGTTTTGGATGCAGGAAGAATCATTTAACTCATCTATCGAACCACTTACTCCAGAAGAATAGGAATGTGAGGAAATTTTCGAGTCTACGCATGCTCGTGATTCGGAAGGAAGATTTATCGGTCGCCTTCCCTTCAAATCAATTCCAACATCATTTGGAGACTCTAGAACTCCTGCATTAAAGTTATTACAACGCATGAAAAATCGATTTGCATATAACACTGAACTTTCACTAATTATCAAACTTTATTGCAGAGTATGGACAACTGGGACATATGAAACGAGCCTCTTCACCAACTCAACCAACAGACCAAATGTTTTATCTCCCTCATCATGGTGTCCTTCGCAGTTGCAGCTCCACGACGAAATTAAGAGTCGTTTTCAATGGATCCCTGAAGACCGATAAGGGTATGTCACTCAACGACTTTCTGCACGAAGGTCAAAAGCTGCAAGTAGACCTTCCTGATGTTCTTACACGTTGGAGGGTTAACAAATTTGCCTATTCTGCTGATGTTACAAAGATGTTCCGGCAAATCAAAGTACACCCTGATGACTGGAAATATCAACGAATTCTGTGGACTGAAAGTTCTAACGTTCAAGAATTTGTACTCACCACAGTAACGTATGGAACAAAGTCTGCTCCATTTCTTGCTATTCGAGTCTTGAATCAACTAGCCGAGTATGAAGGTTATCGATTTTCTGATGTCAAAGATGTTATCAAGAAACATACTTACGTGGATGATATGTACGACGGAGCAGCTACTGTTGAAGAGGGTATGAAACGAATCACCCAAATTTCTAATCTTTTTAAAGCAGGCGGGTTTCAATTGCAAAAATGGTGTGCTAATAATGAAACTCTTATCGAGGAAGTGCCTGAACAATATCGAGCAACACCAGCCTCATCACTTTGCATCGGTGATGGTCCAGTTCATCGAACTTTGGGTTTAAACTGGCAGCCTAAATTGGATCGCTTTATCTTCATTCCAGTACAACATGAAGAACCAGTTGTTTATACAAAACGGACAGTGCTATCGAAAACAGCTCAGCTTTTCGATCTGTTGTTGTCAGAGCAAAACTTTTCATTCAGGAACTTTGGCTAGCGGATCTTGAATGGGATCAACCAATTTCTAAGTTGTTTGAAGCTCGCTGGAAAAGCTATATAAACCAACTCAACGATCTATCTTTAATTTACGTGCCCCGATCGCTTGGAATAGCTCCCGGTTTAGTATCAGTTGAACTGCAGATGTGTTTTCAGATGTGTCGCTGGCAGCAGTTGGAGGTGTGATATATATTCGTGTCATCAAAGAAACTGTCACGCATATTACAATCTTATCTTCCAAAACGAAAGTTACTCCAGCTAATCGCCTAGCAAAGTCATCAAAACACCCTAGATCTATTCGAGTCACCATTCCACGTCTGGAACTGGCAGCAGCACTGCTGCTCACCAAACTTGAAAAAACATTTCATCAGTGTCCTCAATCTACAATCAGTCCCTATCCACCTTTGGACTGACTCCAGTACTGCTCCATCGAGATGGAAGGATTTCGTCCGAAATCGAGTCAGATAGGTCCAGGATAATGTGCCCAAAGCAAACTGGCATCACATTCCAGGTGAGGATTATCCTGCGGATCTTGCCTCGAGAGGAGCATCGCCTCGCCAGTTAGCAGAGTGTAGCCTTTGGTGGCAAGGGCACAATGGCTCCAACTTACTCATGATAAGTGGCCCAATCTTATCCCCACTCCAGATATTAATGTAGACCATGAAGAACGTCAACAATTGGTAGCTGCAGTTATAAGAAAGCCGACTACATTATCATGGGATCTTGTTCAACGTTATTCGTCGTTATCGAGACTTTTGCGAATCACTGCGTGGTGCAGACGAGTAGTGTTATTTCGAAAAGTCTCAAGTTCTTCACATAGCCCAAGTCCATTAACACCAGCTGAGATCAGAGAATCAATCGATGATGAAGTAAAAGAAATGTTGGTCAATAACAGCAAATTAACCATCAGAGAGATAGCAAAGGACTTAAACATTGCCTATGGATCCATCCAAGACATTTTGGTAAATGATTTGGGTTTCCGTCGTGTAGCAGCAAAGTTGGTGCCAAAAGACCACAATTTTATGCAAAAAAGAGACCGTGTTGACGTCGCAAAAGAGATGATTTGCGAGGCTGAATCTGATCCCACATTCATCAAAAGGATCATTACTGGAGATGAGACGTGGGCTTATGAGTACGACACGCAATCCAGACATCACGCAAGTGAATGGCGTTCACCAAATGAGCCGAGCCAAAAAAAAACAACGTCGTTTTCGGTCAAAAAAAAGGCAATACTCACGGTTTTCATGGATTACAATGGTATAGTGCATCATGAATTTTTGCCAGAAGGCCAGACAGTAAACAAGGAGCATTATTTTGACATTATGAGACGTTTGCGTGAAGCAATTCGTCGAAAGAGACAAGAATTGTTGGCAGAAAACTCGTGCACCATGATAACCGTGCCGCACCGTGCCATCATTATTCGTAATTTTTTGACGAAAAATGCAACAAATACTATCCAACAGCCACCGAATTCACCTGATTTGGCTCCCTGTGACTTCTTACTGTTCAATTGAGTTAAAAAACCACTACGGGGAATGCGTTTCAGCAGCCGAGGGGAAGTAATGAAAAAATCGCAGGAAGCACTGATGGACATACCGAAAATCGAATATAAAAAATGTTTCGAGGATTGGATCAAGCGCTGGCATAAGTATGTTGCAGTCGATGGGAATTACTTTGAAGATTTAGATGAATAAACTTGTATTTCCAATTGTCTGAATATATTCCGGAAACTTTTTGATACCAGTTGTCGTACTGGACGAGAGACTTACGCTTACAAACCAATAATGTTGTGAACAAAGTCAACAAAACCATATACATATATTTTAAACTCATTTATTTGCCGAAAATTACAACTATTCTACGAAAATAAGTTATTATATTTAAGGCTTTTTACAAACCATAATATTCTATGCATCACCTGTATGCGAACTGTCATATTAGGGAAACAAATATCTCAGAATGAGGTTTTAAAAATGATCTTGAAGCTACCATGTCATCTCCCTACGTCTCTTTTTATGACACACTCGTATATAACATTGAGACAGTATCTAATCGAATCGATAAGGTCAATAATCGATTTATCATTATATGTTATTCTTCTTATTTCTAGTTGAATAAATATTGTAGCTAGAGGAGTTGAATATTAAAAAAATTATATTTTATAATAAACCATTATTTTCTCATTTTTACTTTTGTGGTATTACTTTCCATATTCTAAATAGGTAATTTTTCAAACACACATTTATCATAACGCAATTGCAAATTATTCTTTATAACGACATCCATAACGTCTCTTAAAATTTGAAAATGTTCTTCTTTGGATTACTTTGCGTTAAGCAATTTTCCTAAACTAACAAGATCCTTAAAAATCATATTAATGTACCGCTGAAAAACAGACGATGCATTTTTAAGCCCAAAAGGCATGCGCAAATATTCAAACTGTCCAGCGGTGTTATAAAGGAAGTAAATTTGACAGAATCTTCAGCCATCTTATCGTGGTGAAAACCGCTTTTTATATCCAAAAGTGAAAAATACTTTTTTCCACGTAATCTGTCCAAGTGATCAATGGAAAAATTGTCTTTCAGTGTCACTTTATTCAACTGACGAAAATCTATGCAAAGACGCAGCTCGTCTGTCCTTTTCTTTGCTAAGACAATTGCAGAGGCAAAGGGTGAATTGCTTTTATGAATAATGTTTTTCTGTAGTAACTCGTCTAGTATTTTTTAAAGTTCTGTTCGCATTCGTCAAAATTATTTTCATTTCAAAATCATTTGAAAAGTAGTCTTTTGTCAAAATAGAAGACTTAATCAGATTTCTAATTAAATTTTTATCACTATAATTTAAATTTTCATTAATTTTTAAACAAACCGATTTGTCTAAAATATGCAATGTGTCAATACTTAAAATTTCTTTTTCAAACTCTTTGCTAAGAGTGTTATTTGAATCATTTTTTTAAATGTTGTAGCTCACATTTCATCTTTTCATATGTTCTCAATATCACCTTAAGTTCGGTGATATTGTTCGTAGTCAGTAAAATTTCAGTGTTGAAAATTAAACTGGAAATTCCTTTGATAATATAACTGGTGACGACCTGCTCATCGATCTCTGCTAAAGATACTATCTCCTGCATCATAAGCACATACTGCTAAAAGGTTTCATCCTTGCGCTTTCTACGACCTCGCAACATATTGTGGACGTCCGTAGCTGTGGCATGCTCATGGAACTCAGCTAGCAAAACTTTTCTCAACTCACCCCATGAACGACATGACGTTGATCTCAGGAATAACTTTGCTGTTCCCTTCAGCAATCATTTAGCTTTAGCATACACAAAACTTTCCGATTCACTGAATTTATAGTGCAGTTGTGCATCCTCAAAATTACCGATCCACTTTGTAATGCGATGATAACTAATCTCCGGAAAACATCGGCATTGTGTCTTCAATATCACGAAATGTGTACGACGATTGATTGTTTTTTGTTGGTTTGTTCCACTCAGCTAGCCTTCTTTGCAGTAAAATGATTTCTTCTTTTTTCCTTACCAGTTCCCGTAAATTGTCCAACCTTTGCGAAATGACAACTTCGTTCTTTTCTAAATGTGTGTCGTTTTCAATATCGATGTCGTCGCGTCAGTCATGAGGGAAAAGGCCTTCCATCTGACCATCATCCAGTAGAGCCATGCCCTTGTCCAGCTGCATTTTTAACGTGGCTTTTATTCCACTTGTGGCCAAACCCATCTCAGCCAGCTTGTCTTTGAGTTCCTGTACATTAGTACTTTGTAAATTATTATTAGCCGCGCGAATATATGCATCCATTTCAAGGAACTTTTTAACTTTAGCGCAAATTAAACTTTAAACAAAGTAAATACAAAAAAAAAAATCTAAAGCGGCTGGAACTTTAACCCACTTCTGAAAACTGTGAACGATTTTAAGACCAGAAAAAATCAAAAGAAACGACTGGTTTGGAACGATGGCTTTATTTCGACTTTACAAACAAAAAAGTAAACATATGTTAACAGGAAAAGAGCTGTTCTTAAAGTCGTACGAGGGTACAGCTAACATACAGCTAACATTGAGCTAGCTGTTTTGACAATTTTAAATTGAGCTCAGGGTGTTTCATAAATAATATGTTTAAAAATACATTTTACAGAAACGAACTCTTAAAGTTATTATTTATTATACATTTTATGGAACCGAACTCTTACAAATAAGTGTCTATAACCCTGGTATATTTATTACGAGTATATCGCAAATCATACTTTTTATAACATATAATTTCGATCACCAATACATGCTCTATTAAACACACTGGTTTACGAGTGGTACAACACGTTTTACAAGAGACGAGAAATCTTCTGGAACAACTTCGACTTCATCAACAGTTGAATACATCGAAAAAGTGAAGGAAATTGTGCTCGATAATCGCCATTTGAAACCGCCCGTGACCTTAATATCTCTCAGGTGACCCTTCGTTCGATTTTGGTAGATGTTTTGGGCATGAGACCCATCGCCGCACGGCTAAAGAGTGCTGATTTTTCTCTAAAAACAGCAACGTGAGTAAATCTTTTTAAACGTGCCGGATTGCGTGTATTCGGATGCTACATTCATGGTACGTACGAGTATCATAACCGGTGACTAATGGTCAAAACTTAAAAATCTCAATTCTGTCGAATTTCTTTAAATGACTTGAATCCTTAAATGATGTTAGACTTAATGGTTTACAATGAGTAGGAGTAGCTGACTTCTCGTTGATATTTTTTTTCAAACATACCAACTTGAGCCTTAAAAGAGTTAAAAGAAGATTGTGACCCCAAGACCCTATCCACCTTATAATGATCTTGTTATACAATATATGTTGTAATAAATCTATTCTTTATCCATTTCGCAATCCCAGCGGGAGTGAAAAGCCTTAAGAATAATACCCTCTCTATGTTTTACTCGTACTTTGACCACATTCCAAACGCACTTACACAAATCACAATAGAGGAAGTAGTCGTCGTCATCGTAGTATTCTTTAAGTTTTCATATAAAGTTTTCTACTATAAATAAACAACGAACCATTTGTTGTATGTTCTGTGTTCCAGAAGAAAGGACAGTATAGCGTTTACTTAATTTCCTATTTTGATTATCAGAACCAACAACCGACAGCACTGGCGTCGGCACCAAGGCGAGAGGATGAGAAAAACTTCATTTCGTCCTTCCGCGAACACAAATAGACTTTTCTTGGTGGCGAAGAAGTTTATAGTTTCGGAAAACTTTGATAAGCTTGGTACTCCTTGTAGTTATCCTTTTGCTTTGTTTCGATATAGTTTTTCTTCTCAGCTTCAACTTTGTTGTTAATATCTTATTCATGTGGTTTCCTTGTCCTTTCAGATGAGCAGAGTCTTGAGGAATTTCAACATAACGAAAATCAGCGACTTGGAATTGATTAGCAACTCGTAAGGATACCGAATTTAGTTGTTGTTAGTGCAAAAGGAATTAATTTGCTCACTGGCGTGGATTTTCTTTTGTAGGTCTGATCGATTGGACATCACGTTTCATTTCTTTGGTGTAAAAAGCGATTCGTTAAGGATACGTGAAGCCATTACACGAATGGTAGAGCGCGGACGAATTGGAAACATTACGTTGATTTCGAATTTTCACCTTTTCGACGAGAATCCACCGCTAAAGTTGTTGGTAAGTAGAATATTTTCAATATATTTACTTTGAAAAAGCTTAATTTTATTGATTTAAATTTCATCTTCATGCACACGTGCTATTTCTGGGTTCTTCATAGTTTTGTCAAAAGGTTATTTCAGAAAATGCGCTATTAAGTGAATTAGGGAGTGGTATTTTACCTTGGACATAACATACTCGTTAACCGAAATGTTTGTAGAAATGTACAAAGAACCTTCCAAAGAGATAATCAGGGTATTTTGTTTATCCCTTTGGAAATAGATATAAGGAGTTCAGTTTTCCTAATCATATAGAAATTTGTAGCTGGGATTCAAGGATTAGTTGGAGTATTATTGTCCCCCCTGCTGTGAATATTCAACGAAGATTTTTGTGACGACCAAAGTGACAACCGAAAACTCTCACCGGAGAGCTTCAATAAGATATTATACATGTAATCCGAGAAGGTTTAATTTCCTTTTCCTTACATCACCGTGCGCTCAAGGGGTTATTAGTACCCTTAAAATGTTTGCATCCAGTGCAGGCGGAAGAAAATACCGATGTACGTTTAAATTTAATTTAAATGTCTAAGTGTTACAATAAAGAGCTCGGCAGTGCATTCCATAAATGAGTCGAGCGACTTAGGATTGAATCACGATATTTTAAAGTACCTCCGAAAGTGGGCTTTAGGGTATACTGATAAGCATTCATAGCGATACGGGTGTTACGGTTGAATGTTTGAATGTTTGAAGGGGCGGAATGCTACTAGCGATTAAAATGGAGCACTGGTGATGGAAATGGCGAGACACGAGACATTACGTCGGTGTTCGAGGGTGTCAATTGACTGACTGATATTAGTGTCACCTATGAGTTTTATCTCACGGTTTTGAATCCTATCTAGCAGGTGCAGAGGTATTTTAGGAGCAGCTGACCAGATGTGGGCATTTACTCTAATGAGGCCCGATAAGAGGGGGTGAAATATTTCCTACATCGCTTGAGGAAACCTAGACATTTCGCAGCATTTTTGACGACACCGTCATTCCAACGTAAGTTATCACTGACACACATACCGAGGATGGAAAGTTTTTCGTTTTCGACGAAGCACGTTCCATTCATGGATAATGGCTGCGTATTTAAATTTCGCTTTAACGACATACGACAGCAAGGCTTTTTGAAGCATTAAATTCCATTCTGTTGTTCCTCAATTGGATATGCTGTTAGAATCGAAATTTAAGTTTCATAGTTTCATAGTTTATTTCATATTTAGAACTAATACTTAACATACAAAGTGATCTTATGAATTGTAAAGCTTATACATGGTTGTGACAGAATTAAATAAAAGTAACAATAAATATAATAAAATAAAATAAATAGCATACGTACAAATCTTAAATTTGGTATCTGTAGATACATTAAATACTAGTATGCGAAAAGAAGAAAGAAAAGATACATATTTAGTAATTCAAAAATTTGAAAAAAAAATGAAAAATAAAGAGAAAGTAGGAGAAAAAGAACAGAAAGGAATAGAAAGAAAAAAAAAAGATGAAAGGCCAGACACGGCCTTACTATGAAAAACAGAACTAGCGAGTTGCAATTCAGTTTTAAATTTTCCGATATCACTAATTTTTCTTAAAAAAAGCGGTTGTGAATTCCAAAGTCGAATAACAGCGATGAAAAACCGTTTTTCCGACGTTAAATAAGAAAAGCGCAGAAGTATTAAACAAGCTGATCTAGTTAATGTCGGAAACTGGGATTTTTCATATAGGTACGATGGTTGACGTGCTTTTAAGATATTGGATAGAAATTTTAATGTACGAAACTTACTGAAATTTTCAAAAGTCATATCTTTAGACAGATATGAAACATGCTTACGCCAGGTGGACACATATCGAATAATACTATTAAAAGCGACTTGGAGCTTTCGCTTGCTAGCAGTGTCACAAGTTCCAACGATTTCACATCCGTGTGTGAGTACAGGAATGGCTAGAGATTTTGCAAGTATTATTCTCGTTGTTAACGGTGTAAATTGTCGAGCTGTCCATAGCGTTCGGGGAATACCATAGGTCTTACCGACAGTAGAATTTATGTGGTCGTTCCATGTCAAAGTTCTGTTGAACACGATCCCTAAATTTTTAGCTGCGGACACCATCTTCAAAGCTATGTTGCCTAAATAGGTAGACGGAAAGTACGACAGGTCCAAAACTTTTTTGGAAATCACCAAGCATTTGCATTTATGTGGGTTTAGAGTTAAACCGTTCTTAACCGACCAGCTCAGGATAGGCTCAAGATCCAGGTTAATATTTCGGGAACAATTTTCCAACAACCCAAGAGGACAACTATGGTAGATTGTAGCATCGTCATCATAAATGTGTATCGAAGAGTGTAGTATTTTATTTGGAACCTCGTTAATGTACAGCGTGAAAAGAAGTGGGTCCAAAATTGACCCGGGTTAACGGAAGGAAATCTGTTAAAACGTTATCAATAGATACAGCCAGTTTTCTATCACTAAGGTATGACGAAATAAGTTTCGTTGCAAACCGAGAAAAGTTCAATGAAGCTCGTAGTTTTTTGCAGAGTACGGTATGGTTGACCGTTTCGAAGGCTTTGGAAAAGTCCAATAGGGTCAAGAAGGTGACATTGTCTGCATCTGGCCTAGATCTTATGTCCTCTACCACTCTAGTTAGAGCGGTAGTACAATGGTGCTTGGGACGAAAGCTAGATTGAAATTGATCCAGCAATCGGTACAAATATACACTTAGTTGTTTTTGCGTAAGGCGTTCACAAACTTTTGAGAGAAAAGGCAGAATTGATATAGGCCTGAGCTCATCGATAACTCCATTCTTGGGAATTGGTTAAATTTTTTCCATTTTCCATTGATGAAGAAATATTCCTGTAACTATTACTGTAACTATTACTGTATTCATAAGGTGCGTGATATAAAGCAATAAAAAAGGAATAATGGCTTTAACAAAAATTGGATGTACTTCATCAGCACCAACTGCATTCGATTTAATGGAGAGAAAACTTTCAAGAACATGCAAGTTATTAGCCCCGATGAACTCAAAAGGCGTATGTATGGAGTGCACCGTACTGTAAGCCTGATCACTTTGCTCAGATACGACATTAGAGTGGGGAAGAGAAACATAATTGCGGTTGAGATCACTACCATTTACGGTATGTGGAGAATTTTGGCCTGCCTAATATTGAGAACGACCTTGTTTCTAAGAGATTTATAGAAATTATGGAGTATCTCAATCCGAAAGCGTTTCCAATTCTGATAGGCCCGATCACGTTGATCTATGAGTTGTTGTAATTCTGCAGAAAACCAGGGTTGTGATACATTAATTACCTTTCTTGTTTTGATTGGAACGTTGGGGTTAAAGACTATGTTAGTGTTGAGAAAATCTACTTGCTCGTCTGGTGTAGGCATACAATAAATGGAGTTCCACGGTACTTGACACAATTCTCGTTCTACAGCCGGACCGTTAACATATCTAAAGTCCCTATACTGATACCTTGATTGAACCGGACCAATGTCAGTAAAGAAATTGTACGTAAGGAATACGAGATCATGTTTGGAGAAGGCTGGTGCGGAGAGTTGTTTATAAAGAAGCGCTTTTTTCATATCTGTCACAAAAAACAAATCTAGTAAAGTACTTGATGACCGAGTAAAGTGAGTGGGGTTGGTTTTGTTAGCGGGGTGTAAATCAAATTAGCACATAAGATCTATTAGTCGCTCATCGACCAATAGATTACTATTGAGATCACCGCAGACGATTACATTGGTTGGGCTAATGGAGATTACATCCATCAACTCAAATAAAGGTTAAATTTATATTTGAGTTAAGTCTATATACAGTACCTATAAGAAGACTATTCAAACCGCAATTAAATTCAACAAATAGGTATTCAATAGCGGAATCAGTAGGCAATGAATATTTCCATCTACATGGAATTCCGTCTCGGACGTACATTGCAACACCACCACCGATATCACCATTATACCTATCTGTGCGAAAAAGTTTCTAACCTTTTATAGACTACCTTTGATCATTATTAATTAGATCATTATTAATTCGTGAAAACCAGGTTTCCGATACACAGACTACATCTACTTTGGATTGCTCAAAAATATATCTAAATTCATAAATTTTTGGTGACAAACTTTGTGCATTTATATGCGATATGCTTAAGCCAACGGTATGGGATCGCAAAATATTTATCATCGCACGCAATTTACCGTCACTACCATCACCCAGGGAATCAACTCCTCGGTTATGTGATTGCATTTTGCTTAGGAGGCTGTTGCGAGAAATAAGTGACACAGAATGAAGTTGAAAACAAGCCATTTATTTATTTTTCGTAGGAAGAGGGTAAAGGTAAAAACAGAAAGAAAAGTAAAAAAAATTAGATAATTTTAGGTAGGAAAAAAAGAGATAGATAAAGAGAAAAAAAAGAAAAAAAATTAAATACTTAAATAAAAGAAGATCTGGCAACCCTGCTCATATGTCTATTACTTTTGTGTTTCTTCTCCTTCTACTTAATTAGACTTATGAATTCAGCATCTCTTCGTTCTCCACAGCTAAACTCGGCCCATCGGCACTTTGCTTTGCAAACACTAATCCAAAGCGCGTGAAAATATGTAGAGCGCAGCAGTTTACGGCGTTTGAGGCAGACCGCTTGTTGAAGAAGATAGCGATTATGTGGAGGAAGACTCTCATGCAAATATGTATATATTAATGTTGTTGCTTGAACTAACATCTTGGAGACACAGCTGTTTCTTCTCTTGTTTGCAGTGAAGAGCTATGGGCTTAAAAATGATGTTTCTCTCATAGGAAAATGAGAACGGAAAATCGCTTTTAATGTCGGGACCCTACAGTCGATGGTATGACAGACATGGTTGAAAATTGATTTTAGGTTCACGGCGGGTGAGTGGGGGACACCAAAAAAATCGGCATCAGCTGCTAACTCTTTCCTCTCATAAGCGTTGCATCACTTTTGTAATTTGGTCATTTCTTCTTTTATTGTTTGCGATCCAGTGCACTGCTTCAATTTTCTCGACTCGGTTCCACAGATCATAGAGGGATTTGGTTACCTTTTCAACGTGGGTTTCTAAGTTGTCTTCGATGAGAGCAATACGCTGAAGAAGATCGCTTCGGAGATCACTAATTTCGGCGGAAATACGAGTTACAATATGCTTACTCAAATCACTTAATCGCTTCTCCAATTCCAGGACGGCAATGATATTTGACGTTGCTGCGGAGCTGGCGCCGGCATTAACTCTTTTCCAGGCTGGTGTAGAGTTGGACGTAGGTGTCGAATGTGACTCTTTGGCTATGATGGTTGTGGAAGTTGATCGCATTTTTCCCGCCATAATGATTTGCAAAATGTAAGAGAAAAGTGGGACACATTTTAGAGGCACTAGAATTTAAATTTAATTTTGCTTATTTATTAGGGAAAATATCACAGGTGTCAGCCTCTTTCATTTACAAGCTAGCTCACATTTTAAATTAGTTATACGCGCACTTTTAAGATTTTATGGTCAAAAGAACGTCAGATTTTTGAATGTGTTACGGGCGCGATTTTTAACACGTCTATAAGAATTTCATTCCTTTAACTACATACCTAATGATATCAGGTTTGAAACCGTCGATGACAACTTAAAGTAAATGTTCCGAAGGGTCATTTCTGATCCATTGAGGTAGAGATTCATCGACCCCAAACGTACGCTATTTCCAAAATAGGACCTGATGTTACACTCTCTCAAATGCTTTAGAAATGTCAAGTGCAACTATTTTGCTTTCAGCAGATTGATATAAGCTTTGGTTCCACTTGTCGGTGAGTCATGCTATCAAATCACCAATGGACCTATTGCTACGAAAACCGTACTGCAGGTCATTGAGAAGTTTTTGCGTTTCGAGATATTTCATAGCTGACAGTTTATCAGCGTTTCCATGACCTTGGAGAGAAGGGACGTAAGTGCAATGGGTTGACAGGAGGAGAGAGAAGAAGATTCGCCTTTTTTAGGGACTGGCTGGAGAACCTCATCTGCTGGGAAAGAGTGTTAAAGAATAGGATTTATGAAAAAGCTTAGGCAGTGGTTTTCCCAACATAAAGAAACACCTCTTCAGAAGAAGGGGAGATATACCATCCGGATCGGGCTTTAAAAAACCACACCTAAATCCGTACCAGACCAGTTTTCTCGGATATGCATTTGATCACTTGTTTAACAAATGCTTATATGCATTCTGTTACAAATAGATTGACATGTGAACCCGTAAAATAAGCTTTTATTTACTAATGGTTTTATGTGTGCAATTTACGTATATTATTGCTCAATTTTGTAAGTATAAAGGGTAAGTGTATTCATTGACTTACAGGCATAACTATGGTCCTCACATTCACTGTACACTGGATCTCGAGCACTAAATTAAAGAAATACGGTAACGCTGGACTTACTGTCCCTCTGTGTACTTTATACCATAACCTTTTTTTCAATTCGTACTTAACAAATAGCCCCATCTAGCTGAAAATACCGTTCACATCGGTGTCAATTTGACCTAGAAGTGACCGTCATCGCATAAAACTCCGTATTACCTTGCAATTGGTTTAGACCTCATTTAGAGAAGTCGTCAATCCTTGCACCAACTGAATATTTTTAGGGACTAGGTTAGGCGATTAGGGATTAAGTTCTTTAGAGTCAATACACAATCGTCTACGCACGCCTGTGTACTGACAAATCCGGGTCTTCATGACACTTTGCAAAAAAACTCGTAATTTTTTAAATATTCACAAAAAACTTTTGACAATAGGGTCTAATACCAAAAATAAAAGAATGTCTTCATGGATCAAATTGATCGAGGAAACTGTCTGAGTAGCACCACAAAACCGACACTCATCGACAAATTAAGCATTTTAGAATTTTCGAATTTAAATGAACATTAATTTGCATTCGATTGGGTTATGAGTGTTATAAATCCATGATTGATGAGCTTGGTTAGTTACGATGGAATTTTATTTTGGCCGGATTTTAAACAGAAGTTCCAAAAAGTCAGGATCTTGATCTACATTAAAAAAAAAGCTTAGCCGAAGAGTAAAACCTTAACTTCCTCGGAATTGTCTGTGCTCTGCGCCTTACAGCGGTTATTTTACATTGAGAAATCCGTTTGGCTTCAACTCTGGCGATAATTTCTTCGGCATGCACTGTTCTAATATCATGTAGTTTTAAATTAAATTAAAATTTGTTTAAATTAGTACGCAATCTATCCGTTACACGTCGAATACCAGGTAGCAATTATGAAATCGATTATTCGGTTCATAATATTGATGAACAAGTTGATAAATTTGTGCAACTGAACATAGATTTCGATTTGGTGACATTGTAATGGTGTTAATCTATCCATGATTGATTGTTAATGAAAACAAAAAAGCGTTGACACTTAACTGGGTATACAATTTGAGACACTTGCTCTTGTGCTATTCACAGAATTCAAAGGATAGTGTATATTATTGTATTTTGTGAAAATATAAACCAAGGCAAGGATACATCTGGTTCAGACCATAGGTCTTGGTCTAAATGATTCCAAGTAATCGAATTCTTGCCACATCCAAAACCCGGATCTATCTTATTTCTCATACTTGAACAGCTGTCCACAAACATCCTTTACTTCGGCGGATATCTCAATGGCATTAGTAGATGAAAAGATAGGTAATCTGAAAAGTGAATGTTCCGCTGGACCTTTCCCCATTCCTGGAAAAACTCATATATAATCCCTCTGCATAAAAAAGTCCACAAAGATGAAATCTCAAATACAATACCCAAGCTCTTTGAGAGCATTATTTATGATGCTATGTCTTTTTATTGTAAACCAGTGATTTCAAGAAACCAACATGGATTTCTTAAGGGCAGGTCAACTACCACTAATCTCATTGAATTTGTATGAAGCACTCTATGTGCGTTAGAAGATGGCAAAGAAGTAGATGTAATAACCACCGACTACAGTAAAGCTTTCGATAAAATCTCGTATAAAGTAATTCTTTTAAAATTTTGCGCCCTTGGCTTTCGGTCAGATTTCGTTACGTGGATTACCTCATACTTAAATGATAGACACTACAATGTCCTGTTTAGGTCTACATTATCTAAACCTTTCAAAGCCACCTCGGGTGTTCCCCAAGGAAGTCATCTCGGTCCCCTGTTATTTATATTAACAAGTAATGATGTTGATACCATCGTTAACAATTCTTTTATCTCTATCTATACTAACGACATCAAAATCTTGCGTCACATATTGTCTCCCTCTGACTGTTCTCTGTTGCAAGTTGATCTCAATCGATTTTCCATTTGGAGTCTTCATAATTTTCTTGAGTTAAATGTTAACAAATGTCAGGCTTTAACTTTCACTAGAAAACGTCATACAACTCTTTCTCGTGCATATTTCATCAATAACGAGCCTGTTCCTATTGTGAGCGAAATGTGTGATTTAGGCATTATCTATGATAGCGAACTGAACTTTCGCTCTCACATAGACAGCATTATTAGTAAAGCCAATTCGACTCTTGGCTTCATTAAGCGCTGGTCTAAGGAATTTAACGACCCATATGTGGCTAAAGCAATCTACACCACATTTGTTCAACCCCTCCTCGAGTATGCAAGTCCAGTCTGGTCACCATATTATTCTGCGCAAATTGCACGTATAGAATCGGTACAGCGTAGGTTCCTTCGGCTCGCGTTACGGGGACTTCCTTGGTCTGACCCTTTCAATTTACCCCCCTATCATAATCGACTGAAACTTATTAACTTACAACCCCTCATTACACGTCGAAAAGTTAATACACGTAATCTAAGAACTGTACCTCTCTTCCTAGTTAATTACCACCGACCTAATTACGGATACCATGAACCGTTATCTCGAATGCTTCGTGAAGCAAATAAATTCCAGTCAATCTTTGGCTATCGCCTAAACAAACACTCCCTTAAGATTGCCCTTTATTCCCCGCGCTCTCTACCACAACTCCACAGTTCTAGCCATTAAATTTTTATTAGTTTTATAAGTATTTACCATTTCAATGCTTGTATTAAGCACAATAAAGCTGTCCGGGGTTGACCCGGGCCTAAATTATTCTCTAATTGTATGGTTCCAAATGCAATGATACATGTTCTATGCAGCATGCCTTCCCTCTTTTCTACACTTCTCCTCTTCTTCTGTTGAACCCTTCCACGTGTGTTCTTGCCATCATTTTGGCATAGGATTCTTCACAGATTAGTTACTTCTTCTGTTTGGTGTTCTTCTAAAACTGGCTGTTGGCTTGAAATATGGTATTGATTAGGCCCTTTGAAGAAAAATGCAAGAGTATTCGAAAAATTCTGCTCAGTATTTTACAAGCCCGTCTCCCCTTACTCTATAAGATCGGGTATTGTGACATACATCTTTTTTTTATGAATATACATAGTAAGCAAAGTTTTCTGCCAATTTCAAACGAATTATTCATGCTTATAAAGTGAAGCCTTAGCTGTCATATCGTGCTCAGGTTACGAGTATGACACTCAGATACTTTAGAATCAAAATATTCTTTTAAACATGACATGACCTGAAAAGGGGTATTTTAGAGAATGGGTGGGTAAGGTGCAATGCATGGGTAATCAAATGTGGTATATTATAACAGATTACTCGGAAAATGCCCTTAAATGAAACAAGTGAACGAATTGCAATCACTTTGTGTTTCACATCATAACAGATATTTTTAAATTAATTAATTAAAATGTGAATGTAAAGGATGTTTATCTTAGGGGTATACAAATTCAATATGAAATAAAATACCTGAAACTAATGTTAATGTCTATCATATTATCTTCATTTATGCGCATATGCGCGCCACGGCTAGCTCGAATGAAGCGCAATCGTGAAGTTCAACTTTCGACGGCTTTATCAAGCAACTGGGGCCGTATATCAGCAATAACGCTGCGAATGTTGACTTCCAAATCGTCCAACGTCTCTAGTTTATCGGCATGGATGGCGTAGTGCGCCGTCTTGTTGAAACCAAAACTCTGTCACGTCAATGCTATTCAACTGAGGAATGAAGATGTCAGAAATCATGTTTCTATAGCGCTCTCCATTGACGGTAACATTCTGGCCGGCATCGTCCTTAAAGAAATATGGGCCGATGATTCCACCAGCCCATACTAGTAACCTCCTTGTGAATGAAAAATTTTTTTTTTAAATGTTTTTTTTATTTTAGTTAAAATAGTCCCCTTTTAGTTTAATACACTTATTCCAGCGATTCTCCAACTTCTTGATCCCGTCCGAAAAGTAATTTTCCGGAAGGTCTGCAAAATACTCCTCCGTGGCGTCGATGACTTCCTCGCGTGAGCTGAATTTTTTATTGTTGAGCCATCTTTGTGGTATCTGCTAGCTGGCGCACCTTCACTTTCCGGTCAGCCAAAACCATTTCATGTATTTTTTTGACATTGTCCTTCGTAACCGCATCGGAGGGCCTGCCGCTGCGGACTTGATCGGTAGTGGAGTTGCGGCCACCACGAAACTCTCGAAACCAATATTTGACGGTGTAATCTGACGGAGGATTAGCCCCATAATATTTATCCAACTTTCCTTTTGTTTCCTTCGCCGTTTTGCCTCTCAAAAAATAATGTTTTATGAGAGAACGAAAATCGTTTTTGTCCATACTTAACATGATGCCAAACACGTCTACAACAAACAGTAAAAGGGTATCCATAACCCCTTAGGCGCTCGTAAATTATAAAAAAAAAAAAAGCTGTCAAAACAAAACTAAAGACAGTATCGCACTGAAATTTGGTATGTCTGCCTAAATATGAATGGACTTCAAGGCACCATAATCTTTTTTGCAGTAGCATTCTGGCCGTCAAGGATGTTACTTTTTCCTCCACCTAATCAAACACACCAAACAGTGAATTTAAATGGTTGTAAGTGCATCTCGACAAAGCCTTCTGGGTTTTATCCACTCCAAATTCCGCAATTTTGCTTGTTTACATTTCCATTTTACCAAAACTGGGCCTCATTATAGAGCAAAATTTTGTGTTGGAAATGAGGATCAAGCTGAATCATATTTTCGGCCCATTCACCGAACCTACGACGCGTATAATGGTCACGCGGTTTCAACTCTTGCATAAGCTGGATTATATAAGCTTTTAAGCCAAGATCTTTCGGTAAAATCTTCCACAAAGGGGATGGGCACAATGGCGAATCGGCTCATTCGGATACTTCTCAACACTGCGCTCCACTACGGCAATAACTCCTTCTGTTGGCACTGTTTGTCGTCTTTGGGGATGTGTATTATCCTACATAGTGTATGTGGTGCGAAAACAATTCGTCGTGTTCCAAATAACTTGCTGAGATAGACGATTATGTCGATCGTAAAATGGACGTAACGCACGATATGTTTGGCGAACCGAATCATGGTTTTCAAAATAAGTTTGCACAATTTGCAAGCCTTTTTCTGCCATTAACTTAAAATGGCAAAACGTATTAACTAGAAATCAACTTTCAACTGTCAAATTGACAATCTATAGAAACAGTGTTGCCAGTTTAAAAACCAAACCTCTAAAAAAACACCCTTTATTTATAAAAAAAACAAACAGAAATTTAAAATAAGTAAAAGGATTATTGTATATTATAGTTTCTTAAATACAAAAAATATTTAATATTACCTATATTTAACCTACTCATATAAATATGTATGTAAGAAGTAGTGTCATTGTAGACAGCTGGCAACCCTCAAGTTGTAAGAAGAAGAGTGGTGGCAGCAGAATAGGAACAAAGAAACCGGTTGTAGGTAGTTTGGAAAGTGCGACAGTTCTCAATACCAAATCAAAGTTGTTCCCACATATTCATTCAGTCGCGAACATTCAAGCTGCAAAGTTGTTCAGCCGTCATCAGCCGTATTTTTTCTAATTTTAATTTTAATAAAGTACATGTGTATGTTTTTAATATAACCAGGGTGTGTTATTTTTACATTTTTTATGTATAGCGTTTTTTCCTTTTTTTTTTAACTATTGGTCATCAATTGAACTTTTATTGAAAAAACACATGATATTTTCTGTGGGTGGAGGCATCATGAAAATTTTCCATCTCATCACTTCATCAAGCGAAGCTGTCAAAACAGCTGAAGTCGTCTTCCTTCACCTACGGTTACTTAGGTGTCATTTCGAGTTTGGGCTGTGTAGAAGGCGCTTCTTTGTTTTTATTTCCCGTAACTATGAAGCCTGCTTCTGTAAATAGATGTTTATCGAACGGATAAAATCCATTGCATTTAAATCCATTTACGGAAATATGGTCCGTTTGTACGTTTAAGCCTTCGAGAAAAATCCTACCTTCTTTCCGTCCATGTTCACGATTATCTCATCGTTATAATAAACTTTTAATGGACCCATTAATGTCTTATCTAACGGCTGAATTTTATGGGTTGAATGTAGTGGTAATGATATGATTACTACTCCGATATCCCTTGCAAATTTCATAACACTTCAATACTTCGGGTATAGCAGTTGTGACCATCCAAAATAAGGAGAACTGGGTCTTCTCTTGACGGTTTTATTACACATAAGACGGAAAGTGGTTGGACTAATCTGGAAACATGGTAACTTGAATCCATTTTGATATATATGCAATCAACCAATTTGCTAAAAACTAGCTGTTCAATGGTTTATTCACTTCTAGCTATTCGGTGCAGCGTCGTATGCGGGACTAAAAATGTTTTATTTACGAGTAATATGCTCGTATCTCTATCACTAACAGCTTTAATGGCTTTCTGCATATCAGACCTTGTGTCGTCTTATGTGGTACACTATATCAGATTCGTCGGTCTCAACTGCACCACATTAAAGGATTGTTTAAATATTTGAAAACCAAAAACTTACCTCAACATTAAGAATTTCACTTTCGTGTAATGAGACTTAAATGGCATTATTGTAATCAAAACTATTTAACTAATCTTAGCCGTTCACATAAAAAAACAAGCTTTTTCCATTTGTACATAAAAAGTCAACCTATCGCCTGGCCGAGTTAAATAAAACTGTGCAAGCAATTGAAAGATTTCAGGCAGGACGAAATATGTTATGCATTTTTCTTCTGATTACACGACTATTAACTGGTTACATTTTGCAAGAAAAGGCAAGAAATCCGAATTACTACGGTATTAGCAACCTACACCACAATATCCGATTATACTCTATATTAAGAAATGGACCTTACCGCAACCCTTCTAGCATGGACTAAGTACAGCGGAATTAGCGAAACCGTTAAAGCGCGTCTTGAGGAAGATTACTCACATTGCAAATGAGGGAACAACTAAACCGGTAGCTAGAAGAAGTACACATACAATAGCAGTAGAAGCATTGTATTGGAAATTAGAATAGGTACCCTAACAATCTATGTTGAGCATTATAAAAATTGCAACGACAAAGCACATGTGAACGAGCAACGAAGAAAAAACTTGGAAGAAATTCAGTCGCCGAAACAGATGGCGCACATGCAAAGACACCTGTTATGGAAAGAGTACTTTAACGGATGTCTAAACTAGGATTTCCCGCGTAGTTCCATTTCCTCAGCTGTCGCGTACAAAGAGGAAACGATGACTTTTATATAAGCCTAAGTAAGCAAAACAGTTGGAAGGATGAACCGACGTCGTGCATTCGGATCATATACAATTAGAAGTCTTGGGTTTAAATTGCTCGCAATTTAATCCAATAAATGGGTGGAATTCGAAGAAATGAGTGACTGAATGAGAGAGCTTTCTTTTTCAACTGTATATGTAGGTAGTTGCGCCTGAAATTTCTAAATCATTTGAAAGAGTTTGATATCAGGTCACTTTTTCGAAATGGCGTGCATTTGAGGTCGATAAATCTCTTCCTCAATGGATCAGAACTGACCCTTCAGAACGTTTACTTCAAGTTGACGTCAACGGTTCCAAGTCTGATACCCACAGAATAATTGCTGGTACGCCCCAGGGCTTCGTTCTGCCCCCGATACTCTTTTAAATTTTCATCTCTTGTCTGCTACTTCTAATCCAATATATTCTTTTGCTAACTACACTAATCTCGACTTCTCATATTCATTCCCGGACTCACGTCCCTGCTCTTCGGCTGTAGAAGGGGAACGGCAGCGTTTGTGAACTTTCTTAAATTTTGATATTAACAGCATAACTAATTGGGGAACTATAGACAAGGCAGAATTTAATACTTTCAAAACTCAAAGCAAAGTCGCAATGCAATGAAGTCCATTAAAGAAAGCCAAAGTTGTAAGCACGAGATCAAAACGAATACAGAATAATGCGCTGTAAGCAAAGGAGCGTAACGTACTGCAGTATTGCATGCTGTGCCTATGCGTCACTGCTTGACAAGGGTGGCATCTCTATCTGTTTCACTCACACTCACGAAATGGCGTGTTTTTCCGTCTCAACCACGGCGTCACTGTCTGTCTCGTTCGCAGTTGGTACTCATTTTAACTTATTAAAAAGAATTAACTATGAATCGGGTTTCTTTAACAAAATATTTTTGTCCTCAATTAAGCGTTAGTCTAGCAAGTGTCATACCATTTTGGAATCTAGACTAAATACGCCATCTTTTAAACTTACTTGCCAAAATGGCACAGTACATTTTTTTGTCAGTACCGTAAGTTCAAGTTGGGTGATATACGAGTAATTATCTTTCAATTTTGGACCGTAATTTACAGAACAGTTACCCAGGGTTACGCGACAACAAAAAAATCTAAGAAAAATAAAGATTTGAGGTCACAGTACTTGAAAGATCGTCACAGGGTGTCAGATTTCTCGATTTTTTTGAGTTCCAATGATTTTTTTTATAATTTTGTGATAACCGAAACCACTTATCACCCGTTTCCGGCTTGACGTTGGTTTTTGGGACACCCTGTATATATAGATTTTTTAGTCGTAAATAATCGTCCAAATCAGTCAAAAATTCAAAGGTTACTGAAAAAATTTCAAGAAACTGGATCTGTCGGGGATCGAAGAAGATCTGGTAGACCAAAAATTGGACGCCCTACTGAGAACATTGAAACAGCTGTTACTCTCATTGGTGAGCGCTATAGACAAATAACTGAAGATTTTTTGTGGCCTCAAATCGAAGAAAAAGACACGGACGATCTTTATTTTCAGCAGGATGAAGCAACGAGTTATACAACACGTGCAAACATTGATCTATTGCTGTCTGAGTTTCCATGGCGATTAATTTCGCCTGACGGTTACATATGCTAGTCACATAGATCATGCGATTTAACACCATTAGATTACTTTCTTTGGTGGTTTTTAAAAAGTAGAAGATAAATGTATAAGCCAACAGCTATCGCACAACTGAAAAACAACATTCGAACCGAAATTGCGATAATGTGTGAGCGAGTCCTTGAAAATTTTCGTGTTCGTTTGAGAGTCTGTAAACGTGCTCGTGGTCGACATTTAAATGACGTTATTTTTCACACAAAATTATTAAAATAAAAAAAAATCTAGACGCAACTTTTGAACGACCCTTTATTAGCATAAATAACGAAGTGATATCCATTCAGGCTACTCCTAACAATTGTATGACCAGGCTAGAAGAAAGGCGGTTACGAGTGAGCCAAATATCTGCATTGTCGTTTTTCCGAAGACGCAAACCCAACTCCTGACATCTTTTTAGAAGGAGCCATCATACCAAAGTTCAAAAACTTTAAATACTTACGGTATGCAGTTAACCACCAAGGAGAATTCGATGCCAATGTTCCACATGTAGTCTGCGTTGGGCGGTTTGCATCGGCCGAAAACTGCCGTATTTTGGGGAACTGATTGACTATAGTCGTTTATCCAGCAATAACATACACATCGCAATGTTGGACGGTGTACAAGAAATACAAAGGACAGGTTAAACATACATAAGGACATACAGCGACAGAAATGAAAATGTTAAGAATGTTAGCGGGTGTAGCGGGTGTTGTAGTGTTTTAATAAAATGCTTATGTTAGAAGTTTGCTGATTCCTCTTTATTCACTCAGATCTGAGATGCAATTGCTATTATTTGCTACGCTGTGTCATTCGTCATATAATCGAATATCTGAAGAGAGAACATACTTGCATGTATAAATAGGGTGTAACCTACGCTTTCTTACAGGTGTCACAAAACGTGATCTAATAAGAAGTACGCGTATTTGCTGCAGTCTGCAGAACATTAAGAAGCAGGTAGTGGATGAATTACAGGCTAACCAAATTAGCTGATTTTGCTCTTGTTCAACGAAGGCCGTGGGCAAAAAGGCTGAATGATAATTGATTCACGCGATTGCATAAACATCATCAAATTATCAGACGCGCTAATAAAGTGATCTAAAATAGAGCGGCCTGCAAAACGATTACAAGGTCCGCAAATCCGTAAATTTAACTAATACAGATTGGCGGGTAAAAAATGTAGCATTAGATGTATTTATACGCGTAACATATTTCAAGGGTTAATAAAAAAAGAGTACTCGTAAAATATACTTCCGATTAAATCCTCATAGTCCATAACAACATTGAAACTTCAGTCCAGGTTATAAACTCAAGAGCGATTTAAATTTTGTTAGATTGCTTAAACTGGAAGTTCGCTTAAATAAATCTTCCTCCGAGTGGTGGAAGTTTGTTCTTCTTACCTCGTTGCAAGAAGAATTCCATCAAGTCGACAGATGACGGACTATTGTATGTTATACCTTCACGAATTACCAGTGCAGGAGGATCGGTTATTGTTTTATTCTTTCCTTTCTTTCCAGTCAGAACTGTGATCGATGACCAAGACCTACCAACGGAGCTGCCCAAATCGAGTAGTTTAAAAAAAAAATAATATTAATAGCAGAAGCCGTGTCAACTGTCAGATTGTATGCAACCGAACAATGTTACAAGACATTTTTTCTCAAATTTTTCTTTTATTTTTCTACATAGTCTCCTTGTAACTCTACACACTTCTCCCAGCGATGCTCCCATCTCTCTAACCCGTCCTAATAGTACTTGGATTTTTCTCTGCAAAATAATTGTTCACGAAGGTGATTGCCTCCTTATTTGACGAAAATCTCTGTCCTCCGAGCGCAGTTTTTAGATGAGGGAACAAAGAGGATTTTCTTTTTCTGTAAATGTGGCTATTTTCCGCAATTTCTGCTTTCAGCTTGGCAAGTAATGATGCGTAGTATGCTCCTTTAATGGTTTTTCCTCTTTGAAGATAATCGAATAAGATAACTCCTTTACTATCCCAAAAAACTGTCGCCATCACTTTCGCAGCCGAAAAAGCAGTTTTTGCTTCTTTTGGAGTTGGCTCGCCCTTTGCGAGCTGGTGTATATAAGTTTTATCTACAGTAATTAATCGGCGCCAAAACTCGGATTTATTGCGCCTTAACTGCGCCAACAGAGCGTTGGAAATGTTCACTCGAACACGTTTTTGGTCTAACGTAAGCAAACGCGTCACCCAACGCGCGGACAGCTTTCTCATGCCTAAATCTTGATTTAGTATGTAACAAACACGTTCTTTGGATATTTTCATAACCTCTACTATCTCTCTCACTTTAATTCGGCGGTCGCCTAACACCATTTGGTGAACTTTAGCAATGTTATCGTCAGTGGTTGCAGTTTTTTTACGTCCCGAACTTTCATCATCTCCCAAGTTCTTACGGCCACGTTTAAATTCAGCTGCCCAAAATTTCACTGTGGTAAATGATGGTGCAGAGTCCCCATACACAGAGTTCAACTCATTTCTGATTTGCGTAGGCGTATTGCCTTTCAAAATAACAGCTCGTTACTCAATTTTTTCCATTTTCAAAAAAAAAACACTCACATCGACTCACTCAAACGACTGTCAATTAAAAATTGAGCGTCCAAAATGACTGAAACTTCGATAAGTAACTGTCAAAAGATGCACAACTAGCATTCACTAGCTTTTATTGACAAATGCCGCTATCTTTATGTTACAGTCGGAAACTTTTCAGACAACCCTCGTACTAGAGATTTTTTAAAGAACTTGGCACTCAAGAGGGTATCACTACTCTTAAAATGCCGGAGCACGTGTTAAGTTTTTCGGAAAATTGGATAGAGAGAGAGAGAAAGATGTTTGGGCTCAGTGGTTATTTCGCTCCATGGGTATCATCCAACATTTAATGGGGAGACTAAATTACTATTGTAAATAGGACTTGATGTTATATTTTGGTAACCACTCATCTCACAAGATTTTAGTTGCCTGAAAAAAAGTCTTTCGGTCACGGCTGGTATTGAACCCCGAACTGTCCGATTGAGAAGCCAATACACTACCACTTGAGAAACGGCCACCCACTTCACTTGAGTTTAAACATTTCTTGTCATTTACTATCTTGGAGATGCCATATTAATTCTACTAAGGCACACTTTTGCATGTGCATCGTTACCTAGATTTCATAAAAGCCTTGAGGAGTCTGATGAACTTCTGTACACCTTTTTATATAGAATTCTAGTACGCTGTACGCTGTATACGCCACTTCAGTGCATTCATGCAATGTCGTTATGCACTCGCAGATATCATCATATGCATTATATGCCTGCTTGCTTTGCTAAGAACCCCAACGAGAAAGATTCATATCTTTCTTTCGAGATGTACCCAGCGGTGGTCAGACTTTCGATCATTTTCAAAATATAAGTGCGTACTTTGACATTCGAAAGAATTACTAGGCAAAGTAAAAATAAATGGAATACTATGGTGTACAATCACCATCGAACGTAATGCTCCACTAGAGAATGGTAGGGGCGGAGCCGTAATGCATATGCGTGGGAGATATTTATGTTATATCCTTTTATGTACTTAGACAAGCCAGTACGCAATATTGATACATGGTAAGCTTATCCACCACTTCGTTTTTATCAGAAGCTGAGTCTTCTACTTCATCTGTATTTATTTTTCTCAAATATGCGCCCGTATATTATGAAATATCGCTCGCTAAGAATGTACTTAGCGTTAGTTGAATACGCATCCAGCAGAATGTGATGATGCGATTTTATCCACTACTTTAAAACAGCACCGTAAAATAAATACTCACTTATTAAAACTTAATGACCTAATTGGATACTCAACCATTAAATTCACGTAGTCCTTTATTATGTCATTTTCATATTCATTTAAACAACCTTCACCGCAGATCCTTATTCCATTGAGTTCTCATTTTAATTTGTTTGCTTTCATTCAATACGAGTAGTTGTCAATAATACTGAATTTTTAATACATTTGTCTGCCACTCAATTGCAGGATACTGTTGTTAACCAAAAATCACCGATACGTGAAGACAGCGAGTTTATAATATCATGTGTAGCCCAAGGATCATCCCGTATCGAATTCCAATGGTACAAGGATGGTGCCGTTGTAAATGCATCCAGAGCTACAAGGTGAGTGTTTTCGTATTAAGTCTTATATAAATTATTTAATATTCCGAGAGTTGGAAAGAAAATTAATAAATTCATGATTGTTATGCAAGTAAAGCATACTAATACGAGTACAATGTCGCATTTTAAATTCGGTTGAATGTAAAAAAAACAAAAGCAAGCAAATTTAACAACACGGTTATGTTAAATCCTAAAAACTTAGAAGAAAAAGCTAGCAAGTTGAGATATTTACCAAAAGCAATTTAAAACTTGCGGAAATTCAAAAGATACTGGAAAAAATTAAAATTGGTAATAGTGTAGACCTATTTTCTCGTATGTAACATATACATCAATACATCTCGCGGTCGAGTTTTTGATACAAAAGCCAAACAAGTTATCCAAATACAATAAAAAGTTGCAATTAAAAGCTACAGTTTTGGTTTTTTTTTTCATGGTTTTAAATTACTATGAGACAATTTGTTATTTCTTAAAAGCATTGTTTACGTTGCTTCGTTGATCGTATAGATCAACTGAACACACTTATGTTGGGTCACAATTATTATTTTCAACCAAATGGTTGAACATTGGCTAATAGGTCCTTACTTATGCCCAACATGAAGCGTTGTACGTTGTCTGTGGCCTCCCATCATATTAATAGAATCGGGATTTAGTTTCGTCCAGTGTAACCGCACTGCACCAACTGCGCAGCAAGATATCTGGCAATCAAACTAGACGATAATTTGTCGCACACAAATAAGAGCAGATAAACTTGTATAGGGAAACGAATAATAATCTCCTTAAGTAGCTATCCGGGAAAATTAAAGAAATCAAAGAAATCAATATCAAAAGAGACCAACAAGTCATGTACATGCAACCAAAAATCAGCACACTGGAACAACAGCTACTCAAAAACAATATTGGAATAAAGAACAATGTATGTACATATACTACCAACTATTAACGAAAATCTGACAGAAATTGTACAAGCTATTAGAAAAGCGATCAACTGCGTAATAAACACGGCCGACGTTGCCGACATTTATCGGATAAAAAAAATACATAAAAGTCATAAATTATTGTTTCGTTTGCGAGTTATGCACGCAAAGCTGATGCAATTAACAATTTGGTTATGGATTAAATGTATAATTTGCATAGAGATATGATACATTACCTACGAGGGGCGTTCAAACTATTCTCGGTATCGGGGTGAAGCTGTGGTTGTATATATAAATTGACTTATTTATCAAGTAATACTATTATTTTAGTGCATTCATGTAAAATTCCATATAAATGTGATTATTAATTCGCGTTTTATCTCCAGTTAAACAGAATCATAATGGCAACTGAGACGATGATGGTGAAAATTGAGCATCGCGCTGTAATTAAATTTCTCACTAAGCAAGGAAAAAGTCAAAAAACTATTCATGAAGAGATGGTGGCTGTTTACCAGGGTTCCGCACCTTCATTATCAACTGTGCAAAAGTGGTCAAGTGAGTTCACGAGAGGCAGAGAGAGCATTGAGGACGACCTCCGCTCCGGCGCCCCGGCTACTGCTTGTACGGGAGAAAGCATCAAAGAAGTCGAAAAACTTGTTCTTGAGGATGCCCGAATAAAGGTGAAAATGATGGCAGAGATCACCAAGCTTTCAATTGGTACCATTCACACCATTCTTCATGACCATCTTAACCTTTCAAAGGTCAGTGCAAGGTGGGTGCCACGAATGCTCACAGCGCCTCAGAAAAAAGTGAGAATCGCATGCTGTAGAGAGCTTTTGGAGATGTGTAGTGAGAACGCGGACGGTGTTATAGATCGGATTGTTACTGGGGACGAAACATGGGTCCACCACTATGACCCTGAAAGCAAACAAGAGTCCATGCAGTGGCATAAAAAAGGAACAGACCCCCCGAAGGAGTTCAAAGTCACTCCGTCTGCCGGGAAGCTCATGGCCACAGTTTTTTGGGACTCAAAGGGAATCTTGCTCATTGAGTACAAAAAAAAAGGTGAAGCCATCAACGCCACATCATACGCTTCCACTTTGCATAATTTGCGGGAGGAAATTAAAAAGAAAAGACGGGGTAAACTCGCAGCGGGTGTGTTGCTTCTTCATGACAACGCTCCTGTTCACACGGCGCGAGTTTCCAAGGCTGCTGCGCGAGATTGTGGTTTCGAAGAAATCCAACACCCACCCTATAATCCAGACCTTGCCCCTAGTGATTATTTCCTGTTTCCGGATTTGAAAAAATGTCTTCGTGGAAAAAGATTTTCGGATGATGAAGAACTCAGGTCAGTATTTTGCAGAGAAAGAGGAAATTTATTTTTTTGAGGGTTTAAAAAAGCTTGTCTCAAGATGTAACAAATGCATTGATGTTAGGGAAGATTATATTGAAAAATAAAAGCAATTTAAATTGAATTCGCATTTTCCTTCATATCGATACCGAGAATATATTGAACACCCCTCGTATGTGATAACATATACGAGTATATCCATTGACGATTCAGAAATTTGCCGATCAAAAAAAATTCAGTATTGTGTAACTCACTTGATAAAATGTATGACAATTGTGAATAAATTGTCTGCTGTGAATGAGACATGATATTTGACAATTTCATTTATGTTTTGTGGTCTTTTTCGCTATTTAATTAAAAGAATAAAATAAAAATGAGTTCAGTGGAATTGTGGTTTGACGGTTATGAACAGTCTTCAGTTTTTTTGGAAACTCTTAGAAGAAGATGGCAGTTAAGGGATGTTTCCAATCCTCTAGAATTAGGGGAAAGTATGTAAGTACATACGTAACTCCGCAATCGAAATTGGTTCTTATGGGTAATCCTTTTCAGTTTTGTTAAAAATTTTAGGTTATCAAAACCAACGTTTGCCTATTTGTTCGTGAAATAAAGGAAAAGTTAAAGCCAGCAATTAGAACTACATACTCGTAGATGCCAAACGTCATAAAACTAGCCACAGCATTGCGGTTATGTGCTCATGGGCCATACCAAATCAGCGTTGGGAATGAGCATTCCATAGGTCTGGCTCAGTCTACTGTGTCTCTAGTTTTAATTACTCCAATACTGAGAAAATATGGACAAAAACATATTTTTTCGAAAGAAGTGGAATACCGGGGGTAATACGCTGTGTGGATAGGACGCATATCAAAATTGCATCACCTAAAAAACAACTGCAACAAGCGTACTGCAATAGGAAGGGATTTTATAGTATAAATGCCACGATATTTTAAGTTATCTCTTAAAATAGAAACTTTCAGTGGTTTAATATTAACTTATGTTCTCAAGTATGTGATGATGCGATGAAAATCCGTTTTTTCAGCGCAAAATATCCCGGTTCGACACATGATGCCAATGTTTTTAGCATGTCTTCCCTCAAAATGAAGATGCAACAAGAGTACCAAAATGGAGAAAGGAACACTTGGTTATTAGTTACACAATCATGTTATTAACTTAATACATATGTACTTATTTTTATGCACTATCTATTAGGTGATGGCGTATATGCTCTAAAGCCATATTTGATGACACTATTCCTGAACCCTGACCCAGCTTCACAGGAAAGTGCGTTTAATAAGAAACACACCAAAGCAAGGAACATTGACGAACGGACTATAGGTGTTCTAAAAAACAGGTTTAGATGTCTGCTAAGAGCACGTGTGTTGCATTACAGGCCAAAAAAGGCTGCTAAAATTGCAAGTATTTGTGTAAACTTTAATGTCCCTGCGCCAGAAGAGTACGTTGAAGAACAGAGTAATATTGATGATGAAGCCAGCAATAGTACTTCTGCGGATTTAAGTTATCTTTCGGAAAGTAAAGTAGCGATTCAAATTAGAAACCGAATTCTTAGAACTCTGTAGATTAAAAAATAGATATCTTTACTTCGAACAATTTCATTTAATTCACATTTATATTACATTTGTGTTGGTATTTAATAAAATAAAACTAATCATACTTCATAAAAAACTTAATTTTAAGGACTGAAACGAATATAATTTGGAAACTTCAAAGTAAAAAAGAAAAATATTTTCATAATTCATGTAAATTTTTTGTGTTTGCTTTATAACCCTGTTTTTATTAAATTCATTCACAATTACAAAAAATAAAAAAAATTATTTGGGTGAGGAAAGAATTCAACTTCTTTCGAATGTCCTTCATAAGTTTGGTGACAGTTACATCTGTGATCTTTTTGGACGCTCTTTTCCATTTAGCACTAAAATCTTTTACGTCCTTTGCACACTGCTCACTTTTCCTCAATTTAGCTTTGACCAAAGCTAAATACCTTTCAATGGGACGGCACTGTGGAACATTGGGTGGATTCATGTCTTTTGGGACAAAGTCCACATTTTTAGCAACAAGAAAGCTCAATGTCGCATGAGCATAGTGAGCTGAAGCTAAATCTCGCCAAAATAATGTCGAACCCTCGTGTTTGTTTAAGAAAGGAATCAACCGTTTTTTAGGCACTCCTTAATGTACACTTCTCCGTTAATTGTTCCCGTTGTAATAAACGATGAGCTTCTGTGTCCACATTGGCAAATGGCCTGCCAAACGAAATATTTTGACCCGAATTTTTCCATCCCAATCGATGTTGTTGATTGCGGAAGAATCTCAGCTTCAAACGAGTTGTAAAACTGCGCACCTGGAAGAGTAGTAAAGTCGGCTTTGACATAAGTTTCGTCATCCAAAACCAGGCACACTACCTTGTTGCCGATCAACCGTATAACTTTCGGGCTCGTGTTTTTATGACTTTTTCTCGCTTTTCAGTAACTTTTGGAATTTTTTGTTTTTCTTGTGTTTTTAGACCGTTGCGTTTTTTAGATCTTTGTACCATTGTTTGGTTGGTATTACATTTCGGAGCAATATCTCTGGATGACATAGTCCGGTTTTTTACGATGGTAGCCAATATTTTTCTGTCCAAATTTGTCTCATGTGCTCCATTTTAGATCCACTTTTCTGTTTTCGCTTAACTGTCTATATCTCCAAATATCGTTTAATAACAGAATCCACTGTACTGCGTGCTATGTTTCAATTTTTTGCTATGGAATGGTTTGGATGCGAAGTATTTTCGAGCCATTTGTCGATGATCTTTTTACGGCGTTCCTCTTGACTCATATTTTAAAAATATTTTAAGCCGCACCGAACTAAAACTAGAGAATATACAGGCTAATTTGGGTACAAAATGGGATTGCAATTTTTACGCATTGGAAGTATAGCCCGTATTAAAGTTTACCGATTTTTTTCGTTTCAGTCCTTATACAGGTACAATACAACAGTAAATAAAATTAAATAAATATTTCACTAAAATTCCATAAGGCCTTGTTTTTGCTTTTGAAGTTCCAGCATTTGAATTTTCAGCTCTAATTTGGCTTTTCTGTCCAGTCTTTTGTTTTATTTATTCTCTATACGCCTTCAATTTTTCTTTTTTTAATTTTATTATTTCGTCTCTTTGTTGGACATTTTTCTTACCATAATGTTCCATATTTCTCATGTTTTTTTTTATGTAGTTATGAGGCTCGTCATGTGTTCGTAAAAATTTTTTGGGCAATAGTTTGCTCTTCCGAAAGATTTTTCCGTTCTACCATTGCATTCATATTTCTTGGTGCAACTGTTCTTTTTTTTTTTGCTGTTGTCCTTCTACTGATAGTATTGTGGGGTTCGTATCGTACACGGTATTAATGCTGACATCATGATCTTGGTCTTCACAGCCAAATTCCAAGTCCAGGGGGATTTATACAGTATTCATTTCCATCAATTGAATGACAGCTTCCTCTGTATCACTGAAATGATGCAAACGATTGGGGCCACCTCCTGTTGCAGTAACTTCTCTTTTATTTTACATTTCAGATCGACCCATACCTAGATAATTTTGATTAGTATTCAGAAAGGATATTTTGTTTACATTTTATACCCTTTGTCATTTTTGCCAATCCCGCTGTGAAGGACCTAAACTGTTCAGCTCCAATGAAAAACTTTCGCACTTTTGCTGCAAAATGCTTTTTGAGCAAACTCCTTTTGCGATGTTTTCGTTTTCCACCATCAGTAGAACCAATCATTCTAATTGATTTTTATCGCTAACTACTTTTTCCCTAGAACCATAAATGTTTTTTGTTATAAATACATTAAAATATTACAAATGCTTACATTTTCCTTTATAGCAGCTTGCTCTATCGTTCTCAAAAATGCGATTGACTAAAATATTTATATTTATCAACAAAATTGATTTCAATTGACACTCACAATACCACTTTGGCTCCATTCACAATCGACAAATTGACAACGATCAATCGTTCATTGACAATTGACAATCGCAACACCAACGAGCCAAATTTTTTGATTAGTATCGTTTATTGTTTATTTTTTGACAATCGCAAAAATAGGGGTGATTGAGATTTATGAATGAATCGCCGATACAAAGTAAGAATATACTTAATTATATACTAATAATTTGCAAACAGGGCTTAAATTAATATCACAGCAATCAGCAATCATAGGCCGCGATGTACACAACCATTTTAAGGGTACTCAAATCCCTTGAGCGCGCGTTAATTAAAAAAACAACATGGAAAAAAAGGAACAAAAAAATGTTTTACTAAAAAAACATTTAAACATATAAATGAATAAATGAATAAACTAATAAACACTTGCTATGTATAGCAGATTTATATGGGAAAGTTCAGTGAAAATTCTTGCGAGTAAGGCAGAGAATGGTGAATCAATCCACATAAGCTCTGTCAGCGATATCAATATAATGACTACAAGGGCGGCGCAAAAGTTATTTTTTTTGTGAATGAAAAACTTTGGTTCTGCTTTTGGATTATACTTACTTGATGTCTTAAATGTTGCCTGTTAAGTCGAGAAAATGATATCGGCTAAGTGGCCGCCGCCAGAATTGATGACCATCCGGGCCCGATTTGTGGCATTTTCCTTCACTCAACTTCTGGCTATAGGTCCTCGCATTTTTGACGGATATTCTCCTTGAGGGCTTCAAGAGTCCGAGGCTTATTGATATAGACTCCTGACTTCAAAAAGCCCCACGAAAATAAGTCTAGAACGGTTAAATCAGGCGCTCTTGCCCGCCAGTGCAAATCGCCAAAACAAGAGATTAGGCGAACCGAAAATGCGGCCCTCAGAATTTCAGTTATGGCTCGTGCAGTAGGCGCAATTGCTCCGTCCTGTTAGAACCACATGTTCTCCAGTCCCATTTCATCAAATTGAGGAAGGAAAAAGTCGCTGAACATGGCTCTGTACCGCTCGCCATCCATAGTAGACCAGCATCTCGTGTTGTTCCATACTCTTCTAAACGAGTAGCTAAACGTCGTAGTTTTTATCGAAATTCACTCTGCGCCAACACCACCGACGAATTATTCAGCAAAAAAATCGTAACAATTAATCTACGTTCTTTAGGAGTATAGCGATTTGTGTCTGGTTGATGTATATTTCGTATCTGTTTATTTCCCAAATGTCAAAGTAGAATTGATATTTGCCGCCATTTGCAAAAATTATAGCATCTTTCGTTAGGGCGATGACTTTTGCCCCTCCTAGTGTATACAAAATCTTTTCAAATCAAATCACACTGTATATGAACAAGAAACACAAAACGAAATGATACTCGTAAAAACAATGGAGATACTCGTAACATAACAATGAATTGGATGTGGAGTTTAGTGAAATATGATACAAGAGTCTACTGCCATTAAAGTAAAATTTCGCAAATAAAGATTTTTGTTGTATCTGTTTTATTGTATTATTCGATCGATAAGGAAAAATTAAAATATTTTTCCCGCAAAATATTTTATGTTACGAGTATGTCGATGTAATTGCTTTAAATGAAATTAATATAAAAAGTGAAAAAAACGAATTTTACAACATAAATGGATTCAAATCGGAATTCTTCAAGAGAAAGGACTCAAAAGGTGGAGAAATAGCAGTGTTTACAACAAGTACTACTGTATCGCTAGGACACTCGCAAAATTAAAAAGAAGAAAAAGATACTGATCAAACAAACAGACAAACTAATTAGTTTTCTGTAACTTTCTTTATTATTTTATTAGTATTTCACACTCTTGAGTTCGTATTGGGAATGTCCTCTACTGCTTCTCACTCGTCTAAAGACGAGTGGTTTCGCCGTTCGCCCACATCTTTCGATGGTTCATCGGATGGTTTGCCGTTGACTAAATGTTATAGATCATTGACCCCAATTACCAAGTGAGTGCACGCACACAGATTGTCATCAAAGAAATTGTAGCTCAGTGGGTGGAGCCAGTTGCAGATCAGTTGGGCATGATGCATTTATGTTGTCGCCGGCTTTTGTGGTTGACATTGATCTTTGCCGACGGCGAATGCATTGTGAGTATGATGTCGTCGGATTTTTCCGGTGGTTCATGTTGCGTTGCAACATCCTGCCCGGCCACAGAAAGAGCCATCAAAGCGGTGTTACATGATTCTCTGATCTTATTATCATCTGTTGTGTGCGGTTGATGTTCTGCTTCGATTAATGACGAATTTCTATATGATATTTGCTGGACTTGAGCTCCTCGACGTGTGAATTGGTACATGCAGAGAAAAAAAAGTAGGTGTTGTGAATGGTGTGTGGCAATAATAAGTTATGCAGATTAGATTATATTTATTAAATTCATTATAGGTAATAATTATTGTTTCATTCGAGAAAAAATAAATGAAAATTATTACGAAATATTAATTAAATTAGTGTGGGTGTGTGTGTGTCCCTTTATACGTTTTGCATGAGTAGAAGGCAAAGTTTAGTTATTGGACATTTTAAAGATGTGGTTGCCATCTTTATAATGACGACTCGAATTTTTCCATCTGCTCCCGGATGCGTATCTATGATTCTGCCAAGCCGCCAAAGAGTGGGAGGTGTTTGCTCATCCGTCAAGAGTGCTAACTGTCCTATCTTAAGTACCGGGCTTGGTGTAAGCCATTTTGGACGCTGCTGTAAACGAACCAAATATTTCGATCTCCATTTTCTCCAGAAGTCTTGCTGAATTTTTTGCATGAGCTGCCATCTTTTTAGGATATTTGATTTAACTTCGGTTAAATCACTTGCTGGTGCGGTGTTAAGTGATGTCCCAATTAAGAAATGTCCTGGTGTTAAAATGGACAGATCATCTGGATCTTCAGTTAATGGACAAAGTGGACGAGAGTTGAGGCACGCCTCCACCTGTGCTAACACAGTTGCGTATTCCTCAAAAGTGAGAGTGTAATGACCAACTATCCGCTTTAAGTGGTATTTAATTGATTTTACGCCTGCTTACCGCAGTCCGCCGAAATGGGGAGCCCCAGGAGGGTTGAAATGCCATGTTGTGCCATTGGATTGCATCTACCGGACAATATCCTTTGTCCATTGCTTTGACATGTGTGATTTTTCTGACTCTAGGATTTTTGCGGCTCCTTTGAAATTGGTGCCGCAATCACTGTAAAGATTTGTACAGATGCCACGACGCGCGATGAAACGTTCGAAAGCTGCAAGAAATGCTGATGTTGTGTAATCGCTTACCAGCTCGAGGTGTATTGTCTTCGAGCAGACGCAAATGAAAATTGCTATGTACGTCTTCGTAATTTTGCTACACCGACCCTTCCATGCCTTTAATTGACCTGCATAGTCCACTCCGGACGTCTGAAACGGTCGAGCCTGGTTGACTCGTAACGCTGGCAAATTACCCATTTGTTGTTGCATTTCTGTTGCCTGTAGCATTTTAGACAATTATGGATACACCTTTTGACGCCAGATTTGAGATGCAAGATCCAATATTCGGACCGGAGTGTAGCCATCATTAATTTCTGACCGCCATGCAGAGTTTTAAGGTGAGCATCTTGAACGATGAGTGATGTTAGGGTGGTTTATGAAGGTAATATTATTGGATGCCTCTGTGTATAGGGTAAATTAGCATTTTCTAATCGACCCCCGACTCGCAGTATCCCATATTCATCTACGATTGGAGAGAGCCTTGCCAATTCGCTTCTCTTGCCGACTGTCTCACCCATGTTTACCTTTGAAATCTCCTCGCCGAAGAATTCTTGCTGTACGATGGTGATCAATCGACGTTGAGCCGAGGAAATTTCGGTGACCGAAAGTAATCCAGATATCCTGGTCGACATCCCTTTTGCTTTAAATCGTAAGTTAGTAAAAAACCGAAGCCAATACGCCGCAGCCCGAAGTAAACGATGTAGAGAAGAAAAACGAGTCATGAGGCAATTTGCTTCGAAAGCGGTAATGTGAACGCAGAGCTGAAAAATATTTTTTATAGGGTACCCAGATGCGATAAAAGTGTTTTTGCTTTTTGACAGTTTAGATACCTTTGTTTCAAGGTCCGTTGGTGTGGTTTCGAATGGCTGATGTAGTTGCTCATCAAATGACTGCAGAAATTCAAGCCCATGCCACCACTGATTATTTTTAAGGAGATCCTTTGGAGAAAGTCCTCTCGATGCGAGATCTGCCGGATTGTCCTTAGAAGGTACGTAATTCCAGCATTTTGGATCTGTAAGCTCTTGAATTTCTGCCACTCGATTAGCAACGAACGTTTTTCGGATGTATGGTGGAGCTTTTATCCACGCAAGTGTGATTTGCGAGTCACACCAAGCAAACATTTTTGCAGGTTGTAGCTCCATCGTATTCATGGTGTGCACCAATAAGTGCGCCAGCAGTTGGGCTCCACATAGTTCCAATCGCGGCAGTGACTTCTTTTGGAGTGGTGCAACTCTAGTTTTTGAAACGATCAAATGTGCAACTGTTGTATTTCCTGTGGTAACTCGAAGGTATACGACAGCAGCATACGCATTTTCCGATGCATCGTGAATTTCGTGTTGTGAATCCTTGGTGAAATTTATCCAGCGAGGAATCTCGATGGCGTTGAGTACGTTAAGCTCTGTCTTCAAGCTGTGCCACGCAGACACGATAATTGGTGGGAGTTCAGCATCCCACGTTTGTTTTTCTTTCCAGATCTCTTGCATTAATAGCTTACCCACGATGACGCAAGGCGAAATCCATCCCATTGGATCGTATAGCCGCGCAATATCTGAGAGGACTGTTCGTTTTGTGGTTTTCTTTACGTCCTGCAGAGAAATCTTGAAGGTGAACCTATCCTTTGCAGGATGCCACTGGATGCCTAGTGCTTTGATCGCGTTTACTTCGTCGAATGATAATGGTAACTGTACCTCTCTATCCTTCTCTGGAACACATGCCAACAACCTCTCACAGTTACTTACCCATTTTCGTAGTGCGAAGCCTCCTCGCTTTAACATTGTTCGAAGCTGTAATTGCATCTCTATGGCTTCCGCTTCTGAATCTGCCCCATGAATAACATCGTCCATGTAAAAGTTGTTCCTGACAATTTTCGACGCAATTGGATAGTCATCCCTTTCATCGGCCGCAAGTTGTTTTAACGTACGAACTGCCAGATAAGGAGCGGAGGCGGTGCCGAATGTGACCGTGTTAAGACGGTATATCGTAACCTCTTCTCCTTCGCCGTCTCTCCACAAGATAAGTTGGTACAGCGAATCTTCCTGCGGAACCCAAATTTGCCTATACATTTTAGTGATGTCAGCTACAAATGCGATTTTGTGCTTCCTGAATCGAGCAATATGATCAAAGATATCATCCTGCAATCTTGGACCAACGAAAAGATGATCATTAAGTGATGTACCGTCCGATGTTTTGCAGGAGGCGTCAAAAACGATACGCAGCTTTGTGGTTGAACTAGATTCCTTCATCACTGCGTGATGGGAAACGAAATAGTGAGGATTGGTAAGTGCAGCGGGGTCTACCTGCTCCATATGCTTAAGTTCCTTATACTCGTTGAAAACCCTTTTGTACTCTTCATAAAACGCCGCATTTGTTTGGAATTTTCGTTCCAGCTGCATGAACCTAACTAGCGCTGATCTTTGAGACAAACCTAGCACGGGGCGAGTTCCTTCCTTAAATGGAAGTTGAACAACATATTTGCCGTCCATGTGACGCTGATGCGTTCTGCAAAAATGTATTTCACATTTCTCTTCCTCCGGTGTCAGTAGGATTTTCCTTGGCGCTTCCTCCAATTCCCAAAATTTCAGCAGTAACTTGTCTAACCTGTGATTTTCCATCGTTATGTGGAGAGATGTTATTCTTGAGCGGCTGCTGGGGGAAACGCCTCCGGAGAGTACCCATCCCAATTCTGTTCTTTGAGCCATAGGAGTCCCTGGTGGTCCCTTAAATATTCCATCAAGGATGATGTATGGATACACATCGCTGCCTAATAAAATATCAATTTTACTTGGTTTGTTGAACAATGGGTCAGCTAAATTGGTATTTTGGAGGTGACTCCAATTAGCGCATGGAATATTGTGCGTTGGAAGAGTAGCTGTGACTTTGGGTAGGACCCAAGCATTAAGCTGTAAGGTGAAGTTTTCGTTCACATTCGAGACTACTGTGAGAGACACCTTGTGCTTAGAGGTATTTGTTTTGGTTTCTCCACCTCCAGTGACGTTGACGCAGCTATTTTCCCTTTTTAGATTTAATAATTGAGTCGCAGATTCAGTTATGAAGGAAGCCTCTGATCCAGGATCCAATAGCGCTCTCATCAGTAACGGTTTGCCCCCTGTTGTCAAAACCTTGATAAGGGCTGTAGCCAGAAGAACGTGTCCTTGGTTGTTTTCGGCTATAAACGCGTTATAGGATAAAGCAGTTGCTTTTTGCTTTCGCTTGATTGACACCTGGTGTGGCGTGTCCAATTACATCCAAGGCTCTTGATCTCATTAGAATGAAATCTTCTAAGACGGTGTATGTTGGATAGTCCACATGAGTAAAAATGTGTGATTCCCAAAGCCCTCGAGTGGTAAACGGGAGTTTTTGAAGAGTGTGAAAAATGAGCACATCTTCCCATGTTTCCACGGACACTCCCAGATTCTTGAGAGATTGCCTTGCCTCGTTCGTAGTATCTAATAATAATTTAAGATCGTCGGATGATTCTTGAGTGAGCTTGGACTGGTCAAACAGTAATTTGAATTGATTGTTCTTTAACAATCGAATATTTTGATACCGTTTAACCAATAGCGCCCATTCAGCTTCAAAATTGCTATCGGTATTTCGTAGCAGACGCGCTGCTTCACCGGTTAAATTACCCTTCAAATATTGCAGCTTGTGTGCATCGGATATTGACGAATTTTTGTTCACTAAACCTTGGAACAATCCATTGAATTCTGGCCACATTTGTAGCGAACCATCAAAAGTCGGATTTTTCATAGGGGAGTTACGGAGTTGTTGAAAACACTGATTCTCGATAGTTGTTAATTGTTCTTTCAAATCGCATGAATACTTGAAGAAAAGCTCCTTTAATTTATGGAACGTTAACGCTTCCATATATTTCACTTTTGCCTCCTCACTAGGAGCCTCAACAATTTTTTGATGAAGCGCTCTAGCCTCATCAAAGGAAGCCTCCAAATTGGTTAAACGTGCCTCATTCATGTGCACAGATTTCCTTGATGCTCCTAAATCTACATATGCTTTGAAATCAGCATCTAAGTCTTGCGAAATAGTTTGAATCGCATCTATTAAATTTATAATCTTGCTTTTGCTCATACTGAAGCAAAAGAGTTACCTTAACCCGTCGAACACACCACACACGATTTATATTTATTTATTGATTATATTATGATAATAATACAGATTTAAATAAAATGCCACACACCTGTTCTTTAGCGTTGCTCCCTCGCTGCACTAGCTCCTCAAATCCAGATCCTTGTAAAGAATGATGACGAATGAGTCTCGAACGCACTGAATGTCAATTGCACGTCGCACACGGACTATTTTTTGTTTCTTAATATTTTGTATTTAAGCCCGAACTGTCCATACACATTTACTTCTGTCTATTTGATGGTACTTATGTAAATGAATCTTTTCTTTTTCTTATACCGATTGCACTGATCACGTATAGAATACTTGTATCCGGCTCGAAGGACCACTATGTATTGCTAGGACACTCGCAAAATTAAAAAGAAAGGAAAAAAAAACTGATCAAACAAAAAGACAAACTAATTAGTTTTCTGTAACTTTCTTTATTATTTTATTAGTATTTCACACTCTTGAGTTCGTATTGGGAATGTCCTCTACTGCTTCTCACTCGTCGAAAGAAACCTCCGATCAGCTGGTTTCGCCGTTCGCACACATCTTTCGATGGTTCATCAGATGGTTTGCCGTTGACCAAATGTTATAGATCATTGACCCCAATTACCAAGTGAGTGCACGCACACAGATTGTCATCACAGAAATAGTAGCTCAGTGGGTGGAGCCAACTGATTATGTGTTTTTCGCCGCGTTAACTCCCGCACATGGATCTTGTGCGTAGTTCAGTTGTGGGTGAATGTTCTGCTCCCAATTTTGTAGATCAGTTGGGCATGATGCATTTATGTTTTCGCCGGCTTTTGTGGTTGACATTGATCTTTGCCGACGGCGAATGCATTGTGAGTATGATGTCGTCGGATTTTTCCGGTGGTTCATGTTGCGTTGCAACAACTACATATTTCATATGAAGGAATATAAACTGTTTTTGTGAATGTATAGGCATAGAAATATAGAAAAAGGGCATTATATGTATGTAGATTTCTTAAAAGATTAGATACACATATTACAGGCAGCAGAGATGTAATTATTATATGGGAAATAAACATACAAATACGAGTGATTCACATGTGAATACATACTTCGAAAAGAAGGCAACAAAGGGGCTGACGAATGTCATTAAGCAATTTGAACGTGTAGATCTAAGTACAGATACTGCTGCCCTGATAAATCATACAATAAATTTGTTAGCATTACAAATCAATACATCGCATCCAGACGCATCCAAACTGATATATCTGATCACTACGCCACCATGTACGCTACAATAAATACTATGAAGAGTAAAGACACCTGTGAAATGTCCTGTCGAATCCCTCGAAACAGTGTTAACCAATTCATTCTGACTGACAAAATCTTTGTGAAAACCCCGATGTCGACCGGTTTTATCAGAACTTCGTTGCAAACGTGACCGAAGTATACACAAAATTGAGAAAGTAAGCAACAAATTGTAAACAACACCAAAGTAAGTAGTGAACAACACCAGATATAACTCGTAATGTGTGAGAGAATAGATGAGCTCTACCGAAGATAGAAAAACAATCCGTACAACCAAAGCTATGAGAATGAATACAAACACTTGCGAAACTATGTGAATAAAAACTTTCTTAGAATGAAGTCAAAATCTACAAGGCCCAATCTTCCAACGCTGGAAATGGTCCTAGAAATGTCTTGAGTGAAATCTTAGAGAGGAGACCAAGATCTGTAAATAAAGTACTAGTCTTGGGTAACTATCTCTTAGTTTTGTAGTCTCTGAATAAGACCTGATTGACATTGAGACCGTAAAAGCTACCACCCCCGTGGAAAATAAAAATCGCGATCAAAGTATCACGATTTTGGTAGTGGTGATAGTTGTTACCGAAAAAAGAGTAATTTTATTACTGTAACGATTACTTATTTATCTTTAAAACACATAAGAAAACCAATTGGCTTGTTATTTACCTAAATTATCTCTTCCTAGAACTTACAATAGTAAAACTATTATCTATGTACAGTCGTCGCGATCTAATTAAGAACGATGGTACAAAATAAAATTATTCAATGTCTTTTTTACTTAAAGTTAAAATATAATGCACCTTGTAATATATTTTTTTTAATTTATTATAAAAGTAAGAAAAACAAATAACAACAAACAAAAAATATACGTTTTAAACAAGAAAAATAATTTTAATTCAAATAAGTGGCAGACTAATTGGGAACGTTATGCAATTTTTTTCATATTTTCGGAATTGATATGTCCTGGCTCAATATTTCGTTGGAAATCCTTTATTAATGATCACGGCTTTACATCTCCGTGGCATAGATTCAATTAGATCACGGCATTTTTTAGGTGGTATGTTGACCCAAGCCATCCTTGCGACTTCAAATAATTCATTCAAATTCCCAATTTTGTGATTGCCAATTTCGGTTTTAAGTTGATACCACAGGTTTTCAATTGGATTTAAATCCGGACTACATAATGGCTACTCTAAAACGTCGACAGAATTCTTATTAAACAATTGTTTTGTTACATTTGATGCGTACTTTGGATCATTATCTTGCACAAATCTCCAAGTAACGGGCAGTTCTTCCTCGGTATAGGGTAACATAACATTTTCTAATATTTTTATATAATGCTCTGAATTCATAATACCTTCAATTCGATATAAAGGCCCAGTTCTTTTAAACGAAATACAACCCCAAAGCATCACACTTCCTCCTCCGTGTTTAAGAGTAACCGTCGTGTATTTCGGATTAAATGCCTCATTTTTTGGACCCAGGATATATCTCTTACCATCTGATCCCACTCTATTAATCTTTGTTTCGTCACTCCATAATATATTTTTCCACTCAGAAACCGTCCACTCCTTGTGTTTCTTCGCAAAAGCTAACCTAGCTTTTCGGTTTTTTTCAGAGATCAATGGTTTTTGTCGAATCGCTCTTCCAAAAAGTTGGCTTTCATTCAATCGTTCCCGTATGGAACGTGCTGAAAGGGCATTCAAATTTTCACCAAAAACTTCCTTTAGAATTTCTTTAGAGCTCATAAATGGCTTTTTTTTGGCAACTCGAACAATTCTTCGATCCTCAACTTAATTAGTCTTACGCGGAATTTTGCGCCTTGCTACCATTTCCCTATTTTGGTGTTTTTCACTGTATTTTACTGTGTTGAAGACTACTGTTTTTGAGCAATTCAGGGTTTTCCCGATTTCTGAAAACGATAATTTCTCGATAGTTCTCTTTTTTACAATGTCATCCCTTAACTGTGGTGTGCAACTCCTATTTTTGCCCATTTTTTCATCAATTAAGCTCTAGATTATCGAACATTAATTTGTTTTTATTTAATTTGGATAAAAATTTGTATGTTTACCGATTATTTCTGTTAATATCACAAATTTTTTCACAAAATAACTGCGTTTCTTATGGTCGTTCTTAATTAGGTCGCCAAACAAACTTTACACTTCGATAACTCAATTGCAAATAAATACATATATTGAACGGTGTGCAATATTATTTTAAAAAGCTGTTATATAACCGATCAAATCATACCAACAAAATAACGGATCCTTTTTACGGGTTGCCATCTTCATTTTATTGTAGTGGGGATTTTTTCTAATTTTTTTAGTCGTTCCTAATTAGTTCGCCACGACTGTATATATTTCTTTCCATACTTAATCTTGTCGTACGGTAAGCCATAAGAGATTGCATTTTAAAAAAAAATCATGAGCAGATTGATTCGTATTGATTATTTGCAGTCCCCTCATATCCTTTGATAATGGTTACTTCATCGATTACTACTCTCCTATTGTTCGAATTGTGGCTCTCCTCCCACTCTGCATAAAATGTAATGGGATTACGAATATACAATAATAAGAAAAAAATATACGACAGGAACATATGGATGCGCATACATATAAGGTATGTAAGGGCGAACTTCTTGGAACGACGATTTCCTATGTTCACTGGTAGCAAAATTGATATCTGTCAAAAGAGTTTCATTGCCTACTTTAAAAATCAAACCGCGAAAAATATCCTCGGCAAAGATCAATCAAATCTTCACACATAGTAACAGTTCGCAATCGTCATATAATATCCTCTCAATATAACTTGGCACGTTCTTACTAATGAGACTGTGTTAATTATTCGCATTAACTTGTTCCAGTTGAGGGCACATGCTTTCACGTGATATGACCACTAAAGTCGCATGCTAATTGTGCTGCGAAAATTACATTAGACACATCATTAGCCACTGTCCGACTGCTACTCGTGCACATGGAACCACAAAAACTTGCCCTTGCGCCAACAATTGTACCAGTACACCACTAATGGATAGTGAATTAACCAGATCAATTCTAGTAACCAACTGTTAATTAGATTTTGAATCGGCCGCCAGAAACAGAGAATAAATCAATTCCACCATACGAAGTAACATCTCGATAATGTAGGCCCTGACCGCAGGTCACAAATTACAGCTTTGTACATGCATCCTCGCTCCTAATCGCTTCCATAGCTGGAATATTTCAAGAACCCAGTTATGGCATCTATCCAAAAACACTCATTTCCAACTCCCACATTATGTCCATTGTACATGTAAGCAACAGACTAGCAACACTGAGTCCAATGTCCATTTGCAGCAAAAATGCATCCTATCTACTATTGCCATTGCCACCCTTGGACAACAGGCAAGACCACCTTTTGAAATGTAATTTCCCCCATTTTAGGATGCATTTTAGTTCATCAGTAACCACAATCAATTTGAATCCGAAGCCAGCGCAAGGCAGCTAGTAAAACATAACAAGACATGGAGTGCCGAGAAGCAGCGGGAGACATGCTAATGGCAGCTTTTAGGATGTATTCAGAGACCTACATACTATCGCCTAAGGGTTAAAAGGTCTATTAATTGCAAAAAGGACACAATTGTACATAATACAATAGAGGGGAAAAATGCGAACAATTGTTGTGGCGGCGGCAGCGGTAGTGCTGGTAGTGCTAGTGGTGGTGGTGGTAATTTTGGTTGTGAAGTGGTAGCGATGACAACACAGGGGTAGATTTCTGTAGGCCATTGACAGCCCCAAAGCCCCCACTAGCTAAAGCAATTTCCGGTGATGCCATAAAGGGTTCGTAGCAATAAAATACAAAACGCGTCACTGAAGACGTTTTGTACCTCTCTGATTTTATTTCCAATGAACACAGCACTTAGCTACACACCGCAGAAACAACATAGGGACACAGGAATACAGAGAACCCGCAGAGGTCCTCATCTAATATTCACTCCAGTCAGATAGATTAACAACGATGTATCTGTATAAGTCTGCACAATAGCAGGACATGACCAGAGTTTTGGGTTTGATGCATCCTTTTTACATTTCCGGATATTGAGCATTTTATTGCCACCGAATGATGAACGCGCCGAAAAAATCTTTAAAAAAAGGACCACCACTACCACTGGCAAGCACTTAGAATAGCCCATGGCTATATGTAGTTGCAGCACAACCTTATTTACATAACTACAAGGACTTGCTTTTACGATGGATATTTAATTTTGATGTTTTGTCAGCTTTTGTCCGATTTAGATCGTGTTACTCACATGTCAAGAGATACTCGTATATGTATGTTATGTATGGTCCGTCGGAATATGGATATGGGTACTGGTTTATGGCATATTGAGGAAATCTGAGAGGCGTGCTATTTGGCTTTTTGGACAGTAAAACTCCAAACGACATTGAACTGGTTTGCGATGTGATAATGTCCGAACGATTGCTACTTTATTGAGGACTCCATGTTGGGGCGAATATGAATTCCAGAGATTTCCGCTTTATGTCTGTTGGTAGTTGAGCGTCGAAACTCTGTGAGCTATGTTATGATATCAAGAAACTGACGAAGGTCACAGAATTCATTTGTAGTGGATTTCGATGAAAATAGATGTGACGATGATTATTGATCAAACTTTCAGGGGTAGAGAACGTTTTTATGGGCAGGTTTGAGGTTTTTGTTGTTTATGGTATTTTTACTTGAAAACGCGCATTATTTTAAATTAATATTCAACTGACTTATAAGCCGTTAAGAATCAGATTCAGGAGTTGTAAAATATCTGTGAAACTGTTGGAACTTCGTTGATTTCACATTCCACTATTTGTTGAATTGAATGGGCTGGCGGCTTTTAGGCATGATTAGAGTCGCGACTAAGGAACGAACTACAGGCTCGTTTGATAAACCTTGCCAGTTCGATGAATTATTAGTAAGAGATGCTTGGCGCTTAAAAGGCTGCTGTTTTTTTTAATTGTTAAGAGATCCGCCAAACGCTTATGTGATTTTTTCATTCCAGACATGTGTAGTTTCTATGACCGGCTCTCAGAATTGCTGCCTCGTCGATTAAGGATGCGCCTTGTCGCTGTTGCTTCGCGAATGAGAAAGGTGTCCAGGTATCCGCATTTCACCATTTTAAAACACATTAACTTTGTGCCATTCATTCCAAAGGACGGATAATCTCCCGCAACTACGATTTTTTTTGCTATAATGAAGGTTCTTTTTATAAGATGTGTAAGATTTTAAATTGAGATAAAACACCCGCAACATGAGCAATTGAGCCAAGGTTTGTTTTATTCTCCAGATAATTTTATGGCATTAATAATAAAAAAATACTTCGGACATATGTCCACTGCAGCTCCAATTTTTCCAGCAATGCAATTATTATTACTTCAAATAGCCTCACAGAAAATAGCCCAGGGGAGTCAAATCGCACAATCTTGGAGGCCAAGTCACTAGTCTATTTCTGGAGATAAAGTTGTCATCGAAGACTCCCTTAAGAACTCGACAATATGGCAACATATCCATTTCAATCCTGTTGAAACCAAATGTCCTGTATGTCCATGTCCACACACTTTTGTATATGGTATGATCATGGCCCTGTACAGGGTGTCATTGACAGCTATATTTCGATTTCCTTCATTTTGAAAAAGTACGATCCGAAAACGCCCACAGCCCTTACACCGCACCAAATAGTGCATTTTTCAGATCACTTTTAAATTTTCCCCGCTTCAAATTTGACAATTCAGTTCATTAACATCAGTCATCACTAAACAAAATTTGATGGTAAAAAGCTGTATCGACTTCCAACTATTCAAGCGCCCAATCAGCGAAGTGATCACGCAAACGCTGATCTCCTAAGTTTTCTTGTAGCAATTTAATATTGCAAGCATGTAAATCAAGATCCATGTGCAAAATCTTCCAGGAAAAGTTCCTGCGCACCATGACTGTTGAGTACGGTCAGTATTCACAGTGCGCCGGCATCCAATTGCCAATTGCCCGACATTGAATCGGATCACCCACTTGCCTTTTATTGAACTGAGTTCAACCCAAACGTGGATGCAACATAACACCTGTATTTTCTTTATTTTTTTTTGTACATACTCGTACTTCCGTTCACTTATATTCATGTTTGCACTATATTTGCACAAAACTTAACTTGCACCATACGTAAACAATTGTATTTGCAAAATAAGCAAATTTGCACATTCGCACTTATTATTTTTTTATGTCATATTAATTAATAATATTTGAGTAAGCTAAGAATTATACTAAAGTAAGCAAATTTCGTCGTATTGTATATTTTTGTATTGTTGTTAGAGTAAGCAAATTTCTTGTATAAATATCGCCCAATAAACATTGAAGAAGTAGATATAATTCGACAGTTAACCAAGACCTTTAATTTTCCAAGTGAGTCTGCTTGGAAGGCTGCCAACTTATCTCAATTCTGGTGTTCTAGTTTGTACTGGAAATACCACCAATAGTCACGGTACAGAACCGTTGTCTATTAAGTAAGAATATACAGTAAAAGCACTGTGTACAATGACGTATCGATAAATTACGATCTTATTCAACACTAGCACCGATATTTTCATCCCTGCACACTATACGCATTCTTGTTAGTGACTTGGAGTTCAAAAGAGTAAATGTAGCTTAAATTTTTTCAAATGTGTTGCGAATAGCCGACTTACTTGGTCGACTACGTTGATCGCGAAATTATCGTAGCACTCTTTAGACATATTTACTGAACACAGAGATTTTGGAAATAAATGTTTTTGAATTATTATTTGCCAAATAATGCTATCCGATTAACTGTGAGCTGTTTAAATAAAACCTCCTGGAAAAACACTCTTTAGATCTGTATAGACTTTTTGTTTCCTTTTTTTCCTTCGAATCAAAGAAGTACTTCATTATTCTCTTTGTACTCGTATGTTCCTTTTATTGGAATTCCGCAGTCATTTGTGGAAGCAACAATACCTACAGTACCAATGTAAGATGTGTTTGAGAGTGCTGCCATTTATATTGTATGAATATCGATGTGATGGAGATTGTTTAGTGCGTCTAAAGTGGAGCCAAGCGTGGTCGGGAAAGCCCAGCCGAGACAGACAGATTCTTGGAGACTGATAAAAGGAGCAGTGACGTATTTCTTCAAACCTAGTTCCACAAAACAACTGACGCGTATAATTGGCCTTTTCATAGCCGTGTAGATTCAAAACACCTTCCTCAGTGAAAGGGCAATGTCTTGGTGACAGCTCCTTGCGCTGCCAGAATGGGGACATCGCCTTAGATGCTTTCAACGTAATATGTTTGGTCCATAGAAGTTTCGTTGGAGAAACGGATGGTGATGCCTTTAAGAACTAAATAAGTCACACCAGGCATCTTCCTAATTCTCCTATAGAGAACAGCCTCAGTTTTGGGGAGGATTGACTGGAAGCCAATTTATTGTAGTATACCAACCGATCAAGTAGTGGTTTAGACCTGGCCACGATCGAACAACCTGTATAGTTATAGCATCTGCATATTCTTCAGCATAGAAATTTGTCAGCAGAGTTGTTAGTCGATTGTGTGCAACCCTTAATTACGCCCGCGATCATTTATTGGCTGAAATCAACATCCGAGATTAGTGTCCTATTACCAGCATTGCTTGTATAAACAAAACTAGTGATGTTATATGGGCGAGTTACACATTCCGTTTATAGTTGTATAGGCTAATGCCGATGAAAATGTTCGGCTCGTACTCCTTCTGTCGAGTGCGCCTTCAATTCTGGCCACCAGATTTTGAAGAGGCTGTATTCGCAAAGCAGTTTTCGGCACATAGAGCCCACATATTCCATCTATGCTCCTCAACATAAAGCAAGTCAAACTAATAGGCCGGAAGCTCTTGGCGAGCATGACATCTTGCCCGATTTTCTACTACTGCTACTCTCACTGTCCGACAGATTTTCGGTATGTATGCCAGTATCAGGCTAGCAGTGAAGATTCTTTTAGAGTTATTAATAGATGGTCTGTACGTTTTTGTAGAAAATTAAAATATATGCCGTCGACGTTAGGCAACTTGAAGCCATCAGAGTAAGCCATTTAGTATCTAGTGGCCTCATCAATCACCAGAACCGATGACTGGTTGCCGAACAGACGATCACCACTATTGTAATAATATAATAATCATATCCGATTCTGAATTCGATGTACCTATGATCTGGCAGGGAGAACTGTAATATGTAGTACATTCCAACCACTAATCTCCTTAGCGCACCTCTTGGATAGCGTTAAGTTGATAGCTTGCTGTGTTACTTTCGTAAAAAGCCAACTTTGTTGATAAGCAGATCAGACGATAGTATGAAATCCAGAACATGACTGAGTCTTGCATTTGATGATTGTTACGTTGCATTTGCTACGTGCCTAAAAAGTATTCTGAGCATTAGCATAGTAGCATGGGATAAGTTTCATTCCATTCCTGGAATCACAGTGTTCAATGAATTTCTTTCGGAGGCGACCCCAATACAAAATAAGCTCAGGCAAAGACAAATTTGTACCATTATCCGTTCATTTCGTAGTTTATGTCTGCTGCACTAAATCTTGCTTACAAATTGCTTAAGTTTAGATGGTGATAGTGAATTCGGCACAAAGAGATACGTTTTTGACCTTCCCGATCGATCGTTATACAGTGATGTGCTGCAACCCCTTAAGATGCGTTTATTCCGTTTCCGTATTAATATTATGTGAGGTTTTGCATTTAACACGAAAAGCCTCCTACGTAGGGATATATGTGTATACATAGTTTATTTATTTATTTAGCGAATCATGCCATTAAATTTCAAACATGTAAAATATATAAAGCTTAAACTTAACCTAAGGTAATATAATATACAAAATTTTTACAAATCTATACAATAACTATATGTTAGTAGAATAAAAATGTTGAAAATCTAGTTTGATATACCAACTTGATCAAAAAGTGTGGCGCTCCCATTGTTCCGAATTGAGTTCTGTTTTTTTTTGTTAAGTTGGTAAATCTGTTGTTGACATTCTCTCTAAATATTAGCGTCATATGTAGCATGACATTTCTAAAAGTTACGTAGACAAGAGTACATCTATCTCTGTATGTGTTGGCAATTTTGTACATTTTTAGAAATGGATTTAAATTTACAACAAGGAACTTGTATTAAATTTTGCGTAAAAAACGAATTTAATGGTGCGCGAACGCTGGAAATGTTCGAAAAATGTTTCGGTAACGGTTCAAAAGTAGTCGTGAGTCAATCGAAGATCATGAACGCAGTGGCAGACCATCGACATCGAAAACCGACGAAAACGTTGATAAAGTCAAAGAAATGTTGGTCAATAACCGCAAATTAACCATCAGAGAGATAGCGGAGGACTTGAACATTGCCTATGGATCCGTCTAAGACATTTTGGTTAATGATTTGGGTTTCCGTCGTGTAGCAGCAAAGTTGGTGCCAAAAGACCTCAATTTCATGCAAAAAAGAGATCGTGTTGACGTCGCAAAAGAGGTGATTTGCGAGGCTGAATCCGATCCCACATTCATCAAAAGGATCATTACTGGAGACGAGATGTGGGTTTATGAGTATGACACGCAATCCAGACATCAGGCAAGTGAATGGCGTTTACCAAATGAGCCGAGACCAAAAAAACCACGTCGTTTTCAGTCAAAAAAGAAGGCAACGCCAGAAGGCCAGACAGTAAACAAAGAGTATTATTTGGGCGTTATGAGACGTTTGCGTGAAGCAATTCGCCGAAAGAGACCAGAATTGTGGGCAGAAAACTCGTGGATTTTGCACCATGATATGCACAACAAATGCAACAAATACCAACAGCCACCGAATTCACCTGATTTAGCTCCTTGTGACTTCTTTTTGTTCAATCGAGTTAAAAAACCACTATGGGGAACGCGTTTCGCAGGAGGCACTGATGGACATACCGAAAACCGAATATAAAAAATGTTTCGAGGATTGGATCAAGCGCTGGCATAAGTGTGATGCAGTCGATGGGGATTACTTTGAAGCGGACAATATACATAGATTTAGATGAATAAACTTGTATTTTTAATGTTCTGAATAAATTCCGGGAACTTTTTTCCAAATATGTAGGCAATCTAAAATCTGCCCCGGTCTTTAAATTATGCGGTTGCGAATCTATTACATATCGTAGGTACCTCTTTAAATAGTTTGGCAATATATCATATTTTATTTTAAAAATAAATTTCAGAACATTAAATGTTATTGATTTTTTTTCATTTAACATTAATCTAATTGATGTGCATTCCTTACATTTTAAAACTAATCTCATAGCCCTGTTCTGCATACGTTGTAGTTTCGTAATCACAGAATCGTTGCACAGATAAAGAATTGAAGAGCAGTATTCGAAGTGTGGTTTATCATTACGTTATATATTTTTAATACTCTCAGTAGGGAGATTCTACTTCGTATCCTGCATAAAAACCTACTTTTTTAGCATCATTGATTACGCCTGGATTCTTTAGTTACTCAATCTGTTCTTGATTCACTTCTATACTGAACCGGTGAATGGTACTCATCTAAAGAATCTCGTCATCCTGTAGGCTTGAGGTCATAAGTGTTTCAGAAAACCCAATAAAATCAATTTTTTTACCGGCCTCAGCCAGTATACTAGTCAATCCTAGAATATTCCATTATATGTCTGTGATTTTATGTGGTTTCTATATTGTAAACCGGCTTTTTTCGGTCTCCAACAGTCTTTTGCATAGATAAACTAACACAGATGGCAAACTTTCCAGATAGTGGAAAACCAAGACCCACTTTCCGTGTGAGTTGTCATTGATGATCTCCCATTTTACACAAAGCATGCCCATTTTACTCAAAAAACGTCATCCACATTACACACACATAATGAACTTTACGTTCAATTTGCTCTCATTCTAGCAACTTTAATTGTAAATTCCTCCCATTCTAGCAAATTCTGTCAAGTTATAGAGAGTTACAATGTGTTGATAAATCACTCACAGTGTGTCTGTGCCAGAGTTAAGGGTTTGCAAAAGCTTGGTAGATTTTGCCATCTAAGATAGTTCATCTATTGTCTTTCGTATACCGGACAGTATACCGGTATACCAAGGTTAAGAAAATATTTGATATTGCAGCTAATACAATTCACGCATTTTGATTCAGTGGACTCGCATCCCCGTGTCTCAAGGTCACCTTACACTTACTCTCATTTTTTGCAAATTTTTGCACTGTTATGAAATCCACAACAGTTGTAACACCTGTGCAGATCGAAGTATTCATACACTCGACATTTTTCCCAACCTAGGTTAATTCTTCGGCTTTCCAATATGCGTTTTTGGTCGTGTTCATCCATCTCAATGATTGCATAGTACGCCTCTTCGTTTTTGTTTTTTGAAAACCTTCACAGATTTTACCGTACCTACATATTATTTTTTTTGTTTTACTGTTTCCTCTAGTTCTTCCCTTCCCCACTTTTCACTTATTTCCGTTATCCTTACTTCTGGCCGTTTTTTGCCAAAGACTTTTACATCGTACCTTTTTCTTAGTTTTTGTATCATCGCTGTTCCTATTTTCTGCATTGTTTCTTCACCTCTGCAGTTGATTGTTATTATATCTTCTTTTCTATCGGAATCGCTATCAATTTAAGAGCCGCAGGATTTATTTGTGATATAAAAGAGATAAAAGCTTTTTTTGTCTTAGAATTTTCCTGCTTACTTTTCGGTCTTATGAAAGTAGCCTGTTTCAATTGGTCAGCATAACTAATTACGGCTTCACTCCCCTTTAATCCACTTATCTCTTTTACTCTGAATGTCAATTTTCATTGCCGTTACGCTATTTGATTGCCAATTGCTATCTTAGTAACGCTGACACTTATGCTTTCGCTTTGAGTTCTAATCGACTCGCTCATTTTTTTGAACTTCTTTTAAGTTTTTTTTCGCAAATCTTCTGGGCTTTTGTTAAAACTAACTAACTAATTCTTGCATATCTTTCAATACCAAGTCAACTTTGTCTATATACAGTGTTGTGCAAAATATACCGGATTTTTATCGAACATTTTTCTTTGGTTAGTTGGAAAGTACCTAAGTAAAATCTGTTGTCAACTTAAGAAAACTTATTGTATAAGTGTACAAATAAAAGAAAAAAAGATTTTGCGATAATATGTTTTTTTATACAAAAAAAAACATAACTTAACTCGGTAACGGCCTGTGTAAAACATATCGGATATTCGTTATACTTAATATTTTGTCCAGTAACTGCTGTTTTTTAAGACCTCCTTGCATATTTTAGCCATGGACGCCACTAGATTCTCAAAAATTCCTTTTGGAATGTTTTACCATTCATTTTTTAGTGACGTCATAAGTGCGTTTTTGGGTGTGTGGATCTTTGACCCTAGCCGTCTTTTTAAAATGGCCCACAAGTTCTCGATAGGGTTTAGATCGGGCGATTGAGAGGGCCATTCCAACACACCAACATTTTTCTGCGCAAACCACTCGTTAACCAACTTTGATGAATGTTTTGGGTCATTATCATGTTGATATACCCAACGCAGTGACATCTCCTCCTCAGCGTATGGTAGCATTACGGATTCAGTATATCCCTATACTGAAAACAATCCACAATACCACTAATCTCATGTGTTGGTCCACATTCCGCACCAGAAAATCATCCCTACACCGTAATTAAGCATCCTCCATTCTTCAGGGATGGACGACAATGTCGTGGCTGAAGACGTGTCTCCTTCTTCAATTAAGTTGAAATTACTCTCGTCGCTAAAGAGTACAGTTATCCACTTCCTTGCAGACGAATTCAAATAGTTTCTTGTGAAACGATTGGCGTTAGCAAAGTAATGAAAATCTTACTATAGCAATAAAATGGTAACTTTTTTGTCTATGCTTAGCAGTAAGTAGAGGTTTTTTCCTTGACCGAAAAGAACAAAAACCAGCTTCTTTTAAACGTCTGCGTACGGTGCTTCCTTCAATTGAAAGATTGAGCTCACAAACAATCTTTCTTGAAGGTAAGAAAGCATCGTTAATAATCATTTTCTTAATTTGTCGATCGGTTTGGAGTGTTGTTTTTCTGGAATGTCCTCCACAGTAAATGGTTTCGACCGGTTTTCTATTCCGAAATATTTTTATAATGCCACACACTGTCGATGATGGCATTTTATACTTTTCGGCTATGGATTTTTGTTTAGCCCTGCCCTACCACTGTATTTATATTTAGCCATTTTATTAGTGAACAAATTGGAGACACCTGACCTTTTAAGTTTTGTTAAGTCTATAACTCACTTCAAATGACAGCCAAAACCAATATCAGCAAGTTAAAGAGCAAGAAAATACGGTACTTTTGAAAATCTGGTATGTTTTGCACAGGCATGACATTGAGTTGGGCTTCAGTTTTTGGCAAAACTCTAAAAATAATAATACCAATTGGTTTTTTTTTTCTGTTTGTAAACATATTCAATAGGTTTCCTTATATTGCCAAACTAGTGTACCTATTGTATTCCTGTCCCCTAGAATTCTTCAATGAAAAATGTTCAAGGAAAATCCGGTATGTTTTGCACAGCACTGTACGTAATCATGCAATCATCACACATATACTTAAGAAAAGTGTTGGGTTTAAGTACATTGCTACTGTAAGTGTCTAGTCCACTACATTTCACTGTGTTGTGATATGTCTTCCAACATACACCCGTAAAATTCACACCGGTCTCGCCGCGAATTGCACTTTTGCATTTAGCACAACACTGTATTTCATCGATAGAGTCCTAAGGTAATTTTGACCCGACTCCTGTAAATATCAGGTAACTGGTTTAAATTTAATGCAAAATAAATTATTTTTAATTATGATACATATTTAATGAAAAAGAAAGATGCCCAATAAATGAAGAGTACAAATTTATTTGGATACACGATAAACATAAAAAGCAGATTTTTGAGGTTTTAACACCTTTGAAGATTTCCATACACTACATCGGTTTCTTTTATTAGAACCATAAGATGTAAAAGTACAATACTTTTTGACCTAGTAACACCTGATTGTACACATTGTACTACTTGTAGTGATCCCCTTGTCCAAGGAAGAGTTTTTCTGAACTCGATATTTTCATCTTCATTTATTAATTCCAAAGTAAATTTTTCTAAGAAAGATAGCCTTTTCTGTTTCTATTCCAGAATAACACGTAAGCATTAAAACACGAAATACCTCCTAGTCATTCGTTTGCAACTACATGCGTACTATATATGCCGAAACCATTTTATCCAGGAAATAAACTGCACCCTTTGTTACATTATAGTATAGTCCATAATCAGTTTATATTTCCTCTTCTCTGCGTTACAAAACATAGGCAACAACGTTAACTATTCATCCCATATACCTCTCATAGCTATTAATTTTTTACTCTGTCTTCTTGCTTCTCGATCTTAACCATTATACAATAAAATCGTAAATTGAAGAAAATTTTTTTTACAGCTTGAGTGGTATTATTGCTCGAAATATGCTTTACATAGGTCGTCCATAAAATTCAGACCATAAGCTTTAAAAACTTTCATCCTTAGACTTAAAACCTCCAGCAAACATAAGAACACCTGTATAGATACACATCCAACTCCGTTTCATCTAGAGCTTCCCATTGAATTGAATTGAAATTTATTTCCTAAAAAGATTTACATAAATATTGTATTATCTGCAAAGCCTGAGGGCTTGTCTGCAGAAGATTGATCATTTAAGTTGATTACATTATTTTGAGTTCAAAATATAATTCATTATTATTATGGAAAAAGAAACAAAAGATTTATTTACAGATTTCTACATTTGAGTTTATGATACATTTTCTTGACATTCTTCAAAAATATAGGTTTCTGGAGACTATCTAGACTTGTTGGAAATTCATTGAAGGTTACCGGGACAACACTGCGTCCTTTTTACGCCCATATTTGGACTAGTAATTTATTTTGTAGTTGTGTACGACTATTTACTACTTGTTGCGTTTGTAGCTTATATGTGTTGTCATCTTTGAAGTCATTGTTATACATTTTTATTGCTATTTTATTATCTTTTAGTGCTTAGTGCTTAGCCAAAATATCATCCAAATTCGTATACGTTTTCCCAAGTGTTGTGTTAATGATCTTCCATGTTTCATTTAGATTGTTCTTTGCTTTTAAAAATTGGTTTTAGAAATAACTCGTTCTTGTGTTATGTATTTTTTTGTTCAGGTAGTTTCTTAAGGTTTTGTATTCTATTTCATAATCTTGATTTCTTCGATTGTTTTTATATCTTTATATAGGCGATAACTTTCTAAACATACACTCATTACATCTGTTGTCATCCAGGTATGTTTATTGACCCTTTTTCAGTTTTTTCCTGGAGCGTTTGATTGTTTTCACAATTCTGATGAAACATTCTTTGAATTTATTGTAAAATTCATTTACCTCATTCAAGTTATTTAATTGTTGCCAGTTAAACTCTTCAATTTGCCGTGATAGCTCATCACTACTGATGTATGAGTAAATGCGCATTTTGGGCACGTTGACTTCTTGTTTTTCGTTGGATAGAAAAAGGGCGCAGTATATTCCAAACCGCGAAGAACCATCTATGTTTGTTTGTTTCAAAACCATATAATTTATTTGTTTTTAACTTACAAAAGGCACTTCTAAATGTATTTATACGATTAGAAGCATACCTGGTAATGTCTGGTATAATACGAATAACATTCACACTGGACAGCCGACTTCTTACTTCTGAATGGGCTCTTGAACAAATAAATTCATCATTCTTTGAGCACATTTGGCTGTCATTGGATGTACAGGGTGGGCCATAATGTATGATCCTTTAAACCATTTACTTTAGAATGTCGGTTCATGCTCATGCATTATGGGCCATTGCTCTGTTCTGCTGGAATCAGTCCCAATTAATTTAATTGAGGAATTAAACAATCATTGATCATGGCTCTATAGCGCTCACCATCCACAGGGACTCTTTGTCCTACTCCATCGTAAACAGTACACCTTGCAGTGACTTTGTGTTAATATAATGGCCCTTCGTGCATTATTCGCATGTTTTCAGTGCCCCCGAACCGCAAATTTTGTTTGTTCACGTATCCACATAGGTGGAAATGGACCTCGTCAATGTGCACAAATCACTGACGAATTGTTCATCAAAAACAACACCCCCTTCTATATCGTTCCAGTGCTTATTCACATAAATTCTAATTCTGTTTGCTGTATGCATGCATATGTATTTCCCGGGACAGACGTATATGGTACAAGTTATCAGCATATAAGCTATTCTATTAGCACAACCTTTCTTCTAAAAGTTCGACTGTCTACTTGAAACATATCTTAGATATGAGCGATGCGACCACCAATTTTTTAAAAAATCGTCAGAATTTTTCAGCTTTGATTACATCAGATTGTATTGCCTTTGCTGTCCTTATTGTACGTCAAGTATCCTTCTGACGAACTCTTGTTAGATTTCTATAAACACAAAGATGGTCTTTGGACCAGATCTTAGTAGCACTATCAACCTGTTGAACTTTGCCCAGAATATTCATAAGCAACCCAAATTCTTTCGCCGCTCTTTTCTGAAGCAATTTGACTAGGTATGTATCATAGTATACAAGTGTCCTTATATGTATATTTGTTTTACTCACTTCAAAAGCAAAGCTTTTTGATACTCACTACTTTCAACGGGAATTTGTTCGTATATTCAACTTCATGTTTTCCATTTTAATTTCAAAAAAAATATCCGACTTCAAAATGTTCTCCATCCCTGACATCCCCCATTCGACCTCCCGGAAAAAAGAGACGAAAAACAACTGGCAGATACAACTGCACCTTCTCAGCCATTGCACGTGCGAACCAACAACCTACGGCACGACAATTCTTGTGCAATATTCCTGACAAAAATAGACCTAACAAGGGCAACACCAACAAAATGTTGAAATTTCCTCTCAGGGATCCAGTATTACTTTTGCACGTGAAGCGAATACAACACCGTTTCCCGTTCCATAATAACAAAACGAAAAAACTAAAAAGGCAGACGAAAACCGAAAATGTCACTTCTCCCCGCTTGCTGGGACGATTGGTTCCATCATGACTTTGACTGGGATTGGGATAAGGATTTTTTCCACCATCACTGCAGCTTCAATAGTGGAGTGTGCGATTTATTTCATCGCCGCCATTTCTCGAAATGGGATCCATGGTGCCATCGTAGCTGCCTCACCAGCAAAGTAACCATTGACCAAAAGAATGGCTTTCGGGTCGTCATGGATGTACATCATTTCAAATCGGACGAAATTACCATCAAAACTTTAAACGAAACCATTATCCTTGAAGGTAAACAAAAGCGAGATCAGGACAATGATACGGGACCGTTTTGTATAAGTCGTGAATTTGTGAGAAAATACCGATTGCCCCGAGGCTATGATCCCACGACTGTGGTTTCGACTTTGTCCTCCGATGGAATTCTTACAATCAGTGCACCAGCCCCACCAAAACAGGAGGCAACCGAGAGATTGGTTTCAATTGAGCCAACGGGCTCCTACTTTAGGTCGTCGTCGTCATCTGGCAAGGATGCTGTTAATGGCGGTAGTCAAAAGGATGAGAAAAAGTGAAGTTCTGGAGCGCACATGTGATTGCTTAAAGAAGCAATTCTCTGGATTGTGTTCTGCATTTGATTGCTACTGTTGTCGGTTTTCGAATTTCGGGTTGGATTTGATTATTACCTATACATATGCTCGTGTGTGTATTTTATTTGTAACGCTTTCGAAGCACAATAAATTTTAACTAAACGCTTAAGTTTCGTGTTTCAATTTGGTGTAAACGTTGAAGGGTTTGCGAAAATTTAATTTAATGTGGTAAAGGGAAATAGTAGATGTGTGGTACATAAGTGCGAAAACTGGGTTTCTGGAAAACTACTTATACGTTTTGAATATTAAGTTGCGTTGTGTTTTGGTTTTGGGATCTTAGAAAATATAGAGCATGACGTAAAGCTTTTAACCCCCAGTTGGTTTTCTGAAATGAAAAGTATTCGGAAACGGAACTGTGGAATTTAATTAAATCCTTTGAGCGTTTACTTTGACCAGTACTAAGTTCGAAGGTCACCCATGGAGCGAAATAACCACTGAGCCCAAACATCATTTTCTTTGTCTCTCTATCCCATTTTCAAAAAAAAACTTAACACATGCTGAGGCATTATAAGTGTATTCATGCCCACTTGGGTGTTAAGTTCTTTTAAGAAAAAAAAAAAATTGGTTTTCCTTTTGCTGGCGAGCCTGGGAAGGTTTTTGTTGTGAGTTTCTACGACGTCGCTATTCGATTAGTTGATTAATGTTTGGCCCTATATCGGTTGAGTTGTGTGATGTTTCTCTGTTTCTTTAGACTTTATGGTGAAATCGTATAATTACGTGAAATTCATGATGGGTTATTATTATTATTGTTATTACATATCTTCTCTTATAAATTAGGAAGTTTTTCCCGAATTTTATAGAAACTGAAATAGTTTTCAACACTGTGAAAAATTTTCCGCAATTGGGAATTTATCTATCCATTTTTAAGAAGTTAATATCTTACCTATAGATGATGTGAATCTTCTTTAGGTAGATTCGGAGCTTTTTATTTGTGGTTCCAAATAAGTCATCGCTAAACAGAGGAGAAATGTGGCGACAACTAAAATCCTCTTCGCTTTCATCGCGATTTCATTGATGGTTAACGACAGAGTATAAGTACTCAAATTACAGATACGTTGGAATGATGACTTCTTCTAAAAGGTTTCCCGAGTTTGACAACTCCTGACATACTGAAGTAATATTCAAAGCATTAGACAGGCAGAAAAAATTTTCATCTAGCTTCAAAAATGTGCTACATTACGAAAGAAATAACATCTGAAGGCTCATCAAATTCATCTCCGAACATTGTTATCTGAGGTTAGGTTAGAGCGGTCCTCATTGTGGTGCACTAAATCTGGTTGTAGGTGTTTTTTTGAGTTATGTAACGATGACCTACCTACTTCTGGAGCTATACAGTTTGCTTGAGTGTTGAATCTGTCCAGGTCGTTAATTATCGAGAATGGCAGTTGTTAGGCAACCGATGAAAATTTAAAGTCCAACGTTGAGACGATAATTAAAATTCGAGGGCTAAACGTTATAGTATATGTATGTAATTTATTAAATGTTACCAATCTCGGTTCTGGTCCAATCGCAAGTGAACGAGAGCAAATATAAATTTCTATGAATAGCTTAAAGAATATAGCACAAAAGAAAATCAAAACATAGAATTTATAACAATTGAAATCATAGAAACTTGTTTTGAGAGATGTACATCGAGCAAATAAGAGAATAATTACTTAGATATTACATTTTAGTGAATTAAATGATAATCAAGTAATGAATAGTGATAATGAAGTATGCACAATTGAATTATTTCTAAACATTTACCCCCCCCTGGAACACAGTTTCAGCATAAGGGTAAGCGAGCCAGCTTATGAATTGGACGTAGAAAGTTTCCATTGGGAGTCCTTAATGAGACTACTCTTACTTGTGCGTCTTTTCCAGGATGAGTGTTGGTAACACGTCCCATCACCCATTTACCAGGCGGAAGATTTGGTTCCTTGATAAGAACGAGGTCGTCAACCTTGAAGTCTTGTTGCGGTTGTTGCCATTTGGGTCGATTTTGAAGCGAGGTGATATACTCCATGCTCCATCTTTTCCAGTAGCCTTGAACCTTGGCTTGAATGGATTGCCATGATGAGAGCCGATTTGTTGGTATATCTAACGATGGTTCTGGAACGGTCGATAATGGTTCGCCTAGAAGAAAGTGAGCAGGAGTTAAAACATCAATATCATTGTCAGACATCTGACACAAGGGTCTAGAGTTAAGTATCGCTTCTATTTGAGTTAAAAGAGTATATAACTCTTCAAACGTTAAAATATCTTCGCCAATTACCCTCCGGAGATGATATCTGACGGACTTAATGCCCGCCTCCCAGAGTCCTCCGAAATGTGGCGCGGACGGGGGTATAAAGTGCCAAGTGATACCATCTTTGGCCAAAGCTTCCTCCAATAAAGAATGGTGGTGTTCCGAGAGAAGAAGATTATGCATCTCGGATAGTTCACGAGCAGCGCCTCGAAAATTAGTGGCATTGTCACTATACATGTGCGAAGGTTTTCCCCTTCGTGCAACGAATCGACGAAGTGCTGCTAAAAAGGCGTCTGTGCTTAAGACGCTAACGAGCTCCAGATGGATAGCCTTCGTGGATAAACAAACAAACAACGATATGTATCCTTTGGTGATAAACGATTTTCGTCCGGTTTTAGTTTTGATGGCGATCGGACCAGCGTAATCGCATCCACTATGGGAAAACGGTCTGGATTGTGTTATCCTTGGCGGTGGTAAATTTCCCATCAATTGGTTTGCGGTTATTTTCCTGTGTTTAAAACAAGTTATACATTCATGGGAGATCTTTCTTAACAAGTTTCTGCAGCCGATGATCCAATATTCTTGTCGAATTATTGCAAAGAGCGTAGAAACACCTGGATGAAGATATTTGTGATGTGCGTCGAGTAGTATTAGCTTTGTGATACGATGTTCTTTGGGAATGATGATGGGATGTTTGGTATTGTAGGCTACGTTTGCTTGCTCTATTCGTCCTCCAACCCGAAGTATATTGTCATTATCTAGAAATGGATTGAGACTTAAAATGTTGCATTTATTAGGAAAATTACCAAATCTTTTGTGATGATGTATTGATTTTCCAAAATGTTCAGCTTGCAGGTATTGTATGAGCTTCAGTTTCGCCAGTCGAATTTCCTCTGTCTTCAGATGACGCGAATAAATTTGAGTTTGATGACGGCTGTTTGAAATAAATCTTAAAACGAATGCGACGCTCTTGATGAGTTTGTTCCAGGACGAACAAGAAGTTGCAAGTGCTTCAAAAGGATGATCAGATGTTACGACCAGAAGAGATTGTTTGATTTTCGCGTTTTCTTCCTTTAAGCACTCAAGGTCCTCTCGCGCTTCAATTACTACAGGCCAGTTGTCTTCGGTTCCTTGTAGCCAATTTGGTCCTGACCACCAAATAGGATGTTCCATCAGCCCTGATGGGGGTACTCCACGGGATGCGCAGTCCGCAGGGTTGGACATCGATTTAACGTGATACCAGCGATTTCTTGGAATCGTATTCAAAATCTCCGCTGTACGATTTCCAACGAAGGTATTCCAACGACGACTTGGAGAAGACAACCAAGACAATACGACTGTTGAGTCAGTCCAGGCATATATATTACCAAATTTAACCATTAGGGACCTTTGCACTGCTTCAAGAAGTCGAGCGAGGAGAAGTGCTGCACATAACTCAAGGCGAGGAATGCTGAGTTGTTTAAGAGGCGACACACGTGTCTTAGATGCTACAATCTGCGTCTCGAACTGGCCATTTGGTAGCTGATATCGAGAATAAATTACAGCCGCATATGCTGCTGTTGAAGCGTCCGAAAAACCATGCAGTTGAAGTGAATTATTTGACAATCCAATGTAACGAGGAATTGCGAGTTCAGTGAGCAACGAGAGCTCTCCTCGATATTTAAGCCACTGAGATGAAATTGAATGAGGAACTTCATCATCCCAATCCAATTTCTTGTGCCAGAGATCCTGAAAGATAATCTTGAACAGAATAACGCAGGGTCCAAGAAACCCGAGGGGGTCGAAAATACTCGCAATGTCTCTTAAAATGTGACGTTTTGTAACACGTTCTAGAGTTCCTAAATTCAACCGAAAACTGAATGTGTCTGCCAACGAATTCCAATTTAGTCCTAATACCTTTTTCCACAGCTCACCGTTGCTTTCTAAAAACGCATACTCGTTTTGCTCCGCATGAGGGTTCTGCAAAAGTTCTTTGCAGTTACTTTGCCATTTGCTGAGTTCAAATCCTCCCTTTGAAAGAAGTTCCATTAACGACTTCTTCTTAAATATCGCGTCCTCCAAAGAATCAGCGCCTGACACAACATCATCTACATAGAAATCGTTCTCGATTATTTCAGCAGCTAATAGTAATTCATCTCGATAATCCTGTGCTAGTTGTTGAAGCACTCGAATTGATTGAAATGGTGCACAGGATGTGCCATAAGTCACGGTGCACAATCTAAAATGCTCTAGAGGATCATTAGGCGATTTTCGCCAAACTATTCGAAGGAAATCCCTGTCGGTTTCAGAAATCCATATCTGACGGAACATTTTTATAATATCTGCTGTAAAAACAAAATTGTATTTGCGAAATCTCAGACAAACTGAGAATAAGTTTCGTTGAATTGATGGTCCAACCATCAGGCATTCATTAAGTGACCGCCCCTTGGCGTCTTTAAAGGATCCATCAAATACTACTCTGAGTTTTGTGGAAGTACTCTCTGGCTTAAGAACAGCGTGGTGGGGCAGGTAGTAAACATTTTCCTTGGCGATATTTTCTTCCGCCACTTGAAATATATGCCCTAGTGAACAATATTCATCGAGGAATCGGCTGTATTCCTTACGAAGATCTTCGTTTTTTTGAAATTTCTTTTCCATGGAATTTAGACGATTAATCGCACCACTTATGGTGCCTGAAAACTGTGGCTGTGCCTTAAATGGAAGATGGACAATATACTTCCCTGATGAGTCACGAGAATATGTTTTAAGAAAATGGTCTTCGATGTTCCTTTCCTCTTCCGTAAGAAGAGATTTCGGATTAACTTCTTCAATATTCCAAAAAGCTTGTAGTATTTCATCAACATTAAGAGTACAATTATGGGACCGAACTATTTGCGACTCTGAATCTATGGACCTTCCTGCTAAAACCCAACCAAAAATTGTTTTTTGAGCAATGGGGTATCCTCCTTCACCATATCTTAACTCTCCTCGAAGCAATTCCCATACCTTATCAGCTCCTAACAGGATATCAATTGAACCCGATTTGTTAAAGCAAGGGTCCGCGAGGTCCAGGTCCTTAAGATTGTGTAAAGTGTTTACATTAAACGAAACCGTGGGTAAGTTGGATGTTACTTGAGGCATCCACAGAAATGCTCTCTGTTTCAAAACAAGAGTTGATGCACATCGAAATTAAGCCTCTGGTCCTTCCGGCACTGGTAGAACCAATTCCATTTATGAATACACGTGCATTTTGCCGTTTCAACCCTAACCGCTGGACACAGGACTCCGACACAAATGATACTTCAGATCCGGAGTCTAAAAGAAGGCGAACTCGCTGATAATTACCACGGCTATCTAAAACTTTGCCGACAGCAGTTGGCAATAAGATTTGTGGTGGACAATGCAATTCCCTTATTGAATGATGCGTCGAAACGTGACGGTCCGACGATAACTTAGATAAAGTTTGATAGCTATTGCTGGGGCTAGAATGTGTCTCTTGTTTTTCTAGTAGAGCATTTTCAGGAATCGTGTATGGTTGCGATGAAGTTGTTGTATCGAGATGAACGAGACTATGGTGGCGAGTGTTACAAGTTCGACAGCGATGCTTTGACGAACAACGGGCTGAAGTATGACCCCCGCGAAGACAATTGAAGCACAGTTTATTTGATTTTACAAAATCTCTTTTTCCTTGGATAGTGAGCGCTAAAAACTCGGTGCATTGGGGCAGAACATGCGAGCCCCCACATTTGGGGCAGTTAGAAGACGAAAGAGACGACGCATGGCTGCTCCGTACAATAGTATTCCTGGCCTTAATTGTTTGACGAACAGGTGAACAGCTACCGTTTTCTAATGCCTCACATCTACGTTCCAAAAAGGTGAGAAATTTTTCTATCGAAGGATAATTTTCTTCAACACTGAATTCAGACCATGCCTGCCGCGTTTCTCCATCAACCTTATTCAGCAAGAGGTAGATGAGCCATGGATCTCTATTCAATGATTTTATGGACGAAAGACCTCTCACTACTTCATCCGCTCCATTGGATATCTTGCGAAGAATAGAGACATTCGATAAATTAGTTGTTGGCAGATCAAAAAAGATTTTTATAAAGTTGCTAATAATATAACGTGGTCTGTTGTACCGACCTTCAAGACGTTCCCAGGCCTGGGTGTATGTAGCATCTGAAATAGTGATGTGACTCAGTAAATTTAGAGCCCCTCCGCGAAGATAAGATTTCAAAAAATGGAATTTCTGAGTTGGCGTGAGATGTGTTCTATTATGAACGGCTCCTACGAACATATCACGAAATGTTGGCCAATCTCGGTAAGAGCCAGAAAATGGTTCGATTCGAATTTGAGGCAGGAATGTGTCGACCCGATGTGACGAGGCTGACTCTGGCGGATTATTTCGGCGGTCTGCTAACACTGCTTGCTGTTGAGCTAAACGATACGCTGAAGAACGTTCCCTAATCGCAGCTAAAAGTATTGACTTAACTGTAAGGTATTTTGACTCAAAATCTTCGAATTCGGGATCGGGATCAATGTAGCCCTCCTGATCATGAAATTCATACATAGAATTTTGAGATGTTTTGAATTCTTCCCACAACTCATTAACCTTCTCCATGCGTACCTCCAATATTTCCATTGACACCGTGTCCACTATTGACTCCGTAAAGGATGCTTGCTTAGTCAATAAACAATTTAGACGTCCACGTGTACAACGTAAAACAGTCAATTTAGCCTTAGAAGACATTTTAACTTAATGGATTTATGTAATTCTCCAGAAAATCAAGTGAATATGAAGCTTTCCAACCCACGTGCTCTATTTGCAATAATTTCAATATGGAGGAATTGTACACCAAGTCTACGAAAAAATCTTCCCACTTCTTGCGACGAAAATCTCCAAAAATCAATGTCTAATTCACAAATCACAAGCTATACTACACCACCACTGTAATCAATTCGATGGATTCAATAACCCAAGATAAATTTATTCACCTCACACTATGTGTCCAAGAAAATCCAACTGCAACTCCATGTGCTTTACAAATTCCGAAAGAATCCAAAAAATAAGCGAGCGAAAACAATACGAGGATTTAATCAAAAATTTGCTGGTTTTATAATCGAAATGATTTCCTATTGCGACGAATTCAGACGAATAAAATTTACAGGATTTATCGAAGAAAAATCCGGCTCGATACGGACCAAAAAATGTTAGGCAACCGATGAAAATTTAAAGTCCAACGTTGAGACGATAATTAAAATTCGAGGGCTAAACGTTATAGTATATTTATGTAATTTATTAAATGTTACCAATCTCGGTTCTGGTCCAATCGCAAGTGAACGAGAGTAAATATAAATTTCTATGAATAGCTTAAAGAATATAGCACAAAAGAAAATCAAAACATAGAATTTATAACAATTGAAATCATAGAAACATCGAGCAAATAAGAGAATAATTACTTAGATATTACATTTTAGTGAATTAAATGATAATCAAGTAATGAATAGTGATAATGAAGTATGCACAATTGAATTATTTCTAAACAGCAGTGAACCTCGTAAATTTATGTATTTGTGGGGTGTATCACATGAAGTGTGTCAGGCTTGATCATTTATTCTAGCGAGCTGATCAACGGCTCAGTTGCATGGATTATCGGGGTATTCTGGAATCCAATAGAATATGATCTTGTGCTGCTTAGTTATTTTGTGGAGGTAACCATAAAATAAAATATCAAATATATTGTTCTTTTTGGAAGTAACATGAAAGGCATGTTGTATCTCTGACAGAAGATTTTCTTAGCAGTTTTGCGCAGACGAATCTGTACTACTTGCTTTATGCTCTTAAGGAGGAAATTAGTCGGACGACTGCTTCTAGTAAATAAGTTGTCTTGTTTTCTCGATTTTTGATATAAAAACTGTTCTAAAGGTTCACCAACTGCACATACTATGAGGCTGAAGGGCGCCCCTGGAGTCCTGATCCTGATTAAGTGCCCAAAATTGTTCCAGGAGTTTTCCTTAATTTTGAGTGTGTCGTATAAGATATCAAAGTCAAATGGTAGGTGATCTGTCTGATTCTCATTCGTTTGGTCTACAATTGTTCAAATAATAATTCAACGGAAGCCTTTACGGAGGACGCTGTTCCAGGTTATTCGAAGTCTTTCCCCAAGCCTTACTTAGTAAGTTCATCTGCGATCCCATTGTAACCCGGGATATGAGACAAATTTAGTCTTCCAACTTTGTTCAAAATAGGATTGCATTGTCAAAGTAGCCTCAAGATGGAGAGGAGGTTCAGCCCAAGGCTTTAGGCAATTGATATGCTGAAGAATGCAGATGTTGTGAGAGAAGACCACCGCGCCAGTGACTTCGGCTGTTAAAGAGCCGTCTTTTTCTTGAATCCGGTGATTGTCAATTTCAGTTAAAATAAGGGCGGCCACAATGCAGCGTAAGTAGACTGAGATGTCCTGCATTTACGTTTTTGAGTGTCTGTCATCCAGAGAGCAGAATTAATTGCAGCCTGGAAGACGAACCAGTCTATAGATAAAAAATTGGGGAGAGTTAGGTAAGCCAACTTTGGTGAGGTTCCTGTGTTACTTATGCAGGCTACCTTTTCAGTTTTCATAATCATGATTTCCAGCACGGACCATCAAACCACTACGGCATAAGTGAGAACAAGTTTCCCAGCTGTGGTCAAGACCCAGCGCATGTCATTGGATTATAAGCGACACCAGTCTCTGGCCGGAATTTTAAGAGGCCCTTACACGGTCAATAGTAATGTCAATACCAGTATTCTCATAACAGACAAATTAAATCCATCATAACTTTTGAACCTTACACAATCAACAATATTGTCATTACTTGCTATACAATTCTGAATGGGCTACGCAGCACTTCACTATCTTCAACGCCAACTAAACTAAAAGATTCCGCGTTATCAGTCATAATGATATACATACGTGTTGCTGTACCGGCTGCATAAATCGAAATGAGTAATGACGAGGTATTGACGTAAACACTTTACACGGTCATTACTAAGGACAATAACGGTCGCTTTAGAGTTTTGGTATCGAATAATTTTTAGAATCTTCTTAGAAACAAACTGATCGGCAGGGCGTTAAACTTAAACTTAGATCTACGAAGAGTCTTATTCCTGTCATAGAACTTGCTCAATATCACCAGCTCAAACCTTAATAAAAGGACCGGTAGCATTTTTGATAGTCCAGTGAGTTCTGATCTCGAAATGCTTCACAAATACCTGGTGCCAGGCAGTGTCAATGAAAATAAAACGTTGTAGTTAGCATTTTGTGTCGCCTTTGGTACATTATTAATCAGCACTCTACAAACCTCCTTTTATCATAAGCAATTTCGTATTCAAGATCGGACACAGCGAGAGCCACAACTATGAGACTGTTTTATACCGCCTCAGTTTAGGAGCAGGACAAGAAGGATAGCGTTGGACAATTTTTGTGGGATCTATGCCCTGGCAGAGCCAGTGTGGGTGTACTAGCATATTTTCTCCCGTAACGGTCAAAGGATTAATCATCACGTTAATGGCTTCTTGGCAGAGGGATAGTGGTAACTAAAACCTCGGTTTTGTCCAGTTTGGCCGATCGCAGTTTCTTGTTGGCCCAGAGAAACGAGCACCTCTCTACTAAAGTCTAATCCCATCCAATCAGTCTAGGATGAAGGAGCAGTACTTTGTTCGCTCTGAGATGTTTCGCCAATTCGCTTTTTGATAAGACTGACCATGCTACATTAGTTAGCTTGTGGTTAGTACACGGGGTCGAGCAGATACTAATGCTGAAGTTGAGTAGATGGGTGTCAATCTTCTAGGTCTTGTCAAAACCTTACGTAGTTTTTTTTTTATTTTTGGTTAACTTTTTTTTAGCTAGGCAAAAGGTAGTATGTCTGCACGCATTGTGCGGACATAGATGTTTTGTCTAAAAATTCTCTCGATAACTTGACCCATCATATGCGAATGAGCTATTTTCAAACAACAAAGATAATCCTTGACTTAATCCAGGTGTTACATTGATCTTGTTAGTTTCCAATGACCCAAATTGAAGGTATTGAACTATTTAAGCCTTGACACCGCGATTAAGTGGGCAATCTTTTTAATAAACCGAACAGATACTGTATAATTGTATGGATGTTTTAAGTAGCTGTATTTTACTCAAGGATAATGTGCTCCCTAAGAGAATTACCAAAGAACCAAGAAACATAAAAGATGTCAATATCACCACTTTCCTTTATATGAGAGTCAGAGAATATACGATACATTGGGCTTTTTTTCTTGTTCATCTTTGTAGCAAGCGATTTTCTTTGCCAGGTTCTCCCGATAGTTAGATATGTCCACTGAAGGAAGTTTTGCTTAACGTTACGTTATGTTTAACTTCATTCGTAAGTCTATCTTTTTAAGTGATGGCAAGCATTCGTTATTTACTCAGTGAGCATAAATCGGTTAGCTCGGCTCGGTTAAATCTTGGGCCTCAGTATATCGGCTACCAGAAAAGGTAAAATTTTACAAGGTCGTTGGTTCCGCCAATTTGATATCAAGTCAGGTTTATCTGCAATTACGAATTTCGGATTATAAGCTTGTCAAATTTACCATCAATTAAGTGTGGATTTCAAAAGTCTGATATATTAATCCCTTTATCGGTTAATCCATAAGAACAACATTCGGTATTTTAATCCACTTTCTTACGGAAATATGTTTTAGAGTGGTATTCAAATCCGTACCCCTTCAAAGTTTAATCCATAAACGCCCGCTCGACCTAATCATATTCTTATACTGATTAAACATATTTCCCAGTGCCTAATATTCATATCGATCGAGTTAAATCTACATGAAATAGATGACCCTCCCCTAGATATATTCCCAACCGATATCAGAGGATTATTACGTTATGTTCTCATTTACATATGACACCAGCAAATTTGGGTTTAATCCGAGTAACTCCAGACCGACACGAGTGCAACAGATTCCTGATTATCAGTATTGTTCCCATACATATGATTGTTCATTAAATGCCTTAGAATCCATCATCTACTACCAGTCCCAACCAGTTTATGTGTGTTCCTGCCATTATAACATCAAATTCATATGCAAATGAATGCAAATACTTACTCCTAAGTCGCCTTGGAATATTCAGACAAATCGAATCCCTTCGAATAGGATTATCATTGTTGATTATTCGTCAATCCAGATAGAAATAGATTGGCTTGATATATACTTGTATGTATTGTATGTTACGTATATATAGCCTGTAACTTGGAAGACCGAAAGACTAATGAAGCAGAAAAAATGGGAAAAACCTGGAAATTCATTTCTCCACCAGCACACAAACGAGTACGATTAACCGGAAAACATCACATCACATCAGGATAGTAATGATATGAGAACGTCGATTCTGTCATCGCATAAAGGGCTGGCACCGGAATAGCATTAAGCCGATTTTATACACTTCAATATTCCCCAGGACCTAAGTACATACAAGAACAAATAAGTTTCGTGATGACCTTAACATTAAAGTTCCATACTTCACTCACTACACTCATCTTGTATAAGTGAATACGGGAACCAGCTTCGAGTACGCCTATAAGAGTACAGTGAGTGCCTCTAGTCGGCCCAAACGTTTCCAGGACCTTTTCGGCCCCCTGTTTCTATTTTACCTAACACATCTGGATGAGGAAAAAAATGAAGAAAACAAATTCTGCTGACAATCAAGTACTCGTATCTGTATACAGCAGCTAGGAAAAGGCAAAACTCGCTCGTTGCATAAGAATGGGCAAGGTGAAGATTTGGAAGGCAATGGAGATGCTACCGTCCAACGATTACGATCACAGTAGGGAAGAAATTTCTGATGATAGCGACTGTTTGTCGAGATGAGCAAATGTCCATGAAAAAGATTCCGCACTGACGCATACATACATACGTCCATATGAAATGAAACGACAACGGCCAACAAATAGATGAAGCTGAAGAAAAGGACTCAATTTGTATTATTTCCTTTTTACCATCAACCGATGCGCTCATCGGAGGCGGAGGGCGGATATAGTGGGGTTCAAGAAAGGACTTCAAGTATTCACTTGAATAAACAGTACTACTGATAACTGTTTAAGGTACATTTCCTTTCCTGAATAATAAGAAAGAAACAACAAACGCAAACACATTTTCAAACAGGAGCACACGCACACACTCAGTCCCAGTAACTGTTACAGTGACAGCACAAGGCAGACTTTACTGCCGGAAGGCCCTTCAACAATTTTGCAAAATAGCTATTTAAGGTAATGGGAATAGGTGATTTGAATACTTCCGACGAGCTCAGTGCCTTTCAGTGCTCCATCTTCTTGCCCTGTGGGTGTAGTTTCTTGAAATTCCCTTGAAATTCTTCATTTAAATCTGAAAAACGATATTTGTTTGCCCGTAAGTGTTGTGCCTGTTTCTGATTGTATTGTGCGCTGCATCAAGGCAGCTGGAAGGTAGTAATCGAAGAGGAAAGTGTCTTCAAATGAAAGAGGATCTCAAATGCCCCTGGCTTGCACGTTCAATTACCCTTGTCTCATTCTTATTAGGTACCATCATACCAGTTGGGTCACAAGGACTCTAATCAAATTTTGATTCATCTGTATCATTTGATTTATTTAAATTTAATTTCAGCTCAGACTGTGCGGATCTTATCTCTTGACTATGGCCATGGCTGAGTGTATGAGTATAGCTGTGTATGTTTTCGAACGATTGTGGCAAGTAATTTTGCCACAGGAGAAGTTAGGTCTTGACATAGAATTGAAATTTCCCTTCATTCGGTTTGCTAGTCCTGAAAGGGTTGTGCAATGATTACGCAAAATATCCACTCGTATATATGCTATGTACTCGTACATACTCGTATAACGCACGAAGATATTTCTTATTATTTTTACTAACATTAAACTAGTAAGTGAGATATTGAAAGAGGAAGAGTTTTGAGTTTCACCACAGCTTTCAGAAGATTCTGATTAGTTTTAGAATATCTGAGAACTCTTTTGACAGGTAAATCAGTTAGGAATGGGAATGATAAAAGAGAAATTAAATACACTTTGGAATAAATTGCAAGAAGACTTTGTTGGAGCTAGGAGATTGAAGATTAGTATTTCTTGTTGAATTAGGGCTATGGGAATTGCGTACCTCATACACGAGTAGATTGAGAAAACTAATGGATTAAGCTTGTTCAAGACAGGTTAAGCCTGCTGTTATTGAAGTTTTCTGTCTAAAGAAATGAGAAGCAGAATATTTTGTATGGAAACATTAGCATACACTTGTCTGTAGGGAAATCTAAAATAATTAAGAACACATTATATTCTGGGAAATTTAAAGGCTTGCAGAACACTTTTGGTGACATAACTCCCATTACCTGGGTATTAATATTTATTATTTGCTGCTGCTTGAATTTAAAAATTGCATGAGGCACTGGGTTAAAATTCAGCAAAGTATGTGGAACAAAAAACATATCTTGTGAAAATCAAAAGTTGCCGTTTTAAATTAAATATACTTCTGCTAGGATGCTTAGAATAACTATCATCACAAGCCTCAATAGAAACTTTAGTGGAGTCAATAGCCTCTTTCAAGACTCAGGCAAAACAGAAGAAATTCTGCAGGCTGACTTAATTTTTTCTAGACGAAGCAATTCTATCTATCAATGAAAAATGGTTGAAGGAAATTGTTGTACACTGATTGAACAACATTATATAGGACGACAAATAAACAAATTTTTAAGAGTAACAGCTTTTTAAAGAAAAGTATCTTTAAGGTATAGGAAGAATCAAAGCTAGAATCGATATTGTTTATACTTTGCACGAATGAGTTTATTCGAATTTTTGTTCAAGCCGCACAGTTGCCTTGAAGCCGCAACAACTACAATGGTACCGCGAAAACTCCATGGTAGTAAATGCTGCAAGTTAATGCAGTACAAAAGTTTGTCTTTAATCCAGTGATTGTCCAACAACCAGGAGAAGTAAAACGATTAAGTTGGTTTCTTTCCAACCGAGGTGAGACACCTAATATACCTCTCAGCTAGCGCGGTGTTTTGCAGCTGCCTTCAGTTGCGCACACGAAGTTGGCTTATGTCTCCTTTTACTTGTTTGCGCTGCGGTAGATGAGGTCGTCGTCTTCCACGTTGTCGCTCTGAGTTGCAATCGTTGCCCTATCTGAGTCTATTTATATGAGCTTTTCTGATGAAACTGTAGAAACGTCTCCTTCATTCTCCATTGACGTAAACGAGAGCGAAAATTACCTGAAGAACTTGAAGAACTTTTTCTCGAAGCACCCGAGAGCATTTTCATCGCTTTTCATCAGTGTACAAGCTTCTGAATCGTAAAGCAGGACTGGAATGATCAGTGACTCGTATAATGTCTTTCTGGTCGCTTGGGAGAGCGCTTCACTACTCTACTGCCTTTTAACCCAAAGAAGCAGCTATTAGCAAGAGTGATTCTTCGCATTATTTTCGCGCCTCTGTCATTCCCGGAGTTGATAGCGGAGTCAAGTAGATAAAATACCTTGCTACCTTATAGTGGTAGCGGCCTATCGAAACGTTTTGTCCTAAGCGTCAAAGTCTTGTATCTCTCTTTATTGACAGCAGATACTTTGTTTTTCCCTCATCGACCGCTAAATCCGCTTCTGCTTTTAGAGTCCCAAACGTTTTAATGACAATTCATTGTCTGCGTATGCAAGTACGAATAAATGAACGGATTTTTGAAAGATGATGCCTCTGGGGCTAACTTGCGAGTTTCGCGAGATACGCATTCGTGTCCTTTTCTGATATTGAAAAATTCAGTTTTTTTTATTACCGACCTTGATTGAATGGTATACATTTTCCTTCATCATCCTGCATAGTCGAATGTGTTTGGCAGGGATGCGAAAATTAGACATGGCTCCCTTCTTTAGAACAGGACAAACTATGCTGAGGTTGCATTCGCATATTTTCACAGACGCTGGCTACAACAGAATAATGTTCTGAGCCGATGTTAGCGAACGTTCGAACATCCAAAACTTGAGGAGTACCTTGTGTCAATCGCAATATGATCAATTTGGTTGACAGTTTGTTGATTAGGACTCATCCCGGTACCTTTGTAAACATAAGGATGTGGAAATCGTGTGCTGGCCACAGGTACATTCATTTCCGGAGGTCGTGATGTCAGGTTTTCAAAGAACGGTTTTCATTGCATATTTAGCTCGTTGGTTTTGTTGAACTGGAAGAAACTAACTTTGGTAAGGTCGTAATTTTTCTCTCTCAAGGCGTGAAGTTTTATGGGCTTACAGCTCAAGACTTATCCCCTAAGTCTTACTGTGACGGCAAACACGCATCCAAATAAATGCAGAGTCTGCGGTTCTTATGGCTGTCTGCACTTCTTGGATGGCGGTTATGTTTGTTTGAACCTGTTTGAAAATCGCCGCTGGTTGTTCAGTTGCATGTGGTTCGTTCATGTTCCGAACATCCTACATACTGATTCGAAGTTCCATGTCTTTTAATAGTTAGCCAGGGTCGTCAACAGTGAATCCGTCATTAGTCGAGGCTATTAGCTAGTTCGTCACATTTTTATCTCTTCTGTCTAAGGTTGTGAGCCCTATGACGGCGAGTTTGTTAGTTGCCAATCGCATGATATATAAAAACTATAAGCAGTTCAAGTAATTTTCCTTTTGACTGCAATGGTTTACTTTTCCTCACAGATACAACTTATTTTTTTTATAAACCACTGCGGGATTGCAGAAAAGTCCTTAAAGACGTCCGGAAATATTCGTTTGGTTTGCCGGACATGACTGTAGAGTCATGCCATCTACAATTATGATCATATGAAAACCAACTATCAATGGAAGCCCTAATCAGTGATGGAGCCAGTTCTAACGCAGGTTCTGACTTACTTACTTAAGTGGGGCTACAGTTTGGGGTGAACGTGGGCCTCAAATAACAAGCCCCTACAATTTGTGCGGTCTTAGGCTAACTGCCCCCAGTTGCACACTCCAAATTGATTGAGATCTCCGTCTACTTGTGAGCACCAGCTAAGGTGAGGCCTTCCTTTACTGCGTTGTTCCTTCGGGTTGGATCCGAAATCTCTGCGGGCCGTATCATTGGTGTCCATTCGCTCTACATCTCAGACGACTGATGCAGAGTTTTCTGACTAGGTCGATGTCGCCATCTAGCTCGTATAGTTCGTCATTGAATCTTTTCCTCCAAAGCCCGTAACGCAAAGGGGACCGAATATTTTTCGAAAGATTTTTCTCTCGAAATAACTGAAGATATCTTCATCTACTTTCGATAGGGTTCATGCTTCTCTACCATAAAGTAAGACTAGGATGATCAAGGCCTCATATAGAGTCTTCTTAGATTTTTGGGACAGGGTACTCGATTGCCTGCCTAGCCCAAAGAAACAGCGATTGGCAATGGTGATTCTTTGTTCTATTCCTGCTTAGGTATTATTGGTAGAATTAATAGCAGAGCCAAGGTACACAAATTCGTTTACTACCTCGAAATTATAGCTGCCGATTGTGACGTTCTATCCAATTCGCCGATCTTATGTGTCGCTTCTTATTGACAGCATGTAGTTGGTTTTCCCCACATTTACAGCTTAACCGATTTTTAGTAGTTTCCGTTAGCAACCGCATCGGTCGCTGTCTTCTCCCAACTATGTCGATTCGATATCATCGTCGTACGCTAGTAGGTGCACAGACTTTTGTAAGATTGTGCCACCAGTGTTCGCTTGTGAGTTCCGCACAATTATTTCAAGTGTGATGTTAAACAAGGCACATAACAGCGCGTCACCATGTCATTTCCAACCGTTTTGAATACCTTGGCGGGTAGGCCAAAGCGTGCAGCTAATTTGTTGGATTTTAGCTTAGATATTGCTATCTTTACTTCGTTTTGGTCAGGTGGACGGGAATATTGGCGATCATCATCTAAGTTGAATGGTCGATTCTGCCTGACAGCGGGATGGTGGGCTTCTTCGCCGTTATACAGTCTGCAGGAAAAGTTGTTCCTTATTCTTAGCAGCGATTGTGACTCTACCACAAGGTTTCCTGCTTCATCTCTACAGGCTCCTGTACGAGTCTTCTTGCCTTGCCACGTTCTTTTTACCTATTGGCAAAACTTCTGTACGTTATTCATGGAGTATAAGCTCTCAATATTTTCGATTGCACCTCGTACTCGTACTCTTTTTTCTTCTTCTGGAGAAGACGATGTTCTTTCCGCCTCTTCTGCTCGCATGGCTTGGAAGCAACTCTCGTCCTTCGTTATAGCGCGGCTTTGTAGGTACTTGTCTAGCTGCATGTTTTAGATTCTTCATCAAATAACGGATTCTTGGTGGTGGTCGGGTGAAATCCAGCACATCAGTTGCTGCGTATCTTATCGCACATTGGCAGCGTTACCACTGGTTCACGGGATACGTGTTCGTCGACGATTCTGGCGGTCTATTGCGATTGCAACTTTTCTACATTATATCTCTTCACAGTAGTTCTTCTTTGTTGTGGCGCTTGCAAACTCCGCACTCGCACCTTGGCTGCAACAATGTGATGATCCGATTCAGTGTTGGCTGCCCCGAACGTACGAACGTCCAGAATACTGGAAGTAGAACGCCTTAGGTCTATCGCAAAATGATCAATTTGATTTAGTGTTTGGTGATCCCGAGACCGTGATGTCCCGCTTTCTATATTGAGATGAGGAAACCGTGTGCTTCCTATAGTAATGTTTCCTTTCATCGCAAAGTTAACAAGCTTAAGTCCGTTGCCAGATATGGTAGCGTGTAGGGTATGTCCTACCAAGGACGTCTTCGTTTTCTGTCCTGGAATTAAAATCACCGAACATTCCACGTGCAGATCCGAAGGTCGTCATCTTTTAAATGATTGCTAGGGTAGACAACTGCGAATCCATTTTTATCCGAAGCTCTTAGTTTGTTCGTCACATATTTTAATCTCTTCCGTGTAGGCTTGTGAGCGTTAGTACGACGTAGAGCAGTGTAATTCTACTGGCCGGGCATGCCCTTGCCATTTTAGTCTGCATGAGTAAGGATTTATTTAAGCAGTTACCGGGGACTACCGCGGTAAGACAAGAACTTCGTTACAAACTTGATTATTGCGCTACTGGCCCAATTCAAGTTATAGGACACTCAGCAGTTTCCCGAGCGATTTCCCCTGACGTAGATTAGGGTACTGAAAACTCTCCTCTGATTCCATTGGGACCTGGAACACACACAAGTCCCAATGAATTCTGCCTTCTGGCTGCGGTCAATGAAGAATTTTCCAGCTGGATTGGAAGTCGTGATATTGTTTAGCAAGGCTTTAAGTGCAGCTTAGCTATGGCTACAGATGCAGATACGTCGCCTACTCCACCGATTCTTCACAATATCAATAGTTCGTTGCAATCAGGATTGCATATATTTCCGTTTGGAAGACAGGCGCACATTTATTTATCGTTTGCAGAATGAAACCAGAGTCGCATCCTAAATGAAGCCATCCGTGAAGAACTCACGACATCCTTTCCTGGCTTAGATTCGGGCCGAAAACATTCCTGGGCACAGGGAAAGTCTATTTGCATCAACAGAAATTTCAGCGTGAATTGTATTGTACCAAAGACCAATTCTTTTCTAACAGAAGTGTTAGGAAAAGCCCCGTACAGCCATGATAAACTGTTCTTTGGTGTCTGGTAAAAGTATCAACGATGTATTTTCGTGAAGGAAGCATACCTGTAAATCCAGAGGACCCTCCTCGGTGAGAAGCTCATTGCCTTATTGGAACCTCCCTTACACTGCCAGAAGGCCCACTGCCCCTTGGGGGCTTTTAAGGTAACATAAAGAAGTTTGTTATCCAAGATAACAACCAAATACTTATATTCGTTGGAGGAACAGATGGTGATGCCTTTAAGCACTAGATGAGTCACACCAGTCAGCTTCCTCCTTCTCCTGAGATGTGTAAGAGATCGCTTTTAAAAATGATCTGACTGGTGGTCTAGTAGGTTTTTTTTCTAGATAAAAACCTGATAGACTGATAGACCTGATAGTTAAATTCTGGGTTTGGTAAGGCTTTTATAGATTTTAATGTGTAAAGGATCATATGTCATAACATTGCGGAGCTATGTGAAAATAAGTGAAGCCAACAGGAAGTGAAGAAGTCCATGAAACAGAGAGAGAGAGAATTGCTATTTAAATCTAGCTAGGAGCGAGAACAAGTGCTGCACATTCAATAGCGACAGGTAATGAAACTCAACGTTACCCAAATAACAACAGCTTTCAGTGCGGTATCTATTCTATAAGCAACTTAACAACTCTCTTTAAACATTTTCTCAAACATCACATAGGACAATTTCAGGTCAATAAGTGGTGAACAAATGGAAATGTCGTGTCATTTCGCGGAATCTATTCCCAAAACGGAATAAATACTTTAAATTGTAGTCCGGACACAGATTATCCTGGAATCGAAAAGCAATGTATTCGGTGGCGTCTACACTGTCCATTCAATAATGCAGAATGCTTTTACCTATGCAAACAAGGAATTACACGTATTTAACAAAATGTTATTTCAACCACGAACGTACAACATCTACGCGAGCGGAATCACGGGTAGAAACTTGTGACACAATTAGATTTTATTGTGATGAGGTCCTCTATTCTCCTGAAATTGTATGCTAATTTGTGAATGTTAAGTAACGTCTTATCTCGCTAAATCCAAGCATATATAGTTATTCTGAAAATATTTTGTGTTATAGCACAAGAGCTGGAACCCACCCAGTTCCATTCCGAATGATCGTGTTGATCCAAACGATGTTCCTATGATTAATCATGGCAATAGGTATCTAAAATCCTTTTAGAAAATTACATCCAAAGTAACGTATGCTGTACTTTTTTGGCATGAACCGTTTGTCCCTTTTTATATTTGCCCATAATGCAATATTAAGGAATAATCACGCATTCAAAACGAACATGCTGTGTATGGCAAGATCATTTACAGAGCCATGTCTCTATTACATGACCTTTAGGGATATATAAATCATATTGTTCGTACGACTAATGCCATTACTCGTATGTAAAATATTGTAGCCATCGGTTCATTGCTATCATGAATTTTACTATAAATCAAACAGTCAGACGAATTCTAGAAAAGTTCAATGAAGCTGATTTAAAAAAATGGGTTAATTAATAATAAGCGAATAATTTGGAAATGTATCCATGGCATGGAGTGATATCACATGACTTCTTCTAGCTGAACAAATAGTGTTAAGGTCAAAAGCGCTCTACTTTAATTCGAAAAGCATAATCTTCAAACTATAGTTGCTTCTTATGTCAAACCGTTCCATATGGAAATGATAAGAATTTTGAATAAGACCAGAACCAAATATCAATACATATGGTATCTTACAAAAAAGGGTCGTGAGTAGGAAAAAAAGGCCCATTAACTAATACAACTCCAAAGCAATTATAAAATTTGGAGAGTTCAGGGTAACCTTACAAATGATAGTTCCACAGAACAGTGATGTTGCTAGTTCCTCTATACGAGTATGATGGCAATCTTTGGGGTAGGAAATAAATACTCGAATAATTAGTTGTATTTCCCAGAGGGCTAATTAAAGAAGATATAACTGCAACTTTTACGGTCTCTAAATCTCATTTTTGCTCCCAAACTTTGGACAATATTTGTGAGTGAGCATTTTTGTATAAACTTACCAACTTTGGTGGAGTAGCAGATACTTTTCGTTACCATGCATAGATAAAGATGTTAACGCAAAAACATATCGCCAAATATTCATCCTAGATCATGAAACTCCAGTAAACAAATTCAGGATATTCCGCAGTACAGTACCTACTTCGATATAAAATGTCACCCCTTATTCTTTGTGTCGAAACTATCCATGATAAACGAAGGGAAATGCTTTCAACTAAATCGTTTAAGTGCCTGTGACACGACACTAAACTCGTTTCCTTTGTTTGATGGTGTGGCGTTATGAATGAATAGCTTATTGATGGGATAGGCCGATATGAAAGGGGATATCACAAATTCGCTACATTGTAGTTCCTTAAATTGTTAAAGACCAACCTATATTCATTGAACAGAAAAATTAAGATAAATTGTCAAACAATGGCAGGTTCTGTTGAGTTCGTGGATGTATCGAATGGGGAATTCCTTGTAGTCTTCTTTGAACGTATATGAATTAAACGTTTCCTTCTCCGAAAATTTTTTCGAAAACATGTTATCTAAACCCGATTTTATGGCTCCATTTAATGGAATAACAAGATGACCTTTTGGATAAAATATGAAATCAGTATTACACAAGCGGAAGGAAGAAAGGATGGTAATCTTTACTTTTTTTTCAAGCAGATCCATTTTATTACTTAATTTTATGTCTCGCTGACCTCTATGGAATTAAGTACCATGAGAACTGAAAAAGTATTGGTTGCGCTAAGCGAGTGTTTCTGGGTGGACAGTAAACAAAATGTTACATAATACATGATACAGGTTATGTGTCTTGCAGAGAGAGTTATTATCATGGCATAATATTTGCTAAGGATCAGGCTAGAAGGGAAATTAGATTAGCTGGTCTTAGGGAAGGACAAAAGAAAAAATTTAATGAATTAAAATGATTTATTTTGTTATACACTCTTGCATGTAATATTAAAGTAAATGTGTTATTCCTGCAGATTATCAAGGACTAAGATTAATACGCGGCCGTCCTGAGCAGAAATGCTTATCTAAATTTTGGTAGGTTTGGGTAATTCAACTTCTAACATGCCCCACAGATCTCGGTCTTCCGATTCGAACTCTTTTGTCTCAGATCATGTCACTATACAGTTTCACTAAAGACTAATGTACAAAGGTTGTCCGAAAATGTCCTCGTAATTGTGTCCAAAATACCTCGAAGAAGTTCCATACCACTAAGCTTTATATTGATAATCCGTTGGTTATCTTGTATAGTCTTTTACATTCTTTTCTAATAAGATGTTTAATTTTTGAGTGCTTTAACAGATGACAAGTAAAATTTACACTTTTTGTAAAAATAGAACAATATACGCCTCAGGAATGCACAATTTTTGACAAAATGCACTACAATAATGTTAAAAAATTTCCTCGAAAAGTTCAAAGAGTTAAAGATTTCTCGATCGACTCGAAGCACCTTCTTGACCAGCAATTGTTAAATTAGTTTAGAAATCGCTATAGGGACAAGTTGCTGTCGTGAAAAACGAAAATCGTGTCCCTAGAGCAACAACAATTGGGAATATTGCTTATACAGCTTGGAATTTGTCCGAAAATTCAGGTGTATGGATTCGACCTCTGGAATTAGGCATATCACAAATAACACATTACTGAATTTTGCACAAAAACTTGGGTCATAAAGCCTGTAACTCCAAATTGCAACATTTGGGACTTTTAAGATCCAAGAATAATTGGCGACAAACCACAAAGTGTTACTATGTGATGCGATTTTGGGCAGGAGACATTATTGGACATTATGAAGTGTATGCGGTTGTCACCATGGATGAATATCGGACCGCGATCGATGACTTTGTATAGCCGGAACTTGAAGGTTTTGATGGTCATATAACTGTGGGAGAGGTTTTATGGCCGAGTCATATCTCGAAACAGTGAGCAAATAGCCCTCTATATCATTTGATTATAGACCAAGTAACTTATTTTTTGGGGTAAGATTAAGCCAATACTCTCAACGCGCTTAGATAACCGGTTCAACTTGGTGTCTGAAACCAAAACTTGTGTTTGTTTGTATACCACGATGATATAATAGCAGGGAAGGCAATTCTTCCGAATCTTGCGGATTTGGAAACGATCAACACGATATCCGACTTTATGCGTCATATTTTCTTCTTTTAAACGTTAAGGGTCTGATACGTTATATCGATATGTCAAAAATGAAGCCGCCGAGTTTTAAAGACAATATGAATGTGCATTCGGGCCTTTCAAGTCGAAATAGTGCATATATATTGCAACTCACACAAGACATTCAAAGCATACATAGAAGGTGCCAGCATCAAATACGAGTATATTCAGCAGCACTTATGGAGCTCGGTTCCAATTGTATGTATCCAAAAACTGAAGCAGACCGCATCAACGCAATCTAACTAATGGGCGAGCGCAATAAGGCCAGACACTAATCACAAAGATATTAAAGGTAAAGGAGTCACTGATGATTTTGCAAAGAACTTTCCTACGTAGGTGTCTAACCCTACTACGGTATCCCCAATTTTAAGGTTAAGAGTACATAAAACAGGTGGGAGAAGGGGCAACATCCAGCCTAAATGATAGGGGGCTGCGCACGAAAGTAACACCTGTCTGAATTCTTAATATGAAAAAAAATCCGATAGCTATCCGTCTTGTCACAAATATTGTAAAACCAGTATATTATCGTCTGATCCAACACCCATCGTCATTTTGTTCACTGGGTCGTTTTGTTCCGTCCAAAATGAAGACCAGGATCCCGAACACTTCGGTTACCGCTTAGACATCGCTAATTTCCATGGAAATAATATCATCCCAGCTAGTAAACAAGATAAGCAAACTTAGGCTCCGGCCACGCAATGAGCGACGAGTCGCTGAGCGACGCAAAAAAACTAAAACACATGAAATCGTATGGAGGTGGCCACATAAACTGAGCGACTGAGCGATTTTTTAAGCGACATCGCTCTGTTCTAATTTTTCAGTCGATCGCTGAGCGGCGAAGTAATAAGATGGACAAAATAAGCACAGAAAGTTTAATTTCAGCTGTCCAAAGCCGTCCACTGCTATGGCAGGACACCCACAAAGATTATAAAAATAAAAATGTCACCGATAAAGAGTGGAAAGAAGTTGGACAAATTTGTAATTGTTCTGGTAAGTTTTTATTTATTTAATCTTTAAAAAAAAATTGTGTTTTTTATTCAATGTCCAAATTCCCAAAAATATTGTGTTAGCTCATTTCTTATATTCAACGCACTGCATGTGCTTCTATTATAACGGGACTGACGGGACTGTTCTTCTTGGGTGGCTGCATTTGTTTGAGCTATGTCATTCGCCATTTCTGTTGATACGTGTATATAATCAAGGTCACTGTCGCCATCGCACTCTCTCACAAAATTGTGCTTGGCTTCGTTTCGATGTTTTTTTGTAGAAACCTCCATTTCTTGCTTAATATGCCAAATGCACATTCAATGCATTTTCTTGCGATTGAAAGTTTTTTGTTGAAGTTTTCTGTTTGAGCATTTAAGTTTCTTCGTGGATAAGGTCTTAATACAATAAATAATTTTTAAAGGAGTAAGCCTCGTCACCGATCAAAAAATTTGGAATAACAATATTTGATTCTGGTAATGCTTGTGGAGGTGGAACGTTAAATTTATCCGCTTCAAGTAATTTGAACAAAGTAGATCCAGAGATGGGAGATTTCCTCTCCCACCCACCTCGATTGTTGGAAACTTTTTGTCAGCATCAGCTGCAGCTTGCAGTGCAATAGAAAAATAATGCAGGTAGTTAAAATAATGAGAGCCAGAATTTGCTGGACACTGAATTTGGCAATGTCTGCCATCAATACTGCCAAAACAGTTAGGAAACTTCCAGCGCCGGTAGTAATCGTTTATAACAATTCGAAGGTGGTCGGATGTTGGTATAGGCATATATTCTTCCACAAGTTGTTCCCATATGATAACTCTAGTTTCCAAGACAATGTTACTTACTGTGCTTCTGCCCATTCGAAAAGCAAAAGCTAAATCTCGAAACGAATGACCTGTTGCGAGAAATCTGAAAACATTGAGAATAAAAAAATAGTCAATTTACTATAAGTATAATCATATTTCAAATTTCAGGAGCCAATGCAAAACTAAAGTGGAAGAACCTAAAAGACACTTTCCGAAGGGCCCTTCGAAAAGTTCCACCTCCAGTATCAGGATCCTAAGCTGAACCAATAAAAACGAGATGGCAATTTTTTTAAATGATGAGCTTTACGAAGCAGCTGATCCAGATCCAACTGAGGGGAATCCTCGAGAGCCAGAAGATTATTCAATTGCTCAAAACCGGTTTTTCTCTGAAGCGATATCAGATTTACCCCTTTCAAGTGTCAATACGTTTACAACCAGCACTCCTTCTACGAGTACCAGCTGCCCCCAAAATTTGCGAAAAAATAAAAACAAGAGAGCATCAACATTCAATTTGGACTCAGAATTTCTAGAGTTAGAAAAAAAAGACTCCAAATTTTAAAGCAAGAGGTAGAAAAAAAAGAATAAGATAATGATGGCCTTCAATTTTTCAAAAGTCTTTTGCCATTTATGGCACAATTTGACAATTTCGAAAAACTTGAGATAAGAACTGACATTCAAAATATTATTTTGGCAAAACTTAAGAACAAAAATAAAGAATACAAAAATTAAAAAAAAACTAACCTTAAACATAATACCAGCCGTTGTTCTGGACTAATTGCTTTTTTTTGTTTTGTTAATTTTGGTCAAACTTTTTCCAACAGCAAATCAAAAGATGGTACTGTCATACGACAATATTGCCAAAATCGATCTGGAAAACTGCGAAGATTTTGATATAAATGGTGAAATTCACCATAATTTGCCCTTTCACGATTTATGGGGTGTACACCAAATCTACGTATTCTCGATCTTATTATCTCGTAGATCTATAAATATGAACGCGACTTTCAACTAATAAGCTACGACGAACCGCACTTGACGATGGCATTTTCCCAACTAGTCGCTCAGCGACCTCGTTCAGTAAATGGCCACCCATCGCTCAGATTCGTCGCTCAGTCGCTCAGTCGCTCGTCGCTCATAGCGTGGCCGGAGCCTTAGAGATGACTCTTCTTCTGTTTTTGATGGTTTGCCCACCATAGTTTCAAAGTATATTCAGATCTCTCTGGGGCGCTTGTATGTATAACCCCTAACCAATGGCACAAACAGGATATTATTAATTACAGACTCATTGCTAAGCTGTCCTTTAAAGGCATCATTTATGGTATATTGCTCTGGTAGCTGGTTTTTAATCTGAGCTAATCTCTTGGGTTAAATCCTACTTTGAAGAACGCTACTACCTAGGATACTTTCGTACTTGTTTACCTTTCATTTTGACTATGAATGCTGCCGTTAATACATAATGATATGAAAAGCTATAACAATTTTCCAAATTTTCTCTCTTAATATATGATACGTAAGTTCTCAGTATGGTTCCACAAACACTTTATATCAGGTTTGCTAGGCTGCTTCTCGAGCATGGTAGCTAGGTATGATCCCCTTACCAAAAAAACCATATTCTGTCGTGTGCAGATTCCTACGATTCGCCGTGCGTTGGCTGCCATGGGCTGACCACCACACTTTTCCCTTCTATGCTGGTTGACTTAAACCTAGCTTTTATTAAATACTAACCTTCATAATTAATGGTCTGTCACTCTTAGGACTTATGATTTCAACGAGTTATTTTGTGACATTCTTCGTGTAACCGATGGAATACACTTACTTTTTAATTTCCACTGCGACAGAAGTACTCTTGGAAACCGCCGCATCAGTCACCTTTCCCCATCCTGAATTTTCTCCTCATATAGTTAGTTTTAGTTTAAGTTAAATTTGTTTTAAAGCCAGTAAAGTTGACCAGGGCCTGTTAATAGTCAACTTTCGAAATAATTCAAAGGTGGGGGTGATTCTTTATTGAGAGTATTCACCAAATCAATTCTCGTGCTGACGTCGAGCTGTACTCCATCATTGAACCTATAAAATGATCTGTGTGAATTTTTTCTGCCATAAGTTGACACAAATATTAGTGAGGCATTTCATTTATTAATTATAGACCAAGCCTTCACGCTCAGACAAACGATAGAAAAGATCACGCTTCACTCTTTATTCGACTATAAAACCGCACATAATATTCTTGGTCTTAATCTTAAATACAACAAATGATTTCGGATCCAAAATCTTTTAATAAGCTTATTGGAAATACGTAGTTGTATTGCCACCCTGACCTGTAGTGTGATTACGCTTGTCGCGTCTTACACCCAGTACTTCTTCTTTTTCACATAGCACAGATATTTAAGTTCGGACTACCCTATAAATAGGACTGCTGCAATACAAGGTATGTAATCGTTTCTACATATATATCGAAATAATCAGAGGTATATCTTTTTTTTTTAAACAAACTTAGCACTCAAATGGGTATTACTAAACTTAAAATACCCGATGTTAAGTTTTTGGGAAAATGGGACAGAGAGAGAAATTGGGCTCGGTGGCTATTTCGCTCCATGGGTGGCATCCAACATTTAATGGGGAGACTAAATGATTAGTGTAATTGGACTTGTCGTTTTAGTATAGGCAACCACTCATCTTACACGAATTTATTTGCCTGAAGGCAAATTGAAATTCGAACCGTCCGATTTAAAAGTCTATATAACATACTACCTCTTGTACCATGGCCACCACTAAATGGCAAAAAATAAAGCTATTCTCAAGCATTTTTTACATATAAATGTATTATATCTAAATTATTAAAGATATACTATATAAGTATTACTAAGTAACATTGAAAGTGGGTAAATATATAAACTTACATTTTTAATTGACAATGGAAAAAAATCGTTATTTAAACATTAGAAAAAGCATATTTCTCATAAAAATATTCAAAATTTTGTAGGTTCAACGATAAATTATGATAATCTAAAAGATGCATCCAATATTTTAACGCGATTTATTCTGTCGTTTTCGAATTATCGTGTAATTATCAAAAAACTGTTTTTCTATATATAGTATAACTCTATAAAACGGTTTGCATTGTGTGGGTTACATATCACTTCATGACTATCTGCTGGCATCTGCTTCTATATTTTCTACAGTGTGGTGGTTGCAATAAAAACGTTTTTATAGTGGCCTACTTGTACGCCGCTGCCCTTCTCTATCACCACTAGATATGTCTGCGCGCTATATATTGGAAAATATTTTAGCCCATTGATACATGAGGCCGGCGAATCGCCGGTCAACTATATTATTTTATTAAAACACCAAGCCGGCGAAGCGCTGGTCTGTCTTTGCCTAATCATTTTATGCATAAAAAATCATTGACAACAACTTTATTCATGTAAATATCGTTGATAAAATAATTACGAATGATATTTTGATGAAAAAATATAATTACTAAAGTCTTTTACGTATTATTTTTAACTTGTATTTTGCAAAATGGCCGCCAGCAGTAGTAAACGATCTCGTCGCGCTCGTAATACGAGGGCGGGTCAATAAGTCCGTGACTTTTGGATTAAAACACAGATTTTTTGATAAAAAAATAATTTTATTTTTCAACGTAGTCTCCCTTGAGCTCTATACACTTTGTCCAACGCTTCTCCAATTTTTTTATCCCTTCCAAAAAAAATGATTTGTCGAGGTCCTCAAAATAGGCCTTTGTTTGCGAGATGACTTCATCATTGGAGTCAAATCTTTTTCCACCAAGCCATTTCTTCAGGTTTGGGAACAAGAAGTAGTCGCTCGGATCCAAATCTGGAGAATAGGGTGGATGAGGGAGCAATTCATAGCCCAATTCATGGATTTTTGCCATGGCAACTGCACATGTGTGCACCCTTGCATTGTCTTGGTGGAAAAGAACTTTTTTCTTGGCCAAATGAGGTCGTTTTTTTTTCAAATCGTCATTGAATCGGTCTAATAAGTTGGCATAATATTCCCCATTGATTGTTCTTCCCTTTTGAAGGTAGTCAATGTGGATTATCCCGCGTGCATCCCAAAAAACAGTCGCCATAACTTTATTGGCTGACAAACCCACCTTGGCCTTCTTTGGCGCCGATTCACCCTTAGAAACCCACTGTTTTGACTGTTGTTTGTTCTCTGATGTGTTGGGATGGATCCATGTTTCGTCCACGGTTACAAAACGGCGCAAAAACTCCTCCATATTGCGATTAAACAACGCCAAACCTTCCTGTGAAGTTGTTACACGATTGCGTTTGTGGTCGACTGTGAGCAAACGCGGCACCCATCTTGCGGAAAGCTTTCTCATGCCCAAGTGATCATTCAAAATTGAAACCACTGAGCCATGCGAGATCCCTACGGCTTCCACAATCTCTCGCACTTTCAATCTTCGGTCGGCCAACACCATATCGTGAATTTTTTCGATTGTTTCGGGTGTAGAGACCTCAACTGGGCGTCCAAGACGTTCGGCATCTTCAGTGCTTGTACGGCCACAACGAAATTCAGTAAACCACTTTTTTACCATTGAAATCGATGGTGCAGAGTCCCCATAGTATTTATCAAGCTTAGCCTTGGTCTCGGTAATGGTTTTTTTTCGCAAGAAATACGAGTAATGCTTAATAAGCACACGAAATTCACTTTTTTCCATTTTCTCCTCAAATTAGTGAGTAGTCTGATAAAAATAGCTGTCAAACACAAACTAACTGACTCAGCAAGTTGAAATTTTGACAGGAGTCAGCTGTTGACAGGAGCAGTGTTGCTGTTTCAGTAAAGAGGTCAGAAATTCAAAAAGTCACTGACTTATTGACCCGCCCTCGTATTTTACCAAATGAAGTTGAAATGGAACAATTATTGTTTCTGGGAAGTTGTAGTGAAAATGAAATTGAAGAATGTGCTAGTGATTCAAGTGATTTTACAACTTCGAAAAACGATTTGGGGTGTTCAAATAGTGATCTGAATTGTCAAGTGACAGTTCAATAGAACAACACGTAGATCGCGAGTTACCTAGTAAAAAAAGCAAAAATGAAGAATGAATTTAGAATACAGACTCAGTTCAGATATCCAAAATTCCTTTCATTGGATTACCAGGCTTATGTCGCTTGGCAGAACTAAATTTAGAATGAAATCCTACGCCGTACGACATCTATAAAATAATTTTTGGCGACGATTTTTTCCAAACGATTGCAGATGAAATTAACAGATTTGCAAACCAAAAGCACACAACAAAACCTGATGAAAAGTGGTTTGATGTATCTGCAGATGAAATAAAAGCATTTTTTGTGATCTGTATACTCCAAAGTCAGGTGAAAAATACATTGAGGTCCTATTGAGGTGAAAGAAAATCGTCAGAAACACCTTTTCTTAGAACAATAATGCCATTCAAGCGATTTTAAAAAAATCTTTCAAATTTTCATTTTGCAGACAATGCTCTGCTAGATAAAAGTGATAACTTATTTAAAATTCGTCCAATAATAAATTATTTGAAAAATAAATTCACGACATATATGTAGACCCAATAAGGAGTTGTTTATCGACGAATCATTGATGAAGTTTCGCGGACACCTCAGTTATGTCCAATTCAACAAATCAAAAAGGGCAAGGTTTGGCTTAAAAATTTACAAAATCTGCGAATCTAGTTTGAAATATATACAGGCAAAAACACAGAAACATCTTTACCACCTAGTGAAGGAATCGTGTATAAGCTGTTGCAGCCATATAAGTACTTCAGATAGGTACAGTGTTCCTAGACAACTAGTATTCATCTCCAGTTTTATTTCATATGTTAATTAAAAAATTAAGAAAGTAAATGCAGTAGGAACAGTTCGTTGCATGAGGAAAAATATGCCACCAACGTACAGAATAAACGCAAAAAAACAAAAGAAATTGAAACGAGATGATGCCCAAATTTTGTTTAGCCATTACATAGCTGCGATTGACAAAAAACCCATTTATATGCTCTCAACCATGCATTCAAATATTTCTACGACTACAAAACTGGGAATCCTATTCTAAAACCCAAGGCAGTCATCGATTATAATGTGGAGTCGACAGAAATGACCAGTGCTTGGCTTCCTTTCCACTAATGCGGAGGTACTCCAAGGGATACAAAACAATGTTTTTTTATTTGGCCGACATGGCCTTATATAATACCTATGCATTACATAAAAATATGTCTAATGTGCATAGGTTGACCTATAGCGACTATAGGATAGGTATTGCGGAAAACATATTAGAGAATATTACGCTACCACCATACAAGAGGCGAGGAAGGGCATCTGGAGGAGCATGCTCTTTACGTTTACAGGCTGTACAATAGGCACATTTCCCTAGACAAATTCCTCCAAATCCTGTCAAACAAAACTCGTCCACGCTTTGTAAAATGTTTTCATTACTGAAAAAGAAAAGTGAATCACGATGGGAATGTGAGAAATGCTTGGTGGCTCTCCACATGTCAGAATGTTTCAAAAAATACCATACCCTTCCAAAACTGCCTGGAGATGAAGATTAAAAAAATATCCAAATAACAAAAAGAAATTATAGTTCTATGTTGTCCCGTTTTGATTGTATGTGAAGTTTAGTGTTAAGGTTTCTTTGAAATAAAAGTTGTAATAATTGAATAGTATTTTTAATCAACAAATTATGTCATATTATTAGTGGTGGAATGGGTTAAATATTATTTAGAACATTTTAAAGTAATAAAAACAAAAATGATTCAAAATTTTAGGTTCTACACAGCTATGCCCCCTTAATTATTACAAATTTTCTTATACAAAGTTATTGATTTATGAAAATAAAATTGTATTAGAGTTGTAACGGTCAGTGGAGACACTGGGACTTGGTTGGATTTGTCCCTAAACCGAGGCGGGTTTCGGTACGTTTGATTGCACTGTTTAGCTCGTCGGATTGGGGTGGGATCTTTCGCCTCTCAGCTGCCACACAAAGATTTAAATACGTGCCTATTATTGTATCGTTCTATACACAGAGCCAATAGCTTAAGATGGTACAGCTACCTTGGGTATGCCCTCAACCTTGTGAATAAACTCACCGCCTATGTCATCCATCAACCCGTTTGTCTTGTGGATGACCCCTAATCTTGTCATCAAACTGCGAACATTGATCACAACCTAGTCTCGTTACATAAGGAAATTCTAAGTGATTGAATGGCTCGGATTCAATATTGAAGTCTCGAATCGATTCAATAACTGCCTGACTATCATCTATAGAACCTCTTGACTTAGGATGTGAGAAAAGTTCTGTATGCAGTTTGATAAATGTATCGAAAAATATGAAAGTTTATATAATAGATGTGTTGAATATATGCTGACAAAGCGCTCTGCAAACCACGTGCGGCTGCTCTGGCAAATTTTAAATTAAGAGAGAAATGTAATGTATTGTATTGTATTCAAAATTATCTTTAAAATATGCTAAAAATTACAAATGAAAAGTTTCCGACGCAACGTAAAGATAGCGGCACTCATCAATAAAAGCTACAGAATGCTAGTTGTGCATCTTGACAGTTACTTACCGAAGTTTCAGTCATTTTGGACGCGCAGTTTTTAGTTGACAGTCGTTTGAGTGAGTCGATGTGAGTGTTTTTTTGTGAAAATGGAAAAAATTGAGTATCGAGCTGTTATTAAATTCTTGTTTTTGAAAGGCAATACGCCTACGCAAATCAAAAATGAGTTGGACTCTGTGTATGGGGACTCTGCTCCATCATTTACCACAGTGAAATTTTCCACAGCTGAATTTAAACGTGGCCGTAAGAGCTTGGGAGATGATGAACATTCGGGACGTCCAAAAACTGCAACCACTGACGATGACATTGCTAAAGTTCACCAAATGGTGTTAGACGACCGCCGAATTAAAGTGAGAGAGATAATAGAGGTTATGAAAATGTCCAAAGAACGTGTTTGTTACATATGAAATCAATATTTAGGCAGGAGAAAGCTGTCCGCGCGTTGGGTGCCGCGTTTGCTTACGTTAGACCAAAAACCATTACAGGAGCATACTACGCGTCATTACTTGCCAAGCAGAAGGCAGAAATTGCGGAAAAATGGCCACATTTGCAGAAAAAGAAAATCCTGTTTACCCAAGACAACGTGCAGTCTCGCACCTCAGCCTTTGCTATGGCGAAAATCCATGAATTGCGGTTTGAACTGCTTGACCATCCGCCTTATTCACCAGATCTAGCCCCAAGCGACGTCTTTTTGTTCCCTCATCTAAAAACTGCGCTCGGAGAACAAAGATTTTCGTCAAATGAGGCAATCACTAGTACTATTTGAACGGGTTAGAGAGATGGGAGAAGTGTGTATAGTTAAAAGAAGACTATGTAGAAAAATAAAAAAAAAATTGAGAAAAAATGTCTTGTATCATTGTTCGGAAACATTTCAGACAACCCTCGTACATTTCAAATCAAAAATTAATCAAAATCTTGAAAACACTATCACTTTCATAGATGTAAAAATAAGAAACAAATGCAACATACCTTTTATTGTCCAGATGCAGATGATGTGCGCACAAACCCTGTTAACTGTTGCTTATGAATTATTGAAGTTTAATATATGATACTGTTTAAAAAATTTTATCAAATACATTATTAAATGCCTTATCAGGTTTAAGGTAGGCAAATTCTTAAGCATACTAAACCTATGAGCATATATATATATTCAGTATTGATTTTACAAAAGCACAAATTATCTGTGATAGAAATCTAAATCTATTATTTTCTTAATTTTTTACATTTTTAACAATTTTTATATCTTTTTACATCAAAATTTGTAGGCCAACATTATTCAGGCGAATTTAAACATTATGAGTTACAAAAAAAGGTTCAATCAATTAATGATCGTGGCGATGAACATCGATTTAAAGTTGATGGCACAGCAGTGTGAAGCATTAAAGGTTGCAGCGGATTGCTTTTCAGTACGATGATCTACCATGAGGTGATTTGTTCAAATGTCGTTGCTCCAAAGTGAATCGATAAATAGCGATAAATAGAAGTGTGAGTGACAATTGAATGCGCAACACTTTTGTACGTATGTAGTTAACATATGTACATAATATGTAATTATGTGTTTGTAAAAATCACTGAACCACGTTTTGCCATATGGTGCGATTCGGCGTATAAGCTTTCCTCAGTTGGATTTTTACGTGCTTATTTGCTGCACAGCTTGCGCTCGAATATTGCACTTCGCGTTTACTTTACAAATTGCATTCAATTACGATTCGTCGTATTTCTGATGGTTACGTATTACACACTTGTGTACGTGTTGGCTCAGATGGCCTACTCTGCAAAGTGCAGACCTTAAGGTCGGTGCGACCTATCACTGTGACGGCTTGATTAGAAAAGAGGAAGAGCACTTTGCAGAAATCATGATCGTACTTTCAATATCGTAAAAGTTCCACTGACCAAATAATTGGTCGAATGGATATCGTATATACTATATGCCATGTTTTTTTTCTTAAGGTCAGGGATGTTATTGGGAAAATTCTATCTTCATAAATAGATTTTTTTTATGGTGGCTACTATAGAGTTTTAAAAAGACTTCTTAAGGAACCCAGTTTCTATTTAGGAAGGGAAGAAGGAGCCAATAAGGAGTATTAACTTCAGTACGCTGGCATCGCCGAAGAAAACAATCTCAGATGAAAGAGTTGCTAGTTAGTTTAGTGCAGCCATACATAGTCATCATAGAAAGCAAAATCAACAACACACAAGTGATTAGAAATAGATTTGATGATTGGGAAAGCATACGAGTATACACTAATTTAGATGCTAATGACTTCAAATTCAGTGCAAAGCAAACTCGGGGGCAATAACGTCAGTTTGTGGAAAAAAACCCTATACCCCTGGAATTCCACCAAAACAGCCTAATGAAGTAGACCTCGCAATAGTTGAAATACCGGACATCGATTTTGCTATCGATTTCAGTATACCATATGTAGTACTTACGTGAATTTTTATTTTTCAGAAAAATTTTGTTTGGATGCCACGGTACAGGTGGGATTCACTTGATCTTTTGAATTCAGTTTCGTCCCCCAGCCTACCGCTCCAGAGATGACCATTATGGGATCTAGTAATGCTGTTTCTTTATGACAAAAGTTTAATACAAGTATTCAATCAGAAAGTTTCTTCTGTGAACAGTTTTCCTCGCTTGAGATTTATAAAATTTTACTATCGCTTAAAATATCTAATTCGCCAATATTTATATTGAAACACATTGCTTTCCATATTTCCGATGTTCTTTGTTTTATTTTTAATTTCTGTGTGCCAGTAGGAGTTTTTCCTGAGAGTTTGAAAACTGCTGTAGTTTTACCATTGCACAAAAAGGTGATACAATGTTATTAAACAAATATCGTCCCATTTTTATATTATCCGTTCTTTCTAAAGTTATTGAAAAAGGTATTAAAACAAGAATACATATTATCGTTCTTAGATAGGACTCATTTCCCAAGTTATTCTAAATTTGAGTTTATTGGGTTGTGCCACATGAAATGTCCGATTTTTTAGTAAAAATTTTTTATTAAATTTTTATTCAATCAAAATAGGACATTCTTCGAACGTGATACAAGGTCAAATATTCCTTTTTCGTAGCAGTGGAATGAAATCTTCAAAGGCTTTTATGACCTCTGCTCGGTCCCGGACGACCTTCTGCCGGCAAAATGAATCCAGATTGCGGTAATCCGTTGTGGAAATATCAGGAGAGTACGGTGAAGACAGAAGAATTTCAAATCCCAACTGCAACAGTTTTTTCACCGTTACCTGTGAGGTACTAGCATTGTCATGCAAAAGGATCGGATCGTGCCTATTGACCAACGCAGTTAACGAAAATCAAGTAAGACGAGTAGTTGACTAGAAATCAACATCAAGCCAACTTCCACTAGAAATTTAGTCTCCCCATTAAATGTTGGATGCCACCCACTGAGCCCAAACATCTTTCTTTCTCTATATCCCATTTTCTAAAAAACTTAACACATGCAGAGGAATTATAAGTGTATTCATGCCCACTTGAGTGTTAAGATCTTTAAAAAAAAAAAAAAAAAAAGTTTCTCCTGGTTGAAGAAATGAAAAGTGGGTTGGTCCTTTTGATGTCCCCCAAATTGTCACCATAACATTTATTGGGTGAAGATCGGGCTTGGGGTTGTGTTTTGGTTTTTCATCTGCATCCAACCACTGCCCAGATCCCTTACGATTATCATACGGTATCCATTTTCCATCACAGATGACTATCCGGTGCAAAAACGGTTCAGTTTGGTTTCTTAATGTAAGAAATGCGCAGATTTCCAGACCCCGTAGTTTTTGGGATTCGTTCGGTTCATGGGGCGCCCACTTATCGAGTTTCTTTACCTTTTTTATGAGAGAAAGGTGTCGACTTATTGTCATTGGAGATACTCCCATGCTTTGTGCAATCTCCCACACCGATTTCGTTGCGTCCGCTTCCACCGTTGCTCTTAAAACTAACGTTTTCGGCTTCCCACGTGGTTCATTTTACCGCTATATCCTCAAATGAGTTATTAATGTTTTTCATTGCCAATGACGCATTATGTCACAAGGAAGAGGGTTCGAGTTTGAACGAACCCTAAAATTCTCACACGTCAAGCACACGTACCACTTTAACATTCTGGCACAGATGTTCACTCGGGAACTTCTTATTTCCGACTGAGCGAAAATTGGACATTTCATGTGGTAGAACCCAATAGAAGTGGTAGATCGGCAGAAAGTGCTTTATTGACATTATCTGCAGAAATATATAATAGCCTAAATACTTCTCCAATTCCTTCGACATTATTTATTGACATAACCAAAGCTTTCAATATAGTGAACCATACTTTGTTACTCAATAAACTTTATTTAGCGGGATTCAAAGGCTTCATCTATAAATGGCCTTGCTCCTATTTAACAAATCGGAAACAAGTGGTGAAGATTAAAAATGTTTTTAGTTCGCAGAACTACTTAAATATAGGTGCTCCTGAAGGATGAATTTTGGGCCCAATACTACATATTTTTAATTTATATAAACTTCTTATTTATACAACCTTTTAAAGGCAAAATCACACTCCCCGCGATTCAAACAAAGTTCCCAAAGTCGGCATAAGATACCCACCGGAAATCAGAGAAATGATAAGGAAGAAATGAAGAGCGCGGAAAAAGTGGCATGAAACCCGGGCACCACAAGATAAAACGTCCTTCAATAGGCTCTACAACTTGTTGAAAAAATCGATCAAGGACTTCAATAATCAAGGTATTAATAACTACCTTGAAAAACTCAGAGCGACAAAGAATACCAACTACTCCATATGGAGAGCCGTTAAAAGTGTTCGAAAGCCCCAAATACACGTGGCGCCAATAAGAAGAAACCAGGATGACTGGGCGAAGGAAGATAAGGAAAAAGCTAATCTTTTCGCCGACCATCTTGCAGAGACGTTTAAACCATTCGACGGGGAAGTGCTTACAGAGAATGTCAATACGCTAGACGTGACGGCAAACTTTCCAGTAGAAAAGGTTACACTTAGGGAACTTAGACAAGTTATAGACACGCTTAAGCCCAATAAAGCCCCGGGATATGACTTAATAACGGGAGAGATACTCAGAGCGTTGCCGAAAAAAGGTTTGCTAAAGCTGCTCTATCTCTATCTATCTATAAATGCCAGCATTAGATTAGAGCATGTACCACACCAGAGGAAAGTAGCTGAAGTTATTATGGTTCCGAAACCCGGTAAACCGCTGACTGAAGTCAAGTCATATAGACCAATATCGCTTCTCCCGATTACATCGAAGGTCTTCGAGCGAATGATTCTTAATCGTTTTAAACCAATTACCGACACAAATTCCCTCTTGCCTGATCATCAATTTGGCTTTAGAAGCCAACACTCTACTAATTGAACGAGCAATCGAGTGTAAGTTAGTCGGTTCAAGCGCATTCTTTGACGTTCGCAAGCCTTTGATAAGGTATGGCACGAAGGCCTAAAATATAAACTTCGACAAGCCCCAGCAATTATCTTATATTTTAGGTTCATACCTGGAAGACCGACTCTTCCGTGTGAGACACGAAAACGAATATTCCACTTTTAAGACAATAAAGGCGGGGGTGCCGCAAGGAAGTGTACTTGACCCTCTGCTATATTTGCTTTTTACCCGCGATATACCGCAAACGGACGACACTGTCCTAGCCACATTTACTGATGACACTGCCATTTTGGCAACGGCTAAACACCAGAAACAGTCGAGGAAGCAACTGCCAAGTTGCAACGTGCCCTTACACGGTTTAACAATTGGACAAAGACTTGGCTAATCGCGCTTAATGAAAACAAGTCTGTCCACGTGAACTTCACTCTCAGGAAAATTGAGAATGCACCGGTGTTTATCAACGCAGTACGAATTCCTTACGCGAACGAGGCCAAATATCTCGGTATGGCACTCGACGCTAAACTAAAATGGAGAGCACACGTCAAGAAAAAACGTGAAGAGTTTGAAATCAAATATAGAGATATTTACTGGCTTATTGGAAAGTATTCCAAGCTTAGCTTAGAGAACAAACTGCTGTTAAACAAGCAAGTGCTAAAACCGATCTGGACATATGGTGTACAACTTTGGGGTTATACTAAAAATAGTAACATTAATGTATTACAGACATTCCAAAACAAAGTTCTTCGAGGTATTGTTAATGCGCAGTGGTACATTAGAAACGACGATATCCGCAGAGACTTAGGAGTCGAAAACGTTCAGAACGTAATTAAAATGTTTGCGCGAAAACATAATAATCGATTATAAGGTCATGCGAATATTTCTGTTCAACAGATCCTCGACGAGACAAATTTATTGCGCCGTCTGAAAAGGACTAAGCCTCTCGATCTGGCGCGGTGATTAGCAGCGCGTAATTTTTCTAAAGTATACACAGGAATTTTCAATGGAAAATCGCCTGCAGGATATCTTATAAAAACAAAATAAAATGCGATAGAAGAACTGCTTGTTGAGTGTTTGCTGATGATACATCTCTTTTCTATTACAATAGTAGTTTACTTGATATGTTTGCAGATGTTAATAGCGACTTAGATATGCTAAAACGATGGTTTAATTTTATGATAATTATCCTCAGCAATAAAACGAAATTCATAGTATTTAATATTAAAGGTAAAGTATCTGATGAACTGCCTTTATATTATCACTCACCAAGTTGTAGTCGATTTGTTTGGTAGATATGGTTTTTGTCAATCAAGTAAGTAGTAATGAGAGTTGTTTTTTAATTGGACGTGTTGACAGCTTTAAATATTTTGGTGTTATACTAGACCAAACTCCAGTTGGAAAGAACATACAACATTTTTGAAACAATATCTGAATGAAGTTATACGGCAACTATTCCAGTATGTACCGCAACCTACCTCTTTTAAAAGTTGTTTATAATGGTTTACTAAAATCGAAACTTCAGTATGGAATTTCTTGTTGGGATGGTACTTATTTCAATAAAATAGAACCTTTGTTTATAAACCAGAAGCATGCGATAAGAATTATTTCTAAAATTAATCGCAGAACCCCCAGCTTTAAGCTGTTCAAATGTCTCGAATACCTTCCTTTAAGGCACCTTTTCTGCTACAAAGTTTTAAAGGTATTTTTTTGTGAAATCCGGGTATTATGCAGCTAGAGTGTACGATAGTTATAACTTGCGAATCAACACCAGAAACTTCGTAAGTGTTCCAAAAATTCAAAAAATGCATATTACTGCTCCTCGCTTGTTTAACAGATTACCAGAAAAACTTTGGTATGAGATCGTGAAAACAGTATTTCTATTGGGTCTACGAGTAAGTTTCCAGCGTTTGTCAGAGATGGCGCCACCAGTGGATCCCAGGCAGAAATGTCAGACCCCATGTGTTTTATTTGTAGGTTTTGTATCTGTCAACAACTTTGCAGCGTTATATTTGAGCAGTTCCATCGGTGTCGTACATTTTATCGAGCAAAATCATGGCAAGTTTCCAGCCAAATAAACGTCATTTGCGGGAAGCGCTGCTTTTATTCTTTAACATGAAGAAAAGTGCGGCTGAGGCCTATCGTTTGCTTTCGGAAACTTATGGGGCGGAATGTATTGGTGAATTGATGTGCCGCGAGTCGTTCAAACGGTTCAAAAGTGGTGATTTTGGAGTAGAAGACAAAGATCGCCCCGGAAAGCCGAAAAGTTTTGAAGACGAGGAATTGGACGCTTGACTGGATGAGGATCCGTGTCAGATTCAAGAAGAACTTGCTGCATCATTGGGCGTCACCCAACAAGCCGTTTCCCTGCGCCTAAAAGCACTGGGATTCATTCAAAAGGTTGGAAACTGGGTGCCGTACGAATTGAAGCTAAGAGACGTCGAACGGCGGTTTTGCATGTCCGAAATGTTACTGCAGCGGTATAAAAATAAATCATTTTTGCATCGTATTCTCACTGGTGATGAGAAATGGATTTATAATGATAATCCTAAACGCAGAAAATCGTATACAAAGCCCGGCGAGCCCGCCCAATCGACGCCGAAACGAAATATTCACGTGAATAAGGTCATGCTCTGCATATGGTGGGATCAAAAGGGTGTCGTCTACTACGAACTGCTTCCGAGTGGTGAAACCATCAAAGGACCATTATATCGAACCCAACTAATTCGTTTGAAGTGGGCATTAAAAGAAAAACGACCAGAATATGAGACCAGGCATGAGTCCGTCATTTTTCATCACGACAACGCTCGGCCACATGTTGCGGTTTCGGTGAAAAACTATTTGGTAAATAGTGGATGGGAAATTCTGCCTCACCCGCCTTACAGTCCAGACTTGGCACCATCTCACTACCACTTGTTTCGTTCGATGCAGAACGCTCTTACGAGAATACGCTTCAGCTCAGTACAGGAAGTCAAAAATTGGCTCGATACATTCTTGGGCTCGAAAGACGAGAAATTTTTTTGGTCCGGAATTCATAAATTGCCAGAAAGATGGGGGAAAGTTGTGGCTTCCGATGGACGATAATTTGAATAAAACATTGTAACTATGTTTTCATAATAAAACTTCAAATTTTGGAAAAAAAAACGCTGGAAACTTACTTGTAGACCCAATAAATGATGGCTTTTTTCGTTTAACCATTCTGAAAATGATGCTTTATTAACACCAATGATGAATTTGAATCTTTTGCTTCAATTTTGAATTAGTGTAATTGAATCTTTTGCTTCCATATTCTACCGATTGTATTCCCATCAATAGTGTTAATAGTTTAAAATGAATAATTGATAAGTAATTTCGCCACTTGTCTTGCAGAGGGCAATAGATTGTACTCTTTCAAAAACTTTTAAGCTTATTTAAAATTTGATATACAATAATTTACTATGTATTAAATATTATATTGAAGTTTCTTGAAATAAAATAAAGAAAGAAAAACCAATCGTCAAATGTTGAACCTTTGCAAAAGGCAGCATTAGTGTAATCATATTCCTCTAATGCAAATCACACGGAAGCGCCTTTTTTCGACACCGGTAACGTCGTAAGAGTTATTGAAGAAACGTTTATTGTAAGTAGAATATGAGTTTTCAAAGTAGAAAATTATTCTCAACATAAAGGAACAAGTTCAACGAAGAAAATTAGAAAAGGAGGAAAATGCAATACAGCTACTTGAAATCCAAATAAAAAAAGCACAACAGCGACCAAAAATAACACAAAGACTTAAATTGTGATACAATGTACATATATGCATCATTTTTCTGTTTTTTTTTTATAATTTCATGGTAAGTATGAACATTTGGTACGAATAGTTTTTAATTATGAATGCTGCTCTATATGAGCTTCCACTAATTCTTACATATCCTACTGTTTGAACTTCTTCAGAATCGGATACGTGCTCCGGTGAAGTTTCAGCAACATTGCTTAAAAAATCTTTAATAAAAAATTAATAAATGTTAGCTCCATATGTCTGTTATTGTTCCTATTTATAGTATCCACCATTCGAGTGCCCCAGTCCATTGAAGCATGTCCGGAATTTTCTTATCAATTGGACAATCTAATGTTCCACATGATTTCGCGTTTGGAGCTTTGTTCTGCTTTTGATAGTCGCGAAGTCATTCTGAAAGAAGTCAACATAGATGAACTAACCTAGATGGCAAACTCTACTAATACTTTTGCAAATCTTTAACTTTCGCACAGACACACTGTAAGTGAATTACTGAAATTTTTACCATGTCTATAACCTGTCAGAAATTACTGGAATGAGGGCAGTTTCCAAGTAAAGTTGCTGGTATGAGAGCGATTTGCACGAGTTATGAATCCCAACTTAGCATCTATCGAACATGTTGACTCTGCAACATCACCAACAAACTGCTGTACTCATAACTCAGCAACGTGTATATGGAACAGCAGACGACAAGTGCATTGAGCATACAAGAGAGATGACACAGCAACACATCTGCACATACCAGACGCTGATAGAAATAACCGCACCGCAACTAACAGCTAAGATAGAGTCTCCAAGCATACCACACATAATGCTCACAAGAATCATAACCATAACTTACGCGTGTGTGTAATGTCGATGACGTTTTTTGGGTAAAATGAGCGCGTTTTGTGTATAATAGGAGAAGTTTTTCATGACAATTCACTCGTATTCACAAACAGAGTCACACGGATAGTGGCGATCAGTATAAAACCGGTTTTGGTTTTCCAATATCTGGAAAGTTTGCCATTTAGGTTAGTTTATCTATGGGAGTCAACAGCAACTTTGAACACGGATATCCGCCATCACCCAGCACAACGCCACTTCGCAAGTTCATGTTTTCCAGTCGCCTCTTAATCGTTGATTCCCTCCTCGAATCGTGGGCCGATCCTACAATCTTGTATTTGGCATCACAAACAACCTTTAATATAAATTCATGCATTATGAAAACAAATGCGTGCATGGCACTCATGATACTCATGATATTTTACCTGTACGTTTATAGAATAAAAATTCGTCCTGAATCTATGCCGAATTTCTCCACCAGCATTTCGAATTTTGATCAATCGCAGTTAAACATTGGGGAAACCCAGCGACTAGGAAGAACACCATTTTTTGAGTCCTTATACTCTCTGGATCGGATTGAATGTTGGTAAAGTCAGTCATTTTCGACACCAAAGCAATGACAAACTCTTTGATGCAATTGCTGACGGACTGCTGGGATGTGTTATGTAAATCTCCTAAAATCAACGCGTTAGACAAAGAAACAATGTTACGAGATCTGGTCTCAACTATTTGCTTACCGACATTACTTTGTTCTCCTTCCTTCCTTCCTTTTTCCTTTCTCCTCCTTCTACCTTTCCGCCCGCGCCCTGGCAACGGTGTAAGGGTATTCATAACCCCTTAGGCGCGCGTAAATTATAAAAAAAAAAAAAAAAAAAAAAAATACCTTATTGCAACTAATACAGTGCTGTCTGGTGGAAGTGCAGCACTGCGATTTGTCCGTGGCTTAAGTTCTTCGCGGACGATATTAATGATAAAGCGTGCTGTTTCTTTGACGAATCTGGAATAATTTAACAAAACAAGTAAACAAATGAAGAAATGTTCTACACACCTGTAATGTGTAAAGAACTCCTTTTCGCCATACTTCCCAAATGGGTTTATTCTCTTTTATCGTCAGCGAAGGAACTTATTTCGCAATTAATTGGTTATCTATGTATGCGAATTTCCTCATCGGAACTGGAAATCATTTTTAATTAAATACAAATATTTCCATTTCAAAATAACTTCAAATTCAAATTCAAATATACAATACAACGTCAAACCAATGTTATGTAGTAGATTCAATGAAAATGTAGTGGCTTCTTTGAAAGAGTGAAGTCCTAGCAAAGCTGACTGTTAAAACAATATTGGTTCACTCTAAGCCCCTCTGGGTTTTATTTAAACAAAATTGTCTGAACCTCTTAGAAAAAAACACCCTTTATATCATGGTGTAGATTTAATGTTTCATATTGCTTATATCACACATACGTCAATCGATTTGCCCATAAACGATGCAATTTTCTGCAAACCCAAGTACATACCAAGTGAATAACCACCGTGTGGTGCTCCCATTGTTCGATTTGAGTTCTGCTCTTTTTTTTTAAGTTGGTAAATCTGTTTTTGACATTCCCTCCAAATCTTAATATCATAGCTTGACATTTGCAAAAGTTACGTAGCCAAGAGTACATCTATATCCGTGTGTGTTGGCGATTTTTTACAATTTTAGAAATGGATTTAAATTTGCAACAACGGACATGAATTCAATTTTGCGTATATGGATCCGTCCAAGACATTTTGGTTTATGATTTTGGTTTCCGTCGTGTAGCAGAAAAGTTGGTGCCAAGAGACCTCAATTTCATGCAAAAAAGAGATCGTGTTGACGTCGCAAAAAAGATGATTTGCAAGGCTGAATCCGGTCCCGTATTCATCAAAAGGATCATTACCGGAGGCGAGACGTGCGTTTATGAGTACGACACGCAATTCTGACATCAGGCAAGTGAGTCAGTTCAGTTTTCAGTTTTTATGCATTTTTATTTATATTACTTAATTTACACTTAAATGCTATACAAAAAAACGCCTAAAAATTAGCTTAATTAACTTAAAATTACCTTATTCTAACTTACTGGCCCCATGCGGGCACTCTAAGTTAAACCTAGCACTTAAACTATGTCTTTCGACGTATCTTACAGTCATTATTTAATTTTATATTAACATTACAACTAAAACTAAGAAAATAAATTTTAAGCAAAAACTTAGTATATGGACAATTTTTTATAATATTATTATAAAAACTTAAAATTACAAACTTACAGATTACCTAAAAATAAATCTTAATCTACTTAGCCTACCTACATCTAATACAATATATATACATACATGATATACTCGTATATATAAATAATATATAGATATATGTATATATATATATGTTTTTTTTTATAATTTTTTATTTTTATTAATTTTTTTGTTTTTGTTTTTATATATTTTTTTTCTTAAACCTAGCTTACTCCTACTTAAAACTATGTAAGAGGGCCATGGCTAAAAAAAAATTAGGCGACCCACTTTGCTTCACATGAAGCTAACGAGTATTGGAGGAATTCGACGACGAAGCATCCACTCCTTCAGAAAGCCACCAAAATTGTTGGTGCTGCTGAGCAACATCCCTCATGTCGCGACTCCCTACCGCCCTACTGAACCGGAGACGCTCCGCACTGCCATGTTCGACGTCTCCGTCGTAGTCGAGTCGCCTGTCCGCAGCTGTTCGAGCGACGTGGAAAATTAGCGGCACCGCCAATCTGTCCTGGATCAGACCTTTGCTATCTAGATAGAGGAACGCTTCTGGAGGAATAAAGCCGTCAAAGCGAACTCTCTCGTGATACATATAATTAGGGTAGTAAGCCCCGGAAATCAGGTTGTTCGATGAGGTCATTGCTCTTGCAACGTGCCTTCGAGTCAACTTAATGACGAAATTGTCCACTCTTATTAGGTTCGCCCTATTGTACAAGACCTCATTACGATAGAATTTTATGTACTCAGATTCTGGTGTTCTGTATAAGCGAAGACAAGTCCTAAGACAAGCCCTCTCAAACACCCGAATCTTTTCCAATAAACTTGCTCTCACGTTGAACCACACCGGACATCCAAATACAAGCATGGCCCTGATAAGGGCCATGTAGCAGATCACCTTCACCCTCGCATCGAGTTGGCTGTTATAAAACAATTTCTTTGTAAGGGCAAAAGCACCTCTGGCTCTGGCCAGAGCAACATCTATATGTTTGTTAAAATATAGATATTGATCTAGCCAGATCCCAAGGTATCAGACAAAGGCGTCCTAAACAGAATGGTTTCCGACTTCTGAAAGTTGATTTTCAACTTCCAGTCGTCGCAATATCGCTTAATTTTGTCGAAGTCACGTTGCAAAAGTATATTAATGATCTCAATCTTTGGACCTGATCTGTACGCGATTAAGTCGTCTGCGTACGCTATGGCATGGTGAAGTGAACCTATCAGATCACTTCTGTAAACGTTGAATAGGATCGGCGAATTTACCGCACCTTATTGCAGACCGTTTTTAATGTTAAATGTTCCAGCGGAAGTCACATCGCCATTCTTCACGATGAACTGTCTACTGGAGAGCATATCAAAAAGAACATACAGAAGTGGTTTACTAATGCCCAACCTGTCCAGCTTGAAAAAGAGTCCCTCTAACCATACGGTATCGAAGGCTTTTTCCAAGTCAATCAGGCAGGCACCAGTGCACTGTTTCTTGCTTTTGTTCCATTGGATATCAGAAACCAGTTTAGACGCAGCATGAATGATATCATGCCCCGCCTTGAAACCGAACTGATTATCCGGAATTATATGTTTGTCCCCAACCCACTTAGTCAGGACTCTATTGATCACCTTCTCGAAAACCTTACTGATGTTTGTATGTACCACCGCAGTTTTCCAATGCGCTCGATAATGTGCATTATTCATTGCATTATTCAACAGGGTGGTATAAATGTCCACCGCTTCTAGTGGGAGATGTCGAAGACAATGTTCGGTATTTCATCGGTTCCCACTGATTTCAAGCGATTCGAAGATCGTTTGGAGATCTTCCTTCGAAATGAACGGTGGTAATACCCTTTCGTTGGTGATGACATTATTTGCCATATTCTCGTCACTGAACTGGGTGAAACCCGAGTTCTCGTATCGCCAATTCACAATTTCATTTCGAAGGCAGAAATTGTGCACAAGGACTCGACTCTCCAGGTCGTGGTTCGGGCCAATGCTGTCATTCACCTTGTACACTTCCTGGAAGGTCGCTCCTATAGCCTCTACCTTCTCCTGCGGATCCTCGATCACAAAGAAGTTGTCATCATCAACTGCCTCATTTGGATCTATACCTGCTGCTACAAGTATTTGTTCGTTGTTCGTCGTTCGGGCGATTTTGAGACATGGAAGGTCGTTTTGATTATTTCTCCGGAATATTTTATTTATTTGCGGGAACATATTCGGGTTGCTGGTGTTTACAGCCCGAATTTTGTTGTTCCAATACAAACTTACAGAGTTTCTGTAATTTTCTTTTATTAATGTTTGGAGGTTTTTAATCGACGACTTCAGTGTCATGATCTCAGGGTTATGTCTGTCAGTAAACTGTCTGTACAAGGATTTAGTCTTGACAGCAGCCTACTTTTTTGTCGGTGCAGTGCGTCAATAGTTGCTGTCTCCTCGTTTGACAGATTTCTATTGGACGGTGGGTAGAGCGAATTTGAGGAGAGTGCTCTCGTCAGTGTTCTGGTGAAGTGTGTCCAACGCACCCTACTATAATTGTAGGAATGCCTTTGAACAAACTCATCCAATTTCGCAATCTCGTTGGGGACAGTTATTTCGGTGCTGAGACCGCAATGGTCACTGTCATACACAAAAGTGCGTAGACAGTTTGTAGCTTGTTGGTTAGTGCATGTCAGTTGTATTCGTGAGTCGAACAGCAGAAGATCCAAATAGGACCCGTGTCTGGGAAACGACGGACTATCCGTCGCCTTAAGCCCGAGTCGATACATTATGCTGTGTTGACCCCACCAATTGAATAGTAGGTTCCCTCTAGTATTTGGTGTATTATTTCCCCAATCACTATGTTTGGCGTTGAAATCTCCGCCGATAATGAAATAGTTATCTTCCAATTCCAGCCTCAGGAATCGAAAAAGTGTCTCGAGCTCTGAGATGAATAAGGTGGATTGAGTAGCCTTAGGTGCATAGACAGACACCATGTATAGCCGCTTTCCACTACGGAGGGGAATATACACGATGCATGCTTCCAGCACTTGGAACCTACGTACTACGCGACTGCATACTCTTTTAAAACGTATACCTTTTCTTACGAAAATCGCAACGCCACCTCCTTGAATGGAGTTGGGTCGGTTTCTCCGTACTATTTTGTATTTTCTGTGCCTCATTTTGTGTCTTTTGGTAAGCTTAGTTTCGCTAACCAAAAGCACATCAGGGGCTTGGTCTTTAAGCAACTTGAATAGTGCGGCTCGTCGTTCGAACCTAATCAATGAATTAACATTTACTGCAAGGACCTTCAGAGTTTGCTCTGCCATGTACGTACCCATTACGACTGAAGGTGCGTTAGGCCCGGCAGCAGCGAGTAAATTTGATCCACCCGTGTAGCCTGTTCTTGTATTTGATGTTGAAGCTGAGCCATCTGCCCCTGAATAGAGAGCAAGATAGCTAGCATGTCAGTTGTAGGTTCCGGTGCTCTAGGCGCTGAGGCCTGAGAAGCAACCTTCGCTTGTTGTGTCGTATTTCCCCTACCTGCCGCCATTTGTGCGTAGGTAACATGGGGAGTAACGGCTGGTGTTTGTGATCAGTCGTTCATTGAGCTCCGTAGAGTATTAACGTGTTTCGGCTTTCTGTTGGGTAGTGATACCAATAAAAAAGACATTTGGCAAACTTCATATAGGGCTCCAGTTAGCACAGTGGTAGTGTGCCCGGTTACCAAGTTAAAGGTGCTGGTTCGACTCCGGGTCGAAATAGATTTTTTTTTTTTGTTTTTTTTTTTTTGTGTTTGTTCAAGTAAAAAAATTAAATAAATTGATAGTGATAAAAATCGTCACGCGATGGATTGTGGAGAGCGGTCCGTTACAACAGTAGCGGGATCCGCAGACAAAGCAGGCGAGGCGTCAAGCGGTTCAAGCCAAACCGAACCGAAGACGAAGAGAAGGAGGGCGCTAAGGCCAACTTTCATCTTACCACAATGTCCCTCCCTACAAACTTCCACTGTAAAGCTGCTTGGTGGAGTGAGGGAAGGGGTGCAATCAACGGCAGCAATGAATTGTCCAGGGCAATTTACAGACAACAATCCATTCGCCTCAGATGTTCATCAACATCTGAAAGACAATAGCTTCGCTTCCTTGGCGTCAACCGAATCGGAAGATGAAGAGGAAGAAATGGAGTCAATTAGTAGTAGCATCAAAATGCTACAACAAAGAGTACTAGCTATAAAAGGAAAGCAGATGCTAAGAAGGAAGAGAGAAGAGCAAGATCAATCCCAACAGCAAGCTCAAAAGCAAACTCAACAACACCAAACAAATACAATAGCACAAGTGCTACAAACACACCAACAAAACCTCAAGAAACACCAGCAACAACAACAAGTGCAGCCACAAGAACGGCAACAGCAAAAACAGCAGCAGCAGCAGAAGCAGCAGAAAAAACAACAGCAGCAGCAAAAACAACAGCAGCAGCAACAACAACAACAACAACAGCTGAAACAGAAAATTTCAAAGCAAAGGGTGCCACCTATTAATACATTTAAGATGGAATTAAAGGAAACAAAAGAACTATGTAAGTCGGCCATAGGCAATAATTTTTATATTAAAAGACTTAGCTTAGATAGGCACGCAATCCACTGTAATACAGTGGAGCGCTACAATAAAATTAAAAGTTTACTGAAGGATTCGACGACGGAGTTCTTCTCCTACACCCCGAAGGGGGAGAAGCTGCAGACAATGCTGCTGAGAGGGTTAGAACCGTCGACTGATCCGGAGGAGCTCCTTGCACTGCTGAAAGAGAAGGAGTGCGAAGGGCTCAAATTCGTGGGGGTCAAGCCATTTGTCACGGCTAGAGCCAAAAGGGAGAAGCGGAAACTACCGTTCTTCCTGGTTCAGCTAAGTCCCAACAGCAAACTGGATGGTCTAAGGAGTATAAAGGTCCTAGACTACCAGGTTGTACACTGGGAAAAATTAAAGAGGAGCGAAAACATCTTACAATGTGTTCGCTGCCAAAGGTTCGGGCACGCCGCGTCGAACTGCGAAATGCAGCCTCGAAGCGTGAAGTGTGGAAAGAACCACAAGTCAGAGGAATGCGCTCTAGGTAAGGACGGAGCGTCCGAAAAAAGCCAACTCTCTTGTGCCTTATGCAGGAACACGGGACACACCGCAAACTATCGGGGTTGTCCCAAATTCCAATATATAAAAAGAGTAAATCTGGCTCGGCAGCAGAAAGTGGAAGTTAAACGTCCACTCGTGCAGTCACAAACACCAGCCGTTACTCCCCAAGTTACCTACGCCCAAATGGCGGCAGGTAGGGGAACTACGGTACAACAAGCAAAGGTAGCTTCTCAGGTCCCAGCGCCTAGAGCTCCGGAACCTGTACCTGACATGCTGGCTATCTTGCTCTCTATTCAGGGGCAGATGGCTCAGCTTCAGCGTCAAATACAGGAACAGGCTACGCGGGTAGATCAAATATACGCGCTGCTGCGGGGCCTAACGCACCTCCAGTCGTAATGAGTACGTACATGGCGGAGCAAACCCTGAAGGTCCTTGCAGTGAATGTTAATTCACTGATTAGGTTCGAACGAAGAGCCGCACTGTCTAAGTTGCTTAAAGAGCAAGCCCCTGATGTGCTTTTGGTTAGCGAAACTAAGCTTACCAAAAGACACAAGATGAGGCACAGAAGGTATGAAATATTAAGAAGAAACCGACCCAATTCCATTCAAGGAGGAGGTGTTGCGATCTTTGTAAGAAAGGGACTGCGTTTCAAAAGAGTATACAGTCGTGTGGTGCGTAGGTTCCGGGTGCTGGAAGCATGCGTCATGTACATCCCTCTCCGTAGTGGAAAGCGGTTATACATGGTGTCTGTCTATGCACCTAAGGCTACTCAATCCACCTTATTCATCTCAGAGCTCGAGATACTTTTTCGATTCCTGAGCCTGGAATTGGAAGACAATTATTTTATTATCGGCGGAGATTTCAACGCCAAACATAGTGATTGGGGAAATAATATACCAAATACTAGAGGGAACCTACTGTTCAATTGGTGGGGTCGACACAGCATAATGTATCGACTCGGGCTTAAGGCGACGGATAGTCCGTCGTTTCCCAGACACGGGTCCTATTTGGATCTTCTACTGTTCGACTCACGAATACAACTGACATGCACTAACCAACAAACTACAAACTGTCTACGCACTTTCGTGTATGACAGTGACCATTGCGGTCTCAGCACCGAAATAACTGTTCCCAACGAAACTGCGGAATTGGAAGAGTTTGTTCAAAGGTATTCCTACAATTATAGTAGGGTGCGTTGGACACATTTTTCCAGAACGCTGACGAGAGCACTCTCCTCGAATTCGCTCTACCTACCGTCCAATAGAAATCTGTCAAACGAGGAGATTGACAGGTATCTAAAACTAATGGACGAGACAATTAAACGAACTATGGACAAAACGATACCTCGGTATCAACACACTGACGAAGAAGACTAATTCCGCAACGCAACTATTGACGCACTGCACCGACATAAAAGTAGACTGCTGTCAAGACTAAAAACCTTGTACAGACAGTTTACTGACAGACATAACCCGGAGATCATAACATTGAAGTCGTCGATTAAAAACCTCCAGATATTAATAAAGGAAAATTACAGAAATTCTGTAAGTTTGTATTGGAACAACAAAATTCGGGCTGTAAACACCAGCAACCCGAATATGTTCCCGCAAATAAATAAAATATTCCGGAGAAATAATCAAAACGACCTTCCATGTCTTAAAATCGCCCGAACGACGGACAACGAGCACATACTCATAGCAGCAGGAATCGATCCAAATGAGGCAGTTGATGATGACAACTTCTTTGTGATCGAGGATCCGCAGGAGAAAGTAGAGGCTATAGGAGCGACTTTCCAGGAAGTGTACAAGGCGAGTGATATCATTGGCCCGAACCGCGACCTGGAGAGTCGAGTCCTTGTGCACAATACCTGCCTTCGAAATGAAATTGTGAATTGGCGATTCGAGAACTCGGGTTTCACCCAGTTCAGTGACGAGAATATGGCAAATAATGTCATCACCAACGAAAGGGTATTACCACCATTCATTTCGAAGGAAGATCTCCAAACGATCTTCGAATCGCTTGAAATCAGTGGGAACCGATGAAATACCGAACATTGTCTTCGACATCTCCCACTAGAAGCGGTGGACATTTATACCACCCTGTTGAATAATGCAATGAATAATGCACATTATCGAGCGCATTGGAAAACTGCGGTGGTACATACAAACATCAGTAAGGTTTTCGAGAAGGTGATCAATAGAGTCCTGACTAAGTGGGTTGGGGACAAACATATAATTCCGGATAATCAGTTCGGTTTCAAGGCGGGGCATGATATCATTCATGCTGCGTCTAAACTGGTTTCTGATATCCAATGGAACAAAAGCAAGAAACAGTGCACTGGTGCCTGCCTGATTGACTTGGAAAAAGCCTTCGATACCGTATGGTTAGAGGGACTCTTTTTCAAGCTGGACAGGTTGGGCATTAGTAAACCACTGCTGTATATTCTTTTTGATATGCTCTCCAGTAGACAGTTCATCGTGAAGAATGGCGATGTGACCTCTGCTGGAACATTTAACATTAAAAACGGTCTGCAATAAGGTGCGGTAAATTCGCCGATCCTATTCAACATTTACACAAGTGATCTGATAGGTTCACTTCACCATGCCATAGCGTACGCAGACGACTTAATCGCGTACAGATCAGGTCCAAAGATTGAGGTCATTAATACACTTTTGCAACGTGACTTCGACAAAATTAAACAATATTGCGATGACTGGAAGTTGAAAATCAACTTTCAGAAGTCGGAAACCATTCTATTTAGGACGCCTTTGTCTGGGGCCTCTAGGGATACCAGAAAAAATTGGCGAAAGTTCTCTATCGTCGGACAACATGGACAGCCACTTGCTTGTCGAAATATAGTCAGATACCTTGGGATCTGGCTAGATCAATATCTGTATTTTAACAAACATATAGATGTTGCTCTGGCCAGAGCCAGAGGTGCTTTTGCCCTTACAAGGAGACTGTTTTACAACAGCCAACTCGATGCGAGGGTGAAGGTGATCTGCTACATGGCCCTTATCCGGCCTATGCTAGTATTTGGATGTCCCGTGTGGTTCAACGTGAGAGCAAGTTTATTGGAAAAGATTCGGGTGTTTGAGAGGGCTTGCCTTAGGGCTTGTCTTCGGTTATACAGAACACCAGAGTCTGAGTACATAAAATTCTATCGTAATGAGGTCTTGTACAATAGGGCGAACCTAATAAGAGTGGACAATTTTGTTATTAAGTTGACTCGAAGGCACATTGCAAGAGCAATGACATCGTCGAACAACCTGATCTATGGGGCTTACTACCCTAATTATATGTATCATGAGAGAGTTCGCTTTGACGGCTATATTCCTCCAGAAGCGTTCCTCTATCTAGATAGCAAAGGTCTGATCCAGGACAGATTGGCTGTGCCGCTAATCTTCCACGTTGCTCGAACAGCTGCGGACAGGCGACTCAACTACGACAGAGACGTCGCACATGGTAGTGCGGAGCGTCTCCGGTTCAGTAGAGCGGTAGGGAGTCGCGACATGAGGGATGTTTCTCGGCAGCACCACCAATTTTGGTGGCTATTTGAAGGAGGCGAGGGCTCGTCATCGAATTCCTCAAGTAATAGGTAGCTTTGTGTCAAGCAAAGTCGGTCAGCCTAATTTTGTTTAGTTTTAAGTAGGTATAAGTTAGTTTTTAAGAAAAAAAAAATATATAAAAACAAAAAAAAAAAAAATAAATAAATAAAAAGTAAAAAAAAAAAAACAAAAATTAAATATATATATATATATATGTACATATGTGTATATATTAAGTATATATGCATTATGTGTATATATATATATATATATGTGTACGTATTAGATATAAGTAGGTTAAGTAGATTAAGATATATTTTTAAGTATTCTGTAAGTTTTTAGTTTTAGGTTTTTATAATACTATGTCCATATACTAAGTTTTTGCTTGAAATCTATTTTCTTAGTTTTAGTTGTAATGTAAATATAAAATTAAAGATAAACTGTAATATACGTCGAAAGACTTAGTTTAAGTGTTAGGTTTAACTTAGAGTGCCCGCATGGGGCCATTAAGTTAGTATAAGATTATTTGTAAGTTAGTTAAGCTAATTTTTAAGCATTTTTTTGTCTAGCATGTAAGAGTAAATTAATTAAGAAAATAAAAATGCATTTAAACTGAAAAAAAACTGAACTGGCTGGTGTTTGTGTCAGGCAAGTGAGTGGCGTTCACCAAATGAGCCGAGACCAAAAAAAACCACGTCGCTTTCAGTCAAAAAAGAAGGCAATGCTCACGATTTTCATGGATTGCAACAGTGTTGTGCATCATGAATTTTTGCCAGAAGGCCAGACAGTAAACAATGAGTACTCGTATTATTTGGGCGTTATGAGATGTTTGCAATTCGCCGATAGAGACCAGAATTGTGGGCAGAAACTCGTGGATTTTGCACCATGATAACGCACCGTCGCGTCACACAGTGCCATAATTATTCGTAATTTTTTGACGAAAAATGCAACACATACCATCCAACAGCCACCGAATTCATCTGATTTGGCTCCTTGTGACTTCTTTCTGTTCAATCGAGCTAAAAAAACCACTACGGGGAACGCGTTTCAGCAGCCGAGAGGAAGCAATGGAAAAATCGCAGGAAGCACTGATGGACATACCGAAAACTGAATATAAAAAATGTTTCGAGGATTGAATCAAGCACTGGCATAAGTGTGTTGCAGTCGATAGGGATTACTTTGAAGGGGACAATATAGATTTAGATGAATAAAGCTGTATTTTTAATTTTCTGAATAAATTCCGGGAACTTAATTTAATATTTTTACAGTTTTGCAATAGTCCCATGCCAATAATAACCAATCATGCTATTATCCATGTCTGTCCTTAATACTTACATCTGTTGGATGTAGCTATAGCTCTTTAGCAAACATATCTGTGAATGGTCTGCAAGTGGCTTGCTTAAGACAAAGGGGAACTTAATGTTCCCATCAATTTCAGAATTGGAGTTCATGTAGTGGCAATTTTAAAGTTATCCCTTGTTGGTTCCCTTTTTCCTTCCCAAATGCTGGATTCCATAATAGTTCCTTTTAAAACTCTAGTATAATGTTATTTTCATCAATCAATAACTTTGTATGACGACAAATATTGTAATTAATTGTTTCATTGTAAGATTGACATAGAAGACATTTTTACGAATTCTTACTGCAAAGTATTTCAATAAATAACTCGTCTACAATTTTAACCAAATTCAATTACCATTTACGAGTATATTATTTTCGATATCAAGTCTAATCATTTTTAGGATTGTTTTTACTATCTAATTAGTACATTGGCGTCACTCTGTTCTTTAATGTACATTAAAAGTTAGCTCCATACTAACAATAAATTCGTTACTGGTGCAAACATTTTTGAAAATGTGAAGATTATAAATAGTTAAGCTTTCCATTTACTTTCTAGTTTTAAATAAATTTTTTACATGAAATTAGTGAATCCATTTTATGCATTGGAAGCACTCTATAACATCGAAATTAATTTTTTCTTATTTTCAGAGAAATTTGGACAACCGTTCTTCCACCGGAGAATAAGGACGTATACACAGCAATTCTGGGAATAACCAAGGCAAATAAAATGGATGAAGGTGTCTACTCATGCAAGGTAACTTACCAGACACAGACTGATCCTAGCCCTCTTTCTAAAATATTTACGTAACGCTGTCTACTTATTTGTATGATTAGCCACCTCCGGTTTTCCCAGTGCCCTAAACAAAGTCAGACTCTTTTCCGGGAAAGTTCAAAAGGTGGCTACACTATCTCCCAAAATTCATCACCTAAAGAAAGATTAAATCATTTGAATTAGTGATTATGCATTAATATGTTGACGAATTTGAAAACAGAACGAACTAGTAAAGCAACTATGGACGAAAATAATTTAAAAATATTAGAAAAAAAAATGGTTAATTAAACCCAATGAAAGTTAGTTTAAAAACGGCCGCTTACCGGGATTAGCTAGTTAAATAATTCGAAATGTTGTTTTTATTTGTTTGTATTTGTTTGATTATTCAAAACCAAACAACTTTTCGATTTGGTCTTTAGTTTTTGTAAAAATTAAAGCGTTCGTATACTCGTATTTGAAAAACTGTATTTTATTATAGTTTCCCTTGCAGGTTGTTACCTTCTGACAACTAAACCGCTGAACCCATTTAGATGAAATTTGGTATGGACAAGCTTAAGCCACGAGAAAGGACATAGGTTACTTTAACAAAATCAAAATGTATATATTGATTTATATACTATAGTAACAACATTATTGCAAAAAATATTATCTACGAAGGCTACTATGAAAAATAAAATACAAAAGTAATAGTAATAACGTACTTCAATTTAAACCTGGCGCTGGCTTTAGGCTGTTTGGAATATCCGCATCCGTCGCTTGAGTAAAACAAAATAACTGTGAGAGTCGATGTTAATCGCTGCGAACTTCCGGAAATCCAAATCGTCCTGAGCCTTACGTCGTTCGCAACATGCTCAGATAGGTTATTGGCTTGTTGGTTAGCAATCACGAAGGTCCCTTTATGGATATCAAGGTGTGGAAATTGTGAGTTGGCTTTAGTTACATTATGCCCCACCGCAAAATCTATAAGTCTGCGTTCATTTCCGGAGATGATGGGGTGGAGGCTGTATTACCCCACTGTATTACCAGAGCTGCCCCCCTTGTGTGGCTTGGCATTAAAGTCACCATAGATGATTATCAGGTCACACTTAAGCCATTGATATATACAAGTTTTGTCGAAAAGAAGTCTTTGGTAAAGTCGTCCTTCAACTTCGTTGATTGAATCATGGTCAGGCGTTCTTACATCTGCAATATAAGTGATTACAACAGAATCAGCATTTTTTTATACTGTTTCATAATCAGAGACGATTTTATCAAGACTTTAAGGTTCGTATACAATTGCGCATTAACAAATATATGTAGTTCAAAACGCACACAAGATTTATATCCATGCCCCAAAGAAAAAAAATGTATCGTTTTCAAAAACTGAGTAATACGAACGGACTGTGTCCGGAACCAAAACCGGCGGAAAGGTAAATAGCACCGGAAGCAGATTTAGAAAGAGAAATAAAATATTTGTATTCCTAACATATTTGTCCGCCATATCAGAATTCAAAAAGAGCCTTAAAATCATAAAATCCTTTATGTAGATTGACCATGTTATGTCATCTGGAATGTACAAGGAACAAAATAAAGAACTTTTGGTTGCCCTCAAGATATTAAAGCAGTTATTGAGCACATTATTAAAAATACCAAGAGTCGAACGAAAACTAGATGACAATTTGCGGGAAACGCACAGTGGAGAAATAATGTTGGAAAATGCTCTTAGACAATAAAAGTAGTACATACTCGTATGGTAATGTTACAAGTATAAAGACCAAGCGGAAAACTTAAGAGATATGCAAGGAACTTTATTGACATTTCCTTTGCGCCAGGAGAAATCAAAGTAATGGCGAACTGTGAACATGACGGGTAAAAGTATCATAATGGGACAGTTCAGCCTGTCCCACCGATATGTCCATCAACAGATTGTCCAGCAGCAGTAACAGCCCCAACGTGATTCACAGCAACAACAACAGCATGCTTCAAGACCTAAGAAAGACAAGTCTGCTGGAATAGCTGTTGGCCTCGATAAGCTGGCAATCGAGAAGTCACTCACAATTGCATGAATCTAGTAATTTGGAAATGGAAACGTCCGTGTCCGTTCTTCAAGATCTTCTGAGTTGACGCGATGGGAAATGACTCCACGTTACGAGTTCATCCAACTTTCCGCTACCGGGTTTCATTCAATGATAAGGAAGTTCTGTTCACTGCTATGGACACTCTACTCGTAAGAAGGAAGCCAAACATTCTGCTGCTCGGGCGCTGATTGATAAACCTACCGGTGTGCAGCTACCAGAAAGTTCATTAAAACCGGCTAGATAATACGGTGGACTGGACGATGACAATTGCAATTTCTCAAATTACTACCGTGATAGCTGAAGAATGCAAATGGAGAGAAACTAACTAAGTTGTAGAAAATATGCCTCAAGTCGCCATCGTTCATTCAAAGCAAACTACTTTACTACATCGCTCAGGAAAATCAACTCGAAGATACTTACGTTGACATTGAGGAGAAAACAGTCACAAACCAATGCCAATGCATGGTTCAATTGTCTACTCTTTCAGTCGCTATTTGCCATGATTCAGGACCGACATAAACCGATGAGCAACTTCATGCAGCGCAAATTGCTGTAGAACATCTGAAGATCATGACGAAAAAGAGAATTGAAACTTGCCGATAGATTTTAACAGTTCAAACTGTCATTTAATTGCCCCTGAAAAAAAAAGAAGAAACAAACCAAATCAATCAAATACTCGAATCGATGTAGACTTTAGATGTAGACTTTAGTTGAACAATTCTTACGAACAATTTTATATATGTACATAAAGCATTTAACTCCCTAATTTTCCTTTTAGTATACATCGTTTCATCACATGTGATTTTTTTTGTTTTTTTTTATGATTAGCGCGCGCTCAAAGGATTTGAGTACACTTAAACTGTTTGTACACAGCGCGGGCTAAGGAAAATTAGGGATGAAGAAAAGAGAGATACCGATGTACGAGTACATTGGTCTTAAATGTTTGCAAGTTATAATAAATAGGAAATTGAGAGCTCGGCAGGGCATTCCATAAGCTATTTGTACGGATTAGGAACGAATCTCGATATTTTAGAGTACGTTCGAAAGTGGGCTTGAGGAGCATTCATAGCAAGACGGGTGTAACGATTGAAGGTGATTTTTGTCGAGCACTAGTGGTGGAAATAGCGATAAAACAAAGTGAGACCGGAGACAATGCGTCGGTGTTCGAGGGTGTCAGTTGACTGACTGATATCAGTGTCACCTATGAGTTTTAACGCACGGTTTTGAATCCTATCTAGCAGATGCACAGGTGTTTTAGGAGCACCTGACCAGATGTGGGCATTTACTCCAATGAGGCCAGATCAGAGGGGGTGAAATATTCTTAAATTGCTTGTGGAAACCTGAACATTTCGAAGCATTTTGGACGACATCGTCATTCCAACGTAAATTGTCACTGACACACATACCGAGGATGGGAAGTTTTTCGTTTTCGACGACGCAAGTGCCGTTCATGGATAATGGCTGGGTATTTAAATTTTGCTTAAACCACAGCAGACAACATTGTGTTTTGGAAGCATTAAATTCCACGCTGTTGATAGTTCCACAATTGGTTATGCAGTTAATATCGGAATTTAATGAGCACATAACTTTGGATTAGATTGGATTAAAAGTAGTAGATAAGAGATCATTAATGAAAGTTAAAAATAGTGTCGGAGAAAGAATGAAGCCCTGGGGCACACAAGCATTTATTTTGTGAATATTAGACTAGAAATTATTCAAGACAACTTGAATTGAACGTTCCGAAAAGCAATTTCTAATCCATTAAAGAAGAGAATGGTCGATACCTAAAGCTCGCATTTTCGGCTAAAGAGCCTGATGCCAAACTCTGTCAAATTCCTGAGAAATATCAAGTACAACTCTCTTGCTTTCGCTAGAATGATGCACACTTTAGTTCCACTTTTCGGTGAGACATGCCATCAAATCACATGTTGATACGAGGACTGTACTACCGGCCATTGAAAAGTTTTCGGGTTTCGAGATAGTTCATGAGCTGATGGTTTATCAGCTTTTCCATGACCTTGCAAAGAAGGGACGTAAATTCAATTGGTCTGTAGGATAAGAGAGAAGAAGATTCGACTTTTTTAGGGACCGGCTGCACAAATGCTATTTTCCATCTGCTCGGAAAGAGTCCTGATTAAGTAATAGTAAGATTGATGAAATAGCTTACGACCGAAAAAACATTTCTCTAACCCTGTCAGCTTCTTTACAACTCGAGTCGTACCACGCATGCTCTTTTGGTGCCATGGATAAAGCATCTCATTCCAAAGAGAATAGTTTCTATGATCATGTCAGCAGCGGCATCCACATCGTTATCGAGGAAACATAACTGCCAGTTAAAATTCCTAAGGAAGTTGTTAAGTCCGCTCCAATCGGCTTTCTCGCATTGCCATATGGTTCTTTTAGTAATTTCTAACTGTGTGGTGGGTGTACGAGAATTTAGCTGATAGGTCCGACGAGCCTAGTGGGGAAAGCACATCAATGCAGTACTTGTCAGAGTGAGAAGTTAAAAACTAGTCCATGGTTTTGGCGGTATGACTACCAACGTCTGGTATTCGTGTGGGCTCATTTACAAGCAGTATGAGGATACAGGGACACAATTCTTTGAATGGAGTTAGACAGCGCATCAAACTCGTGAAAGGTCAAATTGCTGTCCAGTTTGGGGCTTCTGTAAATAAAGCAGTAGTGGATAATTTGCTTACGGAGATGGAATTTTAACCACATGAAATTTAATTCCGGATTGGAACAGGACTACATTGTGGTGGAATTTGGTAAGCTACATCACTACGTACATAAATGGAGAGACCGCGATGGGGAAAGAATAGTGGCACTACTTCGTAGCCAGGTAGCTTCAGATCACAGTGATCTGAGAGGTGTGGACGGTGATCTACCTGTGTTTCATTAAGTGCCAAAACAGCTGGTCGGTACTTACAGACGTCGACGTACGCAGAAAAGTGACTACTTTCTAGCCCGCGTACATTGGCTACGTCCACCCTGTATTCCCTAGTCATAATTACAAACAAACACAGTAAACACAAACACCGACGATACAAAGCAAGGCTGGGAAGTGAAAATTCTGAGATTGGTTTACCGAGTCAAATTGCTGTAGGTGTATGCTCTTACAACAATATGAAACAGTGCACCAACAAAATTTTCACACACAACCCGCTATCCATCAGTTGTTACATACACTCAGTCACTTCCCGTACCGTATGATAAATATAGTAACGGCTGTGAGCGAGTGCAAGCAACAGTACAATGACCAGGAGCGGGAGAGGTGGGATACCCGCACTGTGTGATATTTTTGTTTTTTTTAATTGCACTGCACTGTTTTAGTTTTTCTTTTTTGGTGCAAAAAACGCACGAGCGTGTTTGTTTGGGTTTTTTGTTTTGGTGTGCAGCACAGGAGAAATGACGAGTGCAGTGGGTGACGTGTGCGCCCGTCAGTTTTGCAAAAGAAACTAAATTCGGATGACGAAAACGGCGGCCCATTATCACTTAAGTATAAAAATTTTTGGAATACCATGACGAGCAAATATAGGCTTAAGTTCTGTAGTTACTCTTTGACTACAAAAGCCACTATTTAAAAGTGCAATACTTAGAATAGTAGTCAATAACTAGCATGTAAACTTTCTTTTTAAATTCAAAGAAATCAATTCCGATTTTTTGCCACGGTAAGGGAATAATTTCATGGAGCATCAATGGTTCTTTCGCATTTGAAGCCCAATGTCTCAAACATATTTCACAATTATCTACAAGATTTTTTATATTTGATCTAAAATTTGGCCAATAGACCGACGACTTTGCCAAGCTTGCTTTGGAATAACGATTATATTGCTCATAAAAACTATACCACTAACGACATGAATTTCATTTTTAGTTTTCAAATAAGGCATTACCAAAGGACCTATCTCCTTTTTAACCTCTGGCCACCCCTTTCTGTAATATTGCATGAGCTTAATTAAAATTTCGTCTGCAAGTGTTTTTTTGCGGATTTGATCTATTTTTGTATCACTAACTTGCAAATTTGATGAAACGAGATTGCAATGTATTTCAATTTCATTATCTAACTGCAATAAAGCTTTTTTTCGCGTAAAGCTGCCCACGACAAAGTGTCAGCAATAAGCATTTCCTCTCTGGGCTTGTAAATTACCTTTAAGTTATATGTCTGCAGTTTCAGCATCAACTTTTGAAGACGCGTGGGAACCTTGTACAAAGGCTTTTCAAACAGTGGAATTAAAGACTTATGGTCTGTTTCAACCAGAACCTCTCTTCCAAAAAGAAACTTGTGGGAGCGACTGCATCCACAAAGATTGGCAAATAATTCTTTTTCGATTTGGGCATAATTACGTTGACATATCATTAATGTAGCTGACGCATAAGCAATTGGCTTATTCTCCTGCTGTATCACGGCTCCAACTGCTGACTGAGAAGCGTCTACCGAAAGCTTAATAGATTAGTTGTTGTCAAAATAAGACAAAACTGGCGCTTACGAAATAAGATTTTTTAAATTTAAAAACTTCTTCTCATACCTTTCATTGTTGAAGCTCTTTGATACAATTGAGGTGTGGCATTTTTATAATAGCCTTAATTTTACTGTCATCGGGCCGAACTCCGAACTCATTGGAAATGTTACCAATATATTTTAGATCTTTTACACCGACATAAGACGTCTCTCTATTGAAGTGCTTTCTCTGTTTATCGTGTTCTTCTTTGAAAGTTCCATATACTCGTATCAGGAAATCATCAATGTTAATGATTACATTAGAAATGTGAGAAAAATGATTTATCATCTCGGCATGAAATATTTCCGGAGCCGCATTGATTCCGAATGGTTGCCTTTCAATCCTATACCTTCCAAAAGGTGTGTCGAACGTGCATAGCTTTGACGATTCTTCGTCCAAGGGTATCATCCAAAACCTACTACTAGCATCTAAGATGCTAAAATATTTTGCATTTGACAACCGGGATTTAATCTCATCGACATCTGAAAATGGGAAATGGGGACGCATAACAACCTTATTTAAGTGCCTTGAATCCAGACATATCCTCAGGCTTCCATTGGCCTTTCTCACTAAAACTATTGAATTCACTCACGGTGTTGGCTCAGTTTCCTGCACTATAACTCCTAACTTTGCCATCCGGTCAAGGTTTGCCTTAATTATTAATTATCGACATACTCGTAATTTGGAAAATTCAGCGGGCTGTCACCGGTGCGTTCACTGGTATTGAAATGGAAACTGTCGAAATAGATTCAGCGGTAAATGAGCGCAAAACCAAGTATACTCAGTTAATAAAAATGGACATAGAACATCGACGAATTGGACAGAAAGTCACAATCGACAGCTATAATTTCGAGGTAGTAAAGGACTTTGCCTACCTTTGTTCTTTTGTAAGTTCTGCTACCACGATCTTAACAGAAATCAAACGAAGAATCGCTTTTGCCAATGTTTCTCTGGGCTTTGGAGGAGAAGATTCAACGACAAACTATACGAGCTATACAGCGACTTCGACCGAGTCAAAAAATTGCGCATCAGTCGCCTGAAATGACTAGGACATGTAGAGCGAATGGACACTAATGCACCGACCCGCAGAGTCTTCGTATCTAACCCGGGGGGATACACAAGTAGAAGGGGACCTCAACTGACTTGGAGTGCACTACAGTAGGCAGTTAGCGAAAGACCGGACTAACTGTAGAGGCTTGTTAGTTGAGGCTCAGGTTCACCGCCAACTGTAACACCACCTAAGTAAGTAAGGAAGTATTCAAAACATTGTGTCGATGCGGGGGTTGATAGTGTAGCTGAGTTATATAAGGTCTTTTAGCGTTGTGACGTTTTGTCCTTGGCGTCGATTTTGTTGGCAGCATATACCTTGATCGTGTAACCCCACTTAGTTGCTTCTGCAAACACCCTATTCAAGAACGATGTTGAAAAGCCAACATGACAACGAATCGCTTTGCTTAAGTCCTTGCTTGATATTAAAGTGTGTATCGATTTGGAACTCTTGGGCCCTTTCTAAGAATTGCCGGAATGTAAAAGTTTCATTGCTGATAATCTTACCCAGCCTAAAACCATAGGGATCAGTCAACTGCTAACGAAGGGGGTTTAGGGCGTTCACATAATACGGTAGACAGGAATTTGTCTACCGTATTTTTTTATGATCGGACTAACAATGCTTAGGTTTTATTAGTCCACATTAGAAATGGCTTGATGTATGGGAACTTCAGTTTTCTAGTAACACCTTTCTAAAACCTCGATGCAGCATTTCTCGCGCCTTTCTCCTTTCTTCTGGGCAGTCTGTGGTTTGCGATTCTTGTTCTTGTCAGCACTGCTCTCTACGTCCGCTGTTATTCTAGATTTGTCCATGGACATTCTTTATTGAGTCGGAGGTTTCTTTGCTAAGTTGCAAGGCAGTATATCAGAGGCGGTCTCTCTGATTTCTCTTTGGCAGTGAGGCCCATGATAGTTTGCGTTCAATGCTGGTAGCATCGTTATTATACAGGGTGCCCCGTAATTCGTCAACGATAATTTGGGAAAAGATTCATGGGTACATTCTACGAAAAAAATCGTTCTACAGTAAGGGTCTATCTCCAATGTTGACAGCATTTATCGAAGATTTAAGAAAAGACTTACTTTGGTGTTCACTGACCCAAGTTAACGGAAATTGGTGTATTAGTACTAACGGTAGAAACTTCGTGCAGGACATTGTTTTTAGAAGAAATACTAGCCTGGCGTTTAAACAAAGTTGATGTCTTATTGGAGTCTTTAGATATCCAATTTTGGTTTTGAGGGCACTTTTCACCAGAAAATGCCTAATTAACATAACGTTTTACAATTTTTTTCGTATGAAAGTAACAATAATAAAAAAAAAATCATTAATAACTTTGTAGAAAAACGCACAGATTTTATGATACTTGGAAGAACCTGTAACAGCTAAAATTTATAAAAAAGGTTTTTTTTGCTTTAAGCTCCAAAGGCTATGAATAAAAAATGATTTTGTGTGCTAGTAGGTAATTTTTATTTTATGTGTGTACTAAAACAGTTATAAAAGGTGCTCAAAGTGTCCTCTCTGCTTTTGTATGCTTGCTACAGCACTTACTTACTTGTTTCCAAGTACACCTGCCCACATATTGACGCTGTATTTGTGTTGACATAATTTATGTCTCCTTGTATGTGGAAAATGTGTGATCCTATCTCTTGCAAATTGAGATTCGTCTGTCCAAAGAATTCTGCAAATGAACTCGTTGTCATCCAAGCTCTGCTCCAGCAACCAGTTGGAAAACTCAAGTCCCTTTTCCAAATCATTGGGAAGCAGTTCTTGTACAGGTGTATAGTGGTATGGATAAAGATTTTCTCCATGCAGTACATTAGAAATTTTATGTCTGGAAACATTGAATTGATCAGTTGTAACAGTTTCCAATATACTTTCATCAGCCGAAATCCTTCTTACTTGTGGAGCTCCCGCATTCATTCGTGTATTTGAAACTGATCTTTGTCGCGCCCTATTTGAACTTCCATTGAACAGCACATAAACAAATATAGTGTCTGCGTATTCTTCGTTTGTAAATACACACATTTCAAATAGCGTTTCTAAACAACTGTAACCTTAGCGTTTTTTCCTTTATTTTCCTTTAAAACTAATCGACACTTGTTTTTACGACACCCTAGTCCATTGAAAACCTTCCTATATTGCTCCAAAAGTACGTTTGATTTATTTATAAAATTAGCAATTTTTATGTGAATTAAATTTAAATTTAGGTTTACAATTCATATCAACTATATAAAAATCTAATAAATTCTTTTTGTTTTCAAACAGACAGTTTAATTTACATTTACCCATTACTTTAAGCTTTTCCCTAGAAAAAGTTAATAAATTTGTTTTTGTTTCTTTAATTAAAGTCCTATCTAAATTTAACATTTCGAATTATTTATAAGACATTGTATTACCTTCGGCACCAGTATCAACCTGTGCTATTACTGCTTCGTTGTTAATTTTGACTTCTACGTTCCACGCCTTAGTTAATTCTGATACTCTTATCTTCCCAATAAAAAGATCTTTTTCAGACGACTGCAAATTTGTTTCCACATTTCCGACTCTCCTGTTGGTATCCGTCTTTGTCTTGCACATTTTTGCATAGTGGTTCTTTCCACTGCACTTGTGACATATTACTCCCCACCCTTGATACTTGTCAAAATGCCGTTCGCCACATTTGCCTACAAACTCCACATTACTGCTGCCGACTCTTTGGACTGCTGCTTTGCCATCTCGACAGATTTTGCAATTTGGATTATTTCTTCGAGATTTTTTGGAGATTCATTGAAGAGTTTCTTCCGAATAAACTGATGGCTTTGATTTAATCCAAAAATAAATAGGTCTCTCACCAGTTCATCTTTAAGCGCACTAAAATCGCATGTTTTGCTCAAATTTTTTAGAGCCGTTAAAAATTCATCAAGCGATTCGGATGGACTTTGACGTCGAGAAAAAAAACTTTATAATTAAATAACTATGTTTTACAGTTTCTTCATCAACATCGAAAGAGTCAATTACATACATACAAACATACATACTTTTTATTACAGCAAAAATATACATTCTTATAACTACTATTGCACAATTTAGAGATATTTGGTTATTGCTACCTTACTTACTTGAAATATATGGTACGAGGGGCGTTCAACACATTCTCGGTATCGGGGTGAAGCCGTGGTTGTATATATAAATTGACTTATTTATCAAGTAACACTATTATTTTAGTGCATTCATGTAAAATTTCATATAAATGTGATTATTAATTCGCGTTTTATCTCTAGTTAAAATGAATCATAATGGCAACTGAGACGATGATGGTGAAAATTGAGCATCGCGCTGTAATTAAATTTCTCATTAAGCAAGGAAAAAGTCAAAAAACTATTCGTGAAGAGATGGTGGCTGTTTACCAGGGTTCCGCACCTTCATTATCAACTGTGCAAAAGTGCTCAAGTGAGTTCAAGAGAGGCAGAGAGAGCATTGAGGACGACCCCCGCTCCGGCGCCCCGGCTACTGCTTGTACGGGAGAAAGCATCAAAGAAGTCGAAAAACTTGTTCTTGAGGATGCCCGAATAAAGGTGAAAATGATGGCAGAGATCACCAAGCTTTCAATTGGTACCATTCACACCATTCTTCATGACCATCTTAACCTTTCAAAGGTCAGTGCAAGGTGGGTGCCACGAATGCTCACAGCGCCTCAGAAAAAAGTGAGAATCGCATGCTGTAGAAAGCTTTTGGAGATGCGTAGTGAGAACGCGGACGGTGTTATGGATCAAATTGTTACTGGGGACGAAACATGGGTCCACCACTATGACCCTGAAAGCAAACAAGAGTCCATGCAGTGGCATAAAAAAGGAACAGACCCCCCGAAGAAATTCAAAGTCACTCCGTCTGCCCGAAAGCTCATGGCCACAGCTTTTTGGGACTCAAACGGAATCTTGCTCATTGAGTACAACAAAAAAAAGGTGAAACCATCAACGCCACATCCTACTCTTCCACTTTGTATAATTTGCGGGAGGAAATTAAAAAGAAAAGACGGGGTAAACTCGCAGCGGGTGTGTTCACACGGCGCGAGTTTCCAAGGCTGCTGCGCGAGATTGTGGTTTCGAAGAAATCCAACACCCACCCTATAGTCCAGACCTTGCCCCTAGCGATTATTTCCTGTTTCCGGATTTGAAAAAATGTCTTCGTGGAAAAAGATTTTCGGATGATGAAGAACTCAAGTCGGCAATAAATGGAGGAGGAGGAAATTTATTTTTTTGAGGGTTTAAAAAAGCTTATCTCAAGATGTAACAAATGCATTGATGTTAGGGGAGATTATATTGAAAAATAAAAACTTAAATTGAATTCGCATTTTCCTTCATATCCATACCAAGAATATATTGAACGCCCCTCGTATATTATCTTAACAAACTTATTTCAAATGATCAATTTATAATTGAGGAAAAGCTGCTGGAAAAAACTTCAATATAAACTGAAATTATTTGCCATCGAAATGAGAGAAGTGGTGGTGCGTGATCTTAATTTCAAGTAAACTTGTTGAGTATTATTAAATAAATTAACATACATATATAAAAAACAAAAAAAAAAAACTAGCAAACTTAATAAATTAACCAATATAAATAAGTTAACAATTAATTATGAACAGATAGATAAACAAATTAAATTAAATAATAAATGTAAATAAATTAACAAATATAAATAAATTGATAAATAAAAATAAATAAAAGGTAAACAAATTATGATAAGTGTACAAATAAATAAATTAACAAAATGAAATATGGTTTAATAAATAAATAACTACCAATGAACAAAAGGGAAAAACAAAATTTACAAAAAAAATTAAACAAATAGAAAACAATGAGTAATAATCATAATAATATAGAATAATAAGATTAATAAATAATAGCAAATAAATAACAATTACAATATACATTGTTATATTTTAGGTGCTTGCTTGATTTAGTAAACTTGAAATCAAGTATTTATCAAATAAACTGCAAGATCAGTTGTAGCGTTCAGATAATTTATCAAGTCTTAAGGAAACTTTTTCTATTTTTGATTTGACATGTAACTCTTCAGTCGAAAAGTGCCAAGGCAAGTTTAAAATCATTTTTAAAAGTTTGTTTTGTGTGCGATCTGGCGATCCATAAAACATTATTGCTTTGAAAATAATAAGTTTATTTTCATTATTCATTTTTGATTTCCGGTTTATAAATGGATATAACATTTTAATAGTAAGGTTAACCTTACTGATGGTTTCTTGAATATGCAGACCAAACCTTAATGATTTGTCAAGGTGTACCCCAAGATACTTAGCACTTGATTTCCAATCAGTTTATGTGTTGTTTAGTACTAGCCTTTTTCTTGTAAAAAAGATAGCCTGAGTCTTTGAAGCATTAATTTTAATCTTCCAATTTTTCGATAACATTTAAACCAGATTGCAAATAAGCTTCAATATTCAAGTCAATTGAATCTGAAGAATAAATGTATGTGTCATCTGCAAAAATACCAGATTCGCAATTGTTTAATTTTGGAAAATCATAAGTGTAAATATTATATAGGATTGGCCCAAGCACCGAGCCCTGGGGTACCCCTGCTTCAATAGAAAAACCTGTTGATAGCCAGTTACGAGTATTTACAGATGCTATGAAAGTATGCCTTGATGAAAATTACTGAATTATTTTTATTAAATACATAGGGAAATGCAGGCTGAAAAGTTTGTGCAGCAAACCTTGGTGCCATACAGTGTCAAACGCTTTTTCGACGTCAAGGAGGACCATACCACTACTTTTTCTCCTTTCAAAATTACTTTGTATGTGCTTTGTAATACGGTGAATTTGGTGCGCTGTGGAATGATGCGGTCTAAAACCGAATTGTTCTGCAGGTAATATGTTGTGTTTGTTTAGATGGTTTGATTTGATTTACTTTTCAAAGCACTTGCTTAACGAGCTCAGCAAACTTATAGGACTATAATTACCCGGCTTTAGAATGAGTATAACTATTTGCTTTTTTCCATTCTTGAGGAAAGTATCCCTGTTTAAAGCAACAGTTAAAGAGCAGTTGCAAGAATTTTAAACTGATTTTTGGTAGGCTTTTTAGAAATATATTTTTTATTTTATCGAAACCTGGGGACTGAATTTTTAAGACTAATTAGGACGGTCTCTATATCTTCGATTGAAGCAAGTTCTCCACCTCCAATTACTAAATCGTGAGTGTCGATTTTATTAATCGACTGTTGAACTGTATACTCTTCCCTGCTAATTTTGTTCCTACCTATCGAATGGTTCGCAAAGAAAACCTTAGCTAGCGCATCCGACTTTTCGGTATTGGACAGCAATACTGTGCTTCCTTCTTTAAATGTGGGGATGAGACAATTTTTCCGTTTAATAACTTTGATAATGTTCCAAAAGGGTTTGCTACAATTGTTTAGACCTTGCAGTTTTCTATTCCAGCATTTGTTTCGAAAACTTACAATTAGTAACTTTATGGAACCCGTTAAAGCTTTTGCTTCGGTCAAGTATGAGTTAATTCTCGTTCTTATCCATCTGGATCTGACATAACTTCTCATTTTGATCAGACCAATGATGTAAGGTGGGAGCGAATTTGGGCTATTCCAACAAATGATTTTCTTAGGTACTGACTCATCAATACAATCGAGTACTAAACTTGTGAAATGACTTACAGCTTCATCGATTTGGTTTTGATTTATTGAATCAGGTAACATTTCCTGGTAATTTCTCAATTTCAAACGCATTCAAAAACTAAATTGTTCGTCTGTTTGGGCGACAAAACAATGCTACATTTAACCGGCAAATGATCAGAGCTGAGATCATTTATCACAATAAATAAATAAATCTAATGTTGACGGGTTATCCCGCGGGTTTGTGGGAATAAATGTTGGATGAGGAGGGTATAAAATATGAAATGGGTGCCTAGAATACCGGTCAGCAAGGGTATTTCCCAACGAATTCGCTCTGAAACAACACCAGTTTCTATGTCTACAATTTAAATCGCCTCCTACCAGAAAAATGTCGTTAAAACTAATCAATTTCCGTAAATCGCTATTTAAATGGAGACTCTTCTGTGCTGTAGCAAAAACCACCGGGAAGTAAGCACAAAAAAAATTTTTTGAACGGCCATTAGTAAAAGGTAATTCAATACCTATATTGAATTTGGTTTATTATTGTTCTTTTTACGACAACGGCAACACCACCACCTCTTCTCTCACTTCTATCTAAGCGGTAACATATGCATTCTCATTCTCTGCATAAATCCGACTCGGTGTGCTACGAGGGTAAAACAAAAACAAGCATCATGTTTTCTATCCAGCAGGAAGGCCTCCCTACCGACGTTACCAGTCTCAGGAAACTTTATATAAAGTATCACGAAATTTTCAATACGCCCCCCCAAAAAGTTGTAGACGATCTTGCCGCTCTTCGCCACTATGTACACTCTAAAAGTGTACGCAGTCGCCTTGACCATGATAAATTTTTTCGACCCTAAAAAGTCATGCAAAAACCTCCCTCTCACCTTCTATTATCAGAACGTAAGAGGACTCCGTTCTAAAACCCACGCTGTTTTCCGCCAATCTCATGCTCTCCCATTTGATATCTATTCTCTGACCGAAACTAATCTTATCCCCAACATAAAAAACCAGGAGTTATTCCCTCCTTCTTTTAATGTTTTTCGGGATGATGATCGCACACCCCCCTTGATTGATACCCCTGTCGAGGTGTCCTACTGGCTATTCACAACAGCTTGGACTCCTCTCTCGTTGCAACATCATCCTCTCCTAAGCTCGACTTTGTGTCGGTTAAAATAACCCTCACTCGTAGATGCTTGTACGTTATGTGTTGTTACATTCTTCCGGCGCAACCTATCGAACCCTACCAACTTGCTATTGCAGCAATTGACAATTTGATCGACTTATCAGAATCGCTTGATGATATCATTATATTCGGCGATTTTAATCTGCCTCAGCTAAAGTGGACTCCATCTGAAGACCTATCTTTTTTCATCGCTTCCAATCCCATTTCTACTAAGGAATGCCTATTCCTAGATCGGCTAACAGACTCTAGTCTATGCCAAGTCAGTGGCGTTTCCAACTATATGGAAAAGCAATTAGACCTTATCTTCACAACTGATCCCATCAACTCCTCAGTATCGTGTTGTCCCCTATCTCTTTCAACTATTGATAACTTTCATCCTCCACTTCTTCTCTCATTTTTCCACAACATTTTTCAGTCGCCTCCCCCCGCAGTTCTATTTTCTTACAGTTTTCAGAAAGCTAATTTCCGTAAAATTAATACCTATCTAAGCAGTGCTTCTTTTGAGTTTACCAATCTATCTCTGGTTGATGCCCTCTCCATTTTTTACAGAGAAATATTCAAATCCATCTCCCTTTATGTGCCTTACTTCCGCCATAAAACTTCTTCTACATCCCCTCCTTGGTATAATCGTAGACTTCGCTCTCTACGAAACAAAAGAAACAAGTTATGGGCGGTATTCCTTCGCACCCACTCTTCTTCCGACTATTCAAATTATCTAGGTACATATCTTCATTTCATTGAACTCTATAACTCTCTCTATCAGCGCTACCTGAATAGTGCGCAAACCAATCTCATAAATGACCCCAAGTCCTTTTTTCAATTTGTCAATTGCAAAAGTAAGACTGATGGTTATCCTTCCTCCCTCGCTTTCGAAACCAAAACTTCATGTGATCCTCCTACCATCGCCAACTTTTTTGCTACATTTTTCAAGCAATCATTTGCCAACAACTCCTTCGTACCAGATCCCTCTTACTTCAATGATCTACCAAAATTTCTCTATTGGTCCCTTTCTCACTCAAAATTTCGATCCTGCAGTTATTGAAGAAAAGTTACAAAATCTTAAGGATGAATTTGTACCTGGCCCAGACGGACTCCCCGCCATGTTTCTTAAAAAATGCTCTTCCAACCTGTCTCTACCCCTTTCCTACCTTTTTCGCTTACACAGGGTGAATTTCCTCAGATTTGGAAGACCTCTTTTATAATCCCAATACACAAAAAGGGATCTAAGCATGAAGTTACCAATTATCGTCCCATTGCTAAACTCTCTCATATACCCAAACTCTTTGAAAGCATTTTATACGAAGCGTTAAGCTTCAAATGCAAGCCTTTTATTTCACCCCGACAACATGGTTTTCTAAAAGGTAGATCAAGTTGAATTCGTGTCTTTTGCTCTCTCAGCCTTAGAAAATGGTAAAGAAATCGATGTTATCGCTACTGATTTCACTAAAGCATTTGATAAGATATCTCATAAATTGATCCTTTTCAAATTGTCTGCTCTCGGTTTGAGCCTCTCTTCTTAAAATAGATTTCTTCTTACCTGGTAAACCGATATTATAGTGTTCCGCCCTTTCTGTTCAATTCCTGGCCTCATCTGGAGTTCCACAAGGCAGTCATCTTTGCCCCCTTCTCATCATTCTTACTATCAACGATGTTGAGAGTGTCATTAAGCACTCCTCCCTCTCCCTTTACGCTGACGACACAAAATTTTTTAGATCTATTTCCTCTCCCCAGGACTCTGCCCTTCTTCAAGAAGACCTTGATCGGTTTTCAATCTGGTGCCTCAAAAACTGCCTAGAACTTAATATAGCCAAATGTCAATCTATAACCTTCTCACGTAAATGCAACCCGTCTCCTCTATGACTTTATTTTCTCCATGGTCAACCAATTCCCCGGGCTCAGTCTTTCCAAGACCTTGGCATATTATTCGACAGTGAGCTTAATTTCCGTTCGCATATCGATAAGACGATCTTCAAAGCCAACTCATCACTTGGCTTTATTAAACGGTGGTCCAAGGAATTTTCCAACCCGTATGTAACCAGATCTCTCTATATTACCTTTTTTCGCCCCCTGCTTGAGTATGCCAGTCAAGCTTGGTCCCCCTTTCACCGGGTTCATGTTTCCCGAATCGAGGGTATTCAACGTCGATTCCTCCGATTTGCCCTCCGTGGCCTGCCATGGAACGACCCTTTAATCTTACCTCCCTATCAAGACCGCCTCAAACTTCTAAATATGAATTCGTTAGAAGAACGTAGGAATATTGCTGACGTTCTTTTCATTCATCGTCTTCTCTCAGGTTCCATCGACTGTGTATCCATTTTGAACTCCATTTCCTTCAATACCAACCCCCGCAATCTACGTTGTCCTCGTCTCTTCTATCTACCGGTCCACCGCACCTCTTATGGCTCCAACGAACCTATCTCCCGAATGCTCCGAAAGGTCAACTCGAACCTCTCCTTTTTTCATTTCCACCTGAGCACTCCTCGTCTTAAACAAGATCTCCTCCATCACTTCCTTGGTCACTAGCTCTTAGGTCTTTCTGTTTTTAAGTTAGATTAAGCTTGTACTCGTATTAAGCCAATAAATGGGGGCCTCAGCCCCCACCAAAATTAAATTAAAATTCTCTATTTGACAATTTGTGTACATTTTAATTGAGTCCTGTTTCAGTGACTAGACCTACATCAATGTCATGTGAGCTTAAAAAAGAGAAAAATTCTAAAGCTTTATTGCGAATGCTTCTAGCATTCCAACATATATTTAAACCGACGTTCATATTTATTTACCTTGTTGATACAAATACTTAATAGGTAATTGCGCAATAGTATTAAATTGGTCGGCTTTTGTGTTGCATCTTCCAAGAAGCGCGATCATCTTGGATCTGCTATTGGCATGACCTGAGGCAAAGTACTTTTTCGTCGCGACGGGAGAGCGGGAAAGTCGTTGGCGTTTGGGACGAACCCTTGAACTTGGTGTTGTTGCTGGTAATTTTTATGTGCATCAAACTTCGCCGGTTGTGAATTGTCTTTATTAGAGGAACGTCCTCTAATTTCAAAGAATGATTTCCGACTTTCACAGTTGGGGTTGGTAGATTTGCACTCGCTTGAATTGTGGTTTTCGGAGTAAATGCCACAATACGTTTTAATATGACAATTTTTTTCGCCGTGGCCGAACATTTGGCAATTGTAGCACAGCGTGAGTTTATTGCGTTGCCTACGGGCATAATCCCATTTGACGTGAGTTCTAAATCTGGATCGAACATTTTTCTTGAGATCATTTAATTTAATAGAACCGCACTCAAGAAATACAAGATAGAACACATTAGTAAATCCACTGTAGTTATTCTTAATGATTTTAATGTTTTGGACTTATAGCCCTAAGGAAATGAGTTCTTTTTTGAGAGATTCAATGGAAAGTTCGTCAAGCCCATACAACATGACTTTGAATGACCTGGCTGTTGAAAAGTCATGGAAAAAAAATTGTTAGGTTTTTGTTTTTTCGATATTTTCTTTACACAATAGTGTAGCATGTTCGCATCGCGTAATAAAGAATGCACTTCTCCACTGTTTTTTTTGCAAAATGCAGACGGATGGAATTTTTTTCATTTTTTTTAGATGTCGGGAGTTTCTGAATCTTGTCACAATCATTATCACTATCCGAATCTGGTAAACACTGAAGAGGTGTGAAAAAGTTGGTCCTAGAGTTGTCTGATCTTGAGCCCATTTTTAAATTATTGTCTTCAACATTAGGGAACCGAGATCTATCAGGAACTTTGCCGGTTTTTGACGATTTGATATGTATACTAGTACCGCACAGAAAAAAAAGAACGTCTTGCGAGTTCAAAGCGCCGATTAGTACTGAAAGAGTCAAATATTTTGAAGCAATCAGGTCCTATGTGGCGGAGCAACAATGAATTGTTTCTTGTGTCTGTAGCATCCAAGAGATCACTCGCGGTAAGAAACATTTTAAATTGTTTTTTCCACGTTCTCCACGGGGCCGCTAAGTTTATCGATTTTAAATCAAGTGGACGTAGGGATCCTCAATCTACGGCAATTTGCTTGAAATTATTGTTAACAACTTGCACTTTCTCGTCGCCAGGCATTTTTTCTTAATTTTTTGTATAAGTTTGTATGGTTTTATTTACGATTTTCTATTGGACAATTTTACACCTGACACCATGTGAGTTACCGGACAGACTAGTGAAATAGACGAGTGACAAGAGATGACTGTATATACATATTAACTCCAGCAATTACTAACTAGTTGTTATGGCACCATTTGCCGACTTCGTTAACTTCGTTTTGCATCAGCTTCCAAGGACTGAGGACAAATAACAATGGCTATGTTATCTGCATCTGGAATGCTCTTTTTTAAACATCGAAGCGTTTCATTCGTAGATAGTACGACAAGAAGATGACCATGTTTTGAACCTTGTGGAACCCCATACTGCATAATACAAACGCATGTGAAATTTTTCTTCCTAAAATTTCATTTATTAACGCCCACGTTTTTTTCGCATCACATATTGTTTGCTCAAATTTTTGATTTTTTTTTACCTGATTGCGCAGTTTCTTGTACTCGATCGCATATGCAGTTCCACGGTTGGCCTTTCACCTTCGTAAAGTACATCTCGTTACCTACATAGCTCAACGGTGTCCCAAGTAACCGACATACCACTTCTACCAATCATCGAACCTAGCCAGACCCGTATATCAGATAGTGTCTGGTCATACCTGATATTTGTGGCATTTTTAAGATAGTCTTTATATTTTACATCAGATTGCTAAGAATGGTACGAATAAAACTAAATCACCTTTGCAAATAAAATGGTAAATACGTTCTTTGTATTCATAGGCCTTTAAAGCAAGCCTAGTACATCCAATAAAATCAAGCTTTTCCACCATAACGTTATAGAAATATTTATGCTGCCGTATAATCCTTAATCGCTTGCTTGCGAACTACCAAACATGCAATCAACATACAAATTCACTTCTTTAAGGGTGCCCCGAATAAACGTTTATTAAATCTTAACAACTCTATTTTATTGAGTGCTTCTAAGGATGAGTATCTCTAATTGTCCCACCTCCCTAAGGAAGAAGCCTATAAGCAGCAAACTTTTACGAGGTCTATAACGGTCCTGCAGGTAGTCATCAGAAAGAAATTTATTCGCGAGTACCTATAACAGAAATACTCCTTCCATACTGCTAAACTAATAAACCATTGGTCGTAGTGGTCTGAGTCGTTACTTCCGGCCGTAAACGCCAGCCACTTAATTTCTGTTTGGGGGCAATTGTTGGCAAAAGCCCCTGGTCGAATCTGGAATGTCCTCTGCAATAAAGGCGAGTGTAACATTTATTTTTTCTATGTGTGCAGATATTTTACAAGGGATTTAGCTGACAGAAAATGTTTTCACTACATAGCCAAACAGACGATTTGCCGTTCAATAAAAATTTATGATATCTTCCTTCAAAGGATGCTTCCGATTAGGACGTGTGACTCCATTGCTTCTTAGTTAGTTTAACGTGCAGTTTTTCAGATTTGATTAGTACGAGTACTTTGGCAATGAAAACAATTGATTTATAGTCGCTTGGTGGGTGAAAGTCATTCCTACCGCAAAATCTAATTGCCAACCTAATTAAAAGTTTGCGTAACTTTTAAAAACTACAATATATGTATGAGCACCTTAACCACTACGAATAATTTCTTCTTCTTTTAAGAAGTCCCTTTCTGATAACAAGTAAAAAAAGGTACCCCATAAACGAACCAAAGAATCGGAAATTTAAGTTTGTTCAAAAACTTATTTTTGCGGGCAGAATAGCAAAACTCCACATGTTATCCTTTTTTATACAAATTCGTCCTTTTTGAATAGAAGGAATTTTGTTCATTTTTGTTTTTCGTTTTTTTTCTGTTTTTGTCTTATTTGGCAGTCCCCAAAGTGAGAACGGCGACAAAAAAAGGATTCCGAATGAAAGTAGATGGAAAGTGTCTTTTTACATTTTATTCCCTAAGGACAATTCGGTCCCCATTACTTTTACCGATTCCCAGGGATCCTTTGAAGACAAAGTTTTTGTTTTATTACATTGAATAGAGTTTCGTCCTTTGACATATCAATGAGGTATTTTCATGTCGTCGTCTTTTTTTGTTCTCTTTTTTTTTAAGATCTAAAATACCAATAAAGCATTTCCTCTTCCTCTATCGGTTGTTTTTATGGTGTAATGGCCTCTGAATGATAGTTTGAAATTTTTTCGGATTTATTTTTGTTTAAAAAATCATAAAAGTTTTAAACCAAAATCCCTTTTAACGACGTTACGGTGGGAATCTTTGGCAGTAACCTTCACTTGTTTTGTGATTGCAATTTGGGCTTGGACTCTTAATGGTTGCTACAGAAATCTGCGACCTTTCGTCTGGTCTTCCACGTGACCAATAACCATAAATATTTAAATTGACTTGTAGAAGCGTAGCAATTTGTTTTCTCGTTGCAAAGATGATTATGACGGTTTATTACATTTAGGAATACATCCATAGTAAATACAGATAAGAAATGCGAAATAGGTCTCTGGGTTCAATTCATGATTTTCCAACTTAATCACCCTACAGTTTTAAGTACAGCAGTGCGAGCTTTTCAATGAATATTCTCTAACTATGCTTGCGCCGCATCCAATATTCAAAATGCACCAACATTTACGAGTTAAACTTGTACACGTATATTTTCAAAAACTGAAGATTTGAAGGAATAGAATAGATCGACTACTTTGACAAAATAACATCAACTGAATAGACACTACAGCTTTGACTAAAGTACTTTTAAAATCCGATGTCCCGTCTGGAAATTTGAATTTTCATCTTTTTAATAAACCCATTGCAAATGCGTTTTTTGCAACTGTTGAGGCTCCTCTCAAGTCAGAAGCCCTAATGGATTAATTACCATGTCACTGCTATATAAGCGTTTATCTGTAATACTAGGTATCTTGCTTACCACGAATGGTAATGATAAATTTATGCCAGAGTTCTGCAAATTTTTTCAAGCAGTTTATGTCAGAATTTTTGAACAATCCATGAAGAATTGAGAGTTTCAATTCCACTAACAAAACTACCGGCTCTATGACTATTGCTCCCTGAAATTGTCAGATACGAGTATATACAGAGTGTCCCGTAATTCGTCAAAGATAATTTGGGTATATTCTAAAAAAAAAATCGTTGTTCAGTAAGGGTCTATCTCCAATGTTGACATCATTTATCGAGGATTTAAGAAAAGGCTTACTTTGTTGAACCCTGGCGCATGCTAACGGAAATTACTCTATTAATACTAATGGCAGAAACTTTGTTTAGGACTTCGTTTTTAGAAAAACTCCTAGCCTTTGGAACGGCGTTTAAATAAAGCTCATATCTTGTTTGAGTCTTCTAAGACTGTTCCATTTTTCTTGCCCATACTAATTTTTGATTTTCAGATCACTTTTCTCCAGAAAATGCGTAATAAACAGAACATTTTACTATTTACGTAAAAATAATACGAGGGTGGACCAATAAGTCCGTGACTTTTGGATTAAAACACAGATTTTTTGATAAAAAAATAATTTTATTTTTCAACGTTGTCTCCCTTGAGCTCTATACACTTTGTCCAACGCTTCTCCAATTTTTTTATCCCTTCCAAAAAAAATGATTTGTCGAGGTCCTCAAAATAGGCCTTTGTTTGCGAGATGACTTCATCATTGGAGTCAAATCTTTTTCCACCAAGCCATTTCTTCAGATTTGGGAACAAGAAGTAGTCGCTCGGAGCCAAATCTGGAGAATAGGGTGGATGAGGGAGCAATTCATAGCCCAATTCATGGATTTTTGCCATGGCAACTGCACATGTGTGCACCCTTGCATTGCCTTGGTGGAAAAGAACTTTTTTCTTGGCCAAATGAGGTCGTTTTTTTTCAAATCGTCATTGAATCGGTCCAATAAGTTGGCATAATATTCCCCATTGATTGATTGTTCTTCCCTTTTGAAGGTAGTCAATGTGGATTATCCCGCGTGCATCCCAAAAAACAGTCGCCATAACTTTATTGGCTGACAAACCCACCTTGGCCTTCTTTGGCGCCGATTCACCCTTAGAAACCCACTGTTTTGACTGTTGTTTGTTCTCTGGTGTGTTGTGATGGATCCATGTTTCGTCCACGGTTACAAAACGGCGCAAAAACTCCTCCATATTGCGATTAAACAACGCCAAACCTTCCTGTGAAGTTGTTACACGATTGCGTTTGTGGTCGACTGTGAGCAAACGCGGCACCCATCTTGCGGAAAGCTTGCTCATGCCCAAGTGATCATTCAAAATTGAAACCACTGAGCCATGCGAGATCCCTACGGCTTCCACAATCTCTCGCACTTTCAATCTTCGGTCGGCCAACACCATATCGTGAATTTTTTCGATTGTTTCGGGTGTAGAGACCTCAACTGGGCGTCCAGGACGTTCGGCATCTTCAGTGCTTGTACGGCCACAACGAAATTCAGTAAACCACTTTTTTACCATTGAAATCGATGGTGCAGAGTCCCCATAGTATTTATCAAGCTTAGCCTTGGTCTCGGTAAAGGTTTTTTTTCGCAAGAAATAATGCTTAATAAGCACACGAAATTCACTTTTTTCCATTTTCTCCTCAAATTAGTGAGTAGTCTGATAAAAATAGCTGTCAAACACAAACTAACTGACGCAGCAAGTTTAAATTTTGATCAACTGACAGATGCCTGTTGACAGGAGCAGTGTTGCTGTTTCAGTAAAGAGGTCAGAAATTCAAAAAGGACTTATTGACCCGCCATTTTTGTAAAAACAAAATCATCAGAAAGTTTGCTGAAAAACCCACAGATTTTATGATACTTGGGAAAACCTGCACAGGTAAAATTTAAAAAATTGTTTTTTTGCCTTATGCTTCAAAGGCTATGAATAAAAAATGGTTTTGCGTGGTTTTAGATAATTTTTATTTTATACAGGGTATCCCAAAAATCAACACCAAGCCGGAAACGGATGATAGGTCAAGTGTTGTCGGTTATCACAAAATTATAAAAAAAAATCTATGTCATGTATATTTAAAATTATTAGCATTCAAAAAAAATCGAGAAATCTGACACCCTGTGACGATCTTTCAAGTACTGTGACCGCATTTCTTTGGATTTCATTGCGAATGTTTATTGATGCTAACTGCTGCGTTACGTTTGATTACTCTTCGAGAAAATGCTTTTCCCATTCACTTAAAGTTGCTATTTGGATTGAATAAACAAATTCTTTCACTCTTCCCCATACAAAAAAATCCAATACTGCAAGGTCAGGAGATTTTGAAGGCCAATGAACTGGTCCATTTCTTCATATCCAATGATTACCGTACTCGTCATCTAGCCAATTCTTAACGTCACGAACTTATTGGGGTGGAGCACCATCTTGTTGGAAATGTGATGAAGCTAGTTGAGTCAGTGGCTTCTCCTCTAATAGGTCTGGAAAATCATTTCGCATAAACTCCAGATAGTTTGTACAATTCAGCCTAGGTGGTAGAGTAGTTTAAGTTTAAGTTTAAGTAACTTGTTTCCAATAACACCTGCCCACATATTGACACTGAATTTGTGTTTCAATGGTTGATGTCTCCCTATACTATATGTGGAAGATTATGAAAATTTGTGATCCCATCTCGTCGAAATTGAGATTCGTCCATCCAAAGAATTCTGCTAATAAACTCGTTGTCATCCAATCTCCGCTCTAGCAACCAGTTAGAAAACTCAAGCCTTTTTTCCAAATCATGGGAAAGCAGTTCTTGCACAGGTTTATGGTGGTATGGATAAAGATTTGCTCCATGCAGTACATTCGTAGTTTCATGTCTGTAAACATTGAATTGCAAAACTAAGCGTCTGATGCTGATTGATGGATCAGTTGTAACAGCTTCCAGTATAATTTCAACAGCTGATATTCTTCTTACTTGTGAAGCCCCCGCTTTAGGTCGTGTGTTTGAAACTGATCCCGTTTCTCGAAGCCTTTAATACGTATTCCCAAATACTCCTTCACTACGAAATCGTCGATTAGGATAAAGTTCATGGTATCTTTGTCGCGCTCTAGTTGAACTTCCGTTGTGCAGCCCATAAACTTAAATAATATCTGCGTATTCTTGGTCTGTAAATGCAGCCGTTTCAAATAACATTTCTAAGCAACTGTAGTCTTGGCGTAAAAAAGTAATTTTTTTTTCTAATCTTTTATATCATTTTTTTTTTGGTAAAAAAATCCCAAACATAACTCTTTATGAGAACTTTTAATGAACAGGGTAAGAAAATGAGGTTTTTCACTGGTAGTCAAATAAACGAGCACGCTTTACAACTTTTTAATAGCTATGCAATTTTAAAAAAATTATTGGAAAATTATTAATTCTTGGAAAATCACTCATATTGTCAACTGTTGTTCGAAACGTAGGTAAAAAATCATAAATTCCGTTTTTTATCTGCTGCAGGTTTTCTCAAGTATCATAAAATCTATGGGTTTTCTGCAAGCCTGTTTATGATATTTGTTTTTGTTATTATTATGTTCATAAAAAAAAAATTGTTAAACTTTATGTTTATTACGCTTTAAAAGTTAGGATCGTCAAGAAAAATGGAACAGGCTTAGAAATCGGATATCTGAAGACTCAAGCAAGATATCAACTTCATTTAAAAGCTCTTATGAGGGCTAGTATTTCTTCTAAAAGTAAAGTCATACCAATATTATTTCCGTTAACATGCATCAGGATACAACAAAGTAAGCCTTTTCTTAAATCCTCGATAGGTGATGTCAACATTGGAGATAGACCCTTACTGCCCAATGATTTATTTCTAAGAATATACCCAAGAATCATTTCCCAGATTATCCTTGGCGAATTAGGGGACACCCTGTATAAATAGCTGCTAGCTTTTATGTGAGGCAAGAAAGCGGCATTAGTGACGTGTGTGCTTTATCCACACTGATTTAGCAACAAACGAAGTCAGATCGATTTCACAGTTGCTCCACAATCGACGTAGCCCACCGAAACCTGAACAGATCAATTTGCCGCCGAAAAGCATTACTTCGCGGGAATCAGCTTGAAGGCTTAGCATACTCTATACGATTCGAGCATTTCTGGGCTCGTTTGATAGCCAATTGATTAGTAGTTAATCTATATTTGAACACTATTACCATTTCGAGATATTGGTCTTCTAACATACATTTTTTTTAATTTTTTAAGTATGCTTATAATTTTTTTTTTTTCTTATTTTATTTTGGTGCGCCATAATGTTACCCGCAAATGTACCATGCATTGCTTTTGCTGGAGCTTACAGTTTTCCAGGTATACTGTTAAATATATGAATCCCCAATATGGTTATTTTTAATTATTACTAAAAAAATACTCTAAAATAATTGCACTTCTATAAATTAAGCAATGAATAAAATCCCGCATTATCTGTATCCCAAACCGTACAACCCTGTATACACACACGCGTGTCGTCTTTTCTGAGACAGTTTCATAACAGGAAGAGTTTGACATGTTTTCGTGCTTGCGTTTAAACAGATACTGTCTGAAACAGGCATGTCCCGTCAAAAATTGAGTTTCGTTGTGATTCCGTATAATTTACACAATGATCGCTGGTATAAGACGATGTGCCCATCTTCCTTTTAAGGATACGTTTCATTGCTGTCATCAGGTTGTGATGCTACTGTTCGTTTCGTTGGTTTTTGTTATTTACCCCGTCATTTTGGACTTGCTCGATTTTGAATTTTACCATTTCTTCTGCAAGTAGCTACTGCTACTGCTATTTAAGATGTCCCTACTTTAAACTAGCAATATGCTTTGTGACATACAGCATGTTTTCAAAAAAAAAGTCTCGTTAATCGTTGCTCACTAAGAAAACTACCCAAATATGTAGAGATGTTTCCAAGTTTCTTTGCAATTTTGTCGCAGTCAGATACAAGTACTACGCCAGGAGTGGTTTTTGTTCAAAGATACGAGTAAATCCAAATTCCATGACTTACGACCATCCAAATACTGAAGGACGGAGGCGGCCCCAATCTACTGTGGTCACGAATTTTGTAATCCAGAGTATGAAAGTACGTGCATTTATTTCACTGGGCTAAAAACATTAAACTTGTATCCAAACAATATATTCTAAGGGAAACACGGGTGTCATCTTTGCTTTCGAATAAAGAAGTACTACTATGGTGTACCATGAGTACCCGGAATAGGCATCGTTACTACTAAGACCATCGCGAAAATCCCTTAGGATTTCTTATTTTCAGTTGCAGATGTGATAACCAATGTACTTCTCTACTTTAGTTGAAACAATAGAAGAAACACACAAAAAATTCTAAGCCACAGAAGCAGGATTCACACAAAAAATTTACTGAGCTACAGTCTATACAGGAAGAGAATCGAGGAACAAGGCAACTTCGCTACTATTTTCACTTCAATAAAAATCGCTGCAGTATTTGTATAACCTCATCCGGCGTTCATACGAGTACCAACTCCCAGCTGTTTCAAGTTTCACTTAATCCAAAATTCTGGATACATTCTGTTTCTATTTTTTCGCTTCATTTCCCGTTAAGGTATACAAGGACGAGTAAAAGTACATACTTCTACTCATGAGCACAGCACAGACAACTGCAGTCGGAATGGCCACCAACTTCACATAGAAATTGCTTTGCTCCTGGTGCACTAGTATTATTCCTAGACTATACATAAATACATATATACAATATGTAGCTCCTTTCAAAGGACAGCCAGTGCTTGGTTGTTGGGAGGGGATTACATTCATAGGCAACTGGATTTAAAAACAAGGATGCGATTCCTAATGCATAAGGCTAGAGCCTTTTAAGCATTATTATCACCCTTTTGCAAAAACCGGATGTTGAAGCTTAACCTACGGGGAGAATATTTAAGGAAGAATACACAGGATTCCGATGAGTATCGGGATATCAAGGTGAATGTCTTTTTTCCGCTTCCTGTTTCTCTTCTTTTGCATGTACTCGTTCGTACTATGCTCCGGGTGGCACGGTGAAACACCCGTGAACATTGTTAAAAGGCTGCAGCACACATATCGGCTATAGATCCTCATTGTAATCGGAAACAATTTTGTTTTATGTGTCTGTTAAGGACGTGAAGAACATTGAGGTTCGCGAAAATGATTCGAAATCACGGCTGTTATATGGGTTCACTTGGTTTCCCTGCATTTGTACATGAAATCGGATTTATTAAAGAGTTTCGTTAGTCTGAGGAGTTGTATTTACTTGCAAATTATAGGGTATAATGCTGTTGTTACTGGAATTACGGATTGCAGCAGGCACTCACTGATATTGAATAACCTATCTCTCTGCAGAGTGCTAATATGAGTGAATGTTGAACATTTATGAAGTACACCGAAAACGCTCAGCATTTGGGCAAATTTCAGAAAACAGAATTTTTTTTATGTTGCGGATATCCCAGCATTTAAAACGTTCGGCTTTGTGTTTATGTATTGTTTAAACGTGATGACAGGGCAACTTATGAATTTAAAGCTGTAAGAGATTTTTTTTTTTAAACATACAGATATCCATATCTATTGATGATATTTTGGGTGAAATACTTTCACATTTATACAATATGTGGGTATGGAGTTAATCTAGATAGCAGTATAGAACATTTTTCGCTATAGCATACCGTATATGTATATAAATTCAAGAGATAAAATCTGAGAACCGTCAGAAACTACAATCATTAAAACTGCCTAGTCGTATCTAGATCTACACCCCAGATATAAACTCTGCGCTTTTAAAAAGCAGCTTAATTTACTGTCATATTATAGAAACAGGCTACTTCTATCGGATACTTCTTAGGCTCGGTATATATGTAGTTTTCATTTTTCCATCGAGACAGTTCTTTGTACTTTACCCTGACGACCGAGACTACTTGTGTATCATTCTGCTCTACGCTTTCCTTCTCGTCTTGGATTAGCAAATCCTAGAAGCCTACTTAACTTAAAAAAAAAGAACTTAACACTCAAGTGGGTATAACTACACTTATGATGACAAAGCATGTGTTAAGTTTTTCGGAAAATTGGACAGAAAAAGAAAGAAAGATGTTTGGGTTCAGTGGTTGTTTCGCTCCATATGTAGCATACAACATTTAATGCGGATACTAAATTATTAGTGTAAATTGATTTGATGTTGTATTTAGGCAACCATTCATCCCACGAGATTTTAGTTCCCTGAAAAAGTCTTTCGGTAACGGCTGGTATTGAACCCCGAACTGTCTGATTGGGAAACCAATACACTACCATTTGAGCCATAGCCACCCACCGCTTTTATTGAGAGCTCCCCGGTCATTCCCTCCTTTCAGCTTTCTAGAAACGTTTTACTTTGTCAAGTAGTTTTGCTTCGAGTAGTATGTACTGCAGGTCAAACGATTGGTAAGGTCTGAAGAAAGAATATGGTACCATCTAAAATACAATACATGATTCGGACCTACCATAATTCCACAAAGCGCACATCTTTACAAACTTGCAAGTCCAATAACATATGTTTGACTCGACCAAAGTTTTGTATTTTCCAAAATGGACTCGATATTTGGGCGTACCTGTACAGAGTATATGCGCGAATTTTCCCAAGCCTATTTCCACTGGCTGCTTAAAAAAACGTGCGACAATGATGAGGTTAGCGCCGCAGTACTTTATCGAAACGTTAAGACATTTGGTTTGAAGTCCAGTGTCACCAGTACAAGGAACTTGTCGGAAACAATCAATTGAGGCCGTAGGTTTCACCCGATCATATCAAAAAAACGTTAGGTTTTTTTAGGTTAGAGTCCAGCAAAATAATTCGCCGACGAAGCGGCGTTGCATGGATGTAGCAAAACAAATCTAAAAGCTAAATATTTTTTATGTTTTTTTTATTTTGAAATGAACGACAAAAATTAATTTGTGAGGTCCGGGATTTTACGCCGCGGTAGTTACATGCCCATGTGGCCTTTTTTGTCAACAGCACGCGGTGTACCGAGTTCCCAAATGGTCCTTCATCCAGGTACTTACCGCGCCCAACACTGTTTGATTTCGGTGCTTTAGTGGGAACCGGTGCAGTTCAGTTCAGTGTAAATGCATTTTTCTTTGATCTCTTAATCTCCTCTCACATGCTAGACAAAAAAATGCTTAAAAATTAGCTGAAATAACTCACGCATATTCTTATTCTAACATACTGGCCCCAGGCGAGCACTCTAAGTTAAACTATGTCTTTCGACGTATCTTATAGTCTATATTTATTTTTACATTCATTGAAACTAAAACTAAGAAAATAAATTTTATGCAAAAACTTAGTAAATGGACAGTTTTTTTTTAATAGTATAAAAACTTAAAACTAAAATCTTACAGACTACCTAAAAATAAGTCTTAATCTACTTAACCTACTTACATCTAATACATTATATATACATACATGATATATATATACCTAATATATAGATATATGCATGTATATATATGTTTTTTCTTATAATTTGTTATTTTTATTAATTTTTTTGTTTTTGTTTTTATATATTTTTTTTTTCTTAAGTTTAACTTACTCCTACTTAAAACTTAAAACTGTGTAAGTCGGCCATGGCTAAAAAAAGCCACCAAAATTGTTGGTGCTGCTGAGCAACATCCCTCATGTCGTGACTCCCTACCGCCCCATTGAACCGGAGACGCTCCGCACTGCCGTGTGCGACGTCTCTGTCGTAGTTGAGTCGCCTGTCCGCAACTGTTCGAGCGACGTGGAAGATTAGCGGCACCGCCAATCTATCCTGGATCAGACCTTTACTATCTAGGTAGAGGAACGCTCCTGGAGGAATAAAGCCGTCAAAGCGAACTCTCTCGTGATACATATAATTAGGGTAGTAAGCCCCAGAGATCAGGTTGTTCGATGAGGTTATTGCTCTTGCAGTGTGCCTTCGAGTCAACTTAATGACTAAATTGTCCGCTCTTATTAGGTTCGCCCTATTGTACAAGACCTCATTACGATAGAATTTTATGTACCCAGATTCTGGTGTTCTGTATAAGCGAAGACAAGTCCTAAGACAAGCCCTCTCAAACACCCGAATCTTTTCCAATAAACTTGCTCTAACGTTGAACCACACAGGACATCCAAATACAAGCATGGGCCTGATAAGGGCCATGTAGCAGATCACCTTCACCCTCGCATCGAGTTGGCTGTTATAAAACAGTCTCTTTGTAAGGGCAAAAGCACCTCTGGCTCTGGCCAGAGCAACATCTATATGTTTGTTAAAATATACGAGTAGATATTGATCTAGCCAGATCCCAAGGTATCTGACTACATTTCGACAAGCAAGTGGCTGTCCATGTTGTCCGACGATAGAAAACTTTCGCCAATTCTTTCTGGTATCCCTAGACGCCCCAGACAAAGGCGTCCTAAACAGAATGGTTTCTGACTTCTGAAAGTTAATTTTCAACTTCCAGTCGTCGCAATATCGCTTAATTTTGTCGAAGTCATGTTGCAAAAGTATATTAATGACCTCAATCTTTGGGCCTGATCTGTACGCTATTAAATCGTCTGCGCACGCTATGGCATGGTGAAGTGAACCTATCAGATCACTTGTGTAAATGTTGAATAGGATCGGCGAATTTACCGCACCTTGTTGCAGACCGTTTTTAATGTTAAATGTTCCAGCGGAAGTCACATCGCCACTCTTCACGATGAACTGTCTACTGGAGAGCATATCAAAAAGAATATACAGCAGTGGCTTACTAATGCCCAGCCTGTCTAACTTGAAGAAGAGCCCCTCTAACCATACGGTATCGAAGGCCTTTTCCAAGTCAATCAGGCAGGCACCAGTGCACTGTTTCTTGCCTTTGTTCCATTGGATATCAGAAACCAGTTTAGACGCAGCATGAATGATATCATGCCCCGCCTTGAAACCGAATTGATTATCCGGAACTATATGTTTGTCCTCAACCCACTTAGTCAGGACTCTATTGATCACCTTCTCGAAAATCGTACTGATGTTTGGAAGAAGACTGATCGAGCGGAGATTCGCCGGATTGGAAGTATCTTTATTCCTTCTGGGAATGGGATGTACCACCGCAATTTTCCAATGCGCTGGATAATGTGCATTATTCATTGCATTATTAAACAGGGTGGTATAAATGTCCACCGCTTCTAGTTCTATATGTCGAAGCACAATGTTCGGTATTTCATCGGTTCCCACTGATTTCTTACTTCTAAGTGATTCGAAGATCGTTTGGAGCTCTTCCTTCGAAATGAACGGTGGTAATACCCTTTCGTTGGTGATGACATTATTTGCCATATTCTCGTCACTAAACTCGGTGAAACCCGGACTCTCGAATCGCCAATTCGCAGTTTCATTTCGAAGGCAGAAATTGTGCACAAGCACTCGACTCTCCAGGTCGTGGTTCGGGCCAATGCTGTCATTCACCCTGTACACTTCCTGGAAGGTCGCTCCTATAGCCTCTACCTTCTCCTGCGGATCCTCGATCACAAAGAAGTTGTCATCATCAACTGCCTCATTTGGATCGATACCTGCTGCTACAAGTATTTGTTCGTTGTTCGTCGTTCGGGCGATTTTGAGACATAGAAAGTCGTTTTGATTATTTCTCCGGAATATTTTATTTATTTGTGGGAACATATTCGGGTTGGTGGTGTTCACAGCCCGAATTTTATTGTTCCAATACAAACTTACAGAACTTCTGTAATTTCCCTTTATTAATATTTGGAGGTTTTTAATTGACGACTTCAATGTCATGATCTCCGGGTTATGTCTGTCAGTAAACTGTCTGTACAAGGTTTTTAGTCTTGACAGCAGTCTACTTTTATGTCGGTGTAGTGCGTCAATAGTTGCGTTGCGGAATAAGTCTTCGTCGTCAGTGTGTTGATACCGAGGTATCGTTTTGTCCATTGTTCGTTGAATTGTCTTGTCCATTAGTCCAAGATACCTGTCAATCTCCTCGTTTGACAGATTTCTGTTGGACGGTGGGTAGAGCGAATTCGAGTAGAGTGCTCTAGTCAGTGTTCTGGTGAAGTGTGTCCAGCGCACCCTACTATAATTGTAGGAATACCTTTGCACAAACTCATCCAATTCCGCAATTTCGTTGGGAACAGTTATTTCGGTGCTGAGACCGCAATGGTCACTATCATACATAAAAGTGCGTAGACAGTTTGTAGTTTGTTGGTTAGTGCACGTCAGTTGTATTCGTGAATCGAACAGCAGGAGATCCAGATGGGATCCGTGTCTGGGAAACGACGGACTATCCGTCGCTTTGAGGCCGAGTCGATACATCACACTGTGCTGACTCCACCAATTGAATAGTAGATTCCCTCTAGTATTTGGTGTATTATTTCCCCAATCACTATGTTTGGCGTTAAAATCTCCGCCGATAATAAAATAGTTCTCCTCCAATTGTAGCCTTATGAATCGAAAAAGTGTCTCGAGCTCTGAGATGAATAAGGTGGATTGAGTAGCCTTAGATGCATAAACGGACACCATGTATAACCGCTTTCCACTACGGAGAGGGATGTACACTATGAATACCTCCAACACCTTAAATCTACGTATTACACGGCTGTATACTCTTTTGAAACGCAGTCCTTTTCTAACAAAGATTGCAACACCTCCTCCTTGAATGGAGTTGGGTCGGTTTCTTCGTAATATTTTATATCTTCTGTGCCTCATTTTGTGTCTTTTGGTAAGCTTAGTTTCGCTAACCAAAATCACATCAGGGGCTTGGTCTTTAAGCAACTTAAATAGTGTGGCTCTTCGTTCGAACCTAATAAGTGAATTGACATTCACTGCAAGGACCTTCAGGGTTTGCTCCGCCATGTACGTACCCATTATGACTGGAGGTGCGTTAAGCTCGGCGGCAGTGCGAATATTTGATCTACCCGCGTTGCCTGTTCCTTGAAGCTGAGCCATCTGCCCCTGAATAGAGAGCAAGATAGCTAGCATGTCAGTTGTAGGTTCCGGTGCCCTAGGCGCTGGGGCCTGAGATGCAACCTTCGCTTGCTGTACCGTATTTCCCCTACCTGCCGCCATTTGGGCGTAGGTAACTTGGGGAGTAACGGCTGGTGTTTGTATTTGAACAGGTGGACGTTTAACTTCCACTTTCTGCTGCCGAGCCAAATTTGCTCTTTTTATGTATTGGAATTTGGGACAACCTCGATAGTTTGCGGTGTGTCCCGTGTTCCTACATAACGCACAAGAGAGTTGGCTTTTTTCTGACGCTCCGTCCATACCTAGAGCGCATTCCTCAGATTTGTGGTTCTTTCCACACTTTACGCATCGAGGCTGCATTTCGCAATTCGACGCGGCGTGCCCGAACCTTTGGCATCGAACACATTGTAAAATGTTGTCGCTCCGCTTTACTCTTTCCCATGACACAATCTGGTGGTCCAGGACTTTTATACTCCTTAGACCATCCAGTTTGCTATTGGGAGTCATCTTAACCAGGAAGAAAGGCAGTTTGCCCTTTCCCTTTTGGCTCTAGCCGTAACAAATGGCTTTACCCCCACGAATTTGACATCTTCGCACTCCTTCTCTTTCAGCAGTGCAAGGAGCTCCTCCGGATCAGTCGACGGTTCTAACCCCCTCAGCAGCATTATTTGCAGCTTTTCAGCCTTAGGGGTGTAGGAGAAGAACTCCGTCGTCGAATCCTTTAAAAGGTTTTTAATTTTGTGGTAGCGCTCCACTGTGTTACAGTGGATCGCGTGCCTATCTATACCTAATCTTTTTATAAAAAAATTACAGCCTATGGCCGACTTACACAGTTCGATTATGTCCTTTAATTCCACTTTGAAAGTATTAATTGGAGGTACTTTCTGTCTGTTGACTTTCTGCTCTTGTCGTCGTTTCTGGTGCTGCTGCTGTTGTTGTTGCTGATTTTGCTGCTTCTGCTGCTGTTGTTTCTGGGATTTGTGCTGTTGATGCTGTTGTTGCTGCTGCGATTGTGATTGTGATTTTTGTTGTTGCATATTTTGCTTTAGTTGTGTCTGTACTTATTTTTTCATTGACACTTGTGCTGGTTTTTGTTGTTGTAGCGGATTCTGTTTGTCCTCGCTATTTGTTGGCTGTTGCTGAGAGTTCAGGAGCCGTTGTTGTTGCTCCAACTGTCTTCTCGCCACTTGTTTGGCTTTAATACCAAGTACTTTTTGTTGCAGCTCTTTAATGCTGCTAGTAAGTGCATATACATCTTCCTCCTCATCATCTGACTCTGTGGCCGCCAGAGATTGGAAGGTATTTTCATCCCCACCGTCAGACACATATGGAAGATATTCCTCCTTGTTTGAATCAGCTGCTGCCTTTCTTGACGTTGTTGGCGCCTCTTCCCTTACTCCACCGGGCAGCTTTTCATTAGAAGCTGTTAGGGAGGGGCGCTTTACACGATTCTGAGTTGGCTTCAGCCTCCTCATTCTTTTCTTTGCAATGTTATCAGATGACAACAAGCCATCTGCTGGTCCCGCTATTGGAATAGCGGGCCGCTTGGTTGCACTCATTGCCTGCACACACTTTCGTATTCAATATTTGTTTTATCAACCGGACACCACTACAAATGGGCCACTGGAGCACTTAACCAAACTGCCGCTAATTTTCTTTTTGATAATTTTTTTTTTTTTTGCACTCACTTCAAAGAGAAGCCGAATCACGATTGTTCTCCTCGGAGGTCTGTGAACGACTGATTTAAGATATTGGTGTTTAATTAATAGAAGACAGGTTTACACATTGCAGGTTTACACATTGGCGACGAGGTAAAAGAAAAAAAGATATATATATATATATTTTGTTGTTTTCATAGAAATGCAAAATAAGTATGCGGCGAAATAAGATATATTGGGTCTACAAGTAAGTTTCCAGCGTTTGTCAGAGATGGCGCCACCAGTGGATCCCAGGCAGAAATGTTAGACCCCATGTATTTTATTTGTAGGTTTTGTATCTGTCAACAACTTTGCAGCGTTATATTTGAGCAGTTCTATCGGTGTCGTACATTTTATCGACCAAAATCATGGCAAGTTTCCAGCCAAATAAACGTCATTTGCGGGAAGCGCTACTTTTATTCTTTAATATGAAGAAAAGTGCGGCTGAGGCCTATCGTTTGCTTTCGAAAACTTATGGGGCGGAATGCATTGGTGAATCGACGTGCCGCGAGTGGTTCAAACGGTTCAAAAGTGGTGATTTTGGAGTTGAAGACAAAGATCGCCCCGGAAAGACGAAAAGTTTTGAAGACGAGGAATTGGACGCTTTACTGGATGAGGATCCGTGTCAGATTCAAGAAGAACTTGCTGCATCATTGGGCGTCACGCAACAAGCCGTTTCCCTGCGCCTAAAAGCACTGGGATTCATTCAAAAGGTTGGAAACTGGGTGCCGTACGAATTGAAGCCAAGAGACGTCGAACGGCGATTTTGCATGTCCGAAATGCTACTGCAGCGGTATAAAAATAAATCATTTTTGCATCGTATTGTCACTGGTGATGAGAAATGGATTTATTATGATAATCCTAAACGCAGAAATCGACGCCGAAACGAAATATTCACGTGAATAAGGTCATGCTCTGCATATGGTGGGATCAAAAGGGTGTCGTATACTACGAACTGCTTCCGAGTGGTGAAACCATCAAAGGACCATTATATCGAACCCAACTAATTCGTTTGAAGCGGGAATTAAAAGAAAAACGGCCAGAATATGAGACCAGGCATGAGTCCGTCATTTTTCATCACGACAACGGTCGGCCACATGTTGCGGTTTCGGTGAAAAACTATTTGGCAAATAGTGGATGGGAAATTCTGCCTCACCCGCCTTACAGTCCAGACTTGGCACCATCTGACTACCACTTGTTTCGTTCGATGCAGAACGCTCTTACGGGAATACGCTTCAGCTCAGTAGAGGAAATCAAAAATTGGCTTGGTACGTTCTTGGGCTCGAAAGACTAGAAATTTTTTTGGTCCGGAATTCATAAATTGCCAGAAAGATGGGGGAAAGTTGTAGCTTCCGATGGACGATACTTTGAATAAAGCATTGTAACTATGTTTTCATAATAAAACTTCAAATTTTGGAAAAAAAAACGCTGGAAACTTACTTGTAGACCCAATACATATATATGTATATGCATAATTAATAAATAATCGCATATGTAGATACATTCACATGCATATGTATACATATACTATATGTTGCAAGTGTTTGATAAGTATGAATTGTGTAGTTGTTTTTTTTTGTTTTGTTATAACTGCTAATGGTATTCCATTAAATTGGAAGTTAGACGAAGGCACATTAAATTGTGCAGAAAACAAAAAAAAAAAAAAGAGTAGAAGCCGGTAAAGACACATTGAATTGTGCAAAACAGAAGAAACGTCACATTAAATTGTGAATGTAAACAGTCTCGCTGGAAAAGGTGGTCGCATTGAATTGTGCTAAAGAGTTAGAAAAAAAATCGGTAAAGAAAAATAAGGGCACTAACCATGAGCGAAATCAAACCATTTTTATGTGAAGTAATCGATAAGGCGATAATAAGATCAGAATGGAAGAAGTGGTACCGTTCATTCTCACTCGATTTGGCGGTAGAGGAAATAAAAGACAATGTGAACAGGAAAAATAAGCTTCTGCATTTAGGGGGTGCACAACTCCAAGAGGTAGCATTTAACATACCGGGTGCTCTAATTGAGCCAGTGGAGGGAAAAGAGGTCGACGTGTTCGAAGTGCTAGTCAACAAGCTTGGCCAATATTTGTCACCACAAAGAAATTCTACTTTCGAACGTCATCTATTTCGATCATTAAGACCAGAACAAGGGGAAAATTTAAACAAGTATATGATAAAACTAAGGAATCAGGCGGCAAAATGTTCATTCGGAGAAACCAAAGAAGAAATTCTTGAGATATGCCTAAAAGATAAGATCATAGATTCATGGGCACCAAACGATCTAAAGAAAAGATTGCTGGAAAAAGAATATTCCGTGGCAGAAATCACTGAAATGTGTCAGGTCTGCGAGCAGATCAATCAATCTGAAGTGATGTTACCACCAACCTCAAGTACATATATTAATAAAATATCTTCTCAGCATGAGGGCAGAAAGGAAGACGATGAGTGTAGTAGATGTGGTAGGCAAGGCCATTTGGGGAACTTTCCAAGCTGTCCGGCGAAAAACATGAAATGCAACAAATGCGGGTTAATGGGGCACCATGCAAAACAAAATTGATCAAGCGCAAAGCATATGATGAAAGGGAACAATTCACAAAACGACAGAGATCTGGTTCTTCAAAAGTGCGCTTCATCGAGGAAAAACCCGAAAAACAACTCAGCGGGAAGGAAATGATCAATTGACAGAACATGATTGCTTCCAAGTTGTAGAGGGGGATGAGGATAGTGCCGGTGGAATCATAAATTGTCATATCGGAGGGCATCAGACACAGATGGTCATCGACTCGGAGTCACGATTCAACCTTCTTGGCTAATCCGATTGGCAGGAACTACAAAGTAATAACACAGTTGTGTGGAACACCCGATATGAAACACCAAACCAATTTAGGGCTTATGCGGGTGACCAACTGGGTATATATTGGGTCTACAAGTAAGTTTCCAGGGTTTTTTTTTTCCAAAATTTGAAGTTTTATTATGAAAACATAGTTACAATGCTTTATTCAAAGTATCGTCCATCGGAAGCTACAACTTTCCCCCATCTTTCTGGCAATTTATGAATTCCGGACCAAAAAAATTTCTCATCTTTCGAGCCCAAGAATGTATCGAGCCAATTTTTGATTTCCTCTACTGAGCTGAAGCGTATTCCCGTAAGAGCGTTCTGCATCGAACGAAACAAGTGGTAGTCAGCTGGTGCCAAGTCTGGACTGTAAGGCGGGTGAGGCAGAATTTCCCATCCACTATTCTCCAAATAGTTTTTCACCGAAACCGCAACATGTGGCCGAGCGTTGTCGTGATGAAAAATGACGGACTCATGCCTGATCTCATATTCTGGCCGTTTTTCTTTTAGTGCCCGCTTCAAACGAATTAGTTGGGTTCGATATAATGGTCCTTTGATGGTTTCACCACTCGGAAGCAGTTCGTAGTAAACGACACCCTTCTGATCCCACCATATGCAGAGCATGTGATCCTTATTCACGTGAATATTTCGTTTCGGCGTCGATTGGGCGGGCTCGCCGGGCTTTATATACGATTTTCTGCGTTTAGGATTATCATAATAAATCCATTTCTCATCACCAGTGACAATACGATGCAAAAATGATTTATTTTAATACCGCTGCAGTAACATTTCGGACATGCAAAATCGCCGTTCGACGTCTCTTGGCTTCAATTCGTACGGCACCCAGTTACCAACCTTGGCTTGTTACTTGACGCCCAATAATGTAGCAAGTTCTTCTTGAATCTGACACGGATCCTCATTCAGTAAAGCGTCCAATTCTTCGTCTTCAAAACTTTTCGGCTTTCCGGGGCGATCTTTGTCTTCAACTCCAAAATCACCACTTTTGAACCGTTTGAAACACTCGCGGCACGTCGATTCACCAATACATTCCGCCCCATAAGTTTCCGAAAGCAAACGATAGGCCTCAGCCGCACTTTTCTTCATATTAAAGAATAAAAGCAGCGCTTCCCGCAAATGACGTTTATTTGGCTGGAAACTTGCCATTATTTTGCTCGATAAAATGTACGACACCGATAGAACTGCTCAAATATAACGCTGCAAAGTTGTTGACAGATACAAAACCTACAAATAAAACACATGGGGTCTGACATATCTGCCCGGGATCCACTGGTGGCGCCATCTCTGACAAACGCTGGAAATTTATTGGTAGACCCAATAATTCATGCGGGTTTCTCAAAATTTGAAGGTTTATTTAAGGTAAACATGGGCAATAGTATTATTCAAAGTGTTGTCCATCTGAAGCTATGACTTTTTCCTATCTTTCTGGCAATTTGTGAATCCCATCCCAAAAGAACTGCGCCGGCTTGAATGAATCAAGCCAATTTTTGATATTCTGCTCTGATGTGAACCGTATTTCAGTGAGGGCGTTCTGCATCGACCGGAACAAATGGTAGTCAGAAGGGGCAAGGTCTGGGCTATAAGGCGGGTGGGGTAAGACTTCCCATCCACTGTTTTCCAAATAGTTCTTAACCGGAATAGTAACGTGGGGCCGAGTGTTGTCATGATGGAAAATTATTGCCTCGTGTCTGGTCGCATATTCTGGGCGTTTTTCGGCCACTGCTCTCTTCAAACGGATTAATTGTGTTCGGTAGCGTTGTCCATTGATGATTTCACTCGGTTTTAGCAGCTCATAATACAGCATACCCATCTGATTCCACCAAATACAGAGCATTACCTTCGCGCCATGGATATTCGGCTTTGCCGGTGATTTGGCTGGTTGGCCGAGTTTCACATATGATTTTTTGCGCTTGGGGTTGTCGTAATGGATCCATTTTTCACCACCAGTAACAATCCGATGCAAAAATGACTTCCTTTTGTGGCGTTCCAGCAGCATTTCGGACATGCAAAACCGCTTTTCGACGTCTCTCGGCTTGAGTTCATGTGGAACCCAATTTCCTTGCTTTTGAATATATCCAGCTGCTTTTAAACGTTTGGAAATGGCTGCTTGAGTGACACCCAAAGATTCTGCGAGCTCTTCTTGTGTTTGCCAACAATCTTCATAGAGTAATGCTTCCAGTTCTTCATCTTCAAACTTTTTTGGCTGCCCAGGACGTTCATCGTCTTCCAAGCCAAAATCACCACTTTTAAATCGTGCAAACCATTTTTGGCACGTTCGCTCAGCTAGCGCATATTCACCATAAACTTCCACCAAGATACGATGACTTTCGGCAGCAGTTTTCTTCATATTAAAGTAATAAAGAGAAGACAAAGTTCGACATATTTGAGTGAAACAAAATTATTGTTGTTTACGCTTCAAATGAATGACATAGACGTACAATGACAGTAGCTTTCCAACGTATGTTCCAATGGAATAATAACAATGGAATAATTCAAATTACGCCATCTCTTCGTGCAAACCGCACGAATTAAGTTATAGACCCAATACTTGAAATGAAGGTGGTGTTTGAAGCTCCGATATGCATTGGAAACGGAGACGAACAGATTTCTTCATTCTACATGATTGAGAATGGAAGACAATCCTTGTTGGGGCGAGATACAGCAATCAAGTTACAAGTTTTGAAACTGGGACTGGACGTGAACTACCTCGAAGATGCGAAACCGTTCCCGAAAATAAAAGGGATTAAAGTTAAGCTATCAATTGATGAATCGATTAAACCAGTCCAGCAGCCACGACGCCGCGTTCCAGCGGCTTTAGAAGAGAAGGTCGGAGCAAAACTAAAGGAGGAAATGGAACAGGATATCATCGAGCCTCTACTGGACCGAGTTATCGGATTTCGCCAATTGTAGTAGCGTTTAAAAGTGATGGAGAGATCCGGATTTGTATCGACATGCGACGAGCGAGTGCGGCCATACAACGCGAAAATTTTCCCCTTCCCACATTTGAAGCTGTGATGACTAAGCTAAAAGGCGCAAAATACTTTTCAAGACTGGACTTAAAGAATGCGTACCACCAGCTGGAACTGGACGAAGGTAGTAGATACATAACTACGTTTATAATTCATAAAGGTATGTTTAGGTATAAGAGACTACTATTTGGGATTAATTCGGCCCCGGAGATATTCCAAAAAGTAATGGAGAACCTTTTGGCCCCTTGCGAAAATTTAGATGATGTGATTGCTTGCGAGCGCGACGAAAAAGAACGTGATGAGGGGTTGAAGAGGGTGTTAGACAAATTTAAGAAAGCCGATGTAACCCTTAACAAAGAGAAATGTATGTGGAAAGTTCAGAAACTGAAGTACTTGGGGCATATCTCATCCACTGAAGGGATAAGCCCAGACCCAGAGAAGATAAAGACCGTACTAGAATTTCGTTCGCCGGAAAGTAAAGAAGAAACTAGGAGTTTTCTAGGATTGGTGACTTATTTGGGAAAATTCGTTCCTGATTTAGCTGATATTACAGAGCCACTCAGAGCCCTCATAAAGAAAGATGTCAAGTGTAAGTGGGCGGAAGCTCAACAACAATCATTTCAACATCTAAAAAAACTGCTGGCACAATGGTCCATCCTTTCGTATTTGGACCTCAGAAACCGCATGCGAGTCCGGTAGCATTAGGTGCAGTGCTCATCCAATTTGAAACCGAAATGCCAAAGCTAATATCATTTCCCAGCAAAAGCTTATCCGAAGTGGAAAAGAGGTATTCTCAAACTGAGAAAGAGGGCCTCGCCTTAGTGTGGGCGGTTGAAAGGTTTTCGTATTATTTGGCGAGAACAGAATTTGAGCTGGTGACAGATCACAAACCGCTGGAGGCTATTTTTAAGCCAACATCAAGGGCACCAGCCCGTATTGAAACGTGGGTGTTAAGGTTGCAAGCGTTTAAGTTCAAGCTAATATATCAGCCCGGTAAACTTAACATCGTACGAGGGCGGGTCAATAATTCCGTGCATTTTTGAATTTCTGACCTCTTTACTGAAACAGCAACACTGCTCCTGTCAACAGGCATCTGTCAGTTGACTCCTGTCAAAATTTAAACTTGCTGCGTCAGTTAGTTTGTGTTTGACAGCTATTTTTATCAGACTACTCACTAATTTGAGGAGAAAATGGAAAAAAGTGAATTTCGTGTGCTTATTAAGCGTTATTTCTTGCGAAAAAAAACCATTACCGAGACCAATGCTAAGCTTGATAAATACTATGGGGACTCTGCACCATCGATTTCAATGGTAAAAAAGTGGTTTACTGAATTTCGTTGTGGCCGTACAAGCACTGAAGATGCCGAACGTCCTGGACGCCCAGTTGAGGTCTCTACACCCGAAACAATCGAAAAAATTCACGATATGGTGTTGGCCGACCGAAGATTGAAAGTGCGAGAGATTGTGGAAGCCGTAGGGATCTCGCATGGCTCAGTGGTTTCAATTTTGAATGATCACTTGGGCTTGAGAAAGCTTTCCGCAAGATGGGTGCCGCGTTTGCTCACAGTCGACCACAAACGCAATCGTGTAACAACTTCACAGGAAGGTTTGGCGTTGTTTAATCGCAATATGGAGGAGTTTTTGCGCCGTTTTGTAACCGTGGACGAAACATGGATCCATCCCAACACACCAGAGAACAAACAACAGTCAAAACAGTGGGTTTCTAAGGGTGAATCGGCGCCAAAGAAGGCCAAGGTGGGTTTGTCAGCCAATAAAGTTATGGCGACTGTTTTTTGGGATGCACGCGGGATAATCCACATTGACTACCTTCAAAAGGGAAGAACAATCAATGGGGAATATTATGCTAACTTATTGGACCGATTCAATGACGATTTGAAAAAAAAACGACCTCATTTCGCCAAGAAAAAAGTTCTTTTCCACCAAGACAATGCAATGGTGCACACATGTGCAGTTGCCACGGCAAAAATCCATGAATTGGGCTATGAATTGCTCCCTCATCCACCCTATTCTCCAGATTTGGCTCCGAGCGACTACTTCTTGTTCCCAAACCTGAAGAAATAGTTTGGTGGAAAAAGATTTGACTCCAATGATGAAGTCATCTCGTCATTTTGAGGACCTCGACAAATCATTTTTTTTGGAAGGGATAAAAAAATTGGAGAAGCGTTGGACAAAGTGTATAGACCTCAACGGAGACTACGTTGAAAAATAAAATTATTTTTTTATCAAAAAATCTGTGTTTTAATCCAAAAGGACTTATTGACCTACCCTCGTAGATTCAGTTTCACGGCTCTGTAAGATACAAACTTCCGACACTTTCAATGAAGAAGGGAAGCATAATATTTTCACTATGGTTGAAAAATCCATCCAAAAAAAAGGAGTCACTGTATCAGAGATCTGTGCTGATAATGCCGTCGACCAAGAACTCATGGAAGCTGTGACTAACGCTAAGAATGATACATGGGACTCGAGGACGCCGACCAATTATTTTCCTTTTCGACTGAAACGTTGTACCATAGGCAATATCTTGTTAAGAGGAACTAGGATTGTCATACCGGTAACATTGCGGTCACGGGTCTTGGAGCTTGCTCACGAATGCCACCCTGGGGAAACGGTAATGAAGAGAAGAGTGCGTTTAAAAGTGTGGGGGCTATTGGTAGACAGAGATGTCGGGCAAATTGTGAAAAACTGTAGGGATTGCCTACTCGTATTAAAACCTGTCCAGCCAGTGCATGCGTTCCCAGATAGACCGTGGAGCAATTTGGCGATGGATTTATTGGGGCCGCTGCCCAACCATGATTATATCCTGGTGGTAATTGACTATTACTCCAGATATCAAGAACTTAAGTTTTTAAGGAGGATAATATCCAGAGATGTGATAAACTTTTTGAAAGAGATATTTTACAGACTTGGGTATCCCAAGGTGATCACGGCGGACAATGGGCGGCAGTTTATCAGCGAAGAGTTTAGAAGCTACTGCAACGAGAATAACATCGAGCTCATAACGTCACCCCCTTATTGGCCACAAGCAAACGGAGAGGTGGAAAATATGAACCGCTCAATTTTAAAACGCCTAAAAATAGCTCACGCCAATGGAAATGACTACAAAGATGAAATACAAAAGTTCGTCATGATGTATAATGTGACCCCACACGGTACAACAGGGAAAGCTCCTTCGGAGCTTATTTGCAATCGCCTGATCCGGGACCCTTGTATCCCTTGTATCCCTTCGATACAAGACATAGAAGAACCAATGCTTGAGTTGGAAGCCAAAGATCGCGACGCAATAAACTAATACAAGGGAAAGGAAAGGGAAGATAAGGAACGGGGAGCTAAACCTTCAGAAATCAGGGTAGGGGATAAGATGTTAGTCAAAAACGTAACATTCCCAAGCAAGCTAACCCCCAACTTTGATCCAACTGAATTTGAAGTGGTAGATCGGGGGAAAAGTGAGGTGACGGTAAAAGCTGGAAACAAAGTATTCAGACGTAATATAAGCCATGTTAAAAAGATTCCTACTTCTCAATTAGAATTGGGGCCTAGTTGTACACCTAGTATGTCTTCTTCACATCTTACAGGTACCGAGATTTCGGCAGGACCAAACAGGAATTCGCTGATCACAACTACTGCACAACCAACACCAGAAGTGGCAGAAGCACCCAGAGATGCCGAAAGCAGCGATTCCCGATTGACCTTGAAGCTGAAAAACGTAGGAGGGATGTGGAGACCGGTTCAGCGAGAGAGAGACTGAGTAGCAAGAGAGCGATCGTCTGTGGGAACTAGTGCCATGATGCGTGGTGTGTTGTGTTAGAGGTTGAACCATTCAGAGCTTACAAATAAAGAAGTGCTTTATTTACTAGTTACTTTAAGATATTGGTGTTTAATTAGCAGAAGACAGGTTTACACATTACAGGCTTACACATAGACTTTTTTTTAATTAAACTTACAGACTTACTTAAAAATAAATCTTAATCTACTTAACCTATCTAAAACATAATATACACATGCATACATACATATGAATATATACACATGATAAATATATACTTAGTATATAAATCTGTGCATAAGCATACATACATATATATTTTTTTATTTTTTTTTTTATTTTTTTTTTAATTTTTTTTTTTGTTTTTACATATATATTTTTTTTTCTTAAAATCTAATTTAAACCTACTTAAAACTATGTAAGCCGACCATGGCTAAAAACAAAGTTAGGCTGACCCACTTTGCTTCACTTGAAGCTACCAAGTATTGGAGGAATTCGACAACGAAGCATCCTCTCCTTCCAAAAGCCACCAAAATTGTTGGTGCTGTCGGTCAACATCCCTCATGTCGCGACTCCCTACCGCCCTATTGAACCGGAAACGCTCTGCACTGCCGTGTGCGTCGTCTATGTCGTAGTTGAGTCGCCTGTCCGCAGCTGTTCGAGCGACGTGGAAGATTAGCGGCACCGCCAATCTATCCTGGATCAGACCTTTACTATCTAGGTAGAGGAACGCTCCTGGAGGAATAAAGCCGTCAAAGCGAACTCTCTCGTGATACATATAATTAGGGTAGTAAGCCCCAGAGATCTGGTTGTTCGATGAGGTTATTGCTCTTGCAATGTGACTTCGAGTCAACTTAATGACTAAATTGTCCGCTCTTATTAGGTTCGCCCTATTGTACAAAACCTCATTAGGATAGAATTTTATGTACTCAGACTCTGGTGTTCTGTATAAGCAAAGACAAGTCCTAAGACAAACCCTCTCAAACACCCGAATCTTTTCCAATAAACTTGCTCTCACGTTGAAATACACAGGACATCCAAATACAAGCATGGGCCTGATAAGGGCCATGTAACAGATTACCTTCACCCTCGCATCGAATTGGCTATTATATAACAGTCTCTTTGTAAGGGCAAAAGCACCTCTGGCTCTGGCCAGAGCAACATCTATATGTTTGTTAAAATACAGATATTGATCTAGCCAGATCCCAAGGTATCTGACTACATCTCGACAATCAAGTGGCTGCCCATGTTGCCGACGATAGAGAACTTTCGCCAATTCTTTCTGGTATCACTAGGCCCTAGACAAAGGCGTCCTAATCAGAATGGTTTCCGATTTCTGAAAGTTGATTTTCAACTTCAACTATTTAAATTGAATTCTGAAGCATTTTCCCCCCTCCCTTTTAAATATTATTGTCTTCGACTTATGTATATTGGTTAATAATCAAGTTTCAGAGCTTGATTCAGAGAACATCCCTGTCTAGAACCCACTACGTTCAAAACCATGCTGACGACTCCATACCACTAAACACTGCTGCCTTAGTATTTGCATTACGCAGGTTTTGGATAATGCGTCCAAAATTCATCGACATACCTATCCTGTACAGCTTATAAAATAGAGCTTTTCTATCCACCGTATCAAAAGCAGATTTAAAACCCACAAAGAATGCATAAAGTTTTTTGTCTCTTCCTATGAACGATTCCGCGATGCTCCTCAATACAAACACATGACCGATAGTAGAATATCCTGGCCTCAACCCCGCTTGTTATTCTTTAAGTAGGTTATTCTCTTTTATCTGTTCTGCTAATCGACACTATAAGATCTCCTATAAGAAAATTTTACTCAACATGTTCGTGAGCTTCTTGTGTAATTCATCATGACCAACCTTATTCAATTCGGAAGGTATACAATCAGCTGTACAATCTTGTAAAATATTTAGCGCTCCGATAACTTTGTCATATGACACCTCTCTGCCCAATATAATTATGATATTGAAAACAGAGCGTAGCAAAAAGATGTTTAAAGCATTCTAAAGGCCACTTGAACTTAGTTTGAAATTGTATTGAAATTTATTAAATTGAAATGTATTAAACTTTCAGCAAGCAATTCGTAATACCTTTTTGTTTCTTTTGTGGTCGTACTCTTCGTTGTATTGTCGAAATATCCTAACCCATACGAAAGATATTTGCCTAGTATTAAAGCAATCTTCGACATACCATAATTTTTTGAAGTGTTTCTTTTTTACGCGGTTGATGATACATATCCTTTATAATTTGATCAATGTTGCTGAGATTTCTCATTTGCTCAATCAAAAAAGTTTTATGCAAGTACATATTGGAAGCATTCCATACCAGCTTGGGCAAAATGTTCGTCCTCATTCATCGGAAAATGTCATTTGATTCACTTCCATATATGTATGTTACGCTCATCCCTTATTACTTTTTTTACTTTTCAATTCATTTTTATTTCTTCTATCCATATCAACTCACATGTTATACAAAAATGCTTAAATCTAATTTAACAATGTCACATTACTTAATTTAGCTTACTGTCTCTTACCGAGCACTTTAAGCTTAACACTTAGTCTAGAATTATTGCCTTTCAGCCTAAATTCTATCGATGTACTTCGTATTGACCATGAGAATTCCTGGTAGTTGTTTGGGAATTCAACTGTTTGCATATGAGCTCTTTTTCGCTGACCAATTTTTTATTAGGAAACTCTTCGATTTCCCAGAACTTTGCTATTTGTTAGTCGATAGAAACTTCGCTGAAGTGTGATAAGGTGGTTGAATATCAATTAGAACTCTCGTTTGAAAGGGGGCCTGAAAGAATCCATCCAAATATGGTGTTTTGAGCGACCAGGGAACCAAAAATATTTTGTTCAATGCCTTCCTTAATAATCGATGGATATCAGCACCTATGACGACATCTACATATTTTAGAATTCTCATAAAAACAGGGATAAGCTAACTTTAGATTAGGTGCGTTCGAGATTTCCTCTGAAAGAACTTAGCACGACGGCAAATCACCAGTTAGTCGCTTTAGCACTATGGCGTTTGTTACTATCGTGAAAGATGGAACACATTTGGAGCCAATGCACAAAGAACACAACTTTGAAGAATGAGCTGTTACCACAGCACTCATGTCTGATATACGCGCTTGTATCTGCCTCACCGGAAGGTTTAATTTCCGCTGAATATCTTCGGATAGTAGAGTCACTTCTGACCTACTATCTACTAAAGCACGCAAGGTAAATTTCAGACCCAAATGGTGAACATCTATCAAAGCTGTTGCTAAAATAATTCGATTATTATTTTGAGAAAAATAAGAATTCACTTGATGGTTATTGTTAGACGGAGTGGACTCTATTTCTTCGCATTGAATTTACGATGGTTGTAACACCTGAACTGTTGAGTTGGATCCGTGATTTTGAAAAGGTGAAAAATGTAAAAGAGTGTGGTGTTTTTTCTTGCAATGTTTGCAAGTGTGAACAGTTTCACAATCCTTTTCTAGGTGATTATAGGCTAGACAATTTTTACAAAAACTTAAGGAACTCACTGTCGAAATTCTATCAGGAATACTCAAGTCCAGAAATTTTGAACATTGTCGAAGCGAATGAGCACCTTTGCAAAGTTTGGAAAGAAAATTAGAAACTTTTGTGAGAAAGGATTTATAATTTTAGTTTGAGTGTAATTGAGAACTCTGACCTTTATTCGATTGACTCTTGGTTCGGAAACGGTTTCAACGGTGCAACGGTTTTTGCACGAAACACAACTTTGGGCGCTTGACGTAAACAACGGTGAACATATCTCGGAACGACGGCCAAGTTAAATACTCACCATGAAAGATTTCCGTGTCACAGGGGGGAAGTTTTATAGACTGCATATTATTTAAAGAGACACTTGAACTTTTCCCGGCTTCATCTTCCTTAATAAGATTCAATTTATTTGATAAATCAATTATTTCACTTAGAAAATTAATGTAAATTGTAGACGCACCTCTATACTTAGATTTCACTGCATCAACATCATCTGCTAGAGTATTCTTTAGACACAACGCATAGCATGATTTAATATTGGACCACAATTCCTTTAATTCTATTTTGGTAGTCTCCAGAAATGTTGAAGATTTAATCACAATAGGAACTTCTTGGAAGCTCGAGTGAAACTGAATCAGCTGGCCAGCAGCAGCAATAAAATCATCTAGCGCAGTCATATTAATAATAAAACCTACCCACTAGAAAGGCGAAGCGCGTAAACCAATATCAAAAAATAAATAATATGTATATAGGTACTCGTATCAAGTATGCTTTGACTAACTCTAATCGATAGGGTTTCTTGTATATCAAACTTTCTCAATGTTTTCACAAAACCGTGTATAATGCTTTTTTTTTTTAATAAAACAATTAAGATTGCACTGAACTTAAGAATATGCACGCACGTGATTAATTGGATTTGCTTCCGTTAATTGGTATGTTGTTCCCGCTGCCTTATCGGCATGGTATTCTATCAATTGTACACTGGTTGATATGTTGATAGTACAACGAGACTATCGATGACTGATGTGAAGTATTGGAGTTATGATGACTAAAGTTCTTTTACTGCTGGGGTCAGCATATAGATATGTATGTCGGTGAGGTAAGAGATGAGGATTTTAATTTGCCTGTAATGATGTCGATGATCTTGACGACAATGATGATGGTGATGATGACGATGATGGTGATGATGATGATGATGATGATGATGACAATGATGGTGATGATGACGATGATTCAGGGAACGCGTGCTGTTCAAGATATCGGAATCTTGCGGCGAAGAAGATAGCAGAGATTATGTGGTGGTACAGCACAATTAAACTCCGGATAGACACTGTTCCGAATTGGTACTGCTTTGTACAGCGTACAGATGTTCACATTGGAGAACAATAAAGGAGAGATCTTAGATTGCACTCGTAATTGAGACGAGTTGAGCTTGTGTAAACTTTTTTTTTTGCGAAATGTAATTATTTGCAGACAAATAGGATTGGTAAAGGTTTTTTTTTTTTTATATATCCCCGCTGGACTTACGACGAAAAATTGTACAATATAAAACCACGATACTTTTTTACTTTTCAAATTCTTTATTGTCCGTCTTATCACGTTGAGGTTCAATTCGGAAGAGAGTCAAACCGAAAAACCGGAAAAGGTACAAAAATTAGCAATTGGTTTCGAATTAGTACAATGTTATAAAGCTACAGAGACACCTATATGTTATTAACTGCTGGAATTAACAATGGCTTAATACTAATTTACTACTAATAATTAAATATTCAACAGGAATCATTTCCGAAATTATCGTTGACGAATTAGGGGACACCCTGTATAATGAATTAATGTTTTATATATTTCCTTTGGTTAAAAGTTATATACATAAGTATAGTATTTTTTTTAAGGGTCACCTTGTACTTGCATTCATTAAGACTTTGATGTGGCATTGTCACTGTATTTATTTGTATTAGCATAAATGCCACTTTTATTTCTCTCTATGTTAAGTTTATGCTTGTATTATTATGGATTGCTCGTTATTGAATCTAAGAGAAATAAAAAAATAATAATAATAATATCTCGCAGCACCATCAGCGGCTCTACTACTAGTTTATCTTTCCAGGCTTCCATTCTATGATAGATCTATAGAACTGGCAGTTCTGATAAAACTTTCGAACGTTATTCCTGCAGCGACATCAATACATCTCTTTCCGAGAAGCATCTGCTCATCACTTCTTTTCTGCTAGTAGAGCCAAGGAGTAACTCCAGATGTAGCCCAGCTTTATATGTTTCTTGTTTGGCTGCGTGTATTTGCCTACATTCATAGACAAATCAGAGTATTATTTCGTGGCCACGCTTTGACACCAAGCACATCAGAAACAGCCGAGCTGATGGGTTGTTGAGGGGACTGGTATTCTGTGGTTTATGTATGAAAGCCAGGATTTGGAGAAAGCTTGAGAGAATGCGATCGACAATGCATCTTGTGATTGCAGCTTTTCAACATCAATTTTTGGTGGTCTTAATTATTATTTACACTAGCTGCAACAAGGTAATGATCCGGGTAGATGTTAGCTCCTCGGAAAGATGAGAGTCATGTCGATCGCAATTTGATTAAACTTGTCAGGGGTTAGCCAAGTCTTTTTATAGATGTTGAGATGTAGGAACCACAGGAAAAGATTCGTCTTGTTACAAAATGTGAAAACCTGAATCCATTGTCGAACGTAGTACTATGCAGGCAGATGACCCGCCTAAAAAAAGTTTCCTTACCCAGCCTTGTACTAAGATCTCCTATCACGATTTTGGTGTCATAGATGAGGCACTGAGCAAATGTTCGGTTTAGGAGGTCTTATTATTCGCGATCTTCATTCTTCACAGCGTCGTCTCCCTTCTTTGTAGCAGTCACGGTAGATGTTGGTAGTTTTCCATCTCAGCTTTTTGCTTGGTATAACCAATCGCACTACTTGGATTGCCATAACATCCGCCTTATAGCAGTCTAGGGACTCCGCGTGATCTATTAAGGGTCCTAACATTCCGCGGACAAACTCGAAATTTGTTGTCCCTAAAACATTTGCTGGAGTCGTCAGCATTAAGTACGCCCGTCTCTTAACAGGAATTTCTTTTCCACGGTGGGGAAGCATCACTCAACCTAGAGGGTCAGGTCCTTAGTAAAACCTCTGCGCAAAGGTCCAGACTAAACGATGCCGCTGAGGCTTTGACTGGGACGCACTGTCTGTGTTTGGCATTTACATCTCCTCTGATAACGAAATAATAATGTCATTTCGGTTCCAATCTTAAGAATGAAAAGTAAGTAGCTTCTTCTTGTGAGACTAAAACCATATACAAAACGACAGCAGTCAGCATTGTGTTTTGGAAGTATTAAATTCTACCCTGTTAGTGGTTCCCCAACTAGTTACGGTGTTAATATCAGAATTTAATGAGCTTAACATACGCGGCCGTTCCCAAAGAGCAGGGACGTGAGTCCGGGAACGAATATGAAAAGCAGAGAGTACTGTCGTCAGCAAAGGAATATATTGGTTTAGAAGTAACAGAAAAGAGATCGTTGATGAAAATTAAAAACGAGTGTCGGAGACTGAACGGAGCCTTGGGGCACACCAGCATTTATTTTGTGAATATCAGACTTGAAACTATTCTAGACAACTAGTTTAAGATTTGTCCAGAATTTGTGCAGAAATGGGTGAGTTTTTTGAACACAAGATTCTTCAAGTAATTTTTGATATTTGCGTTGACGGGCTTTGTTTGAGGAACTATCACAGTCAACTGCAAAAAGACATTAATCTGGTCTGAGAGATGTGCAGTAGGGTTCGAAGATGACTGAAATATATTGTGCGAATCAGCGGCTCGTGCCGAAGTGTCTTCAATTTCAATCCCAAGTGACAGCGTTTTAAGTGATAACAGAAATTCGGAAGCAGACCTCAACCAACTTGGAGTTAGCAACTGATAGCAGTTAAGTAAAGATGCACCTTGTAATATGTATAGTGGGATCTAAGTAAGTAAATATGATTTCTCCGAAACCTCAAAAAATGGATAGGTATTAACGAGTATATTTCATTCATTCATTAACATTAAGCTAGTTCGGGTCTAAGTTACCTGCACAATAGTTTCTGTCTTTGGATACTAGAGTAACCCTTAAGCAATCGGGCAAATGATTACAATTTTTACTACCTGCTATACTCGTATGTAGCGTCATATTGATCCACGCTACTTGGTATTAGTTCTGTTGTATGTATTCAGCAGTACCTACTATGTATTGTGAAAATTACTCACTTATTTTTTCTAATTGGAACATTCTAGACACTTCAGCTTTAGTTTCTTCAAAAGGGTTCGAAAAATGGAAGTAAGCTCACTTGAATTTTCCAAAGAGCATTCCTTTAAAAAAAGGAAACCCTTCAATCGCCTTTTGAACGAAATACGTACTTAGATGCGGAAAACTATCAAACTTAAATTAACAGTATCAGCACACTTTATCAAAAGTAAATGACAATATCCTGTTTCTGGGGCAAAATCAAAAGACTGATAAAGGCGGGAAACATTTTCACTGTATTCAACCAAAACTCTAAAAGTTAATTTTCTCTCTCTTTCACCTTTTAAGTTTCATTTTGCATCTTATGCACTTTTCAGTGCACATTTAAGTAGTAAGTAGTGACCTCTTTAACTCAAGTGCACCCTTCATTTCCAAAGGACCTAGGGGAAGGAGCAGAAAAAATAGTGAAAAAACAAACAGACAAAGGATAGTTTGTCATCCGGGCGAAATGAAAAGACGTTTAAAGCGAGTGCCATTACTGTTTGAATAACCCTATAGAGGACCTCTTGAATAATGAACCGCCTCGCGTCAGCACAGATAATATCAGGCATTCAGCATTTCTCTAGACGGTGCAACAACTGCCTGCATCAGAGCAAAGCAACTTTGTGTTGAGATAAGAGGGAATTTTTCTTATAATTAAGTTCCAATTTAGTAGATATACCTTTACATGCACATATAGTATTCGTATGTACATTGTACATAGCTTTTGGCTAGAAGCTTAATCCTGATTTGCTGTACGTCATCTAATCAAAGTCCATGTAAGTGACGGAAAAATCGTTGGTTTCGCAAATGGAGAAAAATAGGGATAATGTGTTGGCCGTTTAAAGAAACGTTAAGACCTTTTCAGCAGTGTATTGTTCTTCCAATAAATTTCTTTTATACATGTATTTATATTATGTATTTTATTCCTAGACACGAATTTCTCCATTGCGGTTATCTGTGTATGTGAAAGCATGTAGGCACTCGTACCACTGCATTTCTTTTCTAACAAATTTTTATGCAGGATCACGAATGACTTCTTTGCCTTCTCCTCTATTCTCTTATGATCTGAAAACGATTTTACAATTTGAAGGAAGGAAACTTTAGCAAACATATTGTTCGTTCAAGGAATGATATGCTCGAATGAAATTCGACATATCTAAAACTGAAATGCAACAACAATGCCAATCAATAGTAATCTATAGAACTTAAAGCCAAAAAAAAGAAACAATCTTGTCTTTGAACATTTGTGGCAAAATCCTTTTCCAAGTTGGACTATTTTATTTAAGGAGATTATGGATATTGACTATGTCCGACAGTGAACTCGAAAAAACTTATTAAACATCCTTAAGGTCAATAGTAAAGTCGACCTTAATATTGATTACATGACATCTTTCCCCATATTTCTAATCATTTTCAGTTTTACAGTCCTAAGAAGGGAGATCTTATGCCCCTTCACTTCCCTCCACTTGTATTTATACTGATGGCCAAAAACAAGTCGAGGATTAGAGGGAGTGCCTTTGCCACACAGCTCACTCTTAGTATCTCTTTTCGCCTTCTGAAATATACACAGTAAAGCAATTGAGCATAGATGAATTTAGGGGACTATTTTATTTGCAACCAGTACATGTAGTTTGTGTATCTGAGACTTGGTTGGTTCCTGGTAGTGATGATGATAACGAGGATGACGGTATGTGTATTGAACTTCGGAGTTGTAAAATGCATTGCAGCAATAGACATATTGGAGGAGGAGAGGTTGCAGGTCCGCTTTTAAATGTGATGTCATAAAAAGAAATCCAATGGCATACAATTTATGTTTGTTCAAAATTCTGACCACTATCAAAAATGTTTTGTTGGATGTGCTTTTGTCCCACACCGCCATTTTTTTCTTGGTGAATTTGAGGCCAAGTTGTTTTACTTAACCTCGTCTTATCAGAATATAATACTATGCTGCGATTTCAATAAAAGCTTATTAAATAATGACCCAAGAGCAATTTCTGTCAAAGACTTCACTGTCATGTGTGGCCTGAATATTATTCATAATTCTGTGCCTATACATTTCAGAGCAGGATGTCGACTTTGTTTACGACTTGGATTACTTTTTTCCATCGGATGAAAATTTAATGCTACTTTATGACCAAATCTCTGTTCCATGATTTAATTCTCCTCACGATTTAATCTTTTTAACTTATGATGTTCATATGAATATCAAACATTATCCCAAATATATTTTTTTAGAAATTTTGAAGATATAGACCTAGATGCTATGCATAGCGAGGCCTTTACTTACCCATGGGACTTGTGCTGGAATATTTCAGATGTTGATAATAAAGTGGTTTATTTGAGTTACGGAGCTCTATGTATGTTATAAAAGCTCTTGGGCTTACGTCAAATGTAAGTTAAGTGATGGAAAACCTATCCGACGCCTTTAAACAGAACTAGTTTTCTCAAGCTGGAAAACAATATTGCTGTAGTGCCAAACTTGATATCAACTACAATTCCCGTGATTTTTGGAAAAAATGTGAGCTTGTCATTATCGATAAGAAGTCGTCTTCAATAGAGACGTCAATCCGAATTTGCTAAAGATAAAACTTTTCCTTCTGACGAATCTGAGAGTGGTTGCAGCTCTCCAACATTTTTACGTGACCGCTTAAAGAGTACCTGGTTAAAGCGAACTTTCGGTAATAGCGAACCAAAAATATTTCACTTTACATTGTCATTCAGATTTCTCCAATTTTTCGGGAGAAAAACTATGAAAGAACTTTACAGCTGTATGTAGGTACCAATATTCTCAAAAACCAAAATGCTGTGCTTGAACATATTACAAATAATTTGTCGATACTTGCCCGAGTTACATTATGTTTGCATCAAACGATAAAATTCAAAAGGCAGCACAAATTAGTTGAGTTCCATAGTGGATAGAGGAAGGATACTATGTGCTTGAAAATTAATTAAATAAAATGAGAGATACAGCATCAAATAAAAAGAGAAAATGTTTCTCATTTAAGGACAAACACGATTTAATAAAGTTTCAAAGTAAAGCATTATGGAAATGGACTGTTGGCACAATTTGGGGTAAAAGGGAGGAGATCGTGTACCACTTCAATCAAATACGAGTAAACCAAGGTAAGCAAAGTTAAAGTGGTTTTACCAACAAAGGGCTAATAATGTTACTGTGAGTAGTGCCATATTACTAGAAAAATTCGAAGAGCTTTGTCGAAAGTTTACGAATCAGGAATGCAATCTTAGCAAAAGTTGATTGAACAGATTTAAAAAACGACATGATCTTAGTATTGGAAAAATTGTTGGGGGAGCAGCAGGAGTAGACATTTTTTTTTTATAGTGAGCGCGCGCTTAAAGAGTTTTTGTACCCTTAAAATGTTTGTACACAGCGCGGGCGAAGGAAATTTAGGAAGGAGGAAAGGACAGGTACCGATTGTTTTAAATGTTTTTAAGATATAACGACCAGGAAACACAGAGATCAGTAGGGCATTCCATAAGCGAGTTGTACGGCTTAGAAACGAATCATGATATTATTGAGTACCTCCGAAAATGGTCTTGAGGGTACATTGATGAGCATTCATAGCGAGACGGGTGTTACGGTTGAAAGTTTGAAAGGGCGGAATGTCGGTGTTCGAGGGTGTCAATTGATTGAGTGATATTAGTATTACCTATGCGTTTTATCGCACAGTTTTGAATCCTATCCAGCAGGTGTAGATTATACAGTAGACTCTCGATAACGTGAACAATTAAAAACCAAGGGAATTCACGATTGCGAGGGTCAAATTTTTATAAAAGAATAGGGCCATCCCACTATAGATTTTCATCTTAAAATATCTTATCTTTAACAAATTAAAGATAATGCGTTTTCACTATTACATAACAGTATATATAATTCTTTTATTTAATTTTAAACAAAAATTTAACTAAAAGGTTATGGCATAAAAAGTAACATTAAGTATTGACTAAGCACGGGCATTACCAGTACGAAATTTAATAGAAAAATCAGTCATTTGTTTTTGCATCTTCTTCTTCTCCAAAAGCATTCTCACTGATTTTTCCCTAAGGCGCCTTAAGACACTAATGTCATTTTGGCTAACCAGCTCACCTTCAGCCCATTCCAAAGCTTTTTTAAAAATGACGATGGCTTCTTTAAGCTCAATTTTTTTTTTGGCAATTCTAGCACACCGTCATCATTACTTTCCTCACCACTTATAGTCTTCTTCGTCTTCGTTTCATTTATGGACGTCTTCAGCTGTGCAGTTCACCTACCCAAATGATTTGATTAAAGGCAGGAATCCTAAAAAAGTAGAAATCAAACCTCAGGATTTATAGGACTGAGCAGTTTCATTGCATTCTCCACTTCAAAATTGATTTCGAGATGCAACTTCTCTTTCAAAACACTTAGTGGAATATCATCTTCTGGATCATTTTCATTACCTATGAAACTTAAAATATTTTTCGCTACAACCGAAGCCAACAGACTAGTTCTATAGTAAAGCTTTCTTATCCTGATCGCATTTTGAAGTGGTGTCACATTTGGAGGCATAAACATGACTGTAATAGAATGATCATCTGTGGTTAACTCACTTACTGGAAGATGCGATGGAGCATTTTGTGACAGCAGAAGGGCCTTCACTGGTAGACCCTGATTCTTCATAAATGATGTTACCTAAAATTGAAGTATTGAAGTCTATATGCATTTGACTAATTTTTGTCATACATACTTGTGGCACAAATGAATCGGGAAACCAATCTTTGAATATAGCCGCGGTCATCCAGAATGATTTCGTATTCTTGTAGTCTACTGGCCAGTTAAAATTTTTGAATGAACGAGGATTTTTCGCCTTTTCAATCACCAATGGCTTCAGCTTATGCAATTAAGTTGCATTTATACAGGTGCGGAAACTTATGCGCTGTTTGTCGGTTTTTCTGCCAGGAGCGTTTTTTTCTAACGACGAAACTTATTATTATTATTTTTTTTTTTTAAACGAACGTAACACTTAAGTGGGTATGAATACACCTATAATGCCGCAGCATGTGTTAAGCTTTTTGGAAAATGGGATAGACTGAGAAAGAAAGATGTTTGGGCTGATTGGTTATTTCGCTCCATGGGTGGCATCCAACATTTAATGGATAGACTAAATTCTTTTGTCTGACAAAAGCTTCCAAAACAGCCCGGTTTCGTCTGCGTTATAAAGTTGGTCGGTGGTCACCTCCATTGTATCAATCATTTCCTGCAGCTTACGTTTGAATGGATCTACCAGCTCGGGTTGGGAAGACAGTTCTTCACTAGTGATTTTAATAAATCTCACGCCGTATCGAGTTTTAAATCTCTGCATCCACCCTTCGCTAGCATTGAAGCTGCTTTGGTTCTCCTTAATTTGAGAATGTAGTGACAAAGCCTTTGCCTTTATCATCAGGCCATTAATCGGATAATTTTTTTCACGTTGTTCAGGAAACCACCGGCATAGCGCCTTTTCCGTTTTGGTAAGTTCCGATGATCGAAGTGTTTTTCTTTTCCTTGGTCCCGAAAATGTGTTATTTACACACTTTAAAAGTTGTTCGCTCTTTTTGTTAACGGCACAAATAGTAGACTTGCAACGTCGTATTTTTTTGTCAAACTTGTTACACTGGAACAACTACGGAATTGATCAAATATCGCGCATTTGTCCTTAAGTGACGTAAATTTTGGTTTCTTTGAGGACATGTTGACGCAAAGAACTAAAAAACTAAAACCGTAACGCGGTTATGATGACAAAAAACAAAGAAAACCGCTAAAATCGAGCAGACAAGGCAATCAAAAACAATTATTGTAAGGAGCAACGAGGATCAAACTGTCACGAACTGACGTGCAACAAACCGGAAACTGAAAAGACGAAGTATTGTACCAAGAATAAGGAATTTCAAGCTAAAATACCGCTTGCTCAAAGAGTTTACTGTACCTGAAGCAAACATTTTTGTTCACGTTTTAGAGTTCTCATGGTTTGTTCACGTTTTAGAGATGTCAAGCAAAAAAAAATCTGTTCACGTTATCCGGTGGTCACACTAACCGGTGTTCACACTGACCGGTATTCACACTAACCAGTGTTCATGTTAACGGAAGTCTACGTTATTACCAAAATCGAAGGCGTGGTTTTTCTGTGAGTATATTCTTTGATGATGGCAGTATTTTTCAGTATGAACTGACCCAACCATGAAGCGGGTCAAGCTGAAAATATTATTGGCTTAGTTTTTATATTATTGTACATTTTCTTTAAATCAACTTCCGTGCATTTATTGCCACTAACTTTTTTTATACAAGCCTCAAACTGTTCACCATTCCACGAGTATCACTTGGTTTTTTTCGGAAAGCTTATACCAGCATGTGGATATAATTTTACGGGCTTGTACTCGTATTTGTATATGTATATATATAATATTTTTGTAAGAGGCAATGTAAAGAAAATAATAAATTCGCAATAAAAACTGAAAATACATATATGGTATAAATAAAAATAAAAATATGAAAAATGAGACGATTTCATGTTGAAAAGACGTCAACATAAGTAACAAGCTATACCTCGACAAATAATAACAAAACCTGTCATTCGCATTTCACATCCTTGCAACAAGGATAAGTGTCTACGTCTTCCTCGTACAATTTCCTTTTCAATTCGAATGATAAGGAATATCTGACAGCAGAGGTATGAGCAAAACATACAAATACTTCCTTTTGTGAAACCCTTTCTGAGTTATGCACTTCCGCCAGCATATTTATTTTGTAGAATTTCAGAGGTAATTTTATTCGCCCTATTCGTTGGGAGATGACTTGTTGCCGCTCGTATCCGCCGATGTATTTTCCCAGAATCCGGCATGTTCTTTGTGTCGGAAAGTCTCCTCGTAGATATGTGTACTGTAATGAAGCCTTTTTGGTAAGTTGTACAAGTTTTTTATGGTTGCAGGAGCAACAAAAATAGCAATGTTTTTCTTCTTACATTTTGCGAAAAAATATTTTCTTTGAATAATAAAGAGATTGTTTTGAAACGAAGACTAAAGGCAACCGTGTATTATTGTAGTTTTGGTTCGTAAGGCGCAAAGTCAAATTTGTAGTGAAATGTTTTATTAACTTCCCAATCGAACGGTTCGGGGTTCAATACCAGCCATGTTCGAAAAACTTTTTTCAGACAATTAGAATCTCGTGAGATTAATGGTTACCTAAATACAACATCAAATCAATTTGCACTAATAATTTAGTCTCCCCATTAAATATCCAATGCTACCCATGCAGCGAAATAACCTCTCAGCCCAAACATCTTTCTCTCTCTCCCTCTATCCAATATTCCGAAAACTTAACACGTACTCCGGCATTTGAATAGTAGTTGGGATAAAATTAATTTGAATCTCCCATATATTCATTCTGTTTATTTTAATATGAGCGTATCTATAATATAGGTTATGCACAAGAGTACATCAGTTTTCGCTCCTCAATGAGAAGAGAACAATTTTATTTTCGCACGCTTTGTACGTAAATTAAAATTAATAAAAGAATAGTGACAACAATGTTGCAAAAGATCCAATATCTCGCAACAAGTCGACGCACGTAATTGCAAAAAGCTGAGCTAGTAGTATATGTACATATGTTACATAAGTAGATAATTATAAAGGAGTGCCAAATCGTCGCTCAGGTAGTTAGTACGACTAAGTTCAAGTCCATACAATAAAGATCATTTATAAATAAATTTGAAAAATGTTTTTTTTCACTCTCGATAAGTAGAAAATACATAAGTTACATACACTTTTTTCCTGGGCAACCAAAATGTTCAGAATCACGTCGATTAAATCGTGATGAAAACCATCTCGGCCGTACAAATCTGGCAACAAATCTGGCAGCATCGAATACAGCCTGGGTGTTAAACCATCTAACATAATTTTTTTTTTCGTCTCATCAGCAAAATCCTTAGTACGTTGCTCCCATTGGTACAAGTGCAGCAACAACTAGCATATTTTGTAATCACCAAGACGATCATTAAGCAGCTCTAATCTACATCATGAAGTCCAGAATCATAATCGTCTTCGTCATCTGACACAAAAATCGGCATGAGAAAAAAGTCGTATGTCAAAAATTCTCAAACCGTCTTTGCCATCCAGGGTCCAATGTTTGAATGTGATATATGTAGGAATTGATAGCACTTTACTTATGTGAGGCGACGGTGCCTCACATAAGAACGAAAAGGGAAGTCCCAACATAATAATGAAGCTTCAAACTTCCCGGAGAGTGGTACTATTGTACTTGAAAAGACCATGAATTTCCGTTCAATCCAGCTTCAAAAAAGATAGATGGAACCTAAAAACTTAAAAGAACAGCCCAAGCGAAATATGTTATCAACAAAAAATGCAGCATTTTGAAGTTAAGGTGGTGTCTTAAAATGCTCATGTTACTTTTTTGTGACTCATGGCTGATTCGTAGGATCAGAGTGGCTAAACGTTTTTCTTAAAGACTAATTTAAATAGCCCCAGACTGTTGCGAGGGCACGAATGCCGGTGGAAATAAAATGTATGCATAATAATGCGGCTTAGCTGAGCCTCAGGCAAACTATTCGCAGCGATACTACTTTCAATTGTTCCTGTAAGCTTATACTATTACAACAAATCCGTAGAACCCTAGGGATCTAGCTTGATGCAACAGCAACTTAAAAGGACAACCAATAAATGCTTACTGCAACATAAAGCTGCAGATCTTGATAGACATACGATATTGGATGTGTCGCACAAAGAACTTCCTGATAAGGGGAACTTGTAGTGTTCTCCAATGGTTTTTGGTATTCCATGTCGTAGTAGAATCCAGGGCAGGTTAATTCGAAAATGGTCAAAAAATAAGTTAAGCCTGACCGGTTAACCTTGAAAGATTTTGGCAAAGCTAAGAAAAAAATAGTGTGGCTTATGAGTTTATCTCCCCTTGCCGCCAAGCAAGAAAGCGTTCGACACATAATTAAATAATTAATTGATGATCTAAGCTAAATACATTTGTTTTAATACGTAATCGGCGTACGTGCTTCAGTTCGTATTGGAACATTAGCATTTGGTTTGTGTCTAGAAACTTTTTTTAATTTTGTTTTGATTAAATAAATGTAGGATTATTTAATTTTCTAGTTCTATCTATATGTGTCTTTAGTAGTTTTATAAAAAAAAAAAACAAATAAAATAATACAAGGTTTTATTAATTGGCTTGGCGGCCGGCCTAGATGGGTTCTGTTAGCGAGCTGCCTCATTTATCATGATGCTAGCCCTCTGTCCGTGTGTGCTCTTTCGTTCGTTTAGTTAACTGTCCTGACGTACCATTGGTTTGTCAGGCACATTCCTACATAAATGTATAAGTGAAAAGACATTGTGTTCTCTTTTAAAAAAAAAAAATACTAATTTTGAGAGCGTTTCAATATGTATTCATCCTCCTCGTCGTACTCAAAACTAAATGTCGTACTATCAGGAAATTTATTACTTTTGCCTCACCAAAACCTATTCGCATAAAAGTTTGACCGATCAGCTCTGAGACTCCATGTATTTACGAAACCGTGGACATTACTGCATTGACTGTTCTAAAATTTGTGCCCTTCCATGAATAACTCAGATAATTCTGGCCCGATTTTTTCAAGTTTTCGTTAAATATGTGCTATGTTAATGGATTTCAATTAGTATTGGATAAAATTAGAAAGAGTCATCTCTTTTTAAGAAAAAAGTAATTGTATTGTGTGAACGTTTTTTTTTTATAACTTTATAAGTGGTCCCAGGGGTTTTTTATCAAAATTTAATGTCTTAACACGCAAGTGGGTATAACTACACTTAAATTTCCTGAGCACCTGTAATGTTTTGAGGAAAATGGGACAGAGAGAAAGAAAAATGTTTGGGGTCAGTGGTTATTTCGCTCATGGGTGGCATTCAACGTTTACCGGGTAGACTAAATTCTTAGTGCAATTGGACTTGTTGAATACTAGGCAACAACTCATCTTACGTGATTTTAATTGCCTGGAAAAAAGAATGTCGTTCGGACGCGGTTGGGATTAAATACCGAGCCATCCAATTTGGAAACCAATACACTACCACTTGGGACACGGGCATTCGTAAATTTAAGAACTTCCCTATCAGGAAGTTAAAAATATATTAAACATTCAGTAAAATGTGAAGAATTTAGACCGGTATATGCTTCGGCCTTATGTGATAAAATGTTTGAAAAGGTAAGGAACTATACGTGTGTTGTCAAGCAAACATTTTAATAATTGACCTAAATCCGAAAGGGTTACTCGCGTACGACTGTCATTAACATAGTTATCACGTCGTAGAAGTAGAAATTAGCCAAAAAAGAAGTGTTTAGTTACTGTGTGTTTTTGAACTTGAAGAGACTGTTTGTAAACATATTCTATTAATAAAAATGCAAAAATATCGTGTACGAAACAGAGGACTAATGTGGCTTCAGTCTTATTTAATAAATCGAAAATGAAAACGGAAAAGTATCTGAAGCGGTCGAGGTTAATTCTGGTGTTCCTCAAGGGTCCGTCCTAGGCACGTTTTTGTTTACAATGTACATAAACGACCTATAATGTTGGTCTTGTTCGCAGATGGTGCGGTTGTTCACATCTCATTAATGGCAATACTAGTAAAAAATAAACTTAAACTTGACTTTGAAAAATTAAGATAGACGGCATAGATTTAAAAAAAGCTAGTGCAGTAAAGTGTCTACGAGTAGTTCTAGACCAAAAATTATCATTTCGAAGTCACATTGACTTCTCTTGTAAAATAATATGCTAAAAAACTAAGTTTTATGGGAATTACTAAAAATCTAATTTCGATTATTAGTGCAATTAATATATTGGTCTATAACTTAATTCATGCGGTAAACAATAGTAATTTTTTTCATTCAAACATGTCGAACTTTGTGCCTGAAAAAGTGTTTTTGCGGAGAGTTCTTCTTCATTACTTTAATATGAAAGTCATCGTATTTTGGTGGAAGTTTATGGTGAACATGCGCTAGCTGAGCGAACGTGCCAAAAGTTGTTTGCACGATTTAAAAGTGGTGATTTTGGCTTGGAAGACGATGAACTTCCTTGGCAGCCATTTCAAAACGTTTAAAAGCAGCTGGATATATTCAAAAGCAAGGAAATTGGGTTCCACATGAACTCAAGCCGAGAGACGTCGAAAGGCGGTTTTGCATGTCCAAAATGCTGCTGGAACGCCACAAAAGGAAGTCATTTTTGCATCGGATTGTTACTGGTGATAAAAAATGGATCCATTACGATAACCCCAAGCGCAAAAAATCATATGTAAAACCCAGCCAACCAGCCAAATAACGGCAAAGCCGAATATGCGTTGAGCGAAGGTAATGCTCTGTATTTGGTGGGATCAGATGGGTGTGCTGTATTATGAGCTGCTAAAACCGGGTGAAACCATCAATGGACAAAGCTACCGAACACAATTAATCCGTTTGAAGAGAGCAGTGACCGAAAAACGCCCGGAACATGCGACCAGACACGAGGCAATAATTTTCCATCATGACAACGCTCGGCCCCACGTTGCTATTCCGGTTAAGAGCTATTTGGAAAACAGTGGATGGGAAGTCTTACCCCACCCGCCTTATAGCCCCTTCTGACTACCATTTGTTCCGGTCGATGCAGAACGCCCTCACTGAAATACGGTTCACATTAAAGCAGAATATCAAAAATTGGCTTGATTCATTCTTGGCTGCCAAGCCGGCGCAGTTCTTTTGGGATGGGATCCACAAATTGCAAGAAAGATGGGAAAAAGTCATAGCTTCAGATGGGCAATACTTTGAGTAATACTACTGTACAAGGTTGTCTTAAATAAACGTTTAAATTTTGAAAAAAAAACGCATGAATTAAGTTATATACCCATATATATATATATATATATATGGGTATATTACGTTATATATATATAACGTAATTGTAAAACCGCATTTTGAGCTCTTTTTATATAACAAGAGTAAGATTATAGGACTGTAGGAATTGAAAAACAGAGCAATGCGATATATGTACTCGTTCAATATTAAAGTGCAATAGATACATGTCCATTGGTTCGTTGTAATAGGTATGTGTGAAACAAAGAATTGTTGTGAATGTTTTAGTTTTTATATTTTGGAATTTTAGATACCTCCGAGTACATACGTAGTAATTTAATATCAAATAATTTGCATGGTTTTATCAATTTATCAAAAATTCGAACACGCAAAAATCCCTTACATGTACTCGTATACAAAGGCTTTTAATTATTTAATAGCTAGACAATGAAGTTGTGATTTTCTGAATTCTAAATTACAGTTTGTATGCCATATATAGGTATGTATATACATATTGAGAATAAGAAAGATTCGTCAGAAGAAGAAATTGGGATAGGATATTAAATTAAATTTATGACAAAGGGAGGCATATTAAAAAACTTCAGAAATTTGTGAACGAGAGTCGAATGATTACACATATCAAATTCTTTGTAGAAATCTGGAAGAATCAATAAAGTAACATGGTCACTATCCAGTTTTTCTCTTATATGTTCTACCACCCTCATCAAAGCACTAGTACAGCTATGTTTGGACGAAATCCAAATTGAACTCAAACTAGTAGATTATTACTCGTTTATTTGCTTATGCATAATTCGTGCACTTACTTTGGAAAGGAATGTAAGGACTGATATGAGCCTAAATTCTTCATCTGTCTGTTCTTCGGATATTGTATGGTACTCGTATGATATTATTTTAGCGATTTCCAATTGACGGGAAAAAAATCCGGTAGTAGTAAAAATTGTATTTATAATGAGTGAATAATATTTTTTCTATCTAATTTTTATTTGAGACTATACTCGTATAAATCCCATCAATTGCTACAGCATTCAATTTAACGGACAACAAATTTCAACAACATCCGTATTTTATGTTATTTTAAAGAAAAATTGCATCTATTTTGGGACTTTCATTTCTTACTGGGGTTTTAGGATACGGAATCGATAAGAACCACCTACGTCTAAATTCATTGCACCCTCATTGCGATATTATTTGAAGTACAATACATAATTTTTGGTTACCGTTCCTCAGTTCACGAAGATTATTTCATAATTTGTAACCACCTAAGTATCCAGTCAATTGGAATAAAACTGTAGTTTGAAACTTTTATTTCACGAACAACACTTTTTTCCAAATTTTTTTAAAATTTAGTGGAGCTCGTCTACCCTACCCAAAAGCCCTTCCATTGGTGGTAAACCTGATCCCATTGTTGCATTAAAGAACGAATTTCGTTCACTATAAGCTAAGTCCTTTCAATTACCGTTTAAATTCGTATTGGGATCCAGGTGTCAAAGAGATGATTTACGTTCGTGTGAATAAAATCAACTTGGTCATCTGCCGAGTGCATATCATAAACGAAGTCTCATGGAACGTAATGTAAGTGGTTTTCAAAAGCAGACCTGTCTACATTTTTTTAAAATTCTATTAACATATACTTAGGCGAACTGGTGTGGCCATTAATATAAAAATCAAATGTAAGTAAGATGAGGTCGTGCTTTGAGAACGGTGGTGCAGAAATCTTATTGTAAAGAAGTTGTTGCATTGGCAGCACTCTTACACTTTTTTATTATGTTGATGTTTTATTATGTTGACTGTACTGACAATAAATGACACTTTTGGTCCGGACTTCGAGAATACAACATGGTGGCAGCGGTGAAAGAGTTCTAACGTCAAGACAAAAAAACCCAAAAACATGAAAAAAGCATATGAGTAAATACAATATATATACCCGGAAAAAAAATAATAATAAAATAAAACATTTGGAGCAATCAAAACCTTAACGCCTCATATTTAAAAAAAAAATCACATCAGGTCAAATTAAGTGCACGAAGCTTCGCCCGGAAGAGCGACACGTGAAAAGGATTTCATAATTCCTGGTGACGGAAAAAAAGGCAGCCAAATCTAACACCATGCCTCATCCAAACCGAAAAATGCAGATGACCCTAAGTCCTGCAGAGGAGTTTTCATTTGTGCCATCCGACGGGAGAGGAATTTATTACAGCATTGCATGCGCTGGCAAAATATTTGGTTAAATTTACATGACGACATTATCTTATTAACATTGATCATAGGTATGAAAGACTTAGCTTTGAGCGACAGGTTGCAATTAGATTCAAACCTCTCATTAGAAAAAGCGATCACATCAATTCCGCAGGTAGAGGAGCTGCACAGGCAGGAAAGAGAACTTTCTTTGTCATCACCAAGTGTCTATAGAGTTGAGCGTTTCGCTGATAAGAAAACCAGAAATAATGACCAACAAATAGTGCAAGGAAGAAAGATAAGGGATTGTACACGTAGGACTGAAGGAAAAAAATTGCGGAGAGAAAAATGCCTGCGGTGTGGGTAGGAGAAACATGAATACGAAAAGTGTCCAGCTAAAAAATTCTGCTGTAATAAGTGTAAAAAAATCGGAGATTATGCAAAGCTTTGCGGAGCAAAAAAAGTAAATGAGGAAGACTAGTTTTTCGTAGGCATGGTATCTCAGAAGTGGTCCCTCAACATATACAGGAGCTGATGTCACTTTAGTACCTTAGAATGCCATCACAAATAAAGACGGGATATACATTGAAAAAGCTGGAACCAAATTATATGGTGTTAAAAAATTTGAAGAAATAATTTATATAACAAAAGAGAAAATAACGCCATTACTTGGTAAAACGGGAATAGAGAAACTGGGGATTATTAAGAGGCTATTTAAAATCACATCAAAAAATTGGTTTGCGGATTTTAAGGAAGTGTTTGAAGGTCTTGGGTCATTTAAGGAGGAGTACAAAATTGGATTAATACCAAACACTAGACCATATACCATTTCGACTCCTAGACCTGTACCCATTCATTTAAGAGCAAAGGTGGTCACAGAATTAGAAAAGATGGGTAGAACGGGTGCTCTACCTGTTGGAAATGCACCGGATTGGTGCGCACCCATGGTTGTTGCTCCCAAGAAAGAGGGAATTACAATTTGCATAAACTTCACTAAACAAATGTGTAAGCGGCAAGTGCATCCAATATTTGGTGTGGATCACTGTCGCAACTGACTGGAGCAAAAATTTTACTAAACTGGATGCAAATTGTGGCTTTTGGCAGGTTCCTTTGTCAAAAGCATCCCAAGATTTGACAACATTTTTAACTCCATTTGGCTGATTCAAACGTCTTAGATTACCCTTCGGAATAACATCGGCACCTGAGGTCTTTCCAAAGAAGATAACAAACATGTTGACGGGGATGGAAAATTGCATCTCCAAATTGGTGATATTCTCATATGGGGAGAGCCTATTGAGGAACATGAAAAATGCGTCGAGGCTATGCTTACAAAGATAAGAGATACTGGAATGAAAGTAAATAAGCAAAAATCGGAATTGGGTAAAACTAAAATTTATTTCTAAGGACACACCATTTCCGAGGGTGAAATAAGAGTTGATGAAGAGAACAGCAATCAGGGAAATGAAAGAACCAACCAATGTTAAGGATTACAGCGTTTCTTAGGAATGGTGAACTTCATAGGAAAGTACATTCCAAATAAATGGAACCAATTACAAGCTTATAAAGGAAAAAGAATGATTTTTTATGGGAATATGCTCAAAAAAAGGCGTTTGAGGAAATCAAGCAAAAATTATCCTCAGCTCCTAACCTCAAAATTTATGATCCATTGAAGGAAACAACTATCTCATATGATGCTTCTCAACTTGGACTAGGCGCAGTTTTATTACAACCTCACTTAAAAGAAAGGTGTCCAATCGCATATATTTCGAGAAGTTTAACAGCAGCTGAAAAAAATTATGCGAATATCGAAGGAGACGCATTGGCTACAGCTTGGGCTTGTGAAAAACTTAAGTCCTCTCTCATTGGAAAGCGTTTTGATAAACAAACAGCTCATAAACCCCTCTTGCAAATTTGATAAACTAAAAGTCTATATGATTTGTCACCAAGGCTACAACGGATTTGGATGAGAATGTTAAGGTATGATTATTCAATTTCTTACATACCAGGACAAAAATTTGGTAGTTGTTGATCAACTCGCAAGAGCACCGTTGGAACTGGAAGGATTAGAACACGAGCACTTCAAAACATACACATGAAAGACCATAATATTATTGCAATTATAAAGGCACAAATGGTTGACCCCGATTGTCAAAAACTGAAATTATTTGTCAAACAAGCATGACCAGCCAAAAATGAAATATGTTCGGAATGTCCTCTTGCTCGGAGTTTATATTCAAAAAAAAGTGTGTTTTCAGCCAATTAAAAAATATATAGTGTCAAAAAGTAAAAGCAGAAGACAGTGACTTATTATTTGGCGCTTATTACATAAAAATCGTGTCGAAAATAGTGCTAAAAATCATTTGAAAGTTTTAAAGTTTTGGTATTTTCGCTTTTTTTTTTTAAATAAATTATATTTTCCCTAAGTTCTTTTCCTATACATACAATAATCACGCATGCGTGCAATGAGTGTCTCGTTGATCTCCCCTGCGAAGGGGATTTTGTGGCATGCCATCGGTGTGATCGTAAAATGCACTTTGGATGCACCACGGTCTCCGTAAAATCCTACCGAAAAATGTCTATGGCAAAGAAAGAGGAGTGGAGGTGTGCTACCTGCAGAAGGGAACTGCAAAATGTTGTAGTTGATGCTACATCAAAATCTGTATCGGCGGCAACTACCCCAAATCAACCACCACCGAAAAGAACGAGAAGCGCTAGTTCACCTGATGTTAATGAACATCAAAATGCACCAAACACCACTAGCAAATCTTTTATCGAAGAAATAAAATTAATGAGAAAAGAAATGTCGGAAATAAAAACCAGCTGTGAATTTGTTGCAAGCAAATACGAACAAATTAACCAGCACATGGAACAAAACAATAATATCCTTCAAAAACTCTCCGAAGAAATCAAAAAATTAAAAGAAAACAACCAAGAAAAAGATAAACAAATTATTTTATTGGAAACTAAAGTTAATACACTAGAGCAACAGATACTAAAAAAGAATATAGAAATAAAAAATATTCCACCCACGATTGACGAAAACTTAACCGAAGTTGTTAAAGCAGTCGGAAAAACAATAAACTGTGAAATAAACACATCCGATATAATTGACATTCACAGAACAAACAAACGAAACCCAAAAAAATCTTCGATAATTGCATCTTTTACTAACTATGCATGCAAAACAAATATAATTAAAAATGCAAAGTCTGCTCGCAAAATCGAATTAAAGAAGATTAGGGAAAATACCAACAACTATCAAAACAGAGAGACAGTGACGCACATGTATTCGTCAACAATCAGCTGACTCCTACAAATAAACATTTACTCTGGCTAGCCAAAAACAAAGCCAGAGAGTGTAACTGGAGATTTGTGTGGGAGGCATTGGGCAAAATACTTGCAAAAACAACTGAAAACGGCGAATCCATACACATAGGCTCTGTTAACGATATAAACAGAATCTCCATCTAACTTAACCAACAAAAGAAACGTTGTTAGAAAATCGAAACTAAAAAAAAAGACATGATGGAAAACCAATATAATCACGCTTACATCGATTTTAGGGTAATACAGATCTTATTAAGAATATGAATTTTTGTTGTATATGTTTAATATTATTGTTTTAAATGAAATTAATATAGAAGAAAAAGAAAATGAATATTATTCAATTAATGGATATATTCCTGAATTCAGTAATAGAAACAAACGCAAAGGTGGAGGAATTGCAGTTTATATTAAATAATAATATTCAGTATTCCAGAATTAATAAAGACACTGAATACTACGAAAATGTACATCTAGAAATTGATGGTAAAAACGGCAAAACATATATTCGCGCGATTTATAGGCCGCCTAAGTTAAACATCACACAATTTATTGAAGAACTGGATAACCATATCAAAAATGAAAGGGAATTAATCGTTTTGGGTGATGCGCATATTAATTTAAAAAAATTAAATGAGCCCCAAGTCAGTAAGTATTAAGAAACAATGGCATCAAAGGGCTTAATGAATGTTATAAATCAACCAACTCGGGTTAATATAACAGCCAATACCTCGACAATAATTGATCATGTTTTTGTTAGCATTATTAAACAAGATATTGTATCGGCCGTTATTGAAACCGATGTATCAGATCACTACGCAACATTGTATGCTACAAAAGACTATTCTGAGCGACAAGCCATAAAAGAAATCCCTGTAAAAGTCAACCAATTAAGAGTTAATCATCTAATTAGGGAAACAAACTGGTAAAGATTAAGTGAAGAAAATGACGTTGAGCGACTTTACAATATATTTGTGAACAAAATGAAAAAAAAATAGCAAATACGAAAAAACATGGATGACTCCTGATGTAGCTAGAATATGCATAAGAAGAAACGAGCTGTACAGAAAATGGAAAAACAACCCACTAAACCGAGGACACGAAACTAAGTATAAACAATATAGAAATTCTGTGAATAAAAATATTCTAATAACTAAGACTAACTTCTACAAAGAAAGATTTTCGAACGCCAAAAATGACCCGAGAAAAACATGGAATGTGCTAAATGAACTTATGGGGCGAAAAAAGTGATCGATAGATGAGATACGAGGGCGGGTCAATAAGTCCGTGAATTTCTGACCTCTTTACTGAAACAGCAACACTGCTCCTGTCAACAGGCATCTGTCAGTTGACCCCTGTCAAAATTTAAACTTGCTGCGTCAGTTAGTTTGTGTTTGACAGCTATTTTTATCAGACTACTCAATAATTTGAGGAGAAAATGGAAAAAAGTGAATTTCGTGTGCTTATTAAGCATTATTTCTTGCGAAAAAAAACCTTTACCGAGACCAAGGCTAAGCTTGATAAATACTATGGGGACTCTGCACCATCGATTTCAATGGTAAAAAAGTGGTTTACTGAATTTCGTTGTGGCCGTACAAGCACTGAAGATGCCGAACGTCCTGGACGCCCAGTTGAGGTCTCTACACCCGAAACAATCGAAAAAATTCACGATATGGTGTTGGCCGACCGAAGATTGAAAGTGCGAGAGATTGTGGAAGCCGTAGGGATCTCGCATGGCTCAGTGGTTTCAATTTTGAATGATCACTTGGGCATGAGAAAGCTTTCCGCAAGATGGGTGCCGCGTTTGCTCACAGTCGACCACAAACGCAATCGTGTAACAACCTCACAGGAAGGTTTGGCGTTGTTTAATCGCAATATGGAGGAGTTTTTGCGCCGTTTTGTAACCGTGGACGAAACATGGATCCATCACAACACACCAGAGAACAAACAACAGTCAAAACAGTGGGTTTCTAAGGGTGAATCGGCGCCAAAGAAGGCCAAGGTGGGTTTGTCAGCCAATAAAGTTATGGCGACTGTTTTTTGGGATGCACGCGGGATAATCCACATTGACTACCTTCAAAAGGGAAGAACAATCAATGGGGAATATTATGCCAACTTATTGGACCGATTCAATGACGATTTGAAAAAAAACGACCTCATTTGGCCAAGAAAAAAGTTCTTTTCCACCAAGACAATGCAAGGGTGCACACATGTGCAGTTGCCATGGCAAAAATCCATGAATTGGGCTATGAATTGCTCCCTCATCCACCCTATTCTCCAGATTTGGCTCCGAGCGACTAGTTCTTGTTCCCAAACCTGAAGAAATGGCTTGGTGGAAAAAGATTTGACTCCAATGATGAAGTCATCTCGCAAACAAAGGCCTATTTTGAGGACCTCGACAAATCATTTTTTTTGGAAGGGATAAAAAAATTGGAGAAGCGTTGGACAAAGTGTATAGAGCTCAAGGGAGACTACGTTGAAAAATAAAATTATTTTTTTATCAAAAAATCTGTGTTTTAATCCAAACGGACTTATTGACCCGCCCTCGTAATTATGAACAATTTTCCAGTGAATACGAAACTAACGAACTTAGTAGAGAAATTTGCGGAACAATTCTCTAGTCGAGCATCCAAGATAGTGCATAGATGCTCTCACAAAACCTATTCCCATGAAAATAAACATCTCGCACAATCAATCTATGTAGAGCAGGCCAGCGAAGCAGAAGTTTACGGAATGTTGTGCTGTATAAAAACCAACAAGGGACCAGGAGCAGATAATATTAGACCGATCGATCTCAAACTAAATGCTTTGTCTTTGACTCCAATAATTAGAACAATTATCAACTAAAGTATAAGTCAATCTTGTGTTCCGAAGTTATTAAAAACGTAGATAATACGTCCTATATACAAGGGGGGAGTGAAAAACCAGATAGAGAGCTATAGGTCCATTGCAATTCTGTCTGTTGTAGAAAAATGCCTGGAAGAAATAATAATACGAAGACTAACAAATTTCAAAGAAAATCATAGAGTTTTACAGCCAAACCAATATGGCTTCCAAAAAAATAAGAGCACTGGGTTACTACGGGGAGATCTCGCAAATGTGATTAACGCAGGTCTACACAAAAACCACCATGTTCTAGTCAGGTTCTTAGACTTCAGCAAGGCCTTTGATACATTAAGCTATGAGAAAATCATCGAAAGCCTCAACCGAATTGGCGTAAGAGGGACCTTGGAAAAGTGGGTAGAGAATTACTTATCGGGAAGAAAAATAAGGGTAAAAATGAGAAACACAATGAGCCAAGAAAAGCACAGTCAGTATGGTTTTCCACAAGGTTTAAAACTGGGACCAATCCTCTTCATCTTGTATACTAACGAGCTTCTTCATGTGCTTAACAAAAGTACAGTCTTTGCATACGCCGATGACCTAGCAATAATTGTTAAACACAAGTGCATTAATACTGCGATCTCGATAATGCAAGGTGAATTTAATAGCGTCTCAAAATGGTATCACGATCAAGGACTTGTGATTAATGCTGTAAAAACGAAACTGATGCACATACGCATGCCACACCAGCCCGAAATTTCCATCAGCATACATCATCAAAATGAAGACTGCACACCGACAACGAAAAGTGATACTATTGAAGTAGTTAAGACTATAAAGTATCTGGGAGTTGTGATCATCAACACTTCTTATGGCATGAACAAGTCAATAAGATACGGATGCAACTTAAAAATGCGGTTTTTGCGATGGTGTACCTCAAAAGATATACAAGCGTAGAGGTGCAGAAGCAAGTGTACCTTTTACTTGCTGAATCCTGTTTAAGATACGGAATATTAGCGTGGGGAAATGCGTCCAAAACACATATCGATAAGATATTATATCTTCAGCATCGATTATTTAAAATTATGAATACCAATAATTTTGTTCTAAAGGTATATTTAACCTGACAATGCTGTTACGCTATTATGACGATCAACGCTATCAACAAAGAATACGTCATAATCAGAATACAAGAAGACGAGCTCAGGGACTTCTGGAAATTCCTGAAACTTTCAACAACTATGGGAGAAGACGTCCAAGCTACGCCATACCACAATTGATAAATCACCTACCAGCAAATATAAAAAACATATTGAATTTCAAAAAACGTAGAAAAGTATTAAAACTGTATTTCCTTAATGTGTATTATGTAACTTAAAATACTAAAAAAATAATTTTTCTTAATCGGAATTATTTCTTTTTTTTTAATTTTTAAAACTAAAGTCAACTGAATTAAATAACAAAATTTGAATTATTTAAATAAGTTTCACAACCGTTAAATTTTTAAAAAACTATTGTAAAAGATCAATCACCTGCACATAAGCAACATGCTTTGCAGGTCACTTAAATTATTGTAACGTTTTTAAAGAAGAATATAAATAAATAAATAAATAAAAATAAAATAAAAAAATAAAATTAAGGGACTACTACCTAATAAGGAATGAGCTAATGTTCATCGATAATATGCTCTTACGGAACAACAGTATAATAATTCACAAAACGTTAAGAAATCTGATCAAAAACGAGAATAAGAGCTTAAGGAACTACATTTGTCGTGGCCTGGAATTTCAAAGGAAATCGTGAAAAAAATCAATTGTTATCCAATACGTGTTCAGCAAACTACTCGTGGCAAAAAGTTGCCACGTTCGGTTTAAACTAAAAAATAAATGGTACATGGTGATCATGGACTTTTATCCTAGTTTTTTTTAAATTGGAGAACTAATTCGTATGCGGATGAAGTATATAATAAAACTGTGCAAGCTAACGTTTAGTCTCTACGGAATACCGCAGATTGTCTACACCGATAGTGAGACTCAATTTCAAAATTTAAGTTCATCAAAGTTTAGATGATTCGCCAAGGAGTGGTCCTTTACTGTCGTCACAAGCAGTCCACACCACCATTAGGCCAACGGGGCAGCAGAAGCGGCGGTGAAAATAGCGAAAACCATCTTAAAGAAAAACAAAGAAAATATTGAATTGGCATTGTTAACGTATCGTAATACACCAACAACAACAAATGGATACAGCCCTGCGGAGTTCAATTTTGAAAGGAAACTGCGAGAAACTTTACTGGATCTGAATTTAAATTTAAAGCCAGACCTATGAAATCTGGAAATGAGGGAAGAAAAGTATACGACCAGGTACAAATAAAACTATGACCGGAAACATGGAGTAAGGGAACTAAGCGAATTAAAAAGCGGAAATTTGTGTAGCCAACGGACCTAAGACGACATGGAAGGGTTCTAAAGAAAGTGCAGAATTGGTCGTATCTTATTGAAACAGATAAAAGGGTTGTTCGAAGAAATAGGTTCCATTTAATTAAAGTCTCGTATTTAGACCCATTCCAGGTACAACCCATTGATGAGGTACTCGTGAGCGAGAGAGCTGAAAGATGCCAAACGATATCCACTGAGTTTCAAGACAAAGCAAGCGATGAAGATGAGACACCAAGACGAGACTCAAATAATATTGTTATACTCGTATCTTAAGGGGGGATGTTGCATTGGCAGCGCTCTTATAATTGTAATTTTATTATGTTGATAGTACTGACAATAAAAGACTTCGAAAACACAGCAGAAGTATTATTTATAAAGAACTTATCTAACAAGATACTGGAGGAATTTGTGAAACGAGTAGGGACTTGGGACTTTCAACCAAAATGTTACTATTTAAGTCAAAGCATAAAATAACATTATTTGCTCTGGTCGAATTTTCAAACATTACAACATATTATATAAAGGTGTGGGATTGATATTCAAGTTTGATATAAGAGTACTAGTATATACTACCACTGGGTGACTAATATTTTTCTTTACAATTGGTACCTTCTCTTCGATATATTTGTACACCACCACGATAACTGAAAACTGAACGTAAAAAAGCACTATGCGAAGATTAAAAGAACATGAGAAAGACAGCGCCTGACAACCATTCCGCTATTTTCCAATTTTTCCCGTCCCAAACAGCAAAACACATAAAATGCGTATTTATTGGAGTGGGGAAGTGAAAGGAAATGAGTGACACTTAATTATTTTTGTTGTACACACGAATACGCACGGTTCTGGAGATGGAACAGACTTCTGAGAACTTTCATGTACGTTTTGCTATTCAGCGAACTTATCCTTAATTTTAGGAAATAAAACAGTCCACAAGTTTTCTCACTTGACAAAAAAAAAATCTTCTGCGAGTTTTTTATACCAAAAACGTAGTTACGTGTAATACCATATACAAATTTGACCCTCAGCTTGCTTACATGGAAGCGGAGTTATTTGCGTCGGCAGATTCGTTGATTCGATTGACAACGCATTGAAACATACAAAAACATAAAGCATATTCAGTTTTATCATCAATGCTATCGTAGAGGAACTAGATCAACGTAACTTTTATCAAAGCTTCAGACACTTGTCAAAGGAATACCAACTAAATTATCAACACTGTAAAAACAAAGGAGCTGAGCCACAGCATGACATCTTCAATCTTTTATAAATATGGCATAGACACTAGTGGACTATTCCATGAAAATCGGAAGACATCTAAAGGAGGAATGGGGAATATTTTTGACATGCTTCATATTGGATTTCAAAGAGAGGAATGCCTAAGAAATATATTTTGATATTGGAATCAATTTTCGGAGCACAAGCAAAAATTACATCATACGTCACGCAAACAAATATAAAGTAACCCGAGAATTTGTAATTTAACTAAAATGGAAATTTTAGCTATCAGCATTCAGCATTGGTGGGAGTTGGGAACGGATAGTGCGATCCATATAACAAAGTACATAAGACCGACTAGCAATTCTAGCGATCAATCTTATTGACCGTAATGACGGAAGTAGAGAGTTTTGTGAAGATGCATTATCCAAAGATGATGGACACGCTTAATCTTTGATTTAGATGGCTTCGTAAATACGTACCAGACTAGAGTTACAAACTGGTTAGTATTGCTTGGACCTCTCAAGGAAGGGGATCAGTTTTGACCACAATAATCAGAGAAAAACGTGGCCAAGAGAACTACCAGAAAAAGTTAGAATGTTCGCACCACAATGGGGCGAACTTGTGAAGGTATCAATATTCATCTGCCTATTAAATTGGAGGTGCTTGACGTTTTCAAATCCGAAGCAAGAGGTAGTATTACTTAACTTCGAAGTCTCATAACTTTTTTAAGAAGGTTGCCGACTATTTTTTTACAGTCGACAGGTTAGCTAATCACTGATGGTATATTTTATTGGGATTTGTACGTTGCACAAAAGTTTATTTGAAAGCAAAAATTAGTGAAATTTCTGAGACAATTTGGTGTTTTATGTTTATCATGAAGGCACTGTATCGAAAACCATCTACTTCCAAGAGATGGTTCGCTCGCTTTCGTTGTGGAATTTGTTATGTAAAAGATACATCTCGCTCTTTTCGGACTACTACTTAAAAAATCGGTGAAATCATAGAGAAAGTTGAGCAAGGCCGGCACATAAGTAGTGATGACATAGCTAGGGAACTTAAGATCGACCACAAAACAGTTTTAAGCTGTTTGGAACGAGCTAAGCAGTTACAAAAATAATTTCGGTGATGTAATTTCCATATGCGAAACGAAACGAAATAGAGCCATTTTTAAAGCGAATGGCAAAGTTTGTAAAAATATGGGTTGCATACGACGATGTTGTGCAAAAGAAGATGACAAAGTTGCGCAAACTGTAGCAAAGCCAGAATTGGTTCCAAGGAAGGTGATGCTGTGTTATTAGTGCGATTAGAAGGGTATCATCAATTATGAGCTACTACGCCTGGTCAAATGATTGATTCGAAAGTTTACTGCCGGCAATAACCAAGCAATTAAAAAGTAGAAGCCAGCATTGATCAACATGAAAGATATTGTGTTTCATGACTCTGCAAAAATTGGAAGACTTTTTTTTGGGGAGTCTTGATGTATCTACTGTATAGTCCTGATATTTCACCATCAGACTATGATTTGTTTCGATCTCTGTAACACTCTTTTGCTGCCGTAAAATTGGTTTCAAAAGAGCCTTGTAAAAATCGAGTGACTCAGTGTCTCAATCAGAAATTCTACACTCTTGGAACACTTTTTGCCCAATTCGATATTTCGCCAAAGGGGAAGTGTAGTGAAGTTGTCCTCATCGACTCAATGAATATAGCAGCATAGAACAATTTCACAGACGACGAGTTAACCCATCCTACATGCACTTTTCCATTTTTCCTTTTGAAATTTTGTTAGCGAGAAGGAGAGGCAATTTACCTCGGATATTAAAACCTTAACAAATAAAAGTTGTACTGAGTTTACATTCTTACCGTCGGAATATATTCAGAATTGAATGCAGTCCTTATATTATTAAAACCTACTACAAATGAGATCTTGGATGAAGGACTTTTGCGTCTGCAAGGCTAGTGCAGAATTAAAATTATGTTAAAATGACCACGATGCGTTTAATTTTTGTATAACAAATATGGTTTGACTATTGGTTTTTACTTTATATTAGACAATCGTAGAAAGGTCTTTATAATAATTCAACAACGGGTTGAATTTATGCAAATATTTTATTTATATAATTTTTCAAAATGTGCGAAGAAAACTGCATGGTGTTTTTTGTCAACCATTCAGAATGAAGGATGAATCTAAGTTTAAAAATTTTGATGCACTATAAAGCAAAGTCTGGGCGACAACGCGAACAAATATCGAAGTATAGAATCAGAATGTCTGTGAACATTCATGCATAGGAATTGGTAATTTCTGTCATGTTTGTTAAAAATTCTCAAAAAAAAAGAATCCGTATAGAATTTAAAGGACGCAATAGCCTGTTCCATACAATATAGAAGAAGTTTTATGACGTGCCATAAACTCGGGATCTGCTTGCATCACTAAAATTTTATCGGAAACTGGTTTCGACAAAAAGTATGGAATGGAAATGTACCACTTGTGGCTAGGAAATATAAAATCCAGGCTCTGTTATTGATAATGCCCCTAAACCTGCTCCAACAGCGAATACATTACATCCACCAGCACAGAAACCCATATTCTTCCGAATTCGGTTAGCTTGAGAATTGAATCAGATATAGATATTTAAAATAGGTGCAGGGAAATAACTTCACGGGCAATAACTTCATATGGGAAATAACTTCACCTCTAGTGGGCCAGAACTTCAGAAAAAAAAGTGAAGTTATTGTCCACTAAAGGTGAGCAATATCCTCACTTTTTTGTGGGAAATAATTTCTCTTAACATTTTATGATAATTTAAGAACAGTCATAATGGGTGATTCACTCTTGCACTACTGTTATAAACTCACGCTCCTCAATCCTTTGTCCATTTTGTAGAACTATTGTTCAAAATGTTGTTAAAGTTTTTTTGTAAATAAAAAAATGCGTACTTGAAAATATCTTTGTTTCAAAATGTATTCATTTTGAAAATATAATTTGATATAAATCGCTGAACATAAATTGTTAGATTTTGTTACAAATGAAATAATTTTTTTTTGTTATTCATAATGTTAATAAAATTATACAAAAAACGTATAAGTAAATCTATTTCATATTTGCTCTCCAGTTATAATAGACAAATTACCGAATTATAGGTGGGAAGTAACTTCACAAAATTTACGGTGGAGTTATTGCTCGCCTTCAGTGGTGAGGTGAAGTTATTTCCCATGTGAAGTTATTGCCCGTGAAGTTATTTCCCTGAACCTTAAAAATAGATGCAAATTCGTCGCAAGCAAATATGATGATATCTACAAACATAACGTGTAAAACCAGTTTTATAAGAAATGCAAATGGATACCGCAGAATAGACGATTGTATTCTACCTAATTCTCTTTAAAAAGAAATCGTTGATAAAATGCAGCATGCCCTCGCATAGCACAAGAAAACCGTACTTTAGGAACTGGGCCTCAACCGATAGCCTTTTTTATTTAAAGTAGTCCTGGATGCATCGCCTCCAGCAGCACACACTAAGTGATTGTGATGGCCTCTCATTAAATTGTAAGGTCTTCCTCTATCGCCTTATCTCTCCAGCCCTTTTTAGTGGCCATGCAATCGCACTTTCCGGAGAGCAATAATATCGGATTTCTTGTGATCTTTGGTAATGGTTTGGCTGTATGTAGTTAGTTGTTAGTTGAGATCACCAACGGTGAGACCATCCATTCCGGTGTTTGTTACTTCACAACTCCTAAACACCAAGGCCAAATGATAGTATCAGCATTGCTGTTGATTTGGCAAGAACTCCTCCGTCACCATCTTTATTTAATCATCCTGATTAGATGCCGAAAAATTCTGGCCTGAGCTCTGAACGTACCGAAATAGTTAAAATGACGTTATCTCTGAATCTGCCACTAACGTCGCCCTTCACTTTATACTGACAATTCGGCGTCAAACAACGCTCATGTCTTCGCAAATCGAAAAGCACTGATAGGAACTACATCCGAAGTATGATATGCACGAGGAAGCTTAACAACTGATGCAGGTTGTTTGTTATTTTAACAGAAATCTTTCCACCGAAACATAAGAAATCGAATATGTACTAACAATGTTTAATGGACATGAATGGAAGAGGATCATAATTATGAAGAAAATGATCAATATGATCGTTGATATAGTCCGATCTAGTCGAGAAGGGGTTGGCACAGAAAGGTGCTGAATAACAACAATGCAACCAGTTTTAACTATCTAAGGAAATGTCTACACTCTCGCCAAGAGCTTCCTTCATGTTAGATGACATGGAGGGTTTGGTCGAGCATCCTATGTATAAGATGCAGAAGATCGTGTAAGATTGCAATTCCAAATCTGGTATCCATAAACAAAGACGCACTCGACAGGAAGGAGTATGCACTGGGCCATTTAATCGGCAGTTAAGTGCTTTGGGTACGGCTAGTATATGGAGGCAGCGACTTTCTCCACTGCTATGGTGTATGTTGATCGATTCACTGCTTAAGGCTCTCAATAGTTCTAACGTCTACGCTCTGACACATGATGTAGCTATGCTCAGTTCCACAGGGATCGTGATGAGCGCCTTTTGATGCCTGGTGTCTGTGTGATGGCAAATTCATCATATGATTGTCTGCTGCCTGTGGGATCATGACTAGTGACTGTCTGCTCTACGGGCGGGCAAACTTAGTCGTGATAGGCAATTAGTGCATTAGAATCATCTTAAAATTGAGATTTTCCTTTTTACGAGAAGGAGGATGCTAAGTTTTGTATTTGAGTATCATCTTAGATAACAAAACTTATTGAGACTTGATATGTCACGTCGAAAAAATGGCTAGGGCTTCCATAGACACCGAGACCTCATATGAGCATACCTGCAGATAGTATTACTCTGCAAGATGCCGGCAGGCTGATACTTTCAAAAATCTCTTTGTTAAGCACCTAAGCGTGCTGGGCATAAGTGGCAAAACAGCCTGCGAAGCAAGCTATCAAAGTAATAATTGCCCTGAGAAGCGCTCCCCGTAAGTACTCAGCTTATGCTCGAATTAGGCTGCAGGTACCTGGCACTGGTGTCGTGAATGCTGATACTGTGGGTACTTTACTACTGAAACGTTTACTCATCTTTCTATAAAAGACGTAGGAAGTCTAGTAAAAGGAACATTCAAGGGTCGTAATGGTATAGTTCTTTGTCTGAGTGCTCTGTACCGAGAGAAAATAAAAAATTGTGGAACTATTCTCAATAATCAGACGAATAGGTCTGATTGCATATGAAGACAAGATGAATCACATGCTCTTACTTGGGTCAAAAGGTCACAGTCAACAGCTGCAACTTCCAAATGCTTAAGGCTTTCACCTACCTTGGAACGAATATTGTATTAATCCCACAAATGACATTTATCAAAGGTCCTACGAGAGTTGCCACAAAAACGGTTGTTGATTCAGTTCGGCGAGACCACTGAGTTTAAATCTCCTTACATGAAAGACCAAGGTGATCCCATTGAAGGCCTTGATTCTGTAAATTCTGGTCTACGACATCAAGCGTGGACCGATAAGTAGAAAGGCAGAGCTGATCTTGGGTCTTTCTCATACAAGTGTTAACTATATCAATATTAATTTATTTGTTAAAAAATCATAAGGAAGTGGGTCAACATGGGATACTGAGGTTGACAACAAAAGAATTTTGGCCTTTTCAAAATAAAAAAAAACCCATTCCGCTGTCCATTCTAGTTGAGATTTATTATGCCAGTCTTTAGTTCTGAAGATGGTTTTGTGCGAACATGACCGTTACTGTTCTAATAAAGGTTTATCTTAAACTTAATTAAATGCTTATCAGTTCCTAATTGATTTGTAAATTCAGTCGCATTTACAGTAAGTCTTGCTCCTACAGTATTCTTCTGTCCTGAATTAGAAAATAACGTTTCTTGTTTAACAAATTGACTTTATACATTTTCATTAACAGTTTTTGTTAGCAATAATGGAGTTGAATTATTAAATATTCCAATCTTTCAAATTAAAATCAAATTCGATTCGGATAGAAAAGCGTATACTGCAATTTTATTGCAAGTCTTTTCTTCGAATAGCTCCAAGGACAGCACACCAAATGAATCAGGCTTTGAAAGCGAAGATAGTGAATTTACATAAGGGTCCTAGCACAAGATTTAATCTATTTTCTATTTCAGCCCATTATATGAACGTCTTTGAAAGACTGATGGAACGTGCTCCGAACCCTTTTGCGCTCATTATGAATTCAAAACATTTTTAAATTGAGTTTTGCATTCCATTTAGTTGGCACTGGATCTTCCACTGCCTTGCCATCTTCGAGTACACCAGCAACGATGCAAACAGAATTAACCCAATTAATTAAATCTAAAAATAACTGGGGCATCTTGAACTTTTATTGCTATTGCTACGCGTTTCAGAAGTGTGGCAGTGTACTACATGAACAAAAAACTTAAACCTAAACTTTGCACTAGTACCCTCTGCCTTAAAGTCCTAGTATTCTCCACTCTGGAATATGCATCCTCATCTCATGCTTTTTAATTTTTTTTTTTTGTTTCTTTTTATTCCTTCTAGGTGGTCGATTGGGGCGTGGAGCAATGTCGTTCAATTCACGTACATATTCAAACACCACCTCGGTTACGAGTTGATCCAGCCAGCGTGACATTGCATCGTGGTGATTCATTGCGTGTACGATGTCTTTCTCCTGGTAACGATATCAAACGCTACGGACAATTAGGGTACAGCTGGACGCGTAATGGTGTACTCTTTCAATCGGATCCGCAAACGGTGATGTGGGAAGATTTATATCCGGATGGCAGCATTTTGAAAATCAATAACATTCAGGTAAGTTGAAAATGCTATTGGTATCCTCAGATTCCCTTGGTTGTTTCCAGCCATTGACGGAAGTGCGAATTTATTTTTGTGGTCGATTAATTAAGTGCTCGGACTCGGTCAGCGCCTGCACCAATCTGCTACGACAGGGTAGAGTCTTTTATGGACGCCCGGTGTAGGCCCACGCAGGTGATGCTATAATAACCGAGTTGCAGTTGGATGAAAAACAAATTGAAAATGGGTTTTCGCAAAGTCCTTTCGACTTAGCAGTTGGGATTCATCCTACTGGTGTCAATCAAGATTTTGTGCCATTATTCAAGTGCTTAATTCGATTGTTGCATTACATTTAATTCTGATTAAATTCTATTTTCAGAAATCGGCAGAGTATTCTTGTGTGGTTTCGAACAGTGTATCGCCGGTATCGAAGAGCGTTTACGTAACTGTGATTGATAGGCACATCGTTGAGTTGTGTCATGCTGAGAAGAACTACGGTGTACGATGGCCAACAAGTGCACCTGGTGCAGCTATTGTATCAGATTGTCCCAAAAAGTATCAAGGATTCTCGAGAAGAGTATGTGAAAAGCGAGATGTTGGGAACTCTACTTGGCTACAACCAGATTTTTCACACTGTGTTGCTGATCAACTGATTGAAACGTACAACAAGGTGAGCTCATTTAAACTGTTTTTATTATTATTATACGGGTCTATGTAGGAAATTTAAACAGAATACTTTTAATTTAAAATCATCATAACAAGTATTACCCGATTTGTCCATCTTCGGCGGAATATTTGCTAAATAAAGGGTCCTTGTCATTGGCTAGATTTTGAATCACCGATTTACTAACGGGTGAAATTTTTTTTCTAATATTTTGCAACCGATTTTCCGTTTCCCCATGGTAGACCCTCACGGAACAGCAAGCTTTGTGCATGGTCATTCTATACTGCCGGACATGGCATTCTTAAATATATCCCGACATACGCTGTCATAGGCTACCTCAAAATCGACAAATATGTGATAGGTGTAAATTTGGAATTCTTTTCAAGGTCAAAGAATAAGATGATGTAAGGAGCAATCAATTGGTTGACTAATGGCAATAAAATATTGCGGTAAAGACGATCTTATAGACGGTGCTGAGGAGACTGATGCCGCTGCAGCCTGCCAATTTAAAGAGACTACGTTCTTTAATATCGGGCTCAAAATGCTAAGTTTGTATTTGTACAGACTTCTTCGTCTGACTGCTTTTCCAATTAAAGATGATTTGGTGGATACACGCAGCTCGTATTGGACCAAAATTTGAATATGGCTAACTTTACTTCGTGGAGGATGGCTAGACGGGATTGTTGCATCGTCTAGGTTGAATGGTAAGATCTGGCTGCCAGATAAATTTTAATCGCCGTCACCGTTTAATAGTTTGCAAAAATGGTTTTTCTACCACTAGGTTTATTGCTTGTGCTAGAAAGCTTTGATTGCTTTGTTGATCCGGTTGGTCCTTTTTATTTTTTTTTTTAATTTCTGAAAGAATTTGCTGCTACAACATTTCCGACCGGCACTTTTCGTACGCCAGCACTCGTCCTCTTTTCCTTATAGAGCTGATGAGCCGTCCTGTACCTCCTTTGCAGTACAGCTGCATATGTTTTTTGATTCTCTGCAGCCATCAGCTGGCATTCCCTCAGCAAGCCAGATGAAAAGTGCCTTCTCCGATGGGTCGTTGGCAGCTTTGCCGATGTTGATGATGGCGGGGCACGACGTCGAACGAGATTAAGTGATAATTGATCCCCAAAGGAGTGGGCAGTTTCGTGCAATTTTATCGATACACCTAAAATCGTTGTCGGAGATGGGGTCGTGGAGCTTATCTTTACCGACTGTAGTACCATAACTATCCCCTATTCCTGGTTTTGTCCTGAAGTTTCTATGACGATTTTTACAACATGCTTAGAACATTGGGTACATGCTTTTCAGAGGAGCGTATAAAAACAGTTCATGGTGGCACCGTCTTTCTACTGTTACTGGTGTTGGCGATTTGTCTGCAAATCAGGATTTGTTACCTTAGTATGCTTTAAAAGATTTAACAAATAACAAAAATATCTCGTCCACTTCTGATTTAAAATATACAACAACTAAAAATTATTAAATCCATTTTCAAAAAAACACTTTTACAAAAAAACAGTAATTGAGGGTTGGTCCTTTCACGTCCACATTCGCTTCACAACTGCCTGCTTCTTTTCTCTTAATCCCCGTCCTCAGCTGTTTTCGTTTTTTTTTTCCTGACGTTGACGTCGTTCTAGAAGATTTTCCTCCTCGCTGTTGATTAGGCAGAACTCCCAGTATGTACATATTTCGTTACCTTACACCTCTAATGACACATCTGAATCCAAATTGTTGCTGCTATATTTTTTTTTAAATTGTACGGGACGACTAATCCTGAAACTGGTGGGGCAGGCCTTTTGTGAAACTCCTTGAACATAAGGTGCTGGTTACACCGTAAACACCGTAGTGGCGGTTTCGATCCAAAAAAAATTGTCACACCATACCAATTCAGGGATTACGATCACGACTCGTGTAAAAAGGGTCATTTTATGCAACAAAAGTTGATGTTTGCCGTAATAAATGATTACCAACTGTCCGATGAAAATGCGTCAAAATTGGAATTATGGTCAATTTATGCGCATCTTCAATCAAAATGGGTCGCAGCCTATATATAGGCTTCAGAAACTACATGGAATGGTTGGGAAATTGTTTGAATATCGATATTGAAAGAATAGACGAAACGCGTCATTTACCAAGTACATCAATGTCATCAAGAGGAAGGCAAAGAAAATCAATAACTTAGTGCTCGACGTTTACCAAAATACAAAAACTATTAAATGCTCCCGAAAACATAACAAATGAAGATCTTTCTAATACCTTGGCAATAAAGTATAATAAGGATTATGAAAAACCAAGGTAGTTTCTGCCGCAAGTCCTCTGCGAATCAAAGAATAAAAGAAAGCTTTTCTACTCCACAAAAGGATTCTATCAAGTATAATAGTGAAAATGCTTTGGCTTTGCTTATGAATTTGGGTCTGTCAAAAGAGAAATATAAGATTTTGAGAAGTTCACTGAGAAAACTCAACGTAGACGTTCTTCCATCCTTCAGAATTATACAGAATTATAACAGTTGCCAGAAAATAGGCAGTTTCAGGAAGTTACGAAATCACGGAAATATCGGCTAGAGTGGAACCTCAAAACATGATGGATCATACTGCATGGTGGCGTTTAGAAAACAAAGTGAGGGGGAATTAATTGCACTTCCAAGAATTTTTACATTACAAAGTTAGTAGGGGTGTAATGGTTAATCTGGGAAAGGTGCATACAACCAAAAAATCAATATACCACATGGAAACATATTTATGGACTGAGCTGTTCCATTCAGGCCTAACATTTCAAATAGTGAACATTAGAGGAACCCTCGTCCAACATTAGTTCATTTTGCTGGCCTATAATGCTCCAATATGCAAAGGAAACTGGAGACCTCATAAAAAATAGCAGTCAAGGATATCAAAAGTCAAATCGCTGATCTTAACACAACTGCATACAGAGTTAACGAAATAGGTTTAGTTATTTTCATGATTAATGATGAACAGAAAAGTTCTGAATGAAATAACACATTCAAAGTCAACGCGGTCATATCCCATATGCAAACAACATGAAAAACTTCAACAATCAAGGATGAATCAAATAATGACGAACATAATACGAATATGGAATTTCTCCATGACACACAAGAATAAGGTGCATGGAATTTATTTTGAAACTTGGATATACACTTCAACAAGAGGGAGAGCCAATATCCTCTCCCTCTTTTGGAATCAAGGAGGCAGAAAAAGAAGAAAACGAGAGCATTTTCGAAAAGAAATTGGCGTCGCTGTCGATAGATCAAAGCCACTATTTGGAAATACCAATGATGGAAATACTTGAGGTGACTTTTTCAAAAATCAGAGGCAACAGCTCGTGTAACTGAAGTCAGTGGGGGGTATTAATCAGGCTTGAAGTAATACTTAATGTCTTGAATTTTTGAATTTCAGGGAAATGGTTAACACTTTTAAGTTTGGGGAGTATGCCAAGAAAACAGCAGAGCTATTAAAGCAAAAATATCCCGAAAAACAACTCACACTTACCCTTCATAAAATGTTTACCACTTGGAGAATTGTCAAAGGAAGCTCAGGAATCCAAAAATAAAGACTACACGAAATAAAGATATCAAAATACGTGCAAGGTTTCAAGGGTGCGGCAGAATGAAGACCTTTTCAACACCCTTGCAGCCTCATCGGATCTACTCATTTCTTTGTTCAGAACCCAAGAAGATCTCGAAATACAATACTCTCCAGAAATTATAAGTTTATTGGGCATTACCCCGGATGTTGACGAAATTTTCCAAAAACTATGATTTTTTTTTATTTACATTTTTGGTCCGCTTACTTTTTTCTCCATTGTACGAAATAAATCACTGAATTATTTTTTTATGTACTCTGATATGCAACAAAATAAAATAAAGGGCTAAAAAAAACATTAAAAAAGGGTTCGCTTACTTCAATTCACCACTGTTTTGCTCGGATTAACTCTTAGACACTCTGCTATCACTGCAATCATGGATTTTTGAATATTTTTATCCCTGTGATGAGAAAGTCTTATTTCAGTAGAAGATTCTGAAACACCTTGTAAAATTCACTAATTTCATAGCCCTGGAAATTTCCATTAAGCAGAATAACAAACTGTCACGATATCTTTATTGTTTTAAGAGTCATGATTTTTGCAAGCAAAAAAGTCAAAATAATCCACTGTGCACCGTGCGACGTTATGAGTGCTTCCGTTGAAATGATTTAAGTTCTTCTGCCACAATCATCCCAACTTCAGAAATCCTGACCATTCTTAAGCTGCATGCAGGCAAAACCGTTGTTTGCATTTAAAGAGTTCTTCCAGCGGCCCTTAGCAAATTTACGTCCTGGTTTGCGCTTGGAATTTTAGCCTGTTTATGTATATAACGCCTGACACGTCCATTGGCCACCGTAAGAAGTTAAAGAGAGCACTTGATGCGAACTTGTGCAACTGGCGTGATCCATGTTATAGCTAGCCAGTGCCACCCGGCCATTCCCGGACGAAAAGCATTACCTCGGCTTAAGTTCAATTCGAAAGATCATTGAAGTCGTGCCCAAATTTTGCTTTTAATTTTAAATTATTAGTTTTATGGCCTTTGGACCGTTGCTGATTTGTATGCAATATCGGTTTTATCTAAGATTTCAACTGGCAAAGTGTAACAAATACGCCTTAGGCCTGAATGCTGCTTATTTCCAGCAGAAATCCATCCAACTTGTAGACTGCCAACCCAATTCAGCAAATTGTTTCACGGTTTTCTTGCCACCTGGGGTTTTGCGCTGTCGCGATGGGATCTACAGCCTTTATGTTGGCCAAAGATGGACGGAGAGATGACTTAGTTCTAAGGATGAATGAAAATTTAAAAAAAATCCAACCCAACGAAGATCACTACTATGCCGTGCGTGCTCATTGATATAAATTCTATACAAAGCGTTAGCTTCAGTGGTCCTCAATGGAGAAATTATCGCCTATATTAATAAGGTAATGTACATATATGGATTTCAAATGCAATCGCTAAAATCTATGCTAGACTGAGCAGTTTGAGTTTCGTAGTTTTCTTTTTCCTATATTGAAAGCGCATCTATTCAAAAGACTTATTGTGCCCTACTTTCTGTTCAATTTCACAGTGGTTATGAACCTAAACGAACATTAAATGTAACATACTATGACTGCCTACGGTTTATTCCCAATATATAAAGATATATCAGTACACATAAAAACGTGTGTGTTTCTTAGAAACAATTACATTCAATTATATATAACCTCCGCCCTATCCAATTTAACGAAATGCTCAAATTTGCTCAATCAGGTGGGGGCTTATAAATTATCCTACCCAAATTTACGAACGCCATTGATGAACGATTATTTTTGTTACAATTAGTTCGCACCCGTGGGATATTGGATTCAATGTTTGCACGCAATGTCACATATTATTGTATATATGTGTCGAATACCATCTAATCATTTTTCTTTTCTTATTTTTTAATGCAACTTAATATTCTAAACAATTTAACCGAATGCTTAATTTTATGATTGTAGAATGTGGTATGTTAATTAAAATACTCTTTCGAAATGTAAATAAATAACTTCTAGCCTGGAGGCCACATCTCCAGTACTTAACAAAAGGGGTTTGTGCTGATCATCATCATCTTTCAACGAAAAGTCTCTCCAAAGGAATGTTAACCTTTGGCATACTCCAGTTTTTACCGTGGCCTATCCAAATAGCCAACACAAGTTTTTTTCTGCCAACATTTCTGAAATACTTTCCAATTTTCTAAATTCTCAGCAATTTTTTCTTTCGTTTAAATTCACCATTCGATTTCCGCATAACTTTTAACAAAAAATTAAATTGAATTAAATTTCACATTATGTTATTCGAACATCCCTCGATAAATCGTTGAAATCCCTACATGCGCTGTATTGACAAAAATCATGGACACATTCACTCTGTTCAAGGATACGACACCCCATACGATTTTTCCTTCACTACTTATATATGTATGTATAAACATATTTTTCAGAAGTTTTTCTTTTTAACAGTTTCAGGCTCTTACGTCCGGCTATCAGAAAACGAATTTCTCAGCAATTTTGAAATCGTGTCTGGAATATACAATAAAACGTCATCAGAAATTTCTACCCGGTGAAGCAGGATTTTTAATGGACCTATTGCAAGAGGTGAGTTGATATGTATTTTTTCAATGTATGGATTTGGTATTGTAACATATTGTAGTGACGACTAAGTTACGATTAATATGTGACAATAAGTATTTTTTTCCTTTTTCGTTAAAGTCAGCATTTATCTTTTAAGTGTTTTGTAATTCAGTAAGACACACTCGTATATAAAATGCAAATGTCACCGACCAGATTTCAATGAGTTGACATATTAAATTCATCGAGTAAAAGCATAAAATGAGTAAAGCTTATACAAATACTAAGAGTAAGTATACCTTTCACTTGATATTCATATCATGGGATGTAAGTCGCGGGACTTTTCGAATAATCTGTTATGTTAATGATCCCAAATCGACAAGCATGGACCTCTCAAAACCCAATATCCTTAACCAACCTTAAAGGTAACAAAAGGTATACGGGTTGATCTAAGATGGGCATCGGAGTAGGTGCACATATCCATGTCAGACGAACAAATGTTGCAAGGAAAAGGTTACAGTATCATTGAAGCTGAGCTTTATGACATCCATTCTTGGGACTGGGTCAAAAAGCACGCCCATTCATAAACTTACGGGCAGTCAAGCAGCATTTTAGAGTTAAGATCAATCTTCCTTAGCTGTAAACAGATATTTCAATATTCTACAAGACATAACCCAGGTTGTAAATGAGCCTACACGAATACCAGATGTTGATAGTCATACCGCCAACATCCTGTACTTGTTTTTAACTTCTCACCCTGATAAGTACTCCGTTGATGGGCTCTGCCCTCTAGGCTCGTCAGACTATTGTGTTATATCAGCTAATTTCTCGTACACCCACCACACAGTTAGAGAAAAGATTCCTAAAAGAACCGTATGGCAATACGAGAAAGCCGAAAACGAGGATCGGACCTAACAACTTCTTTAGGAATTTTAACTGGTCGTTATGTTTCCTCGATAACGACGTGGATGCCGCTGCTGACATGATCACAGAAACTATTCTCTTTGGAATGAGATGCTTTATCCTTCATCGGATGAAGAGTATCAAACCAAAAGAAAAGGCATGGTACGACTCGAGCTGTAAAGAGGCTGTCAGGGTTAGTGAAATGTTTTTTCTGTCCTACAAGACCAACCCGACAGAGGAAAACCGAAAAAAGTTTAAACGTGTAAAATTCCAATACGACCAAAAACTGAGGCAAAAAATACTACAATGTCCCAAAGGTAGTAGAAATTTTTGGTCGTTCGTCAAAAATATTAGAAATTCTGCCTCATCCTCCATCCCAACGCTCATTTACAGTGACATTCCAGTTGTCAGCTCTTTGGACAAAGCCAATCTGCATGCTGCACGCTTTCCCGGCCTGCTCAACACTCCCAGATTCTGCTTTGTCCTCGCCTACACGTCGAATCTTCAATGGGACGAATCCACTTTCGCACTCGTGTAGTAGTAAGAGTTCTTAAAGATCTTAATATACACAAATCCGGTGGCCCAGATGGTATATCTCCCGGCATCCTTCCTCGCTGGCAAAACCACTGCGTAAGCTTATTCATCAATCTTACTCTTTAGGGGTCTTTCCGAGCAGATGGAAAGCAGCATTTGTCCAGCCTGTCCCTAAAAAAGGCGAATCTTCCTCTCTCTCTTCCTGCAGACCCATTGCACTTACGTCTCTTCTTCCCAAGGTCATGGAAACGCTGATAAACCGTCAGCTAATGAAATATATCGAAACACGAAAACTTATTAATGACCAGCAGTACGGTTTTCGTAGCAACAGGTCCACTGGTGATCTAACGGCATGTCACACCGAAAAGTGGAACCAAAGCGTACATCATTCTGATGAAGATAGTTGCACTTGATATTTCTAAGGCGTTTGACACAGTTTTGCATCAGGCTCTTTTGTCGAAAATGCGTGCTTTTGGGATCGACGAGTCTCTTCTTCGAAATTATCTTTCGCAACGTTCAATTCAAGTTGTCTTCGATGGTTTCAAGTCTGATATTCACAAAATAAATGGTGGTATGCCCCAGGGCTCCGTTCTATCTCCGACACTCTTTTTACAATAATTTTCATCAACGATCTTTTGTCTGCTGCCTCTAATCCAATATACTTCTTTGCTGACGACAGTACTCTCTGCTTTTCATAATCGTTCCCGGACTCGCGTCCCTGCTCTTCGGCTGTAGAACGTGAACGGCAGCGTATGTTAAACTAATTGGCAAACCACTAACAGAGTGGAATTTAATGCTTCCAAAACACAATGCTGTCTGCTTTTCATTCTCGGTATGTGTGTCAATGACAACTTACGTTGGAATAACCACATATTCGGTGTCGTCAAAAATGCTGCGAAATGTCTAGGTTTCCTTAAGCGATGTAAGAAATACTTTACCCCCTCTGATCTGGCCTCAATATATAAGGCGTTTATCCGCCCGAAATTGGAGTACAATGCCCACATCTTGTCGGGTGCGCCCAAAACATCTCTGCACCTGCTAGATAGGACCCAAAACCGTGCGATAAAACTCATAGGTGATACTAATATTACTCAAACAATGGACACTCTCGAACACCGACGTAATGTCTCGTGTCTCACTCTGTTTTATCACTATTTCCACCAACAGTGCTAAATAGAAATCGCCAGTAGCATTCCGCCCATTCAAACTTTCAACTGCAACGCCCGTCTCGCTATGAATGCTCATCAGTGTACCGTCAAGGTCATTTTCGGACGTACTCTAAAATATCGTGATTTTTCCTAAGCCTCACAACTCGCTTATGGAATGTCCTGCCGATCTCTGTGTTTCCTGGTCGTTATACGTAATTTACAAACATTTAAAACCAACGTTCGCCGGTACTTCTCTTTCCATCCTCCCTCATTTTCCTTCGCCAGCGCTGTGTGCAAACATTTTAAGGGTACTAAAAAAAATAATCCCTTGAGTGCACACAAAATATAAAAAAAAAAGAAGAATCCGAGGCAGTCCGTTTCGCGTCGCTCGCAAGAACTCGGCATTTCGCAGACCACAACTTGGCGAATCTTGCATCGTGACTTGAGCCTGCACCCATACAAAATTCAACCGACCCAGGAGCTGAAGGCAAATGACCATAGACAACGACATGTGTTCGCTGAATGGGCTCTGGAGCAGTTGGAAACTGACCCTAATTTTCATCGAAAAATCATCTTCAGCGATGAGGCCTATTTCTGGATGAATGGGTACGTCAACAAACAAAATATGTAGAAGGTGAGTGATGAGAACATACAGCGACGAAATGTACGAGCTGTACAGTGACTCGACTTAGCCAAAAGAGTGAAGGTCAAACCACTAAGGTGGAAGGGTCATGCAGAGCGGAATGAAACCAATGCTTCGGTTCAAAATGTCTTCGAATCCGCCCCCGGGGGAGAGCGCAGTGGAGGAAGACCACGACTCAGATAGCGCACGCAAGTGGAAGGGGACCTTAACTTGGCGTACGAAACTGGAAGCAGATAGCTAAAGATCGTGCTGGCTGCAGACGCTTGTTGGTTGAGGCCAAGGTCCGTCCCGGACTATAGCGCCACCTTAAATAAGTAAGTAAGAAATAATAGTTTTAAATATAACATATGTAGAATAAAGTAAGGATATAACATGTAATGACTTTTATTGGAAGATATACAGCGATGATGTCAGAAGATTGGTCCGCTTTTTAATTGAACATTTCTAACTTTGATATCACATACATAAACTTAGAATTGGTCAAAAAAATGAATGTCGCCTTTACATGAAACACGATGAACCTACAGGACACATAGGGACCGAGAAACTGCGAATTATCTACATAGAAAGTTTTTCAAATTTATTAGGAAAGCTGATCTTCAGCTGTCATCTTTTTTCAATTCAACTCTCTACCGTATTCAATCGCCCTCTTATTTTACTCCGTAACCGTAACATGTGCTCCTTGCAATCAATTGCCCCAGTGACTCGAATGAATCCAATCATAACTCAATCGTCTGACTGATAACGGACAAACTATCAGTCAAAACAAAGTGTAAGATGTGCGGAAGACGTTGGTCATAACATTGAAAAACAAATTGCGCTTTTAATTAAATTATAAAGTGCAAAATCCAGAAGTGTTAAGTGAATTTATATCAATCGGTTCCGCAATGAGGGATTCCAACAAAAAAAATATTCCATTAAGTCTCTCCGGGAAAACATACATAGATATTCATCTCCAATCATCCATATCCAATCTCCATCTCGAACCTGAAACAAACAATCATCACCTCTCAAAGCATTACGAGTCCATGCTTGACGTTATATTTGATAAAATCAATGAGCTTAATGATAAGCGCACTAAGAAGAGAACAGTGTTGAATTATTTTGAAAACCTCTTTGAAACAATATGTCACAATTTCGATGGTCTTCCAACCCATCCCCCGCCGCACAATAGTTACAATACTTCAATTTTGGCTGAATTGTTACAAACCGAAGCCAAATCATTGCCACACCCAGAGCCGAAAACCCAACCTCCAAATCCTAGCAAAAAGAGGTATGGCATCACCATCAGCCAATGCCCAATATTCCCAACAGCTCACCACAGATACAAACGGAATTTCAAGATTAACTTGCCGGCTAGATATAAATGGTTATCTATTAACACATCCAACACCGACCCCAACCTCGGAAAGATTCGGGTCTCCAAATGTACGGATCAACCAACCAATAAAAACATGGAGACAAAACGAAACAACGTCTCATCTAAAGTTAATTATAAATCGCCAGATCCATTCCCCATCCACATCCTAAACCTGACCCCAACTGGAGCCTTGAAACCAAAATATCTCCCAATTTGTCCCCTCCTGTCTATATCCCTAAGCAACCCTTCACGCATCCCCACAAAAACACCAAGTGCCTCTTTTCCATCCAAACTCCAACCGGTTTCTTTTAATTTAACCCCTGCCCCTGATACTGTAACTGCCCAACCGCCCACGCCCCATCCGACGAAAACTAACAACTGCTTTCCCAACTCCGATCTAACAACAGGAGCCAAATACCCAAACTTTATCAGCTCGCACATCTTAAATCCCGTTTCTAGCTCGGCTTCTACGTCATTTTAACGGGCCCCTGCCCTTATTTTTGATCACTTTTCGCAACCTAAGTTAAATTGACCCAGAAGAATATATGGTAGACACCACGGAATGCCATTACGAGCTCTCTAGGCTAAGGGATAAAAAGACATACGAAAATATAAGTCTCTTTCTCTCATATCTTTACGATAAATCCGACTCTGTTTGTTTTGGGGGAAAAACCAAAACAAGTGTCATGGTCTCCATCCAACAGGAAGGACTTCTTCTGATATAAATAGTCTCAGGAAGCTTTACCACAGGTACCACGAAATCCCCAAAAGGTTGCGGATAACCTCGGTGCTTTCCGCAGCTATATACACTCTAAAAGAGTTTCTTACTTTCACCGTAGCCGAGCTGACCATCATAAATTTATTCTTTCTTAACTTGCTTTCTCTGCCGGCATCTCATCTATATTCCCCTACTCCTCCACGCAACAAACTACGTCTTAAATTTTACTATGAAAACGTAAATGTTTTGTCTAAATCTCATGGCCTCTCTTTCGACGTCTATACTCTTACAGAAACCAATCTAATCCCCGACATAAAGAGCCTGGAGCTATTCGCATCTTCTTATAATGTTTTCCGAGATGACGACCACTCTCTCCCTATTGTTAATAATCCTGGCCTCCCTAAAGAGGTGTCCTACTTGCTATCCACAATAACCTCAACGCTTCCCTCATCGCTATCTCTCCTTCTGTTAAACTTGACCTTGTATCAATTAAAATAACACTTCCCAATAGGTCCCTGTACGTTATGTGTTGCTACATTCTCCCAGCTCACCCTATCGAATCCTTTATTCTTGATATTAAAGCAATTGATCAACTAATTGACCTTAGTCAATCGATGACATCCTTATCTTTGATGACTTTAATCTGCCCCTGCTGAAGTGGATTCCACCGGATGATCACTTATTTTTTACCGCGTCAAACGCTAGTTCATCCAAAGAATGTCTATTCATTGATAGCATAACTAACTCAAGCCTATTCCAAGTAATTGCCGTTTCTAACTCCATCGGTAGGTAACTAGACCTTATTTTCACTAGTGATCCCATTAACTCCACAGTAACGTTTTGTCCCTTTACTCTATCAACTGTCACCCCAGCCCATTTCTCCCCCTAATATCTCTTCTTACAACTTCCATAAAGCTAATTTTCGCAAAATCAATATTTATCTTAGCAAATCATCTTTTGGTTTTACCAACCTATCCTTATCTGATGCTGTCTCCATTTTTTACACTGAAATATTTATTTTCATTTCTCGTTACATCCCATTTTCTTGGCATAAAACATCATATACTTCCCCTCGATGGTATAGCAGAAGCCTTCATTGTACATAACTGCCTCTATCAGCGCTTTCTCGACACAGCGCAGACCAACCTTATCAACAATCCTAAGACATTTCATCAACTTGTCGACTACAAAAGAAAATCAGATGGTTATCCCCCTCTCTCTCGTTCAATAACATATCATCCACCGACCCACATACTGCCATATTGACAACTATTTTGCAAACTTTTTTAAACAATCATTTGCAGACAGCTTCTTCTTATCCGACCCCGTATATTTCAAGCACCTTCCCAATTTCTCCATTGGGCCCGCTCTACCTCAATCTTTTGATCCCACCCTTATCGAAGAAAAGTTACAAAATCTCAATGATGAATTTTTACCCGGGCCAGACTGGCTCCCAGCAATATTTCTTGAAAAGTGTGTCTGCAATCTTTCGCACCCACTTTCCTCCCTATTACATCTGTCCCTCACAAAAGGGAATTCCCCCAAGATTGGAATACCTCTCTCATAACCCCGCTTCACAAAAAGGGATCAAAGAATGAAGTAACCAACTACCGTGCCATTGCTAAGCTTTCTCACATACCTAAAATGTTCGAAAGTTTTTTATATGAAGTTCTAGGCCTTCAGTACATATCACTTAATACATCACCCAGTCAGCATGGATTTCTGAAAGGTAGATCAACTACTACGAATATAATTGAATTCGTATCCTTTGCTCTTTCAGTCCTGAAAAATGGCAACGAAATCGATGTTATTGCTACAGATTTCGCTAAAGCCTTCGATAAAATATCACACCAATTGATCCTTTTCAAATTGTCCCGATCCCATATTGCTAAAATGGATATCTTCTTACCTGGAGAACAGTTATTATAGCGTTCACTTTAGGTGTCCTACAAGGCAGTCATCTAGGTCCTCTCTTTTTCAGTTTAACTACCAGGTGGCGCAAAATTAATTTTTGTAAATGGCATCGTACGTCAATCATATTTGACATTTGTGAACTACATAGACAGCTGCAGTATACAAACAGACAAGCAATGGAGCGTTATACTCCGCAAGAGCGTGGAATAATTGTGTCGATGTTTTTGACCAGTAATCGGTCGGTGGTGTTAGCGCTGCCTGAATTTCGACGTCGATTTTCAAATCGTGTCGCGACAACTGTGCAAACATTCCGGTGTTTAGCTACTCGACTCGCGGCTGTGGCTGCCGATGTCGCTGAGAACGAAGAAACATCATCCAGACGACGGGCCAAGCAATTGGGCATCACCAGACGGACCCAACAGCGAATTTTAGTGAAAGACATGTTCCTATACAAAGTGCAAATAGTGCATCAGTTAATGGCTCTGACTGTCAGCTGCGTGTGTATTACTGAAAAGCCATCCTCAATCTCAACAAAAAAGAGAACGATTTTGTCTCTTCAATCATCATGAGCGACAAGGCGCATTTCCAATTAAGCGGTTACTTCAGTATGCAAAATTTTCATTTCTGGGGCACTGAAGATCCGGGTGTGATGGACGAAGAGCCGCAACATCCACTCAAAGCCACTGTGTGGTGCATGGTCAGCGAGATTGCCCGATTTAACCATCCCAGACTCCTTTTATGCCAACAAGCCTCAGACAATCGCAGCCCTTAAGGAGAATATTCGACAGGAATGCGAACAGTTGTCACCGGAAATCTTGCGGAAAGTCATCGAAAATGCGATAAAACGGGCACAAATGTGTGTCAACAGTGGCGGATATCATCTTTTCCACTTAACAGAAACAATTGTAAAGATCCAAATAAATATTTCCATCACCCAAAATCATTTTTTTTTATTTTGTAAGAAAGTAATTCAAAAACAAAATTGGATGATTAATTTTAAGCCACCTTATATAAACGATCTTGAGAGGATTATTAAACATTGCTCTCTCTCCATTTACGCCGACGACACTAAGATCTCCAAAACTATTTCTTTACACCAAGACTCTATTCTCCTTCAGGAAGACCTCGATTGATTTTCAACTTGTGTCTAAAAAATTGCTTTGAGCTTAATGTCTCCAAATGTCAATCTATGACTTTGTCTCGTAAGTCCAATCAATCTCCCCCTCGACTTTATTTTCTGCATAACCAACCTGTACCCCAGGTTCAATCTCTTCGCGGACTTGGAATATTATACGATAGAGTGTTCAATTTCCGTTTGCATATTGATGAGATATTCCTTAGAACCAACTCATCGCTCGATTTTATCAAACGATAGTCTAAGGCATTGTGCAACCCTTATGTGACAAGGTCACTTTACATTACCTTTGTCCGGCCCCTTCTTGAATATTGCAGCCAAGTGTGGTCCCCCTTTCAGTGAGTTCATATACTTATCCTGAATCGAGAACATTTTTCGTTCTTCGATTTGCCCTGCGTGGACTACCCTAGGATGATCCCTTTATCTTACCACCCTATCGCAACCGCCTCAAACTTCTTAACAGCTCTTCATTCGTCGACTGCTCTCTGGTTCTGTGGATTGCGCTGCACTTTACAATTCTATTTCCTTCAACACTAACCCTCGTAATTTACGCTGTCTTCGTCTCTTCTATATTCCAATATATGGTTCTAGCGAACCAATCACCCACATGCTATGTAAGGTCAATTCAAACCTCCCCCTTTTTGATTTCAACCTGAGCGCTTCTTGTCTTAAACTTGATCTCCTCCACCATTCCCTTACTTAACTGTTGTTAGTATTTAAGTCCTAGTTTTTAAGCTAGTTTATGCTTGTTAATTTTACGCAGCCTCCAGCAAATCACCAAATCAAATTAAACTGACTTTGTGGCACAATAGAAATTCGGATCATCAACCATCTTTAAAAGTGTCAAAATCAGTGAAAATTCGACGTTTGACGTCTACGATGGTCATTTGGCTTCAATTCTTAGATCAATATGATCTTATACAGATATGTAGCTTATGTTTTCTTTCGCAAAATATTCCACAGAAATGTTCAGGAGATGTCCAGCTCCTGAGAACGGCGTGAAATCTACTGATTGGATCTTATCTTGAGTGCTGCAATATTCTCTTCACTTCTGGCGTTTCACTGTCTGACTGCAACGACAACATTTTAGAGTGAATACGTCGATTCGAATTTCTGTTTTACTGAGCCCTCAATTGTTCGCTTGTGGAGTTAACCCACGTAACATAGTCGTAACTGACAGCGAAATTCGATAAAACATTTGGATGCTTTCTATACCTTTCTTGAAGCGATTAAATGGTAGACAATCAGGAACACAACTATGACATGCCATATATGATGACTACTAAGACTGTACAATTATTCCAGGAAGACCAATCAAGTAAACGGCTGATTGGGCTGAAGAGCAGAAGAAGAAAAGATATTCGGAAGGCAGAAGGATAGCCGAAGAAATTTATAGAAGTTCTTCTTTTGATGGTGATGAATGTTTTTTGAGATTTTAATGTCACGACAGAACTAATAACCGGCCACTGGTCTAGATAGTTACTAAAATTGAGCAGACATTTTGAATTGCATTCCGTGTCGTCTTGTACATTAATCGATGACATCTTGTACTCGTAAGTTGTGAAAGAGGTTGCTTTGAGTAGAATTGAATGAAGGTGGTGCTCTACATTGCTTAGTTTGTTAGCATTGTTACGTCATAACTGTGCAAATTGATAGCGATCCATAAATTCCGGCTTACCACTATTTTCAGACTCTCTTCCTGTGAGTACTTAATTTTGTTTAACAACACCTGGTATGACACTTAATAACAGCCAACTATAAGGCCTCTGGAGTGGGAGCCGAGGATAAAACTTGATTTTTCACCTCGCTCTGATATCGTACTCCAGGAATGCAAGCGATAACAAATCATATGTTTCAAAAATTAAAGTTAATATGCTGGAAACAGATGAGACCTTGCTTCCCGTGGCTCCCGCAAGTGGCAGATCCAAAGATGCAAAGGTTCTGGAAAGAACCCAGGATAGACGTCAAACTAAGCGCCACAGACCAAACTAATATATAGTAACAGTACAGAGATTGCCCTAAAAAATTTTACTCCAGGTCTTTTTGACCGCAGCTGGGACACAGGTGGTTATTCAGAGTGCTGTTTTTGATAATCTGTCTAGAAGAGCTCGCACAAGCTCCAGAAGAAACACACTCTGAAAGTCTACTGTCCTAGGGACCGTTACAGAGGAAGAGAAGACGTATGGCAAATGCACGGCGCAAAGAGAAGGTAAATGCTATCAATGACGCGAGTGCTAAAAGCCTCACTCCTCCAACGGTGACAGAAAAGTGAAATAGATCGGAGGAAGTCGCAGCCACTGAAACCAACCAAGTTCTCGGAATTGAAACTACACCCTCTCCTTCCGTGCCGGTTCTGACAATGGCCGAAAGAAACCTGTTCTGCAATTAAAAAGGCCAAATCCAACAACAAAAACAAAACTAGCGGTGGTTTTACCCCCACACAATGTTCGAATAAGGCGTCGGTATCACCGAGAAGGAAAGGTTGGGAAGGTTGGTAATGATAACAGTCCGAATGGCGCTGAGTCCCAGCAGACTTTTGATCAACTGCTAAAGCAGATAATTTTTGCATTCAAGCTGATAGCTGCGATATAGAAAATTGAACTATTAGTGTGAAGTGCTCTATGGACCAAACTCTTGACTGGCTATTGAAGTGCCCCATTGGAAACTAAGACTTTTGACGTTTTCAAGCCACCAACACTGACGTAATATTTTCTGGAATCCAGGAAAACTCATTGTACAAAAAGAATGCTGATGCGTTCCCATCTAGAACTTTGCGCTCGTTACCGAAAAGTATAAGATCTGTTTTCACAAGGGGAGTAAGACCGGGAAAACAAAGATGGCCCTTTTCTTGTCACGGGCTTGGGCAAATTTTGTATCGAGATTATTAAATCGAGGTGTGATGGGGAAAGTTAATTTGCATTTAATTCCTAAATAAGGGCAGACAAGTGACGACCATCGACCTCAGGTCAAACTTCAATATTCCAAGTCTGCTACTACATTCCTACGTGTTGGATACATAACCTCAGATAATATCCATATAGGAACCATGGGTGTAGAATAAATGGTTCTATGGCTTCGGATGTTTCAGGGGTTTCACATCACAATACGACGAGCTTCCAGCCAATGCGATCGGAAGTTTCCATGATTGACCATCAACCTCAACTGTGCTAAGATTCAAACGCAAGTGGCTTTGCTTTGAGTGTGGATATCAGAAAGCTCTTTATATAAAACTTGCTGATGCATATCCTGGATTCAAACAACTGGAAGGGGCAATATGGCAGGCCAAATCTCTTAGTCCTTTGCCGAACCAATTCCGGTAGCTTTTAAAGGACAGAGATTGTTATGAAGATGCGTCCCTTTATACCTAATTCACCTAATTTGTCTCTGCTTGTACAACACACACCTGAATCAATGTATTCTTTTCTCTTCTTGTGATATGAAACACAAATGGAAGAAACTTATATTCAAGCGGTTTAATTGCTACCGCCCCATAACCATTTCGATTTAAATCAATTTATTTCACCCATTTCCAGGCCTCAGACACGCTTCTCCAAATCATGAGTTCCTAAAACGTTTATATATAATTGTATGTATCTTCAAGAATCAGCAAACACTTGCCTCTACTATGCTTAGCCAGAGAATTTCGAGAACTTTATTTTACCTAAAACGCTACGTTTACTGGTGAAAATAAATGATATACTGATCACGTATTATTGCGTGGTCGTTTTGTGTTCTGCCTCATGCACGATAAATGTACACGTGGTCAATTAAGTTTTAACGATTCGTGGTGCTTCTACCTTAGAATATAGTAGAAGAACTTAGTGTCCGACGGATCAATGTTTAGTCACCTTGTTCCGAGGATAAGGTGCAGGATTGACCTTGGTGGCTGGTGTGGAAGCACGTAATTATATAAATTTTTCTTTTACCTTTTTCTCTCCTCTTTGAATATTAATTCATTCAGACCTTTTTGTAAATGTAGATATCATACAAGTAGGTGAGAGGAAAGTAATCGCAACACAAACAGAGATTAACCAACCTTGGTGGTGATACAATGAGGCGAACAGAATCGCAATTTAAGTTGCCTGCAGTAATTCTCTGTGGAAATTCATACTTACCCTAGATCCCTTTGAATTTTGAAATAAGATTTAAAAATAATGTATTAAAAATGATTTGCTATGCAGAGTTTAGCTTTAGATAGTCCTTTTTGTTCTTAGTTCATAAACTCATACTCATACGATTAAGGAAGTATGTGAAGTAACCCTCCAATGAAAGGAATTCTTGAGCTAGTTATTTTATCCATGTTTAATGGAAATCCTTCGCCTAATCTTTCCATTTTGATGGCAATCCAAGGTTTCTAGAAACTAAAACTGACTGAAACTTGAATAGTTATTGACCAGCGATACTAGATAAGCCCAACATAGAACATTCTATCCTCTTTTAATTTTCCGGCTTTGAAATAAAAGTTTACGCTCTGAAGCCTCCACTTCCATAAAAACGTCTCTCTAAGAATATGTCACCAAGATCATGATAACCTTCACATCAGCTTACTTACTTATTTACTTGGATGGTGCTACAGTTCGGGGTGAACCAATGCCACAATGAACATGCCTCTTTCAGACCCTATTAGCGCAAACGGAGCCGAATGTCTTACCAAGAATTTTTCTCTTGAAACGACTGAGGATATCTTCACCCGAGTTCGATAGAGCACAGGCTTAAAGTAGGACTGGGATGATCAAGGTCTTATACATATAGAGTCTACTTACTAATTTGCCTTCTTAGCCAAAAGAAACAGCGATTGGCAAGTGTAATTCTTCGTTTTACTCCTACTGAAGTGTTGGTGGCAGAATTGATTGCAGAGCCAAGGTAAACAAAGTCCTTTTTTACCTCGAAATTATAGCTACCGTAACGTTCTATCTAATTCATCGATGCTATGTGTCTCTTCTTGTTGACAGCATATACTTGGTTTTGTCCTGATTTCCCGCTAAACCTATTTGGCAGCTTCCGTTTTAATCGAACGCAATCGTACACTGTGTTCTCGCAACTACAATACATACGTCGATATCATCGTCGTACTCTAGTATTTGCCTCTAGATTGTGCCTCCAGTGTTCGCTGACCTTGTCTAAATCTGTTTTGACATCAAAGATCTCAGTTAAATCGTTCCCGACTTTGGCGGAGCAACAATCGTTCTTCATCGTCTTGACAGGGATGCCAAAACTAGACATGGCTCTATTTGTGTGGGTGTCATATACGGCTTTCAAATCAATGAAAAGATGGTGAGTATCGATTTGGATTTCTTGAATTTGTTCCAGTATCTGTCGGAGTGTAAAAATTTGTTCGACTGTGGACTTTCCTTGTCCAAACCGACACTGATAGGGTTCAATCAGGTTGTTGATTAAGGGTTTCAGATATTCACACAATATGACAGAAGAGGCCTTATACGCAATGTTGAGAAGGCTTATACCTCTATAGTTGGCGCAGTTGAGTATCTTTTCTTTTTTGTATATCGGGCAAATGATGCTGAGATTCTATTCATCAGGCATGAGAAATGAGTTAGTGTATGCTCTTCACAAAGTCCGTTTCAGCAGCTTTGAATACTTGTGCCTGTAAACCAGCAGGTCCAGCAGATTGTCGGGCTTAAGCTTAGACATTGCTATACTTACTTCGTTTTTGCTATATTCATCTAAGTAGAATGGTCTATTTTACCTGACGGAAACTTATTGCAACTCATGTCTTTATTGGCTGACGGTACAAGGCGCTAATACTACAGGAGTGAAACGAAAAAATGAAAATGGTGAAGCGTACTCGGCGTAGGAAAAGCGCCATTTCTTGTTTGTAATCTTTTAAGGCCTATTTTTGTCCAACTCTGTAGGAAATAAATGCAATTAAACTCATAGACCGGTGATGTATGTTATGATAATCGAGTACATTATATCACTGATACTGATCGCATGACGAGCGAAGCGATGTATACTTCTTTACCATCTATAATATGAAGACGATACGTTACGAAGGAAGCTGCGTTTACTCACAGTAGACAATATGCAGCTTTTTTAAATTTTTCAGGATTCCACAACATTTGTTGGAGCAAGTTTTGTAGCGAACTACTCGTGCAAACACTTTGCGTCTACTCCTTAAATGTCAAACTGATAATGCCTACAGTGTCGTTTCGAGTTCAATTTCTCCTTTTAAAACGTCATTTTGATTCTGTCACTCAGGGAGAGGACACAAGGTGTAAGTATAAATCCATTACAATTATATCTAAATAATGTCGATATTCCTCAACAGAAAACGACACCAATTGCTACGGAGGGGAAACAATTTGTTTTATTTTATTGTCCCGTCCCAGAATAGCTTTGCGCCAGAACAGTAAGCTACAGCATTGCTACTTGAGCCTTCCTTCAATTATCAAGGTTTCACGGTACCATGGTTAGCCAGGATTTCGGTCCGAGTCTGACTCATTAGAGGTAGGCCCCCCAGTAGTAGCGTTATGGTGGCTGTGGTTTCCACCTAAAATCGCAGGAAGAGTTTTGAAGTTTGTTTCGACCCTATTTTTGTCCATTTTCGTGCCCTCCTGCATATGAATGACATAAAAGTCGGCAAAACTTATTTTTGATTTGCTTTTGCAAAAAGGTGTTAAACTTCAAACATCCACCTGGGCTTGTTTTAAAATTTAAGCTATTTTCTTTTATTAAAATGCTATACATATATACATATTTACGGTTTCAGTACGCCTTATTCCGCTTTTGGCCATAAGTTTTGTAACTCTTTTCATACTGCGTTGATTATTCGCGACTTCAAGGTGACTATTAATTGATTGTTTTAATCAAAATTCAAAGGTGCCAAGGTGGTGACAAATAGCCTTACGCGCCCATTGTGAACAGTATAATTCACGAAAGATGGCGACTAAAATCGGGAAATCTAACAACAGTTGAACTGTAGTATAGACGCGATGATCTACAGGAACATGATTTATCAAATTTTCGCATTTAGGCGCCAAATTTAGTCACTATATGTTTATCATAATTTCACACATCTTGGCGTTGACAAAAAATTGTTTAAAAATGTGAGCTTTTTTTTCAAAACCATCACCATCCTCTAGCAGCTGCCTTCAATACCACTTTATTATTAGTGCTAATAAGTTGTTTTGTTATGCTATAACACAACTCGCCTTAAGACACAATCTCATTAATGCTTTGAAACTGAGCAGATTTAAATTTACGCTATTACTACGTTGGAGGATTACTAGACTATGAACAAGTGACTGCGTTGAAGGGCGTTCAAATGTATCAATAATAGAAATACAAGCAGTTTCCACAAAATTTGCTCTGAACACAGCCTACGTGATAAGGATACTCGTAAGACGATAAGTCTTATTAGGGACAACTCAATAGATGGTTTCTGTCACAATCTCAATTGCCTACCCCAATGATGATCGTCTGATAAGGCCTCCCATTACTTCTTCAGTTCTGAGCTTGAATGGTGCCCCATGGTCGCCAACTGTTAAATTCTTCACTATGGATGGATGACCAATCAATTGCGAAGAGCCGTTCTTATGCTGCCTCAATAAGTAAATTTCTCACAAATCGCTGTAGGTTTGCTTTAAATGTGGATCTCAATTTCAATCGGCCACAATCACGTTTTGAGTACATTCTTCTTTTAACTTTTAGTTTACTTGTACAATGAATGCCACCGTCAAATATCAATAAACTGCATGACATCTTGCAGTTTTACGAAAACTATCCATTACACTCACCTTTGTCTGTACCAAGGGATGCTGTTTACGAAGATCTAACTTACTAACATCGTCTGGCCTCAGCACTAACAGCTTAGCACTTAAAAAAAAATCCCTCAGATTGGTTTCTGGTATTCACTTGAAAACAGCTCGCATTGGTGCTATTCCTCAAATGTTTTTTTTTTGTAGCATCATAATAGCACGAACTCAATTCAAGAGAATTTATCATCTGGTACGTCACGATCGTCAGCTTTGAATCCAAATCAGGTGCGACTTTAGGTGAAAATTCAATATTCCCCGAGCAGAACCACTATCCTCAACCAACAACTTCTATTGTATATCCGATTCTTAAAACGAGATTTAGATCCCTGTTGAAAATAGTGGCCATTATCTTTGGCAGTTTTCTGCGCCTAACACATATTAGAAACAATATGGTAGATGAACAAATACGTCTTATAAACTCGGGTACACTGCTGACTGATTTAGAATAATGAAAAACGTGCCATAAAATTAGATATAAAACCTGAATCTCTCCCTATATTCATGAAAAATATATGAATTTGAATACATGCAAGTATGTTGTTAAATATGTTTGCCAAAAAAATATGTTGTTAAATATGAATGCGAAAGAATATGTTGTTATGTATGTTATGTATGTATATTTGAATTTGTTTAAAATAAATGTTTGGTGTAAATGTGTTTGTTAGAAATGTAAATGTGTGTTATGAATATATGTGTATACAACCCGTTTCCTTTATTTGCTGTGTTTTTCTTGTGTATTGTGTAAAATGTTAATGATGTGAAATGCGTTTGTGGATTGTGTGTATTTTAAGTGTTTAAAGATCGCAAGGAATTTAACAAATAAAAAAAAGATTGAATAAAACTCTCAACAAAAATTCAATTATAATGCAACAATTTCTTTATTTTTTATGTATGTATATGTGTTTTGCCAAATGAATGTTTTAAGATGCGATGCGGTTGATGCTCAAGACCAGACTGCCGAAATCGACCAGTAATTCGAACAAGTGTAACATTATCAGATAACATGAATTTTAAAAAGAGACAAAAGAGAGAACCGTGTATATGCAATACATTGCTGAATTAGAAAGAGTTTAGAATTACAGTTATTTTTATATTGTCAGAATAATTTTCTTTTACTTGTAAATGTAGGGTGATATTTAGGATGTTTGGCTAAGAGTGGTGAATTCCCTTTTTCTTCTGGTCAGATTTTTTGTGTTATTTGTACATCGTTCCTCAACATCCAGCCCCCCCTGAAAGCCTATGGGCTTTCAGAAGTAGGTAACAAAGCCACCTTATTTGTTGGCCGTACATATTCTCCAAACTGAGTGCGAATTGTTACGATTCTACACTTGTTATCAGCTCCAGGATGGGTTTTTACAATTCGTCCGAGAATCCATTTGGAGGGCGGAAGGTTTGGTTCCTTCAAGAGAACTATGTTGTCGACTTCTAAATTGGGAGACGATTTCCTCCATTTGGGTCGTTGCTGAAGTGATGTAAGGTATTCCCTATGCCAACGTTTCCAAAATCCTTGCAGCATTGCCTGTAAAAGAGACCAATTAGTTTTGATGGATACTACAGGGTTTTGAGCATCTGGTTGGGGTACGGCAGTATATGCTTCCCCGATTAAGAAATGTGAAGGGGAAAGGGCGAGAGGTTCAGAGTCTGATGTGATCCACATCGGTCGTGAATTTAACAAGGCCTCGATTTGTGCTAATAGGGTATACATGGATTCATAAGTAAGCTTCGTATCACCTATGACGCGTTTCAAATGCAATTTTACAGAACGAATACCGGACTCCCACAATCCTCCGAAATGAGGAGATGAGGGTGGTATAAATTTCCACTGGATGCTGTCTTTGGCAAGATGGTTGATGACTATGTTGTTATGTTGTTGACTACAAAGCAGTATATACATTTCATCCAAAAGTCGTTTTGCGCCGTGAAAATTTGTCCCGTTGTCGCTCCATATCTCGTACGGCTTCCCGCGACGCGACACAAACCTGTCAAGAGCTTTTAAAAACGCCACCGATGACAAATCTCCAACGAGCTCCAAATGTATAGCCTTCGTTACGAAACATATGAAGAAGGCGATATAAGCCTTAACAAATTTGGGATTTCTTCCTAGATTAAGACGCAATAGGACCGGCCCCGCGTAATCGCAGCCAACCCTGCTGAATGGCCGCGAATAACGTATGCGTTCAATGGGAAGGTTTCCCATTAGCTGGTTTGTTGTGGTCTGCCGTTGACGAAAGCAGATAACGCAGTCATGTACAACCTTTCGAGCGAGGTTTCTACCGCCGAGAATATAGAAGTTCTGTTTAAGAAGGGCAAATAATAGCGAAACACCTGCATGTATATGTTTTTTGTGTTCGTGTTCGACAATTAGTTTTGCGATTGGGTGTGATTTGCAGAGCACGATAGGGTGTTTTTCAGAATAAGGTAAGTGCGAATATTCTAAGCGACCACCTACCCGAACAATACCGAACGAGTCAAGGAAGGGCGTTAAAGGTGAGAGTCTGTTTTTTGATGGTAAATCCGAATTGGTTTTGAGATGCTGGATTTCATCTTTAAATAACGATAATTGAGCACTTTTAAGGAGTTCAGTTTTTGCGGTAAACAACTCTTCAGTTGATAATGCGACGAGTTTTCGCGTATTTGATGGCAAACGACAATTTCGACCGAACCGAATTATGTACGCGACGATTCGTATCAACCGAAACCAGCTAGACGAGTTAAATATCATTTGTTCAAGGACGTTTGTGGTTGGTAATTGTGCTACGAATACCTGTGATGTTGATACCTTCCTCTCTTCTAATTGGTTGATGTCGACATCTTCTTTACAATGGCTGGATAAAGGCCATTTGGTTTTGTCTTCGCTGAGCCACTGTGGTCCTTTCCACCAAATTTCAGTGCTTAAAAGTTGAGAAGGGAGCATTCCACGAGTTGCTGCATCTGCAGGATTTGAAGCCGAGCGCACATGGCCCCATGATTTAAATTGAATCGATGTTAAGATCTCAGATGTTCGATTTCCAATGAAAACTGACCACTTCTTAGGTGACGCCGCTAACCAGTGAAGTACAATTGAAGAGTCTGTCCAGGCGAAGGTGTTTACATGAGGCTCCTGCAAAGAAATCTTGATTTTGTTGATAAGACGGGTTAGTAGTAAAGCTCCACATAATTCTAGCCTCGGAAGTGGCAAAACCTTTAAGGGCGCTACCTTCGATTTCGCCGCAACGAGACACACTGAAATCGACCCGTCCATGTTGATGTTTCGACAAAAGACGACTGCTGCATATGCATCCAGGGATGCATCACAGAAGCCGTGCAATTCCCAATGTTGTTTATTTGTAATCATTATTCTAGGAATAGAACATGACTCCAGCTGAATTAGCTCATGTCTGATGGCTGTCCATAGATACGAGAGGCCTTCTGGAACTTCCTCATCCCATTTTAACTGTTTTCGCCAAAGCTCCTGCATTAAAATTTTTATTGAAATTATCGTAGGTGCGAGGAATCCTAATGGGTCGAAGATACGCGATGCATCAGATAGTATTCGGCGTTTCGTGTAGGCAGTAGAAGGATTTAATTTGACCTTATAAGTAAAACAATCTCTTGATGGACACCACTGCAGACCCAGGATTTTGACGGAACTGGACTCCTCAAACTCAACAGGGGAGAGCTCGCGTTGTTCGTCGGGCAAAGAAATAAGCAGAGGCCAACAATTTGTGGTCCATTTTCGAAGATTGAATCCACCAGATTTAAGCAAGTCGACTAGCTCTGTTCGAAGAGTGATAAGATCATCAATTGTGTCCGAGCCAGTAATTACATCATCTACATAGAAATCATTAAGAAGAACTGCGGATGCACGGGGATGAGTATGAGCAGAATCTACGGCCAGTTGCTGTAGAACTCTTATTGCTAAAAATGGAGCAGCTGATGTTCCGTATGTGACGGTAAGCAACCGGTAATGTTTGAGTGGCTGTTCTTGGGCTTCACGCCAAACAATTCGTTGATAATCAGTGTGGGTGTGTGAAACCCAAATTTGCCGATACATCTTTTCAATGTCTCCTGTCATGAGATAAAGATGTCGACGAGACCGCAAACAAATTGAAAAAATATCTTTCTGAATCGCTGGACCGATCAGCAGAGTTTCGTTTAACGACATAGATTTGTTTGTTTTGGCAGAGGCATCAAAAACTATTCTTATTTTTGATGTGCTACTGTCACTTTTAAAAATTGCATGATGAGGCATATAGTAGGTCAATTTATCTGTGGGTTTGAATATTTCATTGGACCGAATTTCTTCCATGTGCCCAAGTGCGATGTACTCCTTTATAAATGAAGAGTACTGACATTTTAGCTCGGGATTCGAATTAAACTTGCGTTCAATGGAATGAAATCGCAATAGTGCAGTTCCAAAAGAGTCTCCGAAGGTTAATTGCAATGAGGGCTTAAATGGAAGCTGAACTTCATACCTTCCATCTTGGCGACGAATATGATGGGTTATAAAATGTTCTTCGGCGAGTTGCTCCTCCAGAGATAACGGTGGTTGGTTGGAAACTTCTTCAAGTTTCCAGAAACGTTCGAGGTCAAATTCCTCGTCAAAATTTAATTGCGTGCAATGGGTTCTAACGGATACATGCTCAGGATGGCGTCCTGTTATTACCCAGCCAAAAATGGTTGGAATGGAGGTCAATTTTCCCTTTTCTTCAAATCTAGATGGTCCTTGGATGATATTGAAGACTGTGTCGGCACCGATCAAAACATCGATTGGGCCCGACCGATTGTAATGAGGATCAGCTAGTTCAAGAGAGAGCAACTTTTGAGGAATGGTATCGATGGACAGTGGCGGAAGGGAAGAAGTAATATTTGGTAAGACGAAGCAACTAATTTGCACTGATTTCGTGCTATAGCGCGAAGATAGGTTGAGACTAACCAATCCGTTAGTCACTCCTGCTGAAGAAGACCCGATTCCTATGATTGGAACCCGAGAGCGTTTACGCGGCAATCCCAAACGTTGAATGGTTTGCTCTGTAACGAATGATACTTGAGATCCTGAGTCGAGAAGAACACGCACGTTTTGATACATTCCCTGCTTGTCCTGAATCCGAGCGACGGCTGTGGGTAAAATGGTTGTATATCGACGACGAGATTGCAAAGTGTGGGTAGCGATAACCGGTAGTTCCAATTCAGGATTTTCTTGAAAAGATTCGGAGTTCGGATTTAAAGTTGGAGTTTGCGAAGGATGCACTAACGAGTGATGCCGCGAATTGCATTGCCGACAGCGAAATGTTGACCGACACTTATTAGATGCATGTCCTTGCCGAAGACAATTGAAACAAAGCGATTTGGATTTTACGAACTCTCGGCGAGCGGCGATATTTAAGGTAATAAAGTCTTGGCATCGGGAAAGTGTGTGATCTGCCTTGCACTTTGGACAGCCTGACGTCAACGAGGATTCTGCCAGGAGTGTGCGAACTGTGCGAGTTTGACTGGAGCGAGAAAGAGACATGCATGATTCCAGACAACGGCAACGAGATTGAAGGAAGTCTAAAAATTCATCAATTGAACAATCATCGCGTGTTCCTACTTCTTCCGACCAAGCGCGTTTAGTTTCATGATCAAGTTTTTGGAGAAGAAGATAGATGAGCCATGGATCTCGAGTGTTTATATCTAACGCGTTAAGCCCTCGTATGGCTTCATCAGCTCCATCCGCGATCTTTCGAAGTGATTGAAGATTCACAGCAGTACAGGAGGGTAGGGTTAGAAACGACTGAATGAAAGACTGGGCGATTAGATGTTTATGATCGTAGCGTTTCTCCAACCTATCCCAAACTTCGACATAATTGTTTTCTGTACATGCGATATGCTTAACGAGATCCTTGGCGCTTCCACGAAGAAACGATTGCAAAAAACGAAGTTTGTCTGTGCAGGTAAGGTTTGGATTGGAATCGATGGTGCCTGTGAACAAGTCGCGAAACGCTGGCCAGTCTTTATAATCGCCAGTGAAGTGTGGTATCGATAAATATGGCAACTTGACTGACTTGGATACGTTAACCGATTCAGGAATTTCTGGAAGCGAATTTGCTGGAGGTGGTGATGGAAGTTTAGTTTCGGAACTCGTTTTCCTAATAAGAATCGCATCGGAAATTATCGAACGAGCTTCGTAATATTTATTTTGATATTCCGCGAATTCAGGTTCGCGGTCAACATACCCTGGTTCATCTATAAAATCCAGCAATTCGTTTTGCAAAGATACGAATTCCTGCCATGCTTCATCTAGTGCCTTGACTCGGAATTCAAGGCTTGCGATTGTTGCGTTAAGTTCAATAGATTTCGCGAACGTTTCGGCTTGCGTGATGCAACCCTTAGCACGCCCACGCTTCACGACGACCTTTTTCATGTTTTTTTGTTTTATGTTATATCGAAACCAAAAGGGCTGAATTTACGATAGAGAGAATACGAAAATTATTGTTTGGATATTAAAATTAAAACGTAAATCAGGGTTGGTATACTAAATACAGTTTAAAAGTTAACACATGCACATATATGTTATAACGCGTGAGTTCGTATGATAATTCCGCAAGCTTGTACCGTTAGAGTGAATTCAATAATCGTATGAGATGTGATGAACGGCACTTGTGTCGGATGTATAAGGTGTGATTGTACCGTAACTTTAAGTCCGTTAATTTTTATTATTTTTTTTTTTTTATACCGTAGATGCAGAATTCCTATCTGTATAGCGGCGACGAAAGTTTAGTATGAGAAATTTGATAACGACATGAGATAAGAATGCACATCTATTACTTATAATTTCTAATTAGATTGTCTATAAAGTTAGTACTAATAATTTTCACTTTTGTTGGCGTATCCGGCTTCAAGAAGGACCAAATTATGAATTTGAATACATGCAAGTATGTTGTTAAATATGTTTGCCAAAAAAATATGTTGTTAAATATGAATGCGAAAGAATATGTTGTTATGTATGTTATGTATGTATATTTGAATTTGTTTAAAATAAATGTTTGGTGTAAATGTGTTTGTTAGAAATGTAAATGTGTGTTATGAATATATGTGTATACAACCCGTTTCCTTTATTTGCTGTGTTTTTCTTGTGTATTGTGTAAAATGTTAATGATGTGAAATGCGTTTGTGGATTGTGTGTATTTTAAGTGTTTAAAGATCGCAAGGAATTTAACAAATAAAAAAAAGATTGAATAAAACTCTCAACAAAAATTCAATTATAATGCAACAATTTCTTTATTTTTTATGTATGTATATGTGTTTTGCCAAATGAATGTTTTAAGATGCGATGCGGTTGATGCTCAAGACCAGACTGCCGAAATCGACCAGTAATTCGAACAAGTGTAACATTATCAGATAACATGAATTTTAAAAAGAGACAAAAGAGAGAACCGTGTATATGCAATACATTGCTGAATTAGAAAGAGTTTAGAATTACAGTTATTTTTATATTGTCAGAATAATTTTCTTTTACTTGTAAATGTAGGGTGATATTTAGGATGTTTGGCTAAGAGTGGTGAATTCCCTTTTTCTTCTGGTCAGATTTTTTGTGTTATTTGTACATCGTTCCTCAACAATATAAATAGAGGGTTGAGCTCTACAGAAGGTGGGAGAATAGCAGAAATATCCTCAAATCACTTGATTTAAGTAAATCTACATAAAGGTTGTGTTAAAAATTCGGCCCAAGACTGTAGACCGATATGAATTTTACCAGTGACTGAGAAATGTTTAGAGGAAATACCGGTTAAGAGACTACATAATAAACTTTGAACTAACGACCATCCACGAAAGGCATATGAGAAAGAGTACAGACCAATTACTTGGTGAGTTTTCAAACACCATTAATGAAGAGTAGGTAGGTAGGATAGGTAGGATAGGTAAGAGTGGCTGTTGGATAAACCAACCCACTTAGGCCTAATGGCCCATTGTGATGCCACGTGGATCTATGATCCTCTTACTGATGGAACCAGTTTGAGCTTCTGACGAAGCGAAGGAGACTGTTTACGTCTATATTTTTCAGATCGTTTAGGTCGTTGTAGAAGAAGGCTCCTAAGTGAAGTTTTCTTCTCTGGGAGAGAGCTGGTGGAGTAGGTGGAGGATTGTGTCCTCCTCCTCCTCGTCCATGCAGATTCTGCAGAAATCATTTGTAAATGCGCCAAGCCTTCTTGCGTGCTTGCCTATAAGGCAGTGTCCAGTGATGACACCTATGATGGCGCTGAGATGTTCCTTATTTAGAAGGATCAGACACTTAGAGCGATACAGATCTAGTTTTGGCCAGATTTGTTTGGTCGCTAGACATGTTGGTCCAACAGTCCACCTAAGGTCTGTTCTTTTATTGGCATCCAGCTTTAATATTAGTTTGCACGCAGCGATTGGGATACCTATGCTACCCCTTTCCGGTAGAATAGGTAAAGTGGTTCCAATTTTGGCGAGTTCATCGGCTCTACAATTCCCTGGAACGTCTCTGTGGCCCGGCACCCAACAGAAGTGAAGGTTGAACTGCTGTGCCATCTCCATAAGAGATGATCGGCAGTCAAGGGCGGTTTTAGAATTCAGTGAGACTGAGTCCAGGGATTTGATAGCGGCCTGACTATCCGAAAAGATACTGATATCCTTTGCAGATATCACGTTTTTCTTCAGCCAGGACAGAGCTTCTTTAATCGCCAAAATTTCCGCCTGGAACACGCTGCAGTGATTTGGAAGACGGAAAGAGAGGCTTAGATTTAGCGTGTCTGAGAAAACACCGCCACCAACCCCGCTATTGGTTTTTGATCCATCTGTATAGAAATGGATCGACTTGTCCTCCATGAAAGCATCTTCCTCCTAGAAGGATCTAGAGGAGAAGCTTACATGGGAGTTTTTGTCAAACCAAAGTTCAGGTATGGTGTAATCGATGTTCTCTGTGGGGATTCCTAATGTATTAAGAATATTGGCGTGGCCAAATGGATTATTAGTCCACTGTTTAGTCGCTTTAAGGCGTATAGCTGCAATCGAAGCTATTTGCCTGCTGAAAATATCGAGGGGTATTAGATGAAGCAGAATGTCTAATGCCGCAGAGAGGGTGGACCGCAAATGCATAGGCATGCTGTTCTTTGGACTCTGCTTAGCTTAATGCAGTTAACCGCAATTTCTAAGGCCGTCCACCAGACTATCACCCCGTAAGTAAGTATCGGTCTTATGACCGAGATGTACAGCCAGTGGGTAATCCGAGGTTGAAAGCCCCATTTATTTCCAATGGCTTTTTTGCAAGAGAATAAAGCTATTGTAACTTTATTGACTCTTTCTTGAATGTTAGGTTTCCAGTTTAGTTTTCTGTCAAAAATGAGACCCAGATATTTTGCTGTATCGGAAAACACTAGACTGTTACCGTTTATTAAACGAGGGTCTATAGTTGGAATTTTATATTTCCTGTAGAAGAGGACAAGATCAGTTTTATGGGGGTTTATTCCCAATCCACCGCGATCTGCCCAACGGGTTAATCTATTGAGATTTAGTTGGAGGAGTTCTTTAATGGTATTAAGATGCTTACCTGAGACGGCAATAGCAACGTCATCTGCATAGGCAATAACCCTGCTACCTCCCGCTTCCAGGTATATCAGCAGTTCATTTACTACTAAGTTCCAGAGAAGGGGAGAGAGGACACCGCCTTGCGGCGTACCTCTACTGACACATCTTTTGGCAGAAGTCTCACCCAGATTGGAGTTGATTATCCTGCTTTTTAGCATAAAACTGATCAGTTCCCCAAATGAGTCGTCTACCTGCAGAGTTGACAGCGCAGTCGTGATTGCGGATGTGTTGACGTTGTTGAAGGCACCCTCTATGTCCAGGAAAGCGACCATTGTGTACTCTTTATATCGTAGGGATCGTTCGATGTGGCAAAGCAGTGAATGCAGAGCTGTTTCCACCGACTTTCCTTTACAGTAGGCATGTTGAGCCGTTGACAGAAGTCTAGGGTCAATTTTAGCTCGTATATTTATATCAATCAGTCGTTCTAGAGTTTTCAGAAGGAAAGATGATAGACTTATAGGTCTGAGGTCCTTTGGGACGACATGAGAACATTTTCCGGCTTTGGGGATGAACACTACATTGACTTCTCTCCATGACAGTGGAATGTGGATAAGTTCTACACAGCTCCTCATAATATTTTCTAGCGCAGGCAGAATAATATCTGACGATCTCTGTAGCTCGGCAGGTATTATACCGCCCGGACCAGCAGACTTGTTTGCAGTTTGTCTCTTGTGATCAGACCCTGGATTTTGGTCCCGGTTGCAGTAGACCTGCTTGAGTTGCTACTGACCGCGAATTGAGAGCTATCTGGAAAGTGGGTGTCCAGTAGCAGGTTGAGTGATTCATCACTTGAGGTAGTCCAAGAGCCACCGGTTCTTTTCAAACAGCTAGGCATCATAGGATTTGTAGAGAGGATTTTTCTTAGCCGGGATGCCTCGGAGGTTTCCGTGATTTTGTCGCAGCAGGACCTCCAGGATTGTCGCTTTGCCTTCCTCAGTTCATTTTTGTATAATTTGAGGGATTCTTTGTATGAGTCCCAGTCAGTCACTTTTCTTGTGCTCTTTGCCAAGTTGAAAAGTTTTCTGCAAGTGTTTCTGAGCAGTCACATTGCTAATGTCTACCAATGTGGCTTTTTCTTGCCTCTAGGTTGAATAAGAGGGCAGGAAGCGGCCATAGCCTGATTGAGAGTCAGAGTGAAATCCTTGACCTTCATGTCAAGTTCATTGGTGTCCCGCTGGGGACTTGATACTTCAGATGATAGCGTTTCTGACAGTATTCCTCTGTATTTTGGCCAATCAGTTTTCCGGTAGTTCCGGGATGATGGTTGACTAGGAGGAGCATCATTCAGGCTGGATTGGATGTATCCGTGGTCTGAAAAAGAGTGTTCACGATACCATCCAGTTCATTAGCATTTGAGTGATGCTGTCGGAAACAAGAGTTATATCTAATACTTCCTGTCGGTTTCTGGTTATAAAAGTGGGCTCATTGCCAATATTGCAAATGCAGAGGTTAGTACTTATAATATAGTCAAAAAGTGACTCACCTCAGTTATTGATGTCGGTGCTGCCCCATACCGTGTGATGCGCGTTAGCGTCGCATCCGATGATGAGGTTAGTTTTTTGTCTTCCAGCCTCCAGTACCACCCTTTTTAGGTTATCACCAGGGAGAGGGCCCACATGATCGTGGCCAAAGTATGCCGATGCTAGCCAGTAGGAGCCTTTGGCAGTCTCTAGTCTGGCAACGGTTGAGTCGGGGTCGCTGAGATTAGGGAGTAGAAGTACATTAAGGCTACGTTTCACTAATATACAAGTTCTGATCTCACCTTTGTTTCTTGTATAGAGCGGAACGTATGCGGGTGTTCTAAGTCCACGAACCACGCCTTCTACAATCCATGGTTCCTGGATTAGGATAATGTGGTCTGCGTTTTTTTGAAAGACGCAGGCCGAAGCCTTTTTTAATGGAGATTAATCTGGAATCTCCGATTCTGAAGATGTGCCCAAGAGCTCATCTTCTTCCTCTGATCGTATAGGACCTCGTTTTGTTTCGTCGTCGGTTTCCATTTCCGACGGGGTGTCAGATAAGGAAATCGATGGCTTTCTTGTCACCTCGGATAGATTGGAGTCGTCGCTATTCATTTCTGGAAAGGATATCGACGCTTCAGGGTCTCAGGATATGTTTAGTGGTGTCTCCGTTAAAGGAGGAGGAGGTTGCTTATCAGCATCCAGTTCATCCTTTTTGTAGACCCTTAGATGAATTGACTCGAATCCGAACCGAATCATGCCTTTTGTCTGCCCTAGAGAACCCCTTATTTTCCTCCAGTTTCGCGACTTTCCAGTCATGAGTCGGAAGGGTCGGGTTACTGAGCCTGATGACCTCCAGAATGCTTTCTGGGGAGGAGGGTTCTGCTGGAATCCAGGTGCGAGTTCGAGGTCTACTAGGGATGTCCTCCTTAGATACGACCTCGAGTTTTGCATCTGGCCAGATCTCTCCTAAACCAAATACGGCTTTTGTGAAGAGATCGAGGGATCTCTGATCTGCACATGCGATGAGCTTGACGTGGCCTTGATGCCAGCCAGCGTCGCTTTGAATGGGAGGTGGTCCGGGGTTTTCCCGCATAATGGCCAAGAAGTTGCTCGAAAGCTTCACCTTGGCCAGCTGCCACCGTTCAGGTGTTATGGAACCGTCGGTATCGCTCCTATCGATTACTGCGATTATTATGGCGTCCTTTAGGACTTCACTGAAAGACCTCAGAGATGTGTTGTTGGATGGCCCAGGGGCTTTGGTGTTGTAAGTTTTGAGCCTCTTGGGAACCGGCACGGTTTCCTCCAACACTCTCTAGCGCTTAGAAGAGTCTTTTGATGTTTTGGGAGCAGTGGAAGCAGTGCGCAATCCGTCTTTTAGGATGTTGTTAGCCCACTCAATCTTGCTCCTTACGTCGGCACTTCTCTCAACCTCCGGAATGGATCCGAAGATTTTGATGATGCGTGAAGCATTTCGGCGTCTTACATAGAGCGCCTTAGATGGAGCTTGCCGACGCGGCCGAGCTCCAGATTAGTTCTTGGGAAGAGGAGTTTTGGTAGCAGTCCGTGGCCTACCACAAATTTGCTGCTGCTAGGGGTGGAGGAAATTGTAGGACTATGGCTTGCCACAGTCCCACCACATCCTGAAGGTTTCTTTTTAGGCTCGTTGCGCTTGCCTTTAGAGGATGGTGCACCATGGCCTGCCACAGATTTACCTCCTCTCGACAATGCAGGAGCCTTGCCGGTAGTCGGTGCAGTCACCGTTCTACCGCCCGGTATTAAAAGAGTACCGGCCTCGGGTTTTGTTTTGCTTGTTTTGTTTTATTTGTCCATAATGTGGTCCCACGAGTAGCGGAGAAAGGGTTGTCCATCTGTACAGAGATCCGCCATATACAGAGGTCGTTCATAGACCTCCGTGAGGAATTGACGTGTTTCGGCTTTCTAAGTGAAATAAGTTTTCATTAAAAGTGCTACAAAAACATTTCAATCAAGTGCTTCGGTGGCCCAGTGGTAGTGGTGTCCGACCGACAGAACTGGGGTCGTGGGTTCGATTCCCGGAAAAGTTGCATCGACTTTTTATTTTTAAAAATAAACAAAACAAAAAAAAAAAAAAAAAAAAAAACAATAAAGTGGTAAAGTGTTGTTTATCACGTGATGGATTGTGAAGAGCGGTCCGCTATGCCTATAGCGGGACTTGCTGAAGTTTCAGGTGAGGCTTCGAGTGGTTCGAGCCAAACCCCGAAAACAAAGAGAAGGAGGAAGCTTCCAACTTCCAACTTAGTAAAACGGCCCACCCAATCAACGGCAAACAACTTCGCTTCATTGGCAGCAAGCGAATCTGATGATGAAGAGGAAAAAATGCAGGCCATAAGTAGCAGCATCAAAATGCTACAGCAACGAGTGCTGGCCATAAAGGAAAAGCAAATGCTAAGAAGGAAGAGGGAAGAGCAGGAGCAATCCCAACAACAGCAGCTTGTTCAAAAGCAGACCCAACAACAACACCAAACAAATAAAATAGCACAAGTGCTACACCAACAAAAGCCTAAGAAAGACCAGCAACAAACACAAGAACAGTCACAAAACCGGCAACAGCTAAAACAGCAGCAGCCACAAAAACGGCAACAGCAAAAACAGCAGCAGAAGCAACAACAACAGCAGCAGCAGCAACAACAACAACAACAACAACCGCAGCAGCAGCAGCAGAAGAAGAAGGAGAAGGTGCCTCCTATCAACACCTATAAATTGGAGGTAAGTGCTACCAAGGACCTGTGTAGGCTGGTCATTGGCAATAATTTTAACATTAAGAGATTGGGGAATGATCGCCATGCCATCCACTGTAATACAGTGGAGGGCTACGCGAAAGTGAAAGAGCTCCTAAAGGAAACGACGACGGAGCACTACTCATTCACACCGAAGTGTGAAAAGCGGCAATCGATGCTGCTGAAGGGGTTGGAACCGTCTTCTGATCCTGAGGAGATCCTGGCACTGCTTAAAGAGAAGGAGTGCGAAGGACTCAAGTTTGTGGGGGTAAAGCCATTTACCACAGCTAGAGCCAGGCGGGAGAAACGGAGTCTGCCGCTTCCTGGTGCAGCTCAGTCCCGAAAGCCGTCTGGATAGTCTAAGGAGTATCAATGTCCTAGACTACCATGTGGTTCACTGGGAAAAATTAAAAAGGAGCGAAGGCGTTATACAATGCGTTCGCTGCCAGAGGTTCGGGCACGCCGCGTCGAACTGCCAAATTCAGCCTCGATACGTGAAGTGCGCAAAGAACCACAGTTCTGAGGAGTGTCCTCTGGGTAGGGACGGAGCATCCGATAGGACGCAGCTCTCTTGCGTGTTATGTGGGAACGTGGGACACACCGCAAACTATCGGGGTTGTCCTAAGTTCGCTGACATTAAGAAATCAAAACTGGCTCAGCAGCAGAAGGTGGAGGTCAAACGTTCACCTGTTAGGTTTCAAACACCAGCCGTCACGTCCCAAATTTCCTACGCCCAAATGGCCGCAGGTAGGGGGGCTACGGTACAGCAAGCCACTGTTGCTTCTCCGGCGCCAATGCCGAGAACAACGGAAGCTGCACCTAACATGCTAGCCATCTTGCTCGCAATCCAAGGGCAGATGGCTCAGCTGCAAAAGCAGGTGCAAGAACAGGCCAAGCGGGTGGACCAGATCTACGCGCTGCTGCCGGGCCTAACGCAACACATGTCGTAATGGGTACGCGCATGGTGGAGCAAACTTTGAAGGTCCTTGCGGTGAATGTTAATTCACTGATTAGGATCGAACGAAGAGCCGCGATGTTTAAATTGCTACAAGACCAAACTCCTGATGTGCTTTTCGCTAGCGAAACCAAGCTAACCGATAAGCACAAACTGGAGTACAACAATTATATTGTTAGAAGAAGAAACCGGCCCGGATCCAAATGTGGAGGCGGGGTTGCAATCTTCATTAAACAAGGTATAAAATTTCACAGAGTGTACAAGGGAGTGTTGCGTAGGTTCCGGGTGTTGGAGGCAGTCGTCATTTACATCCCGCTCCGCAGTGGAAAGCGGCTGTACTTGGCCTCTGTTTATGCACCTGAGACTTCACAATCCACTTTATTTGTTACAGAGCTTGACACGCTTTTTCGACTTCTGAGGCTGGAATCGGGGGAGAATTATTTTGTAATCGGCGGGGATTTCAACGCTAAATACAGAGATTGGGGAAATAATTTGCCAAATACTAGAGGGAACCTACTACTCGATTGGTGGGGTCAGCACGATGTCATGTACAGACTCGGTCTTAAAGCGACGGACAACCCGTCGTTTCCCAGAGGCGGGTCTTATTTGGATCTACTGCTGTACGACGAACGTATACGACTGACAGGTACGAATTTACAAACGCTAAACTGTCTGCGCACATTCGTGTATGACAGTGACCATTGCGGTTTTAGCACCGAAATTACAGTTCCCAACGAAATTGCGGAATTGGAGGAGTTTGTCCCAAGATATTCTTACAACTACAGTAAGACTCGATGGACACGCTTCTCTGCAACCTTGACAAGAGCACTCGCTTCGAACACGCTCCATCCACCGGCCAATAGGAATTTGTCAAACGAGGAGATCGACAATTACCTAAAACAAATGGACGAGACAATTAAACAAACTATGGACGCTACAATACCACGGTATCGACATACGACTAACGAAGACCTGTTCCGCAATCCTACTATTGACGCACTGCACCGACAGAAAAGTAGATTTCTGACAAGACTCAAAAACTTGTACAGACAGTTTACTGACAGACAAGACCCGGAGATTAGGACACTGAAGTCGTCGATTAAAAATATTCAAACGTTAATAAAAGAGAATTACAGAATTTCTGTAAGTTCATATTGGAACAACAGGGTTCGGGCTGTAAACACCAGCAACCCGAATATGTTCCCGCAAATAAATAAAATATTTCGGAGAAAAAATCAAAACGACCTTCAGTGTCTTAAAATAGCGCGGACAACAGACAACGAACGGTTACTGACAATAGCGGGTATTGATCCAAATGAGGCCGCTGATGATGACGACTTCTTTGTGATCGAGGATCCACAGGAGAAGGTTGAAGCCATGGGGACGACTTTCCAGGAAATATACAAGGCCACTGATACCATTGGACCTAATTATGACCTGGACAATCGCGTCTTGGTGCACGACTTCTTCATTCGAAATGAAGTAGAGAACTGGCGATCCGAGGGCTCTGGTTTTACTCGGTTCAGCGAAGAAAATATGGCAAACAATGTCATTACCAGAGAGGGTGACCTACCCCCGTTCATTTCGAAGGAAGAGCTCCATGAGATCTTCGACACAATCAGGGCTAAGAAATCAGTGGGGACCGATGGTATTCCGAACATCGTGCTTCGACATCTTCCTCTAGAAGCGGTGGACATTTACACCACCCTGTTTAATAATGCAATGAATAATGCACATTATCCAGCGCATTGGAAAACGGCGGTGGTGCAACCTATCCCCAAAAAGGGAAAGGATGTATCCAATCCAGCGAATCTCCGGTCGATAAGTCTCCTTCCGAATATCAGTAAGGTGTTTGAAAGAGTAATCAATAGAGCTCTGTCTAGGTGGGTTGAGGACAAACATATAGTTCCGGATAATCAATTCGGTTTTAAGGCGGGACATGATATCTCACATGCCGCGTCTAAACTGGTGTCCGATATCCAATGGAATAAAGGCAAGAACCAATGTACTGGTGCCTGCCTTGTTGACTTGGAGAAGGCCTTCGACACCGTATGGTTAGAGGGTCTTTTCTAAAAGCTGACTAGGCTGGGGATCAGTAAACCACTCTTGTACATTCTTTATAATATGCTAACCAACAGACAGTTCATCGTGAAAAATGGCGATGTGACTTCTGTTGGAATATTTCAAATTAAAAATGGTCTTCAGCAAGGCGCGGTCAATTCGCCGATCCTATTCAACATTTATACAAGCGACTTGATAGGTTCACTTCCCCATACTATTGCGTACGCAGACGATTTGATAGCGTACAGAGCAGGTCCAAAAATCGAGGTCATTAATACTCTCTTGCAGCGTGACTCCGATAAGATAAGACGATTTTGCGATGACTGGAAGTTGAAAATCAACTTTCAGAAGTCGGAAACCATTCTCTTTAGGACGCCGTTGTCTGGAGCCTCTAGGGATACCAGAAAAAATTGGCGAAAGTTCTCGATCATTGGACAACACGGACAGCCTCTTGCCTGTCGGAATGTAGTCAGATACCTTGGGATCTGGCTAGATCAGTTTCTGTATTTTGACAAAAATGTATATGCTGCTCTGGCCAGAGCCAAAGGAGCTTTTGCCCTTACAAAGAGACTGTTTTATAGCAGCCAACTCGATGCGAGGGTAAAGGTAATCTGCTACATGGCCCTTATCAGGCCCATGCTGGTATTTGGTTGTCCCGTGTGGTTCAATGTGCGAGCAAGCTTAATGGAAAAGATTCGGGTGTTTGAGAGGGCTTGCCTTAGGGCTTGCCTTCGCTTGTACAGAACACCAGAGTCGGAATACAAAAAATTTAATCATAATGAGGTCCTTTACAATAGGGCGAACCTAATACGAGTGGACAACTTCGTAATTAAGCTGACTCGAAGGCACATTGCAAGAGCAATGACCTCGACGAATAACCTGATATATGGGGCTTACTACCCCAACTACCTTTACCACGAGAGAGTGCGCTCTGACGGCTTCGTTCCACCGGAAGCATTCCTCTACCTAGATCAGATAGATATGTAATTGTGTATAATGTCTATGTGTGTGTATGTGTGTATTGTATAGGTAGGTTAGGTAGACTAAGGTTTATTTTAAGTTAGATATTAAGTTTTTATAAAAAATACAAAATTATGTCCATATGCTAAGTTTTTTGTTAAATTCTTTTCTTAGCCTTAAGCACACAAAATAAGTATATATAAGTATCAAATGTAAACAAAGTCGAAAGACATAGATGTAAGAGTTTAGAGTAGCTTAGAGTGCCTGTGTGGGGCCAGTAAGTTAGTGTAAGATTGTTAAGTAATTTTAAGCTAGCATTTAAGCATTTTTTGCTAGTATGTAAGAATTAATGATTTAGAAAATAAAATGCATTTAAAACTAAAACTAACCGCCATATACAGATAAGGCTAGCTAATCCAGAAGTCGCCAGGTATCCGGATACTCCGTTTGCGACTGAGCTATTTTTGGAGAAGCTGGGCCCTCAGCCAGGTTGATCTTCTGCACTTGTCGTATGACACCTTGATCCAGCCCAGTGGAAAAGGAATGGTTGAATGGTTGGACGGGAAGGGAAGGGGGTTGGGGGAGCATCCTTTGGTTTCAGGACTCGTCTGGAGAATTTCTCGAGATTCATTGACCCTACTCAGCCTCTACAACTCGGCAAGTTCGATGCTCGCGGTAGAGGACCATTAATGAAAGCCTGAACAAAAACAATTACGAGTATATCTTACGAGTATACTTAGGAGGGTTCGGTTTGGGATTGCAGCAAAGCATTTGATAACTTCAAGCAAAACGAAAAGTTTTGGAAGCATCAAACCGACTTGGTATCCGAGGAAAACTAGCGTACTGGCTACGAAATTACTTTCACCGGCGTGGTAAGTGCGTGCCTTACTAAGAAGATAACAGCTCACTTATATATCAACTTTACTTACGAACTGCTCCTTACAAATAGAATCCCATTCGTATGTGCGGATGATACAGCGATTATGGTTTAACATAGGTGTCTTGCTACTACAAAAATGATCCACATCCGAGGACCACATCACAAAGCCATAGATAAGACGCTGTGAATAATTTGATTATCAAGTCATCGAAATTGTTGAAAGGTAAAAATATGTAGGAGGAATTACTTATAGCCGTTTTCTATAGGATCCATACATCGATGAATTTGGCTCTGATGTTAGAAAAGCTCTTTACGCTGTGGTGATCTACCTGGAACACTACTCCACATCACAGGTCCAAAACCAATTATGTGGAATCGAAATTGAGGTATAGTATACTATCACGGGGTAATGCTACAGCCGCACGTACATATGTATAAGCATCAGTTTCAAGGGACTAGAAGACCATCAAATATTTCAGATGACAGTAGCGCTGATGATGACACCCTTTTCCTTTATTTTTATTTTATTTATTTAATTCATAGCATCTCTGTACATATTTAAGTTATAACAACAGGTATAAAGTTTAAAAAATTTAAATTAACAATTCACACACTTTAAATATAAAAGAAAAAACAGAAAAAAAGCATGTAAAGAATAGAAGTAGGATAATAGTATTGATTATAAAAAAATTACTTAAATAGGTTTTCCTTAACCTACTGATCATCGAGTGAATATAAGAAGGCGAGCTCAAGTTATGTTTAAACTTTCGACTGTCTATAACACATGTAGCAAAAGGCACGGGAGCCACACTCCCTAAAGAACATACGCTGAAAAGCGTTTTGCCTTACTTACAATTTTTTATCAATTCCCATCTCCCACCGATGGCTAATCGCTCAATTTATAACTTGATATCAACTGGTTTTCAGATAAATTTGAATTCTCCTATCATCGCTGTTGGTCAACTGCAGTTATGGTAACTGGAAACCGATGAAGGCACATCCTACCAACTCCATGTCGAATACATACATATAATGTTTCTCAAAATCGACGAAGAACTGCAACCGATTCAACGGGGAAACCTGTTAGAGAAATGGATAAAGGGTCAAACATTGTCATAGGTTTCTTACGTAAAATGTTTTAGTTGAGCCAAGACTGCGCACACTTTATTATTATTTTTTTTAAAAAGGAACTTAACACCCAAGTGGGTATGACTACACTTATGATGCCAAAGCATTTATTAATTTTTGCGGAAAATGGGACAGAAAGAGAAAGGTCAGTGGCTACTTCGTCCATGGGTGTCATCCAACATTTGACGGTGAGACTAAAATATTAACGCAAATAGACTTGATGTTGTACTTAGGCAAGCATTCACCTCACGAAATTTTAGTTGTCTGAAAACAAGTCCTTCGGTCATGAATGGTATTGAACCCTGAACCGTCCGATTGGAAAGCAAATACACTACCACTTGAGCCATGGCCGCGCACCCACCCCTGAAATTATTCACAAATGTTATTTAAATCAAGAAACATACAAAAACAGAAAATAAAATGTCACTGCCAATGTAGTTTCACGTTGGAGAAGTCTGCCATCGACCAGACCTTTATCCCCTATTTGCCAGCTACCTACGAGAGCCTATATCGGGAAAAATTATTCATTGCCATGTCCGTATTTGGCATCTCTTGCCCGTCTCTGCTGGATTACTATGGGAAACAACTTTCAGCTCTGTGAGATTTGATGCGATGACATTGACATTGTATTGTAGAAAGAAATCAGCCTGCTGTTACTGGCTTGTTTGCGGCGCGAGAAGTGAATGAATGAGTAGTAAATAATGAATAAAACAAAGTATATGCTGTCGACAAGAAAGGACACTCAAAATCAACGACTTTGTTTACCTAGGCTTCGTTGTAAGCTCAAATAATGAAACAACTGATGTGATAAAGCGAAGAATCACTCTTGCAAATCGCTGTTTCTTTGGCATAAGGAGGCAATTGAGAATTAACTTTCTCTCACGAAACACAAAGAAAGCACTATAGAGGAGGGTTCGGTTTGGGATACAGATATTTTGGGATCTGATTCATTGTTTAATTTTATGAAGAAAACCGTGTGAGAGAAGAGGTCTATCTGCAACACCCACTGCGTTACATGGGTGTTTAAAGTAGTTCCTTCCTTTATTTAGTTAGTTATAACTTCTAGTATATTAAACCTAGAGCAACCAGGGTGGGTTCATTTGATAGCCAATTGATTAATGGTTTATTCATATTTAAACACTATTACCATCCATGCTATTATTTTCGAGACATTGGTCTTTAAGCACAAAATTTAAAATTTTTGTTTAATAAATTTTTGGGAAAATCGTATTTACCTCGGAAAAGCGTGCTTCTAATTTTTTTTTTCTTTTTTATTATTTTGATATGCCATAATATTACCTACAAATTCACCATACAAAGTTTTTACACGTGACTTACAATTTTCAAGGCATAAAATTAAATACATTAATCCATAATATGCCTATTTTTTAATTATATCGAAAATAAATGCACTTTCGTTTACCATAACGGTATGAATGAATTATTATAAATTAATAAACAATTTTATTGCTAATCGTAATTTACATAATCTTAAATCTACAACAGTTGCTCAAAATTTCCTCCATCAGACTGAACGCAAGCTCATGCTCTTTTTAAATGGTTCTTGTAATGTTAATAGTTGATAAGGTCTCTTTGGTATGTTGGGCCGCTGCCGCTATTCGTTCTTGCAATTCAGTCAGTGTTCTTATTTCAGATGGACATAAACATGGTTCCCCATACGTACAATAGAAATACAAAACTGTCAAATCTGGCGAACTTGCACACTGCATAAGACCCTCATCATTCCAGTCCTACATAAGACCCTCATCATCCCAGTCCTACTGTATGCCGCGGATGCATGGACTTTATTCAAAGTGGAAGAAAGTGCCTTTGGTTGCTGCGAGAAAGGTCACTTCTACAAAAACGGAAATTGGAAAAGAAGATACAACGACGAACTGCTTTCGGTATACAGCTACATACCCAAAAGTTCCCGGAATTTATTCAGAAAATTAAAAATGCAAGTTTATTCATCTAAATCTATATTGTCCCCTTCAAAGTAATCCCCATCGACTGCAACACACTTATGCCAGCGCTTGATCCAATCCTCGAAATATTTTTTATATTCGGTTTTCGGTATGTCCAACAGTGCTTCCTGCGATTTTTCCATTACTTCCTCTCGGCTGCTGAAACGCATTGCATTCCCCGTAGTGGTTTTTTAACTCGATTGAACAGAAAGAAGTCACAGGGAGCCAAATCAAGTGAATTCGGTGGCTGTTGGATGGTATGTGTTGCATTTTTCGTCAAAAAATTACGACGGTGCACTATCATGGTGCAAATTCCACGAGTTTTCTGCCCACAATTCTGGACTCTTTCGGCGAATTGCTTTACGCAAACGTCTCATAACGCCCAAATAATATGAGTACTCTTTGTTTATTATCTGGTTTTCTGGCAAAAATTCGTGATGAAAATCGTGAGCATTGCCATTCACTTGCCATATGTCTGGATTGCGTATCGTACCCATAACCCCACGTCTCGGCTCCAGTAATGATCCTTTTGATGAATGTGGGATCGGATTCAGCCTCGCAAATCATCTCTTTTGCGACGTCAACACGGTCTCTTTTTTGCATGAAATTAAGGTCTTTTGGCACTGACTTTGCTGCTACACGACGGAAATCAAATATCTTGGACGGATCCATAGGCAATATTCAAGTCCTCCGCTATCTCTCTGATGGCTAATTTCCGGTTATTGACAGACATTTCTTTTACTTCATCAATGTTTTCATCGGTTTTCGATGTCGATGGCCTGCCACTGCGTTCATCATCTTCGATTGACTCACGACCACTTTTGAACAGCTCGTGCCACTGGTAAACGACCGTTTTCTTTATAGAATCGTTGCCGAAACATTTTTCCAACATTTCCAACGTTCGTGCACCATTAAATCCGTTTTTTACGCAAAATTTAATACTCGTACAAGTTCGTTGTTGCAAATTTAAATCTGTTTCTAAAATTGTAAAAAATCGCCCACACACAAAGAGTTAGATGTACTCTTGACTGTGTAAGTTTTGCAAATGTCAAGCTATGACGCTAAGATTTAGAGGGAATGTCTACAACAGATTTACCAACTTAACAAAAAAACAGAACTGAAATTGGAACAATGGGAGCGCCACACAGTGGTTATTCCGGAACTTTTTGATCAAGGTGGTATATAAAGGGTATTTTTTTAGAGGTATACAAATTAAATATGAAATAAGCATTCGAAGCTAGTGTTAATGTCTATGATATTAGCTTTATGTAATAGATGATTTTTTTCCATTAGTGTTTAAATATGACATAGGGCATATGCCCGCTACGGCTAGCTCGAATGAAGCTCAATCGTGAAGTCTAATTTCCGACAACTTTGTCGAGCAACTGGGGTCGTATATCAGAAATAACACCGCGAATATTGACTTCCACATCGTCCAAAGTCTTTAGTTTATACTAGTGACAGAATTTAATCTAAGGGTGTGAGAACACAGGGTCGTGGAGGCCAGTTCACAGGTTCATTACGCGAAATTATGTGCTCAGCAAATGTTTCCCGCAAAAAATTGATGGTGTCACGCGCCGTGTGGCATGCTGAAACCAAAGCTTTGTCACGTCAATGCTATTCGACTGAGGAACGAAGAAGTCAGAAATCATGTTTCTATAGCGCTCTCCGTTGACGATAACGTTCTGGGCGGCATCGTCCTTAAAGAAATATGGGCCGATGATTCCATCAGCCCATAAAGCACACCAAACAGTGAGTTTTAATGCTTGTAAGAGCATCTCGTTAAAGGCTGGGTTTTCTCCACCCCAAATTCAGCAATTTTGCTTGTTTACATATCCATTTAACCAAAAATGGGCCTCATCGGAGAACAAAATTTTGTGTTGAAAATGAGGATTAAGCTGAATCATGTTGTCGGCTAGATCTTTTAAGCTTTTAAGCCAAGATCTTTCCGTAAAATCTTCCACAAAGTAGATGGGCATAGCTCCAATTGCTGTGCACGATGGCGAATCGACTCATTCGGATTCTCCTCAACATTGCGCTCCATAAAGGCAATAACTTCTTCTGTTCGCACTGTTTCGACGTGGTGCGAAAACGATTCATCGTGTTCCGAATAACCAGCTCAGATGGACGATTAAGTCGACCGTAAAATGGATGTATCGCACGATAAGTTTGGCGAACCGAACCATGGTTTTCACAATAAGTTTGCAAAATTTGCACGCTCTGTTCTGGCGTAAATTTATTCATCGTAAAATGGCAACGTACTAACCACAAATAAACTTTTAACTATCAAATTGACAATCTGCATAAACAGTGTTGCCAGTTTAAACACTAAATTTAAAAAAAAAAACTCTTTATGCACCCTATCAGAAGGACAAAAATCTATTGGTTAAATTGGCCATGTTGATGAACAACAACTCTCGGGGCCGAAGAGTCTTCGAGTTCATCCCGTGGAGGGGAAGGGGACCTTAATCAACTTTATACCGTTACCTAAAGAAAGGAGAATGAGAAAAGATCGCCAAAGTCAACAATATAATCCCAAATCTGATCTATCGCCACAAACATGGATTCTTTTCAAAGCAGATAAATTCATCATCGAGAGGAAAATTCAATTTCCATAAACAGCAGAAAACCTGATACAATGACAAATGCGAAGATACCCTGAATATGTTATAAAGAGATAGCACCAGACCGACCTGACTCCAAGCGCGTTTAGAAATTCTACTGCATTAGAAAGGACCCATCGAGACTGCTGATTTAATCAACGTCCTCAAACTTGAAAAGCTATCCTATCGAAAAATATTTACATCAGTGGTAATGAAGACAACTATCCGAATGATACTTTTGTCCGAATGAAGTATTTACGATTAGGATACAAAGTTCTGTTCATTAACAACTTAATATATCTGATCAAAGGGTTACAAAGCTTTCGTAGAGCTTACATTTTATTGCATGGGGTTTATTTTTTATTTAATGGTTTTTTTTTTAATTTGAAATCAAGTCAAGTAGGACTTAATCTTACTACAATAGAACACATTGCTTGTGAAATTAAATTCTAAATATCCTCTCGAAAATCCTATTTGCCATTGTCAATTGAATTCGGTATATCTTGAATGCTTTCCCTATACAAAGTCCTACAATGAAATTAACCAATGTGGACCATAAAATATAATCTCCTTTGTCCATGGGTGTCCTTTCGTATGAATCCTTCTTTCCATTGTTCTGTTCCAATTTACTGTTTCACGAGTACGAGTACGCATAACTATGTGTTTCTAATTCAATTAAATTCATCTTCTTCCAGGTGGATTCGTACTTAGAAGTTAAAGGCACTCAATTGGAGCGAGAAATGGCAGCGGAAATAATTCTCCATGTCCTTGATAAAGTCATGCAGAATGTCATGTCTTTGAACAGTCAACAGGTGAGTAGAGTTAGTGAGTAGTGAAAAGTAAGTAGTGAGTAGATTGTGTTCGTTGAGTGCATGAAAAGTGCTCTTGGGGTAAATTTAAATGACCTTGTTATACGAACCGTCGTCATCTTTGCGTCAGTAATCATAAAAATTTGTGCAAAAACTATTCTGTGTTCCCTTTTACTCGTTCTTTCCTCTGTCTGTTACATTTATCAAGAGAAAACGTTTCCCAGTCACTACTTCCGTTTGAAACACAAAAAAAAAAAAACGGAACTTGAGTAGTAGGATGGTAGGGGGTGGAAAATATTAATGCTTGCATTCTGCATCCGTACCTACTTGGTTAAACATTTAATTATGCATAAATCATTCTCTCATTCTTCTGGCAGTATGATAAAGAATTAATTTAAAGTGAAATTTATGATGACTAAGTACGATTCCTATGCAAAATTGCCAAGAAAAAATAGTGCAGTTAGGGATAAATGTGTTGTGTAAGCACTACCCGCCGCCCATTATGCTAAGGATGTAATTCATCAGTACGAATATTTAGAGGTTTGGGGGTGAATAATTTGGAAATTGTGGCAGTAAGTGGAGTAATAAAATGAATAGTGGCATTTGAAACATCTGTTGCATTTGCATATTGTTACAACATGGGGTTTTATTGTTACAATTGTGAGGCAAATTATGAGTAAACGACGCATAGAACGTGTTATGCAGCGCGAACTTAGTGTAGCAAATACTTTAATGTATTCTACTTCACCTCGCTTGTAAATGATTATACTAGCATGTAGCGGTATATTCGTACACTCTTGATTCAAGACCAGTTTCGAAAGCCTGTTTGAAATTTAAAAGTTTTCTGAAAGGTTTGTAAGTCCCATTAAAATGTATGATGCAGAATGTGGATAAACTACTGCGAAAACAATCTTTCTAATTCCTTCTGCAACATCAACCTCATAAAATTAAGTCAGAATGTAATCGAAGATTCCACCATAGCTGGTCACCTTGCTAATTCCGACCGTATAAATGTGACTGAATACTCAAACGTGAGCAATCCATACAGCTGATCCAGATAAGGCATAAAATTCCAAATTGAGTCAACACTAACATTAGAGGCAGATTCAATGGAAATCTCGATTTAGCTCAAGTCATTTGAAAAAATTTAGACATTTAGCCAACATGCTGTTAGTGGAGATGGTGACGGAGGATTTTCCACCGAGCTAAAGGCAGCTGTAGCAGGCTTTTGGAACTATCCCCTGAAGGATCTATCCACCCAAGTTGGGGATTTTGCCGCCGGATTAACTGCACGGCAACGTAAATAACTATACTATGTTATAAATCGACAAACCGGCGAATATTATGACCAACTGTTGACGACTGCAGCAAACGAAAAACGGACAACGTCTTTCGACTATGCACCTTGAATGCTTAGACCATTACCGTATATATACCGAACTATAAGCAGATGGCCTAGTCAAACCAAAATTGATATCACTGCCATCCAAGAAGTGGAACTTTGACTTGTTAGAAAAAGGGAGAAATACTACATATACTATAAAGCGGCAAAGTTAGATCTAATCTCAAACCAGAGCAAAACAAACTTTGTGCTCAGCGAAGAAAGACGTCCAATGCCAACGACGCGCAAAGGGAAGCTTTAGCTTTGAGATGGTAAAAGGTTTTGTACACTTGGGTTCCGCTGTAGATTCAAACAACGACGCAACTGAAGAATCATGTCCGGATGAAAATGTTCTTGAACTCTTCGAAAGAAAAATACTTCGGGCCATATTCGATCCCATTTATTTACCGTACAAACATGTACCGTTTGGTGAATCGTGAAAATAAAATCTTGGTTTTTCCTTTCTTTTTTACCAAATCATCATTTTATCAGTGAAACTTGTTGAGCATTATGTCGAAACCAAATCAATTACAATTGTATTTGGAACAACAAAGCAAAATCTTTCAAATTATTGCAGATAGGATTGATAAACTAAAATCAGTGTCGAACGTTAGTGTGCAAGGAGTGCACACGAGAAAAGCTGCACTTATTGAAAACTGGGTAAAATTTAAAGAAAATCGCGATTCGTTAGGAGCAATAAAATCAACTCTTAAACTAGACGCCAAATCAGAATGCGCGGAAGAAAATTACTTTAAGAACAACATGTATAGTGAGTGTGAAGAGAATTATCTCGAAGCTCTAGAAGAAATGCCAACCATCTTGGAAAGTGCAAAATCAAAATCCTATGCGTCGCCAATCAAAAATATTCCGGATGATAAGATTGATAGCTCGCTCACACCGCATTTGGTACATTTGCCTGCTATGGGACTGCCAACAATCAACGGAGATTACTCGCAATGGGTGCCGTTGAAAGACTCATTTACCGCTGTGATTGGTAATGATCCCTCCCTTACGTGCGTCGAAAAGTTGCAATAACTTAAGGGATGCTTGACCGACAAAGCATATCGAACATATCGTTAACAGAAGAAAATTATGAAATCGCTTGTGAGAAATTGGTATCGTACTTCGATAATAAACTTGTTTTAGGAGACGCAGCCTTAACATCATTATTTTCTACAAAGCCCGTTACTTGCGAGTCATTCTCACAACTAGAAACTCTCTGCAATGAAACCATCAAATCTCTTGGATCTCTGGAGGGGCTCGGTCGGGATGTGGGCAGATGGATGATATTCTTGTTTATATTGTTTCGCGAAAGCTTGATGCAACTTCAATTAAAGAATGGGAAAAAATACAAGGTTCTTCCACAGAATCTCCGTCGTGGGCAGGTTCAAGGAGTTTCTCATCACTCGTATACACTCACTTCAAGCTTACGAGCGCGCGTCGCCTACCCGAAATTTGCCAAATAAGTCATCTGTGTATAATATTATCTACTAAATCCATAGGAAATAAGGTTAAAAGTCATCATGTAACGACGAAATCTTCGAGCCAAACACGTTCTAACTGCAAAGGTGATCATTACATATCTTTTTGCCCTATGTACGTACAAATCAAAAAATGTCGAGCAGCGCCTTGAAACAGTTAAGCAATTAAAATTGTGTTTTAATTGTCTTGGATATCATCAATTAGCAAAGTGTTTTTCTAAGAAGAAATGCAAATTCTGCAATGAACGTCATCACACCTCCATCCAACCAATTTATCAATCCACATCAAGAGTAGTAACAGAAATTCCTTCACAATCGTCATTATCTAATAAAGAGTCATTCATGAATGTTGTAACTTCTCATGTTACCTGCATCAACACACCAAGACCACAATCTGTGCTTTTAACAACTGCTTTAGTCAAACTTCAGTCAAGTACAGGAGAATTCTACACCGTACGAGCATTTTTGGGTCAAGGATCTGAAATAAATCTAATGGCAGAGCGTCTAACTCAAGCTCTTCAACTTATGAGACATCACTCAGCACTCTCAATAACCGTTATCGCCGCAGACTCCTCATCGATGCATCAATCAAAAGGTACAGTTTCATTTAACTTATCGTGATGTGTTAATAATTTCAGCTGCAAAATCAACGCATATATTCTACCGAAATTGATTGGTCATCTTCCAGCAACCAATGTCTGTCCGAAAATGTGGATACATCTGTAAGGAATACTATCAACCTGGAATTGTAGACCTTATTCTAGGAGTACAAATCTTTGGACTTCTATTGCAAGAAGGGCTGAAAAAGGGTGAAGAAGGAACGCCAATACATAGCACAGAATACTACCTTAGGCTGGATCTTCTCGGGCGTTGTATCGACAGCTTCTTCTTCTATCGGAGCGCGTATCTATCATTGCCATCTGGAAATAGAACTCACCGAATTATTATCACGATTTTGGATGCAAGAAGAATCCTTTCAATCTGCTACATCAAATCGGTTGACATCAGACGAAGAAGAGTGCGAGGGAATTTTCAAATCAACTCACTGCCGAAATGCAGAAGGTCGTTATAATATGCGACTACCTTTTAAATCACATCCCATCGAATTTTGGGGATTCTCGTTCTCCTGCTCTCAAGACGCTTTATCGTATGCAGGATCGCTTCAAGCAAAATCCGAAACTTTTTGACCAGTACTCTAAATTTATCCAAGAGCATAGGCACAGAACACCATCAGACAATCAATCAAATGCATTTTATCTTCCTCATCATGGTGTTGTTCGTGAATTGAGTGCACAGACAAAACTTCGCGTTGTATTCAATGGATCGTTAAGGACGGATCGAGGCACTTCCCTCAGCAACCATTTGCACGAAGGCGCCAAACTTCAAGTGGATCTACCAGACGTACTGACTCGTTGGCGGCAATTTATCAGATGTAGTGAAGATGTTCCGCCAAATCGAAGTTCATGGACTTATCAGCACATATTGTGGCTTGAAGGAAGTAATCTAATCGAATTCCTGCTCACAACAGTGACATATGGCACCACATCTGTCCCCTTTCTGGCTAATCGGGTCATACGACAACTCGCAGAAGATGAAGGGGACCGCTTTTCAATAGCCAAGGACTTAGTACAGAAAAACATCTACGTGGATGACATCTATGTCGACGCTTCCACCATTGAAGAAGGTAAGACCAAAGTTAACCAAATCATAATTTTCTTCAACTCAGGTTGTTTTCCTCTGCAAAAGTAGACTGCAACCCATGAAGCGCTTCTTGAAGAAGTCTTGTCAAGTGAAAAATCAGCCACATCGACATCACTTACAATAGACGGTCATCCTATTCACCGAACGCTTGGTCTAAATTGACAGCGGAATTCAGACAAATTCTTTTTTTTTCCTTTCGAGCCTATAGAAGTTTCAAAACATACAAAGAGAATGGTTCTTTCACAAATAGCGCAACTATTCGATCCACTTGGCTGGATATTTCCTGTTATTATTCGATACAAAATTTTTATTCAAGAACTGTGGCAAGCCAACCTGGATTGGGATGAACCTCTTCCGTTTCAATTGGATGCTCGCTGGAGGAACTACACCAATCAGCTCGCTGACTTATCAAAAATATCTGTCCCTAGATGGATTGGGCTTTCTCCTTCATCACTTTCCGTCGAGTTACATGGGTTTTCAGATGCATCACAAGCAGCAATTGGAGGAGTAGTGTATCTTCGTGTGTTACAAGAAAATAATATCAGCCAAGTTACTATCATAGCATCCAAATCGAAAGTAACACCAATTAGAAAAAATTGTACCTCATCGAGAAGATCAAGAACTGTTCGTATAACTATACCCCGTCAGCTGCACTTCTTCTAACTAAACTTGTTCACCATGTTAGAAAGATATTAAAACTTGATTCCATTCCAGTTCATCTCTGGACGGACTCTAGTACATCGCTCTACTTTATTTAAGGTCAACCGTCAAGATGGAAAGATTTCATCCGTAATCGAGTTTTTCAAATCCAAGATGATGCAATGGCATCATCTTCCTGGCGAAGACAATCCGGCAGATCAACTTGTACCTAATCTCAATGAGGATGTTGATCTTGAAGAACGGCATCATATCGTCGCATTGCCAGCAATCAAGAATCTGACTTATACTTGGGACCTCATCTATAAGCATTCATCACTAATAAAACAGTTACGTATAACCGCCTGGTGTAAGAGAGCATTATCATCATTCAATCGTTTCAAGAAAGAATCATCATTCAGTCGTTTCAAGGACAAATCATCAATCAACCTCAAACCATTATCACTTGAAGAGTTAAATCATGCAAGAATCTTTAGGATTAAAGTCATACAATTGCCTTACGAGTACTTTTCGAATGAAATCAGACAACTCTTGGCTACAATATGGTTGAAATCAAAAAGCCCGTTTTATCGTCTAACACCGCTCATCGATTCGCAGCGTATTCTTTGAGTTGGCGGGCGGCTTCGCCATGCAAAAATCGATCCAGATATGAGATACCCTATAATCTTACCAAGGACCTCACCATTAACGACTTTGGTTTTGGACCACGTTCATAAATCTACTTTACATGGAGGAGCTCAACTTATGATGACTACGTTAAGACGAAAATACTGGGTCATTGGTTTTCGTAAACCAGTAAGTTCTTTTATAAATCGTTGTGTAGTCTGCATACGTCATCGTGCAACCAATACCAAACAAATCATGGGTCAACTACAACCTCTTCGAACGCAAGCTTTTCGGCCATTTCTACATGCAGGCGTAGATTATGCAGACCCATTTGCGATCAAGATTTGGAGAAGCAGGTCTGCAAAAACTTACAAGAGCTATCTTGTAGTTTTCGTATGTTTCGCATCATCAGCATCATATTCCACCGAATATTCGACGGAAGGATTCCTAGCTGCTTACAAGCTTTTTATAAGTCGCCGTGGAATCTGCTCCACATTATTACGAATGTGGTACGAATCTTATCAGAGCTGATGCTGATCTGAGAAAACTTTTTGACGCTGCATCTAAAGGCATTCAAACTTTGAGTAACCTTCTTGCAAACGATGGAACAAAGTGGAAGTTTAATCCACCAGGTGCTCCTCATTTTGGAGGTAAGTGGGAGGCAGCCGTCAAATCCGTAAAATTTCACTTAAAAAGAATTGTTGAGGAAGCTATCTTAACATACGAAGAAGTTTCGACCCTCTTGGCTCAAATCGAATCCGTTTTGAATTCACGACCAATCTCTCCACTATCTGAAGACCCGGATGGTCTGGAAACGCACACTCCTTTTCATTTTATCATCGGAGGAGCATTAAGTACAATCCTTGAACTATCTTTAACTCATCTACCACAATCCAGACTTTCTCGTTATCATCTAATACGTCAAATGCTCGACGGATTTTAAATTTTTTTAGTTCATGCACTAAAAATACAATAGTAATATATTTGTTGGGTGTATGACTCTTTTGATATCCTCTCTTGTTTTTACATTGTTTTGGTTTTCCTTTGACTTTAATATTATTTTTTCATTTCTTTCTTTTACAGTCTGTGCATAGGTTGGCTTTTGTTGTTGTGGATACATAACATTTATATTTATGGTGTTCGTCTTTATTTCAATAGATTTTTTTTATTTCAGAAATTATTTTTTCGATTTCGTTGATTCGGTACTTTACGGCTTTAAACATACTAGGGAAATCGGCGCACACGAAGTTTATTCGCGAATTAGAAGCGATAAGATTCAAATTCTATTGAGTTACTCCGGAGCACATTTACCGCTGCATATATGATTTCATCATTCCTGTGTATTTTATTTTTAACACAGTTACTATCACTACACTCGTCTCCTATATTTCATTCAAGAGACAAGGAGTACACAACTAACCAACCAACAAAAAGTTCCCGGAATGTATTCAGAAAATTAGAAATACAAGTTTATTCATCTAAATCTATATTGTCCCCTTCAAAGTAATCCCCATCGACTGTAACACACTTAAGCCAGCGCTTAATCCAATCCTCGAAACATTTTTTATTTTCGGTTTTCTGTCTGTCCATCATGCGATTTTTCCATTACTTCCTCTCGGCTGCTGAAACGCGTTCCCCGTAGTGGTTTTTTAACTGGATTGAGCAGAAGGAAGTCACCGGGAGCCAAATCAGGTGAATTCGGTGGCTGTTGGATGGTATTCGTTGCATTTTTCGTCAAAAAATTACGAATAATTATGGCACTGTGCGACGGTGCGTTATCCATGTTTTCCATGAGTTTTCTGCCCACAATTCTGGTCTCTTTCGGCGAATTGCTTCACGCAAACGTCTCATAACGCCCAAGTAATACTCTTTGTTTACTGTCTGGCCTTCTGGCAAAAATTCGTGCTGAAAACCGTGAGCATTGCCTTCTTTTTTGACTGAAAACGAGATAGTTTTTTTGGTCTCGGCTCATTTGGTGAACGCCACTTGAATGATATCTAGATTGCGTGACGTACTCATATCCCCACGTATTGTCTCCAATGATGATCCTTTTGATGAATGTGGGATGGGATTCAGCCTCGCAAATCTTCTCTTTTGCGACGTCAACACGGTCTCTTTTTTGCATGAAATTGAGGTCTTTTGGCACCAACTTTGCTGCTACACGACGGAAACCCAAATCATTAACCAAAATGTTTTGGACGGATCCATAGGCAATTTCCCCATAGTCCTCCGCTATATCTCTGATGGTTAATTTGCGGTTATTGACCAACATTTCTTTTACTTCATCAATATTTTCGTCGGTTTTCGATGTCGATAGTCTGTCACTGCGTTCATCATGTTCGATTGACTCACGACCACTTTTGAACCGCTCGTGCCACTGGTAAACGACAGTTTTCTTTAGAGAATCGTAGCCGAAATACATTTCCAATATTTCCAACGTTCGCGCACCATTGAATCTGTTTATTTAAATCTTTTCTAAAATTGCAAAAAATCGCCAACTCACACAAAGATAGATGTACTCTTGGCTACATAACTTTTGCAAGTGTCAAGCTATGATGGTAAGATTTAGAGGGAATATCAACAACGGACTCACCAACTTAAAAAAAAAACAGAACTCAAATCGGAACAATGGGAGCGCCACACGGTGGTGTGGTGCGGGAACTTTTTGATCAAGGTGGTATAGGTAAAGATTTTTATGTACACTAGTCGGCATAAGTATTTTGACGAAACCCTTTTCAGACTATGGAAGCTAGCTTAGCTTAGTACCGTTAAATAACGCTTGCTCTTTTGAGCACTCCAGAGCCGAACAACTTTTGTATTTAAGTTTAACTGATATTATACGTTGATAAAAAAAAGTAAAAATTGATTAAAAGGTGTTTTAAGCCATGGGTAAAACGCAGAGTTGAGTTTGGTTACCAGATCTTCGATGGTACGAGTAGCAAAGATCAATGGAATTTGACGGCCAAGAATCCAATCAGTGAGCGCACTGTCCGACGATGTTTAAAGGAAAGCAATTTTAGGACAATTAAAGCTAAGGACGTGCCGTAAAAATCTAAGGCAAACAATCTTAAAAGACTGACCTTTGTCAAGGCGCACCTGCACAAGCCAAAGGAGTTCTGGAGAAACGTTTTATGGACAGATGAAAGCTCTTTTGAGTATAACTCATCAAAAAACACATTTTTTGTAAGATTGGCAAAGGTAGTAAGGCAAAAGAAACGACCCGTTTGCCAAAAAGTGAGCCATGGTGGAGGCTCTGTCATGTTCTGGAGATGTGTTGCGTATAATGGGCTGGGTGACTTGGTTCCTGTCACCGTCTCGATGAACCAACATCAATATTTCATAAATGAAAATGCCTTTATTTCTGCAAATAGGCTTATTGGGGAATTATTAATCCTGCAACAGGATAATGCCCCCTGCCACAAAACCCGGATGATTACCAAATTTTTGAAGAATGTTGGTGTTGAAACTTTGGACTGGCCACCTCAAAGTCCAGATTTAAATATTATAGAAAACGTCTCTTTTGAAATGCAAAAGAACAGTTTCGCTAAATAAAACCAGAGAGGAGACAATTTCTGAGGCCACTTTTCTTTGGGAAGAGATATCTCCAGAGATTCTTAAAAATTTAGTGGATTCAGTACCAATTCAGTTATTGATGCCAAAGGAGGATATACATTTCATTAACATCTTCTTCATTTTTTATCTTTTCTTAAGTTCAAAAATTGTTTTTTTTTTAGTATTACATTCTTGTCAAAATACTTATGCCAACACATGCAGTAACTAATTAATTTATATTCTTTTACTTTTCTATAAAAATATATTTGGTTGCTTATTTTTAAGTTTGTATTAGTTATATATAAAAACGGAAAAATAAAGATGAATTTTTTACGAGGCCGTTTAAAAGTTAAACATTTAAATGCACGATTTTTATTTCGTCAAAATATTTTAAAAATTGTTTGCGGTTTTTAAAGATAAATTAATAAGCTAGTGAGCTTTGTATGAACTTTTACGCATGCAGGTTCACACTTGTGCTTTTTCGCAATTTAGGCTCTTAGTTATCAGATTACGGCGGCGTTTATCGTATGTCAGATTTGAAGGCAACCACCACCCGAAAAAATCACTCACCTCTCTCGGTAGCTTATATTTTGCCGTCACTATGGTGTGACTTTATGTTTTTATTTTATTTTTGCTTAAGGCCAAAGGTAACCTTTCTAATGTACCTGATATGAAAAAGGAAGATTCAAACTTTTTCTACTTACTTAAAAATTAACAACAAAGACATAACATTGTACTAACGATCAACATCAGGCGAGTCAAACAATGTAAAAGATTAATACCCTTCTGTCAATAAGAGTTTAAAACCAAATGAAATTAGAATGGGAACTCATTTAAAATAAAAGTCAATATCTCTAGTCAAGGACGAATATATTTTCTTGGAAAAAGATTGCCTACGGCCAAACAAAAATGAATTCGTATTAATATCGTCATAAGGAAATAATTAAAGCTTGAGTAAATTAATTCGTAATTTCAACGTCGACTGCTAAACGCTCCGGATGACATTTACCCTAACATTTCTAAAGTACCAGATTATAAAGCGCGGTTCAAATTAATGCGAAAACGTTTTCTTTCCCTACCTTGCTTAAGTTTTCATTTTGAGCTGAGGCCCTTAAATTTGTGTTTATTTGTAAACTTAGACACACAGCTACTCTTAAGAGAATTGTTTAAAGCTTTCTAAAGGTAAACGAAGAGGTTTAAGAACAATAATTTTGATCATTTAACTACGAATGATGTGTTGAAGATACACCACAACTTGAAATAAAGAGTCTTTAGTTAATGCGTCACATTCCAAGTTATTAAAATACCCCGACAATAAAAGTTTCCGGGATGAGAAAATATTATAAGTGTAATGACTCGATGAAAACGAAATATATACACAGCCACTAAAACCCTACTTTACGGCATCTGGAGTTATAAACTACCTATTTTGAATGTGATTGCATAAACTTCGGAAAATGTGGTGGCCTCTAACGGTTAAGCGGATGAGGTATAAGGTCATATATCAACTCAAGCTTCGGGAGCGTTAACTGTGCTCCATGTGGTCTTGCATCTTGCAGGCTAATTTCGAAGTGCTCCCCCGCTAGATGTACGCTAACAAAAAACACAGCTGTATTCTCTAGTCACTGCAACTGCACTCACTTTTATTTTAAACTGAAAAAGGAACCCTTAAATACATATATATATCGGTGAAGCATTCTCTATGTAAGAAAAATAGTTAATAAAAGGTACATTTTATTTTTATGTTTAAAAATGCTAAACTGAATTTTTTTTAAAAAAAAACTAAAGCAGTCGGTGTTAACAATAAGGAATATTTTCCAAGCGACATGTTCTCCTGCAAAATTCATTCGATGCTCCTTGTGTTCTTGCCTCAAAACAGTTTTAAATTTTTTTCTCTGTATAGTACCACTTTTTCGTATTATCCTTCGGACCGTTGCTATGCTGGCTAATACTCCGCTGTTGGCCTTGTCGGTCGATGGTGGAGTAGAATTTGCTTCACGCCGTAGAGTTAACCGCTTTTCTCACAATGTTGTTTCTTCTGCCTTGCGTCCTTTTTGATTTTTTCCGTAGTTTTGTGGATCTGCAAGATAACTGTTTACAACAGTCTTACTTCGTTTAAGCCTCCTTGCAATTTCTCGGCCTGAGAGTCCTAACTCATTGACAGCATCTATTTTTCCTCTTTCTGTGGCTGTTAAAGTCTTTCGGGAACCAATTTTTTTTTAAACTAAATAAAAATAGTTCTTTTCGACGCTTTTTTAAGTATTCTTAACAAAACTTTGAAAAAAAATCGCTGATGTGAATTCCTGCAACGAAATATTCGCAATGGCCTCATCCTAGTGACGCATCTTTTTATACGCTTTTCAAGTAGTTCATTGTTTGATCTTGGGAAATTCCAACGCTCGTTTCTTATCTACCCTTTAATTTTATGACTTCCTGTTGAGAATATATGTACTTGTTCACAGGTATAAAAAGTGAAAATCGATTGCAAAATGTATATTGCAACAGATAGCAAAAGAACAAAAATGACCAACAAATTTACTGTTACACGAACGAACACGCACAACCCCTCTTGAACAGTCAGACAAAACTCAATATGCACCCTTAAGCTGAAGTAAGGTACTGAAGTCATTGTTGCAATAGGAGCTAATTTGGTGTTTACTTCTGTTCCTAGTCCAAGAATAGAAATGCTGGTTAGCACTATCGGGTACAAGAAATAGACACACATGACGTGACACTTCGACCAATATTATTACGGTTTTAATTTAAAAATTTAAATTCTATGGCTAGAATCTACTAACTTCTACTAACCATAAATGGATGGACCAGAGCCTCAACTGGCAGGTCTCTCCACCTAGCGTGGTCTTTTGTCAGCTGCCTCCAGTTCCGCATACGAAGTTAGCTGAAGTTCCCTTCAACTCCACCTGGAATGAGCTGGAACAGGACCGAAAATTACACGAAGAACTTTTCTCTAGTCAGTGTCCAAGTTTCTGCGCGATTATCAGGTCTCTATATGTACATGATGGGAATAAATTGCTGCTACCCTAAAACGAATAAAATAACCTTCTTTCTTTTTAGTTGTATTTTTCCAGGTTCATTGAACTGTCGAATGGGGTTGGATAAACTTCTTTAAAAATCCATTTGCACTTCTCGAAGCAACAACTGAATCCATATATTTCAATGCGTTAAAATATTAACGCTGCTGCAACATATAAAATGGTTTTTCCCTTCATACACATATTATATGTAAATTCATCTACTGTAAAATGGAATTAAATTTAAATTCTTCTTCTTTCAATGGTTTTTAATTTACAAGAAAACTGAGGAGAAAGAAACTTCAACGGCATTCCATTAGGCCCGAGCAACAATCTCCAGACTTTGGCAATTTATATCCACGTTCAGAAATAAATGTCGATGAAAGAATTTCAGCATTGTTCAAATGTGTCTCATGGAACGGCGAGGGAGTGACAGCCTTTCGTACTTCTTCCTTCATTATCATATGACAACCATGCGATAACATCAATTTCATAATTTCATTTCCTTCCTACACCAACTCCTTTGCTCAGACAATCCCGAGCGGGACCAGGACGCCGAAAAATAATTCTCCATTGCAATTTCAACATGACTCAGCACGCCCCAAGTAATGTCACCACACAAACCACCCACCCGCTCACCCCACAACAATAATTCACAGTTCCAAAACACTTATAACAGCAGGTAGAACCGGATAGACATCATGGGAGTTGTTTTCCTTCCTTTCATCTTCTTCCTGTTCCTTTTCACTATTCGTTCGTTTATGTTTTTTTTTTTCTGTTTTGTTTAAGAAATAAAATACAACATAATTTTTAAATTTAAGGGCTCTATGTTTATTTCTGCCCTCTTACCGCCAAGGGAGGTGGGAACATTCTTTAAAGCCACCCACACAAATATCTGCCTACGACTACGAGGCAATTTTTTTTAGATACAGTTTACTATAAGTTTCACTCTTCCGGCTGTACAGGTCGAGACGAAAACGATTCAAAGTCTCACAACTTTAATCGAAATATATGTTAACGTAAAAGTACACGTAAACGTAAATTAATTTTTATTAGGACTACAAAAGCAGTTAAGACGACACGAAAGCCGAAGTCGCCACACAAATAATAAAAGGGCAGTCGCCTGCCAGTAAATGATATAGGAGCGCACAGTCTGTGAACTAAAAAAAAAAAACAAACAAAAAGAAAGGGGATCCCCCAGGAACCAGGACAATTTACAATTTACAGGAGCAGTATCATGCCAACAAAATTGGGATAAAGTTTTTAAAAAAGTCTGTCGTAAAAAAGCGTCCACTTTACTGCAATGATTTACCAGAGGTGCAGACATAACTCCAGAGTGCCTTCTAATTCAATTATTCGTCGTAATAAATTTAATTTAAAGGTCACTTAACCTCGATAGGTCGAATACGGTCACTGTTTAAAAATTATGTTATAAAACTTTGATTGGAACTCACAAAACTGTGTTGTTCTTGGAAAATCGTACTTCAGATGTTTCTGTTAATGGTGAAGGTCTTTTCAAACGCTTAGGGGATTTATTTGGCAGTTAAGAATTGTGCGTGATGGTGGGCTTAGGTCGTACTTTGAAAAATAAGTTTTTTCTAAGAATAGAAGAAATCTTTCATTTTTGAAATATAAATAATTGTAATTGAATTGAGTTTGCTTTAACGAATTTCGTTTCAAATGCACTACCGTATAATCGTATGAATATGTCTATGAGCACTTTTGTCCAGGACTTGAATGAAATTCTAAAAGGTAGAATACAGGTTGGTGTCTTCCGATCTTATAAGCCGGGCAGAAACTGCGAAATTCTAAAAGTGGTCCTCTAGCTCTTATAAAAGTCAATACTTCTGCATCCGGGAGAACCGGAGACAAAACCAAAAACGTTCTCAGCCTTCAATTTAGATAGTATAAAACTTGTACTCGAGAATTGGGTTACTTTCAGGAATTACCGCGGGAACGGTAAAGTATTCATCAGGCCTAAAACCGGGCTCTCATTTTCATCTAAGTTAAGTGGCCCATTTTGCCTGATACCGAAATGCTGACCAGCATCATGGTCAAACAGTCTACAGAATTAATTCTCTCCAAGTTTCCGCATGAATCATGACTTTACTCTTACGTTAGGATTCTTATTTCTGCAGACTTCTGATGGAGTTGAGTGTCCTTGTCTTGTTCAACTTATTTACTTATTTACTCCATATTCATGGGACATCGGCAATACTTACTTCTTGAATCCTCTACATACGAGTATAGTCATTAGGGAGCCCCAATCTTCTGCTTACAACAGTAGAATTCATTGCATTGTATACTTTGCAATGGGATTATCTTCAGGCTTTAAGGTAATGAGTGTTTATTTAAATGGCACCGGATTTCCAAGGGGAATATCTGTCAAATTATTTGCCACATTTTAATTAAGTGGCAATGGTTTTGGGTTTCTTCATCATGAATTGATTTATGGTATACTGCAAAAACGTTATCAACTCAACCGAAATCAGAGTTTTCGGTTAAGAAAACTCATCGACCACTTCATCAATTTTATGAACCTGAGAGTGCTATTGATCATCTTCTGGGTAGATTTCGCACTACATAATTTAGCGTTACGTGACATAAAATCTACAACAAGTATGAGGTAATTGATCTAATTTCATACGAGATTCAATGGTTATAAAAATTTAAGACATTGGATAAGGGCAGGCCTCGGACTGAATAGGCTCAAAGCAAATTGCAAAATGATCCGGGATTTAGTTCCAAAATTATGTTCATTTTTGCCTCAATAAATACGTCAAACAATAAAATCGTTGTACGTGAAACTGCTTGGTTCCGATCGGAACTTTGGAAGATAATATACTGCCTCAAATGGTCAAAGAAGTGGTCAAAAATTAGACCAACAGAATAAGCTTTGTAATTGCCTTTCGCGGTGTTCATATGCCCAAAATCACCTTTAAATTTAGTATGATAAAATAAAGGTATTTTTGATCAAAACTCTATATCGTGCAATTTTATTAAAATATACTTTCAGGACAATCTTACAAATACACCTTTCATAATCAATACACTGAAATTTATCAAATCAGCCTTTTTTCATATGAAGAAACACAGTTTGGTAAAAAAACTACAGACAAACAGCTGCAGCTTTGTTTATATATAGACAGGTAGATCTAAATTTGACGCATTTCTCTCTAAAAGTTTCTATGGTCTCACAGAAAGATCAAGAGCAAAACCCTGCTTCTTTGACATCAAAAGTTGTATTAAGGTATTCTATGCTTCTGACGATGTTGGTCATCAATGACAATGATGGCTTCAGTACGTATGTTGGTGAAACATGGAACGGTTTCGCCCATAGCTTTGCAATTCTTAAGGACCTTATTCCCCTTATGGGAAATCATGAAGTCTCTTGATACTGTAACTTGTAACCATTCTAACCCGATGGTAAGTGTCAGATACATATGATCCTTTTTCTAGAATTTCTTATCCTTAAGAAGATTAAGTACTGATATTGTGTCATTCGTATGTCAAGCACACGTAGTGATCTGTGACTGCCAACAAACGAACTTGCGTAATGATTGGTAGGACTAATGTCACTGACCTCTTCGAGACAACAATATTTTCACACACAATCCAACTATGAGTCCTGACGCAGATTCTTGTAATGGAATACTTTCCTTAGAACCTTTCTTAGCTAGTTCTATGGCAACCTCATTTCCCGTGTTTATATTATGACCTTGGCCCCAACCAACTACGTACAAAGAAGCCTTGCACCTTCGAACTAACTTGGAAGTGATAAGAGGGCTTCTGGTTATTATTGACAATTTTCCATGGCCATCAGGATTGCATGCATCTCTTGGATACAGCCAAACGCAAGTTTTTTTTCCAAAACCATCCCTCGGCACAGGGAAACTCGATTTTGTATTTTTGTGCAACTGAAAACCTGGTGTCATTGCACCAGACGCTTTGCCCAAAATAACAAAATCAAAAGACATTCGTCACGCGTCATTAAAACAATGCATGTTGTACGAAAGACTACAAGGGCAGCCCATGATATGTACATATATCAAGGGAAAAACTTTCATGAGTGCGTCTGGAACAAACTCAAGGTTGGTAGTGAAAGCCCCTGTGCAATCAACACAAACGTTTCTTTGGAGTATGTTAAAAGCAGCAATTAAATATTATCGTAAAGCCACGAAACCACTTAGCCGAGTGACAAACCTTTTACTTTTCGAAAAATTGGCATACATGGACTTAAAAATTAGCAACCGAGATACAGGCGCACCTAAAACAGAATTTAAATAATTCAAATAATGAAACTCCTTTCGATTTCCTGTCCAAAGAATTTGAAAAAATTATCTTTACTTAAATTCAAAAGCACCTGACCAAATATAAGTTACTCATTGTCCATCAATCTGGTTTTCGAGCAAAAGGAAGTTGCAAATCTGCGCTGTTGTTGGTTGTTGAGGAGATTAGAGAAGCTTTAGATAGGAACGAGGTGAGTTTTTTTGAACTCTTTTTTTTAAAGCCTTCGACACAGTTAATCATGGAATTCTAAGTAGAAAGCTTAGGAAAGGCTTTAAATTCTCTTGGGAAAAATATTACAAAATATTGTACTTATATAATAAGTTAACCTTTGTACCGTCACACAAAACATTTGTTGTGATACTGTCTAACATCCGAAGGACAATTCTTCGTAATCGTCGACCGACTTTCTAACTCTCTACCCCTGAACATCAGAAGTACTAAAAACACAATTACTTTAAGGGCTTCCTTTTATATTGGCAGTTGATTGAATACGATATGTAATATAAAAACATAAATATTCTTGTACATATATGTATGTTAAGCTCCTAACATTAATTAAGGCTTCTCCGTTTTAATAATATCATTGTCATTTTACATTTGTAAGCAAATATTGGAAATAAATAAATTACGAAATTATGAAATGAATAATGAAGACAATATATGGAGAATAGTGGAATAATAAATTTAAATAACATTGACAATCTTAACATACTCGTAATCGGTAATACGTTTCACAACGAAATTGTATGAATTGTAAGAACATTCATCCCATTACTGCATAAATCCGTTTAATCGGATCTGCACCAAAGTAGGCTTGGTAACCATAACTAACGATTTAAATTCGAAAATTATAGCTTTGTTCAGTGAGGAAAAACTAGACCAGAAAATCACAGATTCGTGAAAAATGTCAGATCAAAGTTAGAACAGAAAAGTACAGTCCATATATTAGCTGTCAAAAATGTTGACATTCGGCATTTGTCATTTCTTGTGAAGTTGTTGAAAAGTTGAAAAGATTCTCAAAGTGAATTACAAGCTTGAATAAATAAAAATGGTTTTAAATAAAATTCAACAAATTATATTAGCAGAATTGGTGGACAGTGATAGTAGCAGTGATGTCAGTTTGTCGAGTGATGGAACAACAGATTCCAGAGCTATGAAGAGCGTTATTCTTTTTTCTGTCGGGAAAGATTCAATGAACTGTATCGCATATTTCTTGAAAGAAATAGTTCCTTCCTACAATGAAAATGAATTTGTGGCACATTTCCACATACTTAGACACGTTTGTAACATCGGATATTTAAGTCAAACTAGGGGCCCGCAAAACATATTCTGCTGAAATGCATATAGCGCTCTTACTTTGGTTTGCTGGGCATGAGGCTTGCTCCTACAGGGATATTGCCGATAGATTCAACCTCGCCTTGGGAACTGTCTTATGCAGTCTTATCAATAGAGTGCTGTATTTCATCAGCAATTTTTGCGACTCGGTCTTCCGATGGCCTACTGAAGATGAGAAAATAGAAACCAGCTCGTATACGAGAAACAAAACTGGAATTGAAGGTGTTATAGGTATTAAATTAATTGCATATAATAATTGACAAACGATGTAGTCTCTTTTCTTACTTTTGCAGGGATCATAGATGGTACAAAAATCAAAATTTATCCCCATAAGCATGGAAAAGACGACTGCACTGATAGAAAGGGCATTACAAGTCTATCTCTTTAAGCAATATGCAATGAGAAAAGGAAGTTTACAGACATTTTCGTTGGATATCCGGGTCCTGTTCATGACAACAGGATTTTTGAGAATTCGGATATAATTCTAAATTACCTAATTTATGTGGTAGCGGGTTTCTATTGGGAGATTCCGCTTATGCGTGTTCACAGTTTCTAATACACCCATATCGCGACAATGGCCACTTATCTTCAGGGCAGAAATATTTTAATCAAAAGTTAAGTTCCGGTAGGATCGTAATAGAGCACCCCTTTCGTGTTCTTAAATAGCGCTTTCGGCAGCTTTATTATTGCAAGCTGAGAGGAGTAAAGAAACTCTGTCATTTTATTCGAGCTTGTGTTATGCTGCGTAATTTATGCAACGGTGATGAGCTGACATTTGAAATTGACGAAAACATTGAAGAAAATGGCAATTTCAATACAGTTTCTGACCAGCAGTATGGCTTCAGCCTTCGAAATAAGCTGTGTGAAGAAGTGTTTTCGTATTTTAAATGAGAAGATAAGAAAAACTAAATAAAAATTCATAAAATTATTTTTATACTTTTATGCATTTATTTGTTATTTAAAGAATCTATTAGAGCCAAACGCAATTCGCGCTTCTCTTCTATTTGGCTAGCAGTTCTCTTCCTATAGGCCTCAAGCTTGGCATATTTATACACACGGTCCGTGCTCCTTTCTTCAGCGAACTGCTCCCTCCACTTCTTTAGCTCATCTGCCACAGTGCTGGTTTTCTTCCGTTTTCTTGCTGGCTCTACGTTCTCTGAAGATGTTTCTTCTATGCTATCCGGCGAATTATCACTTTCACTGGCTGGCATTCCTTATTAAAAAGAAATGGAGGGGTTTTGAATATTTTGTATTATTTAATGTTATACACTTACTTGCAATGGAAGAAATTCCAGCACCCATCAATATTGCCTCCTTTGCTTTTCCACATCCAGTGATACTGCACAACCGATAGGCTGGAATAATTGCTGGTCGGTCCAGCAGTACATCTGAGAGCTCCCTATTGTATTTATGGAAATTGGTTTATATTTATAATATAAGAAATTAGAATGTATGAATATAAATTACATACGCACAAGTAGACCTGTTGTTGCCTGTTGTGGCATTGTGCTTCATTTTAGTCTTGAACCCACTTTCAAGGCTCTTCCGCTTACCCTCAACTGTGGTCCAGAGTGAAATCTGATCCGAACTCCTGCATGCGGCCAGCAATCTGCTCCCAGAGTTTTTTTTTGTTTTGAGGGAAAATATTTTGCCGACGTTTGGCTCTAAATCTTTATAAAGACTTATGAGGAGCTGGCAGTCCTTCTCCAGCCAAATTGCTTTTTGTTTTTCTTCTGCAGTTGCTGCAATTTCCACGAAATCCTGTCTGGCGGCTGATTCGGCTCCAAACGACTGGTTAAATATTTCCTGGCGAAATTCTTCACCAAAAAAAAAAATAACAAAAAATCCATGTAAAATATGTTAAATCAAAATGACAGCCAAATTTGATTTTGACATCTGTACACCAGTCTGCTCTACCTCAAGAGTAGGTGCAAGTCTTTCTGTACTTTTCTGTTCTGACATCCTCATTGAACACAAAGTAGAACAGTTTTGGACAGAAATGTTTCTCACTGAACACAAAACCTTGTACTTTTCTGTTCTTTTCTGCCCAGAATAGCCTCACTGAACAGAACTTATGTGTCAAACGTTTGAAGTTACGATTAGTGTTGTGTTTATCAAGTGATTTGGTTTACGTAATTGGTTTTAGTGATTAAATATTGAATTGCAGTGATAATGGATTCATCTTTTTTCAACAACAGGCGTGGTGGGTAAGTAAAGTTGCATCTATTCCAGTTACCAATTATTATTTTTTAAAATTCTGTTCAAATTATTATTATTATAATGTTACTTAGTATGTTTGAGCACTCGATTCTTATTAAAAATGCAGAGATTTCATAGTTTGACGCCATACTTTTACGATCCAATATATCGGATATTAAGCAATGTACATACATACAAAAAAAATAAAAAATATGAGTGCGTAGATGTTATACACGACAGAAGTGGAACACCCCCGTTTTAAATCGTATATCAACATTTAAAAGTGTGAAAGTTCATTAAACAATTTTCAATACAAAACACGTGTACACTATATTTTAATTTTCATTGGTTTTTATTCAATTAATATTTATTAGCTTATTTCCATTAAATTTGTGACAGGTTCAGTATTTAAAAATGAAATTATAGGTCTAGGATAACTGGAATGAAGTTTGTCGAAATATCTCGAGAACACAGCATCAATAGTTGTTCCTGATTGGGATGTTGATTCTGTTTGACTGTTACTCATTGTTGAATTAAATTTTTTAATTAAAGATTGAATAAAGGATTCTGCCTCTTCTCTTGCAAAATTGATTTTGAAAATCATTGGAATCTTTTCTTTTCCATTTTCAAGTAATACAGCAACTTCATAACTGTACATAGCTAAACGAATGAATGAATCTCGTGATTTGTGTTGAAATTTATATATGGAGTGACAATTTTGTCATCAACATTATGACACACAGCAACTCCACCAGCTGTAACGTTTGGACGCTTAAACTGTATAACACGGCCGAAATTAGGAATGTCCAATTTTGCTTCGTTATACAAGCACGTTTCTGACAGGAGCAAAATATTTGATGTTTTTACTAGTGCATCATTTTGATCCTCTATCTGAGCACTTGGGCTTTGGTAATTGAATGAAAAGATAGACAGCCCCGTTTACTCGTGATAAAATCGATTTAAGGAAAGTCTACGAAACTTTTCATGCAGGGTGCAGTTCTTCGTCCGTGATTTCGTAATGTGAAATCATTATTAGCTGTTACGATATAGAGTCCGTTGATATTGGTAACCCGTGAAAGGGCCACATAAAGTAGTTGCTGCGTATGAGACTTGTGATATTCATATACTATCTTTTGAAAGGTACCCCTTTGAGACTTGTGAATTGTAATTGCACAAGCAGATAGCAATGGTACAAAACAATATTTTTGTTATTATTCAGCATAGTACTCGATGTTCGTTATCCTATAGGTACTGCCAACGGACTGATGTTGTTAGCATGTATGTAAGCAGCGGCTTTTTTCCATACTTTCGCTCCAATTTTAAGTGAATTTAGGAACTCCAACCACATCACTTGATTAAGTTCGTAAAATTTAAGCCCTCGCCATAAAGTCGGACCTGCTATACTTTTTTTCAACTGCTTATAAATCGCCAATGAATATTATATCAAGACCACCAAAATTTTCTTCAAAATTTCCTGTGATTTGTTTCAACTTAGCATCAATTTGTGATAGTAGTTCTGCAACGATCATGCTGATTTCATCAACTATTAATACTCGAGTATATTTAAACAAAGCGATGCTCTGCAAGTCTTACACACTATTATATTCCCAACATCAATACCAGGAAACTCTGCTAATACTATTTCTCTATTTTCATTGCTTATCGCTCTCATATCATGTTTGAACCACAATCTATCACAAATTGAACATGTAAAACCGAAGGGATTCTTTGTAAATTGTTTTTCATATTCTTTACGTGCATTTTGCTGGGAGTTGAAGTTTTTATATTTTACTGGAATATTTGAAGTGTTAGGTATATTATTCAAGTGCTCACCAACATAAACATGTACAGTACTCGTCGGTGCAGTTTTGAAGCTTTTCGTACAACACTCGTTGGCGCAATGTTCGAATCTCTTACAACAGTACTCCCACTTCACCCCCTTCACTATCCACAGCGCTTGCTGATTCACTATTTGTTGCTATTGGCTATGGGTCTGAGATTAGTAATGACATTGGGCCGCAACGCTTTTTTTTTTGCTCTATAATCTCTGTTGATTTCAACACAATTCTTCTTTTGTTTTGGTGCAGCATTCTGACGTTTTCTCTCGCGATACGCTCTCACCCTCTCTGTCGAAGTTTTTGTTTTTTATATTTAAGCACAAATATACTCGTAATATATTCACAATAATGAACCGTGCGTTGTTTAGTACATAGATGAACTGACCTAGATGGCAAACTCTACTAATACTTTTGGAAACCCTTAACTTTCGCACTAACATTTTTATCATTTCTATAACCTGTCAGAATTTGCTATAAGGAGAGCAATTTACAAGCAAAGTAGCTAAAATGATAGCAATTTACAAGTAAAGTTGGTAGAATGAGAGCGATTTGCACACGTGTGCAAACGTCGATGACGTTTTTTGAGGAAAATGCGTGTTTTGTGTAAAACACAAAACTATTGATGACAATTCACACGTATTCACAGCCGTTGTCACACGGATAGGGGCAATCAGCAGAAAACCGATTTTGATTTTCCAATGCTGGAAAGTTTGCCACCTAGGTTAGTTGATCTATTCATCTAGGTTAGTTCATCTATGGTTTAGTATAGCCAGCTGACACACGTACACTAAGTCGACATTTCCATCATTCTGTTCTTTCCAGACGATTTTTCCAAAAAAAAATCTAACAAATGCGTGCATTGTCGGATTCACCGCATTCTATTTCCTTGTGTTTGGTTGATTGTGTGATGGGACTGCTGCTATGAGAATAAGAATGAAGAAAACTGTGAAAATTGGGAAAGAACACAAAAGAGAATGCAAAAATCGAACCATATTACAGGGGTACATACATGATCAGTAATCCTTTTACCTCATGTTGCGTTCCTTTGCATATACTACCTGGTGGCATACGCATTCCTCCGTTTTACTTTTGGTCTTCTCGGTCTCCTCTTTGTTATGATCTTCATATAGATTTCACTCCCATGCAGTCGCCCGTAAAGAAGTAATCCATTTCAAAAAAATATGTGTAGGTATAAATTTGAAAATATATTTTCTGATTGTCTTTAGCCGAAATAATGAAGAACTTGGAAAAGATGATATCATTGACCCTGTAGACATACCACCTTGATCAAAATGTTTCCCGGGGACACCAGTGTGTGGCGCTCCCATTGCTCCGACTTGAGTTTTGTTTGTTTTGTTAAGTTTTTAAATCTGTTGTTGACATTCTCTTTCTAAATATTAGCGTCATAGCTTGACATTTGCAAAAGTTACATAGCCAAGAGTACACCTATCTCTGTGTGTGTTGGCGATTTTTTACAATTTTAGAAATGGATTTAAATTTGCAACAACGAACTTGTATTAAATTTGGCGTAAGAAACGGATTTAATGGTGCGCGGACGTTGGAAATGTTGGAAAAGTGTATCGGCAACGATTCTCTAAAGAAAACGGTCATTTACCAGTGGCACGAGCGGTTCAAAAGTGGTCGTGAGTCAATCGAAGATGATGAACACAGTGCGCAGTGCGCAGTGGCAGACCATCGACATCGAAAACCGACGAAAACATTGATGATGTAAAAGAAATGTTGGTCAATAACTGCAAATTAACCATCAAAGAGATAGCGGAGGACTTGAACATTGCCTATGGATCCGTCCAAGACATTTTGGTTAATGATTTGGGTTTCTGCCGTGTAGCAACAAAGTTGGTGCCAAAAGACCTAAATTTCATGCAAAAGAGAGTCGTGTTGACGTCGCAAAAGAGATGATTTGCGAGGCTGAATCCGATCCCAAATTCATCAAAAGGATCATTACTTGAGACGAGACGTGGGTTTATGAGTACGACACGCAATCCAGACATCAGGTAAGTGAATGGCGTTCACCAAATGAGCCGAGACCAAAAAAAACACGTCGTTTTCAGTCAAAAATGAAGGCAATTCTCACGGTTTTCATGGATTGCAACGGTATAGTGTGCATCATGAAATTTTGCCAGAAGCCGAGACAGTAAACAAAGAGTATTATTTGGGCGTTATGAGACGTTTGCGTGAAGCAATTCGCCGAAAGAAACCAGAATTGTGGGCTGAAAACTCGTGGATTTTGGACCATGATAACGCACCGTCGCACAGTGCCATAATTATTCGTAATTTTTTGACGAAAAATGCAACAAATACCATCCAACAACAACCGAATTCACCTGACTTGGCTCACTGTTACTTCTTTCTGTTCAATCGAGCTAAAAAACCACTACGGGGAACGCGTTTCAGCAGCCGAGAGGTAGTAATGGGAAAATCGAAGGAAGCACTGATTGACATACCCAAAACCGAATATAAAAAATGTTTCGAGGATTGGATCAAGCGCTGGCATAAGTGTGTTGCAGTCGATGAGGATTACTCTGAAGGGTACAATATAGATTTAGATGAATAAACTTGTATTTCCAATTTTCTGAATACATTCCGGGAACTTTTTGATCGAGGTAGTGTATGTTAAGATGGCAGAGACACGGATTGCGACAGTGATGCCAGCAATTCTGAGGATGCAGGCCATTTGATTTGTACGAATAAGGGTCTAATATGCTGTAATTGCGAATACGTAATTCACAATAATGAAAAGTTTCTTACCAGTGATGTCAATTCTAAAGATGAGTACAATAGTGCTATGTGACGAAGAGCCTCTCTCGAAGTATTCAAAGAAAGAAAGTTCAAAGTTCAAACTAGCTAAAGAAAAAGCGCCAACAGTTATATGGAATAAGGTCCAGCCTATTTTTGATATTATCACAGATTGCAATGCAAGACCCTGAGGAAGCTAAGAAAGCCGAAACATCATTAGAATTTACCCAACTGTTTTTTTCTAATGAGTTACTTGTTAGTATTACAGAGCAGACAAATTTATATTTATCCCAAAAAAATATGAATTTAAATACGGATTTGGACGAATTGAAAATTATTGTTGGAGCACTCCTACTTTCGGGATATGCCAAATACCGAAATAAACGCTTATTTTGGTCAAGCAACTTTTGTATTAGGTTGAACCGCTTTGAATCTATAATAAGAAACATACATTTGAATGATAATGATCAGATTGATAGAAATAACCGAATACATAAACTTCAACCTTTAATAATAGAATTGAATAAAAACTTCAAAGGACATGGAGGTCTGGATGAAAAATTATCAATAGATGAATCTATGATTCCTTATTCGAGGAAAACCCATTTGCTTTGGATTTAAGAATTGGGCTTTATGCACTAGCAGTGGCTACCTGATTTCATTTCAAATGTATTGTACAGGAAAAGATGGCAGAGATTCCATGTAATCGGGGATATAAATTATTTTTTGATAATTGCAATAAATATTTCTCATGTTATGTTCAAACCACATTTTGCGTACAGTTCGATTGTTTTCTATTTATGTAGTGACTCTACGTTATCTAAATCACAAGTCGAAGGAAAATTAGGGAGGCAGAAAAGCGAGACACCGATGTACTTGTAAATATTTGCAAAGTTATAATGACTAGGAAATATAGAGCTCGGCAGCGCATTCCCCATAAGCGAATTGTGCGGCTTAGGAATGAATAACGATATTTCACAGTACGTCCGAAAGTGGGTTTTAGGTATGCTGATGAGCATTATTAGCGAAATGGGTGTCACGGTTGAAGGTTTGAAGTAGCGGAATGCTACTGGCTATTTCAATGGAACACTGGTGGTGGAAATAACGATAAAACAATGTGAGACCGGAGACATTACGTCGGCATTCGTGGGTGTAAATTATTAGTGTTATGATATTACTATCACCTATGAGTATTATCGGACGGTTTGGAATCCTATCTAGCAAGTACAGAGCGCACCTGACTAAATGTGGGCATTGAACTGCAATTTTGGGCGGATAAATGCCTTATATATTGAGGCCAGATCAGAGGGGGCAAGGTATTTCTTACATTGTTTGAGGAAACCAAGACATTTCGCATCGTCGACATCGTCATTCCAACGTAAATTGCCACTGACACACATACCGAGGATGGGAAGTTTTTCGTTTTCGACGATGTAAGTGCTATTCGCTTTAGCGATAGCAGATAGTATTGTGTTTTGGAAGCATTAAATTCCACTCCGGTGATAGTTCCCCAATTGGGCTGTTAATTTCGGAATTTACTGAGCAGCGACGTAAGTCTCGGAACGAATACGAAAAGCAGAGTGTACTATCATCAGCAAAGAAATATGTTGGATTTGAAGTAGCAGACAAGAGATCATTGATGAAAATTTCAAAGAGTATCGGAGACAGAATGGAGCACTGGAGCACACTAGCATTTATTTTGTGAATATCGAACTTGAAACTATACAAGACAACTTGAATTGAACGTTCCGGAAGGTTATTTCTTATATACTGAGGCAAACTCTGACAAACTCTATCAAGTGTCCTAGAAATATCAAGTGCAACTATCTTGCTTTCGCCAGATTGATGTACGCTTTAGTTCCACTTTTCGGTGAGACATGCACCAGTGGACCTGTTGCTACGAAAACCATATTGCCGGTCATTAAGAAGTTTTCGTGTTTGGAGATATTTCATGAGCTGACGGTTTATCAGCGTTTCCATGACCTTTTAAAGGAGGGATGTAAGTGCAATGGGTCTGTAGGAGGAGGGAAAAGAAGATTCGCCCTTTTTGGGGACGGGCTGGACAAATGCTGTTTTCCATCTGCTCGGATAAAGTCCTAAAGAGTAGGATTGATGAAAAAGCCTACGCAGTGGTTTTGCCAGCCTTTAAGAACACCTCTTCAGAAGAAGGTGAGATATGCCATCTGGACCTGCGGTTGTTTAAATTTGCTGTTGGTGATCTAAATATTCTTCAATTATACTCATATTTATGTTCGCTATCATTTTGGATACGGCAGAAGGAACACACGTGTAAGTTGTCTATCTTGAGGTCTCTGCATTTTAAAGATTCTGCGTAGTTATTCGGTTGACGTTATTTTTCAATATCTTGTAATTCGGCATCTTAATCTGGTTTGAGTGTATACCGATAACGAAAACACTGTTTGAAACGAGAATTAATTGTCATCCGTAACCTTGGATTGGTTGTTGAGTGAACCATCTTTCAGCTCATTGGTGATTGTATTAACAGTTCTGCTGTTGGATAAATTTTCAGCTGCTATTTTGCTGCCGTAGACAGCAAATTGATGTAGTTGATTTTATTTCGTCGTAGTCTTCGCTATACTTATCTCATCTTTATGCTTTCTGGAGATTCTAACTCCCTCCCTGGCATCTGTAACACAAGCGGACGGATGTTTTTCTTAATCGTTCCCCAAAAACCACATCTTATGCTTCTCCTGCAATCGGTCAATAGTTCGTTTAGCACTCGATTTTAAAACACTATTCACAGCATTGCAATGGTATTAGATGCTGGTGAGCATTAAGCATATATATTTGTAATCACAATTCCCAATGGATAGTTATTTAGTTAATGACGTGTAGAGGTATTCTTTAGCCTGTCGATATTGAAAATGGGTAGCCTTATGTTTTGGTAATATCTAAGAACTGCAGTCATCCGTATTTAGACAATAACTATCATAAGATGGGATTCTCGTATTATCTCCTGTCATTTTCGAACGTCCTGGAGACTACTTCTTGAGCGGTGACTTTACTTCGGCCTCACAGATAAGACTTCCTTTAACCATATCACAGTATAAGGCTGCCAGTAATTTGGATCTTTGCATTCCGGCAAAGTTAGCTGAACTCCTACTTCACACTTGATGTAGACACAATATTTGACGCTTGCAAGAGTTGCAATGAAAAATGTTGTGGGTGAAATAAAGTACCGGGATTATACATATACTACAATATACGTATAGAAAGTTCAATTCCATATTATTGAACATGCAGAAACATAATGGATGTGGTCAGAAATGAGAATGCAATCAAATATATTCTAAGAATAATTAACATCTCCATTAAATAAATACCAAGGGCAGCCACAGTACGAGATCAATATATACACATCGAAGTACAAAATCATTTAAGGCGTTTTATATGGCCTCTCGCACCTCTCTTTCGAAATGTCTACATGAAAATAAGACAGAGTCCACGCTAAAAAGTTGGCGCAAAGTTATACACGGCAACAAAGACCTCCCTGCGTCATAAATAGTGCACCCGAATAATCCCAATTTATTTTAATTTTTCAAGAAGTACCAGAAGTACTATATAGTCAAATGTAATGACCTCGAGATATGGCAACGATGAAGTTTCTGCCAGCCAGAGTAGTAAGCTGATCTGTGATGAATTGACCTACTTTTACACCACTTAAGGTCAAGTAATTCAGATAAAAAATAAACATACGCTGCAACGATAATATATTAAGCACACACAGAGTTGAATCTGCATATTGAAAAACTTTGGATGAGATGGAAGTACAATTTTGTAACTACAAGACTTAGAAAACAACGCAGACAAAAGTTGGCTCATCACCGAGATCTAAAATTGTAAAGTGGAAAGTTTTTTACTATTGTAAAGAAGTTGTTTATCAGGGTTTCCATGACCTTGTTGGCAAGGAGGCACATAAGTGCAATGAGGAGCCCAGGTACCTATAATAAGGTAATAGTGCACTTGCCGCAATTATTTTGGTCTCGTCCTGCCAAATTCTGGCAATATGGCCGACCACAGTGACAACAAAGGCGGAAATAGTTTGGTTGTGATAGATCTTTGATTTAAAATTGGTTAAACAAAGTTTACAAGTGTTAAAATGCGTTCTGCTGAGTACGGCTGTTGTGTTAACAACTATAAAAGCAAAAATAAAACTGGAAACGAAGAGATATCGTATCACTCGTTTCCAAAACAAAGTAAAATCTGCAAGACAAGTTAAATACAAAAACGGCGCAAATTTCAAAAAAAGCGCCGAATTTTTCATTAATCCATTGTACGAGCAATATGGAATAGTTCTGAAAACAACTAGAATTAAAGAAGATGCTGTTCCTTCACTTTTGTTACCATTGCAAAAGGATAATGAAGTGACAAGCCCACGGGATTTAAGGATTCAAAATAGACTTTTGATCCCAAGGTATATGAAGAACAATTATTATAACCGTTATTTACACTAATAACACTCATTTTTTTTATTTCAGTGATGCACTAATTGTGCATGACAAGGAAAACATAGATCTGGAAGTCCCAGCGTAGAATTTATTTCTATCAAACAAGTGTGATTGCTCTACGCAAACTTCCAAGGTGGACTGTGGTACACAAGTTAAACCATTAATGGTCGACTGTAGTACACAAACTGATGAAATCATTCCTACATATTCTCAGTAAGTAGATGACATATTAAATTAGTGTAATGCGAATTAAGTGTAATTACAATTTCAACCATTGTTTGTATTTTGCAGATTATTGGAGCAAATAGCAAAATTGAAAACAGAAAACTGGAAGCAGCAACAAACTATTGACTCCGTTAGTCATATTTTTGCCAAGGACCAATTAAGAAAATTAGAATGTCCTCAAAAACGAAGGCAATTTAACAAATAGGAAAAGAAAAATGATAAAAACAATATTGTAAAATCGTAGAGCTAAGCTAGTCTATTTTGAATGTGTGATATTTTTTTGTAAACATAGAATCATTTTTATATTAAATTATGTTCTAATAAATTACATACTTATGTGTTCAAGAAATGGGATTCGTCTTTTTGTGTTATATTTTCTCATACACACACATATTAAATTTGTTTCCAGATACCCCGACACCAAGTCGCAGATGTTTATTGTCTTAGAATCGCTATTAATCAGTATTTATCATTATAAATGAATAAAAGTCTCCATAAAGAATTCGAACTCAAGCAATTATTAACGTACAGCATATGTAAACAAAAATTGAGCACTCTCGGCAGCTATCTTGGATTTTTGGGTATTTACTTTTTATGACATGCGCAATATATTGCCTTATTATCTGTACCGTGATGAGGAGCACATAGTGGTTTTGCCAGCGTGGAAAAACACCTGTTCAATGGAAGGGAAGATATACCATCTGGACTAGCGGATTTGTGTATGTTAAGATCTTTAAGTACTCCAGCTACTACATGAGTGCGAAAGTGGATTCGTCCTATTGAAGTATCGACGCACTGAAGTGAAGGCGGGGACAAAGCACAATCTGGAAGTGATGATCTGGCTGCAAAGCTCGTTTGAACTTTTGTCGGATTGGCCTTGTGGACCGAATCGACGAGGAATAAAGGATCTCATTCCAAAGGGAATATTGTCTGTGATCGTATAAGCAGCGGCATGCACGTTGTTATCGAGGAAACATAATGACCAATTGAAACTCCTATAGAAGGTTATAAGTCCGCTTCAATTGGCTTTCTCATATTGCACACCTCGTATTGAAAGCACATCAAAAGTGTACTTATCAGGATATTGGCGGTATGACTATCAGCGTCTGGTATGCATGTGGGGTCATTTACAAGTTGGGTCGAGTTTTTTTCCACAGCGAAGATCTGAACACACCGTTCTTCGGATGTTTTCTCAATTCTAATTGCATATATACATATTATATTAAAAGATTTTGTAAATGAATTACTAATAGCAAAATCTGCTAAATAAATAAATGAAATGAAGTGAAAATGGAATGAAATAATGGATACCATTGACACAGACATAAGGAGCATATATGTATATTATATACATTACTATATTGTATAATAACAGAACATACTCATATTATTTAGACGGCCTGGTAAAATGCGTATTTCTCTTTTCCTGTTTCCTTAGAAAAAAGTCTTTGTGTGTTGCTAAATAATGGCAATCCTTTTTTTGAACTAATGTAGGACTACCCTTAAGACCCCTGCTCCAAGGTAGGGGTGACTCTTTTTACGGCCCTGTTTTTTGTTGGTGAAAGCGATACGATTCGTTTCTCTAGTAAAGGATATCGATAAACTGTAACACCAGAACTGAACTCAAATTATGTTGACGACGTTGTCTTACTATCACGTAATATAATAGACCTATAAATTCTCGTAATAGTTATGTAAGAGGGAAGCAAACGTTTCCCGATAAACATCCCCGAACAAAAGGTAGTTTCTCTACTGGCGGAGGGTTGCCTAAAGTATTTCATTGAAGCCGGAACTAAACAAAATATAACTAACTAAATAAGCAACCATAGTCTGCGTTTGGTATGTTATTAAATACGAGTACTCGCATATTAAAAATATGAATACCTAACAACTAACAACGATTGCTTCAATCCAATATTGAAATTATTTCTATATGAATATGGTAGCAGTAAGCAATACGTTTTTGAGCAGTTTTTCTGATTTAACGATTTTTAAAAGATACATACTTCAGGTATCATATTTCTAATAGGGAGGTGGCTAGAAGCGTACAGGATTTCCCTATGACGTACAGAGAATATAAGTTAATCTCATGTAATATACTCTTACAGCTCTGGAAACGTGTCTTAATGAAGTAGAATATGATACATTACAAAAAAAAATTAGAAAAGGAAGAGAAAATATGTGCATCTACATAACATACTCGTATATACCGATAGTAGGTTTCTTCTTCTTCTAAAGTATAATATATTTGTCTGATTTGAAATGGCATACATACATGAGAACAACGATGTAGAGAAAGAGATTTTACTTTCAAGTGTACACTCAGCACATATTAAAGAGGAAACTAAATATTACGCCCCTGTTATAGAGTAAAATTTAAAAATCCCATCTAAAAGGTCATCGAAAAGATTGAGTATAAAATTTCCTTGGATTAGAACGAGCGTCACATCCATTAGTACATCGTTGAGACAATGTAAGGAATATGCGAGCATGTTTTATTTTTTGTACGCACTCAATATGCGATCTCAATTTGTGCAATGCAACGCACTGATATAGAAATGTTCATGTTTTGTCAAAACGTCATGACTCTATATGAATTTACGGGACATGCCAAACCTAAGTTAGTATCTTTTCGAATGCACTTTTGTTGCTTTATGATTATAGTCCAGAACCAGTGGTCTAGGTATAAGAATGTTCTTCCTTGAATGCAGGAAGCTTAGCTCAGCGAGGAACTTGAACTGTTATTTTCTTCATTTCTCCGGTTCTAATTTTTTTTGCAAATTCAGGACAAGCACATTCTGAGAGCGGTTTCTACTTAAATCTTAATAAGAAATTTTTCTACCTAATAAGATATTGTGATTTGCGCCAGCTTAGGCAAAATCTACATAGATACTTAGCAATACGTCATGGAGAGTAGTCTTCTCACCTTTCTTGTGGTTTAACTACGAAGAGGTAAAGCTTATGAATAAAATATATAGTCAGACAGGTGCTTCTGTTCTGTTCAATTCTAAGCTTTATTTTCGAATACTTTTATTTAAAAAAGATTGAATCTTTTATATATTGTAGAAAATACAAAATGTTTATTTCACCTACTGTTGGTCGAGCAGAGATTGTTTAAGCAGCCCGGAGATTTACATTAAATTATTCCAATGCTTGCTTTCAAAAAGACGAGCAGTTTTATCTGGTTTACAGGTGGTAAAGCAATGACCGATTAGCTATTGATATCTACAGGAAGAGTAATCGATTTGTTCTTCCAACCGTGATGAAGACAAATATGTTCAATAAAGTATCCGCACACTTTTATTACTTAATTAATGTTTGAAACAACCTTTCACGTGGCTTGAATTATCATATATATTTTTTTTAACTTTCATTATAGCAAATTAAAAAATTGCAGTTCTTAACACAGTCGGCGGCATTTAGTCGAGAAACGATTGCTGCATCACAATTAGCTACATCAACATCCTCTACATCATCCTCATCGTCGTCTTTATCTCTATCTAGTTCAGGAGCAGCTGGTGGTATACGAACGGTTTCATCCTCGTCTGCGTCTTCCCCGAACACAATATCATCCTCAGTATCATTGCCTTCATCAGTTTCAATATCAGTGTCGGCATCCTCTTCTTCATCGTCGTCCCCATCCTCTTCATCATCATCGTCGGCATCATCGCCTTCATCATCTTCCAATAACAGTGGCATTGGTGGATCTTCATTACCATCAGGAACTCACAGTGGGTCTACTTTATCTTCATCATCAGCGGGGACTGGAAAAACGACATCAGTCTATACCGAGGGTGTAGGTGCATCGGTGTCAGTTGATGAGGAAACATTGTCCTTGGAGCGACTGAATTCATTGCGAATTTATATGACAGCCGTTAAGACGTTGCCATTTAATTTACGGATTTATGGGTAAGTAATGACAAACTTTTTAAGCTTTTAAAAATATTGATTTTTTTTAAATATAAAAAAAGAATGCTTGAAGTTCTTTGAATCCTTGTGGAATTTGTAGAAAATTAAAAATGTGATGAAAAGAACCTAGTGTAATAAAACTTTTATTCAAATTTAATATCTTTTCATAACCTAGGCCTTGAATAAGAGTGTGCACATTTTATTGCGTAGCAATGTGTTTTCCTTTCGAAAAAAAACTGATTTTAAATGACGTTATATCGAGAAACATTAAGTACTAAGGAGAGAGGAATGCTACTTATTGTTTGACGAAGAGAAACCATAGTAAATTCTGACTAAGGTACGGGGGTAGGACCGTCTTTGCCACATTTTCGTCATTGAACTGGGTGAAACCTGAGCTCTCGAATCGTCAGCTCAATATTTCATTTCGAAGGTAGAAATTGAGCACAAGGACTCAACTTCCCGGGTCGAGGTTCGGGTCAATGATATCATTCGCCCTGTACACTTCCTAGAAAGTCGCTCCTATAGCCTCCACCTTCTCCTGCGGATCCTCGATCATAAAGAACTTGTCATCATCAACAGCCTCATTTGGATCGATGCCTGCTACTATAAGTATATGCTCGTTGTCTGTCGTGCGGGCGATTTTAAGACACGAAAAGTAGTTTTGATCTTTCCTTCTAAAAATTTTATTTATTTGCGGGAACATATTCGGGTTGCTGGTGTTTACACCCCGAATTTTATTGTTCCAATACAAACTTACAGAATTTCTGTAATTAATGTTTGGAGGTGTGGATCCACGACTTCAGTATTATGTCTGTCAGTAAACTGTCTGTACAAGGCTTTCAGTCGGCTTTCTTCAGTGCAGTGCAACAATAGTTGTGTTGCGGAATAAGTTAGTGGCTTGATACCGAGGTACTCTTGGGTCTATTGTTTGTTTAATTGTCTCGTCCATTAGCTTTAAATACCTGTCAATCTCCTCGTTTGACATATGGACCGTGGGTAGAGCGAACTCGAGGAGAGTGCTATAGTCAGTGTTCTGGGGAAGTGTATCCAAGGCGCTCTACTATAGTTGTAGGATTGTCTTTGAACACACTTATCCAATTCCCCAGTTTCGTTAGGCACGGTTATTTTGGTATTGAGGCCGCAATGGTCACAGTCATACACAAAAGTACGTAGACAGTTTGTGATATGTTGGTTAGTGCTTGTCAGGTCTATTCTGTGCCTCATTTTGTGTCCTTTGGTGAGCTTAGTTTCGCTAACCAAAAGCACATCAGGGGCTTGGTCTTTAAGAAACTTAAATAGTGCGACTCTTCGTTCGAACCTAATCAGTGAATTATTATTCACTGCAAAGACCTTCAGGGTTTGCTCCGCCATGTACGTACCCATCACACCTGCAGGTGCGTTAGGCCCGACAGCAGCGCGTATACTCGGTATACCCGCGTATGACGTTGAATCTGAGCCATCTGCCCCTGAATTGAGAGTAAGTTAGCCAGCATATCAGATGCACCTTCCGGTGCTCTATTCGCTGGGGCCTGAGAAGCTACCTTGGCGTGTTGTACCGTATTTCCCCTACCTGCCGCCATTTTGGCGTAGGTAACTTGGGGAAAACAGCTGGTGTACAGCCAATGGCGGACTTACACTGTTCAATGGTGTTCTTATACTCCAATTTAAAAGTCTTAATTGAAGGCACTTTCTACCCAGTGAACCTCTGCACTTGCTGTTATTATTGTCTCTGCTGTTGTTGCTGCTATTTCACCAGCTGTTTGTGTTGTGGGTGCTGTGTTGATGTTTTTGTGCTGTTTTGTGATGTTTTCCGGTAATGGCAGAGCGGAAAGCTTTCCATCACTCATCACGTGATTTCTTTTCTTTGCACTGTTACTTGTTTACTTTTTATTTATGGAAACTTAAAAAGAAAAAAATTAAATGTCTTTGGCTGAGAATAGAACCCCGAACCTCCCGATTGTGACACCAAGTCTATTTCCGCTGGGCCAACTGAATGCTCACAAAATTTTGTCAACATAAAATAATTTTCACTTATCAAAAGGGGCTTTTTCCCTTCTGACTTTCACTCTATGAAAATCAGTGAACGACTGAGAACACAGCGGGCTGTCAAAAGTGCGTTCTCTAGTATTGGAATTGAACCTGCTAAAATAGGTTTAGAGGTAAATGACGACAACACTAAGTACATATATGCTGTCAACAAGAAGCGACAATTAACATAGACGAATTGGACACAACGTCACAGTCGACAGATATAATTTCGAGGTAGTAACTGACTTTGCCTACATTGGCTCTGCTATAAATTTTGTCAACAACAGCTCAGCAGAAATAAAACTAACTGTTTCTTTGGGCGAAGAAGGCAATTGTTTTAAAGCATAGACTTTATCGAAAGCGGATGAAGATATCCTCGGTCGTTTCAAGAGAAAAATCATTTGGAAAGTATTCGGTGGTATTTGCGATAACGCACTTTGGAGTAGAAGATTCAACAACAAACTATAGGAGCTGTACGGCCACTTCGGCCTGGTCAGAAAACTGCACATCAGTCGCCTGAGATGGCTAGTACAAGTAGAGCGAATAGACAGCAAGACTCCGCCCCGCAAGTCTTCGAATCTAAATCGGAGGGGCAATGCAGTAGCGGAAGACTTGACTTCTGGTTCCTCGCGGAAGTAGCAAGGGACTTCAACCGACTTCGAGTTCACAACTGGAGATAGTTAATTAAAGACTCCTCTAACTGGATAGGCTTGTTAGTTAAGGCCCTGAAATGTAGCGCTAGGTAGCGGTTCGTGAGTGTAGTTACCATGGACAACCCACGAAAAAAATTTTCAGAAGCATGGCAGAACTCGCATAAATTAGTTTCCTTCTGTTGAAGCTGGACGCGCTGCGCACAAAGAGAAGCGATGAAAATTTGATCTGTCTGGCTAAAGATAATCAATTCTGGCATGAATCTACTACTGTTAGGCAACGTTCTGAGAGCCAAATAGGAGTAATTGTAATGCACTTAATCGTTTCCGTTGACGTAAAGGGTGTCCCATTAAGACCGCCTATTTCGAAATTTGAAAAAAAATGCAGTATTTATTTGAAAAGTTTATTTTTATATTAATAAATATTGTAAGCATCGAGGTTATGTATGTATCAACCGGCAGATAGCGCCTTGTATATGAACATTTGGTTTGTGCTCTTATTGTTGTAAAGGCATACGACCCACAACAATTTCATTCGGTAAATCAAGCAGGATTTTCACTTCACAGCTTTGCTTAGAATCGTCGACGTTATTACGGCCATTTGCAATTTACACAATTCTGGGTGGCTTCGAAATTCTGGACAAACAACACTCGAAGGATGACGTGTGGAGATCTTTGCTGCAGAAAATACCATACCTAACTGAGAATAACTGAGCGTGAATACCAGACATTCATAGTCTGATAAGCATGTATATTATAGATGTGTTTTCCCCTCTATGCTCGTCGGACCACTCTGTCATATCAGCTAATTTCTCGTACATCGACCACACAGTTAGAGAAAAAATTCCAGAGAAAAATGTATGGCAATACGAAAAAGCCAATTTTAGCGGGCTTAATAGCTTCTTTAGGAATTGTAACTGGTCGTTTTGTTTTCTTGATAACGACGTGGATGCCGCTGCTAATATGATCACAGAAAGTATTCTCTTTGGAATGAGATGCTTAATCCCTCATCGGATGAAGAGTATCAAACCAAAAGAAAAGGCATGGTACGACTCGAGCTGTAAAGAGGCTGTCAGGGTTAGAGAAATGTTTTTTCGGTCCTACAAGACAAACTCGGCAGAAGAAAACCGAAAATAATTCACAGGAGCCAGGAGTGACGGCGCGGCGTGTGAAATTTCAGTACGACTAAAAACTGAGCCAAAAATACTACAATGTCGTAAAAGCTTTTGGTCGTTCATCAAAAACATCAGAAATTCTGCAACAACCTCCATCCTAACGCTTATTTATAATAGCATCCCAACTGTCAGCTCTTTGTATAAAGCCAATCTGCTTTCTGTGTACTTCGCAGGCAGTTCAAAATTTGCAGATAGCGTCAGATCTCCACCTATACTTGAGTGCGTCGAATCTTCATCAGCATTCGTAGAGTACTTAAAGATCTTAATATACACAAATCCGCTGGTCCAGATCTCTCCTTCTTCTGAAGAGGTATTTTTTCTCGCTGAGAAAACCACTGCGTAACCCTTTTCATCAATCCTACTCTTTAAAACTCTTTCATTGTTTATTATTTGTTCAGCCCGTCCCTAAAAAAGGCGAGTTTTCTTCTCTATTGGCTTATTTCCAAGGTCATGGAAATGCTGATAAACCGTCAGCTCACGAAATATTTCGAACACTTCCCAATGACCAACAATATGGTACCAAAACGTACACCAATCTGGTGAAAGCAATATGGTTGTACTTAATATTTTTAAGGCATTTGACAGAGTTTAGCATCAGCTTCCTTTATCGGGCTGTAGAACGAGAACGGCATCGTATGTTCAGATCACCAAATTCCTATATTAACCGCATAACCAATTGGGGAACCATCAACCGAGAGAGATTTAATGCTTCCAAAGTACCACGTTGTCTGATGTCATTAAAGCGAAATTTAAACACCAAGCCATTATCCAGGAATGGCACTTCCGTCGTCGGAACCGGAAAACTTTCCATTCTCGTTATGTACGAGTACATTGACAACTTATGTTGGAATAACTACACATTCGACATCGCTAAAATGCTGCGAAATGTCTAAGTCTCCTGAACCGATGTAAGAAACAATTTTCCTTTGTCAATATATAAAGCAATTTATCCGCCCAAAATTGCAGTATAGCGTCCACGTCGTGTTTAGTGCTCTCAAGGCCTCTAGATACGGTTCCAAACCGCCCCTTCAAACCTTCAACCGCATCATTCGTTTCGCTATGAATGTCCGTCAATATACCCTCAAGCCCATTTTCGGACGCACTCTGAAATATCGTGGTTCGTTTGCAAGCTGTACAACTTACTTATGAAATACCCTGCCGAGCTCTCTACGAGTATTTCCTAGTCACTAGAACATGCAAATATTTAAGACCAACATCGCAACTACAGGCAAGATTGTACCCACTGCTTTGATAAATGCATCTTGCAATGTTACATGCAGGTTTTAATGTTCATTAGCCATTTGCGGATTGGACAACGACACTATTTTTAAAGCCTACTACGAATTGGTTTATTATGTAAGCGACACTTAATCCTCCAATACACTAAAAAAGTTTTAAATAAATCACCAGCCACGACCAATAAATCCCAAATGCGGTATTCGAAAAAGGTGTTATCGATTCATTCGATGGAAAGAAAGAAGTAATACTTTCGGTAATACCACTATTTGTGGTTGTGGAGAAACTGTCCGAAATTGTTTGGACGCATCGCTAAATATAGCATTTCAATCTATCTTTATTTTTTATAGGTCAATGTTGATTGTATGTTACCTTTGAAATCAATTCCAATCCATCTTAAATTTACACAAGAAGCATTATGCCTTCTAAGAAACAGAGGCAGCCTGAAACGCTAAGTGAAAAGACAATGAAGATACATAGTCTCTGGTTTTTAACGTGAACCACCTGCCATGTAGACTTATTTTACGGGATTCCCATACATCCAAGGGAGCAAAGATACGCCTTGCCATCGCTCTCCGCCAATCCCTTGATACCAATTCGGAACTGTGTTGGAGGCACAAGTTCCACCCTTGGTATGAGTCGAGGCCGATCTAAAATCTCTTACTGCTCTTACAGCACCCAGTACTTATTTGCAAATCCACAATGGGTCAAACCAACAGGAAGACCCTTTCCGGCGATTTGGGTTTAAACCACAGCCACCATGATGCTCCCACAAGGGGGCCTACCTCAACAAGCCAGGCCCGGACAGAAATCCGGGGGGCTCCTGACTCCCATGGTACCGTGATTTAAGTCCTGGTAGGGACTACCGGTGGTCCTGTCACCAACAAGACCTATGACCGGCAACTTGTAACTGATCAAATCCTAGCAACCTTCAGAGGCGTCATCTGAAGATGTTTACGATAAGACCAGTAATATGCTCTGCCCCCGCTTTTTATTAGACAACGTTATTGATGGGCGAAGCCTTGATAATTGGGCGGGGGCCCAACCCACAGAAGATATATTCAGACTTTTTTATAAGCGCAGACTGATATCATACGCCACTTCTTTTTTGATAGCACATAAATACTTTGTTTTTCCTCGCTGAGCTAAGATTATTTTAATTTTTATAAAAGATTTGCCGTATGGAATGAGTGAGGAAGACGATTATTGAAAAGTTGTTTCCTGGTCTTGTTGTAAAGCAGAAGCAGTACCAAACATCTACAATTGCAATCAATTGCATGACACTAGAGAAATGCAGGTTAGCTAGTTCTTGCATTCCGGTGACGATATACAAGTTAAACTGTCCGCTATTTATACGGTTAGAGATGTCCCATTATCATTAGCTCCCAATTAGGTTGATCATTGAAAACTTCAGTTGTAAGAAAATTTGAAATAAGAGGGCTAAACGATTTCACGAAAAGGTTATTACCAACTATAACACAGTTTCAGACATCTTATGAGGTCAAGGTTACGGAAAGAGCTGGCCGCTCCTGAAACTAGCCAATACAGCGCGGCGCATATTTCTTATGTTAGGACTCGCATATTACTCAATTCACAAACAAAATTTAAGTTACAATACATAATTTACATATTGCTTTTTCGTTCTCTGCTTCTTAAGAATTCAAATGCGATCTCCACGTCAAAGTCAGTCTTGAGTTTTCTTATTTTAATATCTTACATTTACAAGGCGTATCGTCATTGGCAGACTGCAACAGACATTCAAAAATGTACATATACGAGTATAGATGTATAATAAATTTGAAGGCGAGAATTTTTTCCATATCTTGAACAAAGTTCCACACTCCCACAGTTGTCTAACAAATTTTTAAAATGTGCTAGAAATCACTGCAACTGAAATCACTTCATTTATACGATTTACGAGTATCTGCACAAATATGGAAATTTCAAAAGATGTTGCAAATGCAAATGAAATTACACAAAACTGAAATGAAAATCTCAAGGATACGCCAGCGCTTCTTCAAAGAACGCAAAACAATTTTACACCCAATTTTAAGATAGGAATCCAGAAGATGCTCACTCATACCACACTACTACGTACGTGGTTTATATAAATACTAGTCGTTGTAGTCGTGCATGTGTTATTGCCACATATTTCTCTATTTCCTCTCCTTGCTACTTTTGGCAAAATAACATGAATACTCGCACATACGATAGAGTTATTTATGGAAGGACATCTCCCCGGCGGTTTAATACACATGTACGTTCTCAAGTTGATAGACGAATCTCAAGCCCTAAGGTTGCGTTCTCTTTTTCGTATCGAACAAATATTTCAATAAACGAAAATATAATACGAGAACTTCCTTAGCACTCTGACACAGAATGTTCGGATACGAGTACACCAGTAGACGAAACCTGAAAACAGAGCCTTTTTATAGACAAAAAGAAAGGGTCCCATGTAAATCTTGTATCCATGGGAGAAGAGTTTTTGAATGCGAAGAATCTAAGGGTGATATATTGCAACGGATTGGGATCTCAGTAAGGGTAACGTACATAAATGAGCGCCCCTTTCATGTATTTGCCACAAGAGCGGATGCAGAAATTTACTGCAGGGAAATTCGATTTATTTCACGACGCATTTCCTTGATGGAAATCAGATTTTTAAACTATACAGAAACTGTGGAAATACATTTCTTATTTAAAAGGAAGCTTGTGTTTTTTTCTCTTTTCTGAACATGAAAATGTGTCTTTATACCTTCAGTGAGGTAGAGGTGAGGTACTCCTGATAAGGATCTAAATCAGAATTGTGACTCTCACTTTATATCCTTAATCCTGAAACATTGTAACAAAGCAGATTACAATACAAACGTGTTGTGGAATAAGCCTTCATCAGACTCACTTAACATTATGCCTTACAATGGCACCAAGTTTTATTTTATTAAATCGAGGAACTTAAAAGTAACAATAGGATCAGAATCTCAAGTTACTCCTTTTTATCGGCAAGGAAGTATGATGTGCACTGTGCATGCAATATCAGTTTTTGTTGTATTCAATAGTATTTTAATATCCGTGACTCATAATCCAGAATTTATTTGGCTTATATGTATATTGGAAGATTGCAAAAGTTCATGCCCAATATAAGAGTGAACCTCAATACTTTTCGATGCCGTTTTTAAAAAAGGTTTCAGATTTTCCTGGAAAAAGCCCTTAGTTGATTTTCTACAGTTTCCTGAGAGTTCAGACTTTTCCCAGTTCGACTAATCTGCAAAGACCGGAAAAAATAATAATGTGATGGTGCGATATCAGAAGTGTATAGTGGATCCCTTTATTTTTCGAAGTGCCTCTCTGGCAATATGGCGCCTAGCTTTGTCGTGGTGGAATGTAAATTACTGACAGCACTTGTTTGTCGTAATTGTTTCACCATGTAGGAGAAGCTTAAAGTGAATAGTCCCTCTGCAATCCCAGCAAACGCAGAGCAAAAACTTCCCTGGATAGAAACCAGCTTTGTAGTGAGCTCAACACCTTCCTTTTTCCCAGGTCATCTTTTACTATACTTTATTTTATAGTGTCTACTTTTCATCTCCTGTTACCGATCGATCCAAAAAAGGCTTATTGTCGTTACGTTCGAGAAGAGAAGTTGTCGCAATCATTGAACTTATTTTTTTCCGTTAAAAGATGTGGGACCCAAGTGTACAGTGTGGATACGTAGCTATCCCAGCTATTCCAATTAATGAAACGCAATCCAGTCACCAATTTTAAGTCATCACCAGAAGGTCGTCAAAAGTGGGCTGATCCTTCAAGTCAAAATCGTTGTTTCGAAATCTTTCAAGCCAATGGTAAAAAACATTCGAAGAAGAAATAGAAATAATAACAATTAATATGTATACCCAAGCATCCCATCTTAAATCTTAAAAAAGGTGCACTTCAGTATGTTTTCTGTTCTACCCCATTCAGTGTGGGGTAGTAGTAATGTCCAGAGAGGAAGGTGGTAACCCCTCCAATATACTCGTAGATCCTGTTTTACCATCATAAAGGATATTTTAAAATGTTTGCTTAAGAGATGGATGATTCTTGATCCTCTTTACTTCTTTCAATATTACGAGTACTTCAGCATATTAACTGTTTCTCCTTTTGCTATTGAGATCAGAGTAGGTAATTTTCATCGGCCACTTCATTAATATTTCTGGCTCACATTTGCGCTTGTCTACGACTTAGATGTCATTGAAGCAGCCTGCCACATAATAAGAATTCAACTTCTTAAAAGCAAACTTCAAAAGAAAGATTGAATTTAAACCAAAGAATCGCTGACATTCGAGCTTCACGTATTAAGAACTCAGCGCACTTACTCCATTGGCACCAATGAATCCATTGGCATACTCGTTTACTGTCCAATCTTGGTGTTAGGATCAGTGTTGGGAATCGGGAGGATGTTAGAGAGAAAGTTAAGAAATGTATGTTATTTTTGCACTTGCTAAAGCTAGTTCTTTTTAAATATTTGCATGTGTAAATTGATTTCCCTTCTTCAGCTATAATCTCACCTAGAAAGTGCTTTCTTTTTCGCTTTACTATAGTTCATTTTTTATTTACCCTTTTCTGGTAGTTTGTATGTGAAAGTAAATTCTCTCATATACTAGATGGAGTGAAAAGTAACCTCCTTGGGAATGAAAAAAAAATTTTTTTAAATGTTTTTTTTATTTTATTCAATATAGTCCCCTTTTAGTTTGATACACTTATTCCAGCGATTTTCCAACTTCTTGATCCCGTCCGAAAAGTAATTTTCCGGAAGTTCCGCACAATTTTTTATTGATGAGCCATCTTTTGAGGTTTGGGAAGAGATAATAGTCTGAGTGACCCAAATCTAGTTACCAATCGACGCCAGAAGTCCGCCCGATTCCGGATCAGCAAGTCCAACACTCTTTCGAAGTGCTTACGCGTTCGTTTTTTTGGTCATTAATAAGCATTCGCGGCACTCAGCGGCAGGATAACTTTTTCATATACAGAATATTGCCCAAAATATGGCGTGTGCGCTCAGTACTAATCTTTGTGGTATCTGCTAGCTCGCGCACCTTCACTTTCCGGTCAGCCAAAACCATTTCATGTATTTTTTTGACATTGTCCTCTGTAACCGCATCGGAGGGCCTGCCGCTGCGAACTTGATCGGTAGAGGATTTGCGGCCACCACGAAACTCTCGAAACCAATATTTGACGGTGTAATCTGACGGATCAACTTTTTCTTTTGTTTCCTTCGCCGTTTTGCCTCTCAAAAAATAATGTTTTATGAGAGAACGAAAATCGTTTTTGTCCATACTCAACATGATGCCAAACATGTCAACAACAATCAGCTGTCAAAACAAAACTAAAGACAGTATGGCACTGAAATTTGGCATGTCTGCTAAATATGAACGGACTTCAAGGCAAGGCACGTTTTAATACAGGAGTTTCCATTAAAAGTGCGCCAAATAATTTCTTAGAAAAAAAGTAGTGTGTTAGAAGCACCAATAAAGTGTTTTTTTTAAGCGTACACTCTCGGCTATTGACTGAAAAATCGTATCCCTGGTAACCAGTTTGTATTCAGCAGCAAGCATTCAACTATTGATCAGGTGCATAGAATCACCGACGTATTCGAAAAAACTCTTGAAGAAAGACTTGGTCAGGCGTATTTCTTGACGCAGGACTTTACAGGGTGTGGCATGAAACGAGCTCTCGCAATTTAAAGGAATTTTAGGCGGTGTACTGCAAGGAAGTGCGAGTATTGTTGTCTGGAGATATAAACCATTATACCCGTGATATACAACAACAAGAGGGAATCGTCTTACCTACGTTTGCTAATAACACTGATATGCTGGCAATAGGAAAAAAGCATCGAAGAAAAAAGTGTTAAGCAACAAAGGGCTCTTAATAATGCAAACGAATTTTCAAAGATCTGGCGGATTGCTCTCAATAAAATCAAATCTGGTCAAGTAAATACATATTACGTACAAAAAAACTAGGTCTGCATTCCGTACGCAGATGAAGGTCAAAACATAAGGATGATGCTAAAGTTAAAATTAAAGTCGCACATAGAAAGGAAAACAAATACAGAGAAGTGTACTGCATCCTTTAAAACTGCATCCTTACAAACTATTAAAAGTAAAACGCTAAGTGAAATTATCGTTGTACTGTGATACATACAAAATTACGGTTTTCAGATTGAACTCGGATTTCCTACAGTTGAAAATCATAATAATACAGTCCTACAATCCTGGAATAAAATAATCTGTTGTGGTCTCTTCAAAAGGCCAAACCCTCCGACCTCCGCCTTGTGGAAAAAGAAAGAAAAAAATTACTTATTAAGTATGACATCATTAAGAATCGCTTGCGCTGACCCAATTTTTCATAACTTCTACGCATCGTTCGGCAGATACTCCAGCAACTTCAGGCCGAATGTTCGGCTCCAAGTCATCTAATGTTTCAAACTTGTCGACAAAGACCAGCGGTTTAATGTAGACGCCTGATGACACCAGGCGATCACCAAATTTCGTCTTTAACAAGTCTATAAATACGGTCTGTGCGGCAAGTGAAAGATGCTGTTGAAACCACATATCAGTTGCAATTTCTTGTAATCGACGTATCACGATCATCTCGGAAGAAGTAGAATGAAAACCATACTGCATAATAAATTCTTTCGTATGCAGTGGCTGCTGTTGGAAAACCTTTATTCGAAAATTTGTCTTGATGTTTATTCGATGAGAATCCGGATTTTTTTCACCTTCAAAAGAGCTAAATCATCAAAAGTCTGAGGTGCACGATGGCTCTCATATACATAGATTTGCTGCCAAGTCATTTAGCAAAATGCGCCATATGGACGTTCGAGAGATGCCCAACTCCCGAGATTGGCATGAAATCCATTATGGAGTTAATAAGTTGATTCAAATTTTTCCACTAAACGTTAGCGTAACTAACATTTGGGTAATTTATAAAAAGTTATAGAAGTGTATATCCTTCCATGATTAAGCGATATGCGATGCTATAGACAAATATAACATCTGTCAAAAGATACGCGTGAGATCGGAGAACCCCGATTGCAAAAATTGGGCGCATCTAACGGAAAACCCTTTTTAAACACGACCATGCTGATTAGAATTTTATTTCTCCAAATATGGAACGCACATTCATGTATACATAAACGCAAAGAATGTGCGTTCAAGCCTTCAAGCCTTGGGTATTTTTTTGAGTGACTGGAGAGTAGTCTTTGGCTAGAATTCATTCCGTCATGTTGTTGGCTTATGAAGCCGGCGCTGTGCTCGCGTCGCTGCAGAATTCTTGTTTTTTCCACTCTCCTCGTGAACCTTCATTTTTTGGTGGAACAGTTTCTTCATGCCTACGTCTGCTGTCTCAGGTAATATTATTTTCTTCTTCATTTTGCGTTCTTTGACGCTCGAGTTTTCTCAGCTCTATTTTTCCTATTAGAGATTTATTTCGCTAACAATCACGCTTGCATGTGAAAAGTTGTTTCCTGGTCTTCTGAAGAATATGAAGTGAGTAATTGTTTGACCTGCATCATCCTCATGGTTTAGACAGGATGGACAGATTGTGCAGATATTTTCTGAGCACACGGTTAAAAACTGTGATGTAGAAGTTTACTTCTCCAGGTCTTTTTTTCGTCCAAGGTCCTACGAGTATGTTGGTGTGTCCATCTTCAGTTGGTATTTACGCCACATTTGTACTGATTGATTCGTTGGGTGAAGAAGAAAGTATTCTCGTGTGTACGCGTCTCATTTTTTCGGTCATTATATCAATGGGCATCATCCCAGTCAAAACGCACGCTGCTTCGTCTGAGACGGTCCGGAAGGCGCAGATTGTTCTCAAAGCGATTAGTTTACTCATATATATTTGCGATATCTTTCTCCTAGATTGTTTTATTGATTTGTTTGATTGATCTTTTAACTTCCTAATATAGAAGTTTTTGTATTCACCTCGAAAATGGAAAATGTAAATTTTGTTATGTCTTTATGTTTTAAGGTGTTTATAATGTTTTTAAATAGTTTTTAAGGAAATGGCTGTTGTTTCGTATGGCTGCGCCATAGCGTGTGTAACCTTCGAAATATACTAGCTCGAGCCACTAGCATGCACGATTCACACCCCTGAATGTTCCAAAGTCAGGAGTATGCCTACGTACTAAACCACACCTTGTACATTTCAACCACTCTCCCTGCGGAACTCCCTTAAAATATTACTGCGTCCTTGCTGTTTCAGCACGTCGTACCTGTTCTATTCGGCGGAGTTCTTTCTGCACACCGGTTATAAACTCACAATAGTGCCGTGGCCCAAACAGGGGCAGATAAAAGCAGAACAGAGCTGATCACTCTTGAAAGGAACACCCTTCTAGTGTAACCAGGTCCACCGATATTTGGTAGAATTCGTGATAATGCAGCTTCTCGCTGGCATAAGTATAAGATATGTGGTGAAAACTGCAGTCTATTATCTAACATTACTCCCAGGTATTTCAGTGCTCCTTTAAACCGAATGGTTTGGCTTCCAACCTGGAAGGTTGCATATTTCACGGTCTTACGACTGTTTCGCTTTGGCAGGAGGGAGTTGCTAAGGAAAGCAATATTGACAAAGAAATTTTTGTGTGTGAGTGGATATGTGTGGAGAGTGCGTGTGTGTGTATGTATGTCCATATCTGTCAATTTTTTTGGCCCACCGTAATTCGCGAACAAAGAGCGCTATCGATTTGAATTTTTGTCAGAAAGTTCGCCTTCATGCTAAATTGGGCCATTAGATTTCTGTCAAAATACACCTATGACTTTTTACGTTATGAAAAAAAAAACACACAAAACACACCTAATTTTTTCTTAAAAATAGAGGGCTCATTCGAAATATTTGAAGTGCTAGTCGAAATCTATTAGTTTAATACACATTTAACAAAAATTGAAAAGAAATCGGGTCAGAATTATCTGAGTTATTCAAGAAGTAGCAAAAAAAATTTAGATTCGTCAATGCCGTACTAACTACCTTTTCGTTAATACAGTGAGTCCCACATCTGACCGGTCAAGCCCTTTATCAGGAGACTCTTGGCGAGACCTATCGGTTGCACCCATTTCGGCTAGTTTATCTTTGGATAAGCTGTCGTAAGTTCTTTGTTAACATTTGCGCCGCATACGAGTTCAGTATTTGCAGTGCAGTAGTGAAGATTTATACGAAGTACTCTTCATATAAAGTATTCGAATTTCCTAAATAACTGCTTTTGATCACAAAGCTACAAAGTTCGCCTTTGTCCCTTAACTAGAAAAGGTGTTGGTGCCATTTTAAGAAGCATGACTATGTGTAAAACGTAATCAGTATTTGTTCATGTGTTCTTACGTTTCTTAGCTGTTACGAGGGTTGTCTGAAAAGTTTCCGATCGAACAATAATTTTTTTATTTTTCTACATAGTCTCCTTGTAATTCTACACAATTCTCCCAGCGAAGTTTCCATTTCGTCCAAAAACTTGGTGTTTTTCTCTGCAAAATAATTGTTCACGAAGGTGGTTGCCTCCTCATTTGACGAAAATCTCTGTCCTCCGACCACAGTTTTTAGATGAGGGAACAAAAAGAAGTCGCTTGGGGCTAGATCTGGTGAATAAGCAGTTCAAACCGTAATTCATGGATTTTCGCCACGGCAACCGCTGAGGTGTGAGACGGCGCGTTGTCTTGGTGAAACAGGATTTTCTTTTACTGCAAATGTGGCCGTTTTTCCGCAATTTCTGCCTTCAGCTTGGCAAGTAATGATGCGTAGTATGCACCAGTAATGGTTTTTCTTTTTTGAAGATAATCGATTAAGATAACTCCTTTACTATCCCAAAAAACAGTCGCGCCATCACTTGCCCAGCCGAAAAAACAGTTTTTGCTTTTTTTGAAGCCGGCTCGCCCTTTGCAGTCAACTGTTTTGACTGAATTTTTACTTCGGGCGTATAATGGTGTATCCAAGTTTCATCTACAGTAATTAGTCGGTGCCAAAACGCGGAGTTATTGCACCTAAACTGCGCCAACAGAGCGTTGGAAATGTTCATTCGAACACGTTTTTGGTCTAACGTAACCAAACACGGCACCCAACGCGCGGACAGCTTTCTCATGCCTAAATCTTGATTGAATATGTAACAAACACGTTCTTTGGACATTTTCAGAACCTCTACTATCTCTCTCACTTTAATTCGGCGGTCGTCTAACACCATTTGGTGAACTTTAGCAATGTTATCGTCAGTGGTTGCAGTTTTTGGACGTCCCGAACGTTCATCATCTCCCAAGCTCTTACGGCCACGTTTAAATTCAGCTGCCCAAAATTTCACTATGATAAATGATGGTGCAGAGTCCCCATACACATACTTTTCAGACAACCCTCGTATATTGCCAACTATAGTTGAGCTATATTCTTAGTTAGGAACGGTTTGTTAAGACAATATTTCCTCTGAAAGTTTGCATTACTTATGTTAACAGAGTGAACCAAAAACAAACTGTTCGAGTCGCAAGACAAAAAGCAAGTGGTTTTATTAATAGTTGATGTAGGTTATAAAACATGTTAAATACGACTACAGTATGTATTACAAATACAATTCAATTTTAATAAGACAGGTTAAACACTCCCAATTATTATTTAAATAGATATTTGGGTTGGCACTATTCTTATTTACATTGATATTATTTCGAAGGAGTCCAAACTTCTCTGTAGCAAGCGGTTTAGTAAAAATATCTGCCAATTGTTGCTTGGATGGCACAAAACAAATATCAAAAGAGTATAAGTTGCACACAAAGATCGATATGTTTAGTCCTAGTGTGAAACTCCGGATTTTTTATTAGTTTTAGACGCTCTGGTTATCTATATAAAGCTTCGGCTTCCGATATTTATCACCAAGCAGACAAGCCGAGTGTATCAAGCAACATCAAGTCCTTGACTACTTCCGATGCAGCTAAAAGTATTCCAAAGTTTTTTTTGTGTGTATCAAGTATTTAAATATACGTTTACCGGCTTAACATGGTGTGAAGTTGGTTTATCAAAAAAACTACACGCACTGCATACGACGTCCGCTCTTGTTGCAACGGCCAAATATATTAAACTGCGTACTGCTTCGCGAAAAGGAAATTTCGCCGCTGGTAGAAGTTTTCCTCTAAAAAGGTGACTTGTTTTCATACACACTTGGTGTGGAAACTGAGTTTGAATACAGCATTTAAACTTATGAAGAATTCGTTCGATATAATTCCATTGACAAACAAAAATACGTTCCGTTATCGCTTCGTAGTATTTGAAGTTCCAGATAGCAGTTTGCCGCACCGAGTTTCACTTCAAAATGTTGATTCATATGGTTTATTATTTCTTCTACATCACAAATATTTTTGGCAGCAATCAAACCAACATCAATATAAAGAGCAAGATATGCTGCTCTTTCTGCACGCCATTGTAGAAAACACACGAATCTGCTTTGCGAACTAGAAGCTCCAACATCGGGAGGCTTGTGTTAAGGTATACAAACTTTTCTTGAGTTTGCAAACTCGTCCGAATCCATCATTGTAGCCATGAGATTGGATCTATGACGATTTCTTCTTGTAAAATTCGGTTGAGGAACGCAGTCTTTACATCGAATTGGCAGAGAACCCACTGGCGGCTATAGCAAAAATCTTGCGAATCGACGTTAATTTCGCTACTGGACTGAAAGTTTTATCATACTTAATACCCTGTTATGGACTGAAACCTTTAGCAATAAGGCGTGCTATATACCGTTCAATAGTATTATTTACTGACAATTTGACTTTAAAAATTTTATATAATTCGTGCGGTTTTTTGAACGTTTATTTCAGAAAATCATGTACAATAGTATTATTCAAAGTATTGCCCATCTGAAGCTATGACTTTTTCCCATCTTTCTGCCAATTTGTGGATACCATCCCAAAAGAACTGCGCCGGCTTGGCAGCCAAGAATGAATCAAGCCAATTTTTGCTATTCTGCTCTGATGTGAACCGTATATCAGTGAGGGCGTTCTGCATCGACCGGAACAAATGGTAGTCAGAAGGGGCAAGGTCTGGGTTATAAGGCGGGTGGGGTAAGACTTCCCATCCACTGTTTTCCAAATAGTTCTTAACCGGAATAGCAACGTGGGGCCGAGCGTTGTCATGATGGAAAATTATTGCCTTGTGTCTGGTCGCATATTCCGGGCGTTTTTGGCCACTGCTCTCTTCAAACGGATTAATTGTGTACGGTAGCGTTGTCCATTGATGGTTTCACCCGGTTTTAGCAGCTCAAAATACAGCACACCCATCTGATCCCAGCAAATAGAGAGCATTACCTTCGCGCAATGGATATTCGGCTTTGCCGTTGATTTGACTGGTTGGCCGGGTTTCACATATGATTTTTTGCGCTTGGGGTTGTCGTAATGGGTCCATTTTTCATCACCAGTAACAATCCGATGCAAAAATGACTTCCTTTTGTGGCGTTCCAGCACCATTTCGGACATGCAAAACCGCCTTTCGACGTCTCTCGGCTTGAGTTCATGTGGAACCCAATTTCCTTGCTTTTGAATATATCCAGCTGCTTTTAAACGTTTTGAAATGGCTGTTTGAGTGACACCCGAAGATTCTGCGAGCTCTTCTTGTGTTTGGCAACAATCTTCATAGAGTAATGCTTCCAGTTCTTCAACTTCAAACTTTTTTGGCTGCCCAGGACGTTCATCGTCTTCCAAGCCAAAATCACCACTTTTAAAGCGTGCAAACCACTTTTGGCACGTTCGCTCAGCTAGCGTATGTTCACTATAAACTTCCACCAAAATACGATGACTTTCGGCAGCAGTTTTCTTCATATTAAAGTAATGAAGAAGAACTCCCCGCAAAAACACTTTTTCAGGCACAAAGTTCGACATATTTGAGTGGAAAAAAATTATTGTTGTTTATGCTTCAAATGAATGACATATACTGAAATGACGTACAATGATAGTAGCTTTCCAATGGATGTTCCAATGGAATAATAACAATGGAATAATACAAGTTACGCCATCTCTTAGCAAACCGAATTAAGTTATAGACCCAATAACTGTGAATGAATTTAATCAAAACAGAATTTAATAAAAATTTACATGAATTATGAAAATATTTTTTTTTTTTACTTTGAGGTTACCAAATTTTATTCGTTTCAGTCCTTACAGTGATTCTTGTCATTTTTTTGTTGAATTTTTCTTGCTATGAGTGCACTGATTCCATCTGCGATGATGTTGATGTTTGTGATTCCATACTATTGAGTCGTGTTTCCTCCATAATCAGTCGATATCTAAGATTTTTGATTATTTGGCTGTTTATCTCTGTAGATTACCAAGCACAGAAGAAGCGAGAGAAGCGACTGGGCAAAATCATTAAAATCCTAGCCATCACAATGCATTATCTTGTGTGCCTTGCGATCTTTAGTCTACTATTCCCGTAAACTTGCCTTCTTCAACCTCTGATTTCGCCAATGTCACCACCTCGTATAGGGTTTTGTACTTGTTAAGTATTTATTTTATTTTAGTATAGGTCAGTTTAGTTTTAGTATTCTCAGTTGGAATTTCCAACTGCTCCATTGATCGGCACATTGCAGTTTTTCGATTCTCATTGTCATTGTCACTATCCATAATGAAAGCAATTAAACTGTAGTCTCTATCACGACTCTGAAATAATTATTTTTTTATATTTCTCGTGAAACTTTTATGTAATGCAATTGTTTATGCAACGGGTGATCAGATAGCAATGATAGTTTTTCCAATTTTTATGTTTCAGCAGCTGTCAAAATGACATGAGTTTGATCGTGAGTATATTCTTTTCGATCTAATGTCACCAACCAGACAGAGATGAGTGCGAAATTAAGAAAACACAGCCGCCGTTGCGGCCAGTATCAGCTGAATTGGGCGTCGCCAGATAGTCACCCCGGTTTATCTTGCGGGTTGATTTGGGCCTACATCTGTATAAGATTGGAAATGTTGGCCAGAGATCCGGATTTTGGCCAAAATCCCATTTTTGACTCAGCGGCTATGTCAACAAGCTAAATTGTCATTGGACCGAACACATTCCACAAGCTTTCGGCCAAGCATCAATGCATCCACAAAGATTGACTGTTTGGTGCAGTTTATGGCATGGCGACACCATCGAACCTTATTTCTTTCGAAATGAGGATAGAGACATCGTTACCGTCAATTGTCTCAGGTATAGAGCGATGTTAACCAACCTTCTGTAGTCAGAGCTCGACAACATCGGATATGAGCTGAGTTTCCAACAAGACGGCGCTACATGCTATACAAGCGACGCATCGCTTGAAGTTGTGAAGGAGAAATTTGGTGACTGGGACGTCACGGCGAGCGTTCATCATTTGAGCATTGACACGTTATTGCCGGAATAACGCTGCACATACGGTAATTGGATCGACTGCTTGAAGCACTGCCAACGAAGCCGACGCTGCCATTTGAATAATGTGCTATTCCACACATAATGGGACGAACGTAGCTTCAAAATAAAGTCAGAATCAATTTTATGTCTCACACCGTTGTTGTTTTATTTACATTCTTTTTCCTATCGTTCTTATCTGGTCACCCTTTATATAAAAAAAAAACACACCTCTTTTTGGGATACTGTGCCCATAATCTGTTAAGAGAGTGAACCAGAAACAAACCTTTCGAGTCGGATGAAAAAAAGGAATTGATTTTATTAACAATTGATGTAGGTATATAAAATTATTGTGCATAGGCAATACAATGCAACTAAACATGACTACAGTGTATCACAAGTATGATTCAATTTTAATAACACAATTTAAAAAACTTACTATTATACTTACTTGCTTATTAGATTTTAGCTTCTATATTGCTACTTTTACTTCATCTTGGTCAGGAGGACCCAATTTTCTGTCGTCTTCGTCCCGTCTACGCCGTTATATAGTCTACAGAAGTCATCTTTTCATATTCTCTCAGCTTGAACTGTGACTCTACTGCAATACAATTTGGCCATATTTATATTTGCAGGCTTCCATTCTGGCTTGCCCTGGCATGTTCGTTTTGTTTTCTGATAAGTTTTCGATCGTCCTTTCTGCAAAAACGTCTCTCTATCTCTTCACACTCCTCGTGGGGGCTTCATTTAGAAGGAAGAATCCAATCGATCTTTGATAATTGAGGAGTAAGAAATAAGAAATACGAGTATGTAGAAACCGTTGACAAGCTGAACGTTGTGCCTCGATATTTCCCATTAGATGCGCGACATTAACTAAACCTTGCTTAATACTCGTATTAGAGTATTAGATGGTGCGCCTATTTTCCACAAGACACGTTCAATTTGGCGAATCTTCTATCGATAAGACTCCTTTCGAATATCAGCAATGTATTCGAAAAGGCTATCAGTAAAGTCCGGATTATATGCGTTAATGACAAGAATATAGGGCAGAATATGACTTCTCACATACCGCTTCCAAAGTTGAACCTATTCAATAATTACACAAGGGATCTTGCAGAATCAGTTCACCATGCCAGATTATGTACAATCCAGATCCAACAATCCTGGTCATTAATATTCTTCTGCAACGTGATGATATATGGTATATTGATAAAAAAGGGCTGATCCAGTAAAAACTAGTGTTGCTTCTAATATTCAATATCGTCCAAAAATCTGCAGGCAAGGGGATCTACCACGACAGAGACTTTGGCCACGATAATGCAGAGCGTCTCCGGTTCAGGAGGGCGATAGAGAGTCGTGATCAGGCAACATTAGGGATTTTTGTGGCTAGCTGAAGCGGTGTCACTCATTTAGGTAACCTATCAATTTACCGCAAGGGTTCAAAAACCTATGTACTGATATTATATACATAATATTCATTTGATTTAATAAGCATTTTTATCTGTCACTAAAAAAAAAAACTTGTTTTTTCTCCTTTCAGTGATGACCTCTTTTCCGACCAGCTCTATATGGACATTGCGCTGTCAAAGCGTCTGCACAACATGATGGCTAACTCGACAATATTTGCCTCTGTAATCTCATACAAAAACTTGAAAAGTTTTTTACCTAAAACCTACTATGCACGTGGAAGGTAAGTTACCACCAGCCCGCCATTAATTTTAGCTCGTACAATTTTTCAGAAATCACTTTTACGAGTAAGCTAAACTAATTCTCAGTCGCGATAGCATATATACTCGTAGTAGTCCCTGCGGACAATAACAATATACTCTGACTCAAAATGATAATCCTGTTGATGGAATTCAGAAATTTTCTGCAACGGACATTTCTTTTGGAGTTTACAAGGTACAAGAACAATGGTACGGACATGGCTTAACTATTCCTATCCGTATTCGTTTTTGGAGCACGCTTTACCGTATAACTAAGCATTAAAAGTACTGGCGTCCAACTTTAGAAATAGTCGTGGCAGTAACTTTATTCGAAAATCTAATTAAAATCTTTTTGTTCCACTGAAAGTTAATCCAACTGGAACTGATTGAAATTTCACCGCAACATAACGCACGTTCTTTCACGACGCACCAGTGATTTAATTTGGCGAGACATCAAGGCTCGTTTGGCGGAATCCTTTAAATAAGAGTGGCAGCAGGATATGAACAATTTGTATTTCATAGTTATTATGATACCTATGTCCATTCCGGAGTATTCGTCAGATTAATTTTGATTTTCACTTATTTGCTTTGATAGTTTTAATTGGATTTTGAGTCAATCCTAGCGTACATATGTATATACATAAATGTGTACTGATGAATTTTGTGATTTCTTTTCGGTCTAATTTTAGTGATTCCAAGGATACGGATTATGTCCTAGCATCGAGAGTGGTGCAGACGTGGCTATTCCAATCGAATCGATCCAATGACAATCTGAGAGCACCTCTGGATTTACCATTCGATGCAGGTCACGTGGAAATCATTTTCCAACACGAGTCGCGAAACACGAACAGTGACTGGATTCCAGTTTGTGGGTGAGTGTGTATATTTAAATGCTTGTCGGTGTTCCTCCTTGGATATGATTTCGGCCAGTATTAGGAACTCGTGTACGCTAATATAATACAGATATCTTTTTCCTTAAAGTTCTAGAATCTTGAAATTTGACACGTGCAACACTTTTTAAAGTTACTGCTTAAATCAGCAAAAACAAAAGTGTTTTGCCTGTTAGCCTTTTGCTTTTATATTGCCAAGGAATCAAGGGTTTCCATACATCTTTTCAAAAATTAGATATTTAGATACAAAAAAGGAAAGTTTGTTGTATTATTTATTATATGTAGTTTAAATTATTGCATTTATTGGGAATTTTCGAAATAAATAGAATGTTTGAAGTTTGCAGCTTCTTTATAAGTAAGAGAGAGATTCAAAGTTGATCCGAATAAATTATATGTAAATATATTGCGCGTGGTAGTAGAATAATTAGGTTTTCGTTTCAATACTTTAGCTACTGGGCGAAGGTCTTAATAAAATTACCAGCCATGGACAACCTAGATCCACCAGTCACATCAGAGGTTAGTTTTGCCAGCTTTCCTACAGACCGCAGGATATTTACAGGATACTCCAGTAACTCTTTCGGAGACTCAATCAATGATAATTATAAGGTCACTCCGTCTTGGCTTCAGTTGAACCTCGTCTCCTATGTCTCCTTTAATTTTGCAACCTTTATATTGGGTTTTCTAGAGTGACTTCAAAACCGACCGAAATAGAATGCAGCGCTGTCTTTTGGAGGACGACAATAATAGATGTCAGTGCTTGTTCGGCAAGCTTTTGTTTGACTTCCAAGCAATATATATACCTGATCCTGATAGCAATAAACTACACGAGTATTGTGAAGAATCGATGTAGAGAATGAATTATTCGCATCTGTACCAACCGACAAGCTGTGATTAAGTCTTTCTGAATTCTCGCACCAGTGCCAAACTAGCTCGAAAATGTAAGGCTCCCGTGAACGTAGCTCATTCACAGAGTCTTATTTGGGTTACAGGTCACAATGGACTCGAGGGAAATCAGATCGCCGATGAACTTGCTAAGACAGGAGTTTCTGAGGACCTAAACTTGCCTGTGTCCTCGTTTATAATTTCCATTGACAGTTGGGTTTATTGCGAACATAAATGACCTTTCAAAGTGCCGATAGATCAAACGAATGCTGTCTACGTTTCTAAGATGTCAGCGGCTTTCCTGCTGTCTCTCAGTAGGCAAGACTCTAGTGTTAAAGTCCTTACAAAACCCGTTAACGTTCTCATCTCAACTAACTTTATGAGTCCAATTAATCGCTTCCATGATCCCGCCACGTGCTATGGGTTGGGGTGGAATACGCTTTTAACCCATGAATAAGTCGTTGCTTTTTGAATCTTTATAAAGTTGATCTCTTTGTACGCTTCCCTGATGGCTTTAATAGCCTTTTGCCGGCTATTATATCCACCCCGCGGACTTTGTCGGTTTCTAAGGGTTCTCCTCGTTTATTGTTAAGGTTCCTGAGTGACTAGAAAAAAACTATCCGTTGACTTCATTGTTACAAGTTTTGCGCGAAATGTTAGAGACATCGCCCAGTACTTTTCGACCTTAGACACGTAATGACTGTTCGATGTAAAATGTTTATGGCCACGTTCCCTGGAGTGGTGACATCTCTGATAACATTGTAGTTTCTACAAAGTTGGCAGGAACGTTGAACCTTTTTAACTAGCTCTCATATACGTAGAACGAAAAACTTTTTTCATACCTTGTTGACGGTTTCGATCCATTGGTGGACGAAAATGCTAGGTTTTGCCCAAACTATTAGTGTGGTGTTCCTATTATTACTTGAAAAGGGTAACACTGAATAAAATCGACGAAAATCTCAGACTTCCTATAGTTTCTTGCAGCCGAAGTACTCCATTGTTGTCGATAAGTGCTGAACACTTGAATAGCCGACTTTGCATGGTAAAGCCATAAATTTTTTTTTAAAGCGATAAAAGCGACTACTAAGCCGCGCTACATATTACCATCTAGGGTCTAAAGGAGTTCCTTAGAAATCTGGTTATCACCTTTCCTCAGAATAAGATTACTAGTTGATGACTTAAAACATATATCTTAGGCAATCGTTCTGATGAGTTTCTTTCAGCTCCTGAGTCTCTCAATTTGATTAAAAGGCAAAAGAACTCGAATTCTGGATTCATGGTTTTAATATTGGTTTCCTTGTGTCTTGATATTGTTCTTCTTGGGAAGCGATCTTCATGCTTTCGCATAGATTGAAGAATGTATTATTTGTCTCCAGTTGAATGCCAGTACGTTCTATGCAGCTATGTTCTGTGAAATTGGAACCTACGTCTATTCATTAATTCATTAGCGGTTTCTTTTATTTCTTCAGATCTGTAGGCTATCCACGTGATAAGTTTCTTTCACAAGTTGAGCCTATCAATGGAACTTGTTACCGCTTTTACTGCTGTACTACAAACCTCAGTCCACTTAGCGACTACTTGGATTTTCAGACGTGGTATTGGGATATACTCTTGTGGCTATACTTAATTTGGGCATTTTTGGCTGTCACCAAAAACATTTAAGCTTCAGATGGTGTGACGATCCATAAGTAAAGTTGGCCTGTATACGCATATCCTTTGGCATCCACAAATACATGAAGACTTGCCTTGTTACCGTTCAATTTATTCATTCCTTGCAAATGACGCTTCGGTTAATTCTTAGCTGAGCCAGATAACTTTTCTATTGCATGTTCAAATCGTATTCATTTTATTTGAAAGTGCCATCATTCCTACCGTATTTTTCTGAGGGTGACAATGAAATTAAATATCAGTTTCAGCGTAGTGTATTGTCATCATGGTAATAAGTACTTCCCTCTTCGTTGTAACTTTAACGGCTTCCTAGAACATTCCAAGAACCTTTTTTTGTATTATCGTTTTGTGTTTGACCAAGATCCCTTTTGATGAAACAAGTTGGTATTAAGAGATTCTCTTAATTCTCTAATTTCCAATCCAGGCTCTCGAAGCTACCTGTAGTAGAATATACGTAGTTGATCTGGTTTGCTGACATCTTCCAAGCTAAGCTCTTCGTCTGATTCACAAAAATCCAAATAATCAGCGCCATGCATGTTTTGTTGATGGTCTCGATAGCTTTAGAGTTCATACTTTCGAAGAATTTTGTTTGACCATTTTGACCAATTAAAATGTCTTATGTCAGCCATCACGGCATATTTAAAGGGATGAATATAAAATTGTCATATTTCCACTTGATAATCAAATCAAAATTTTAGTATTTTCACCAAAACAAAAATTAAATTTTCCATGCATGTTGGGACGCTCTATGTTACACTTACTTCGTTTTCACATTTCTGGAAATCGACTTCAAGATCCTATCTCTCTGAAGTTGCTAAAATTTTAAGTCGCGATCCGTTTCTATGTATCTGCCGATAACCCTGTAATAGATTTTCCCCCCGTATGTCGTATACAACCAACACCTGTAAGCATACCATTTTACAGCTCTCCAGTGATCGTTTTCGTTTTTGATGCATTTTTATTTAATTAATTAAGTTACTCTTACATGCGTTCATAATTGAGTGGTCAGATATGTTCCACTCCAATTATTTGCACACTGAGCGATACCTGTGTATAACAAGCATGATGGGGTAATTGCTACAAACGGATCCAGTGTGAATCTGATATCTGTCATCCTCCTGTTGTAGGAGTCGAAAATGTAACTCCTAAGTCGCTGCTTAAGAACTGCTTTGCATTTTCCGCCTTCCAGATGAGGTCCAGTTGGTTTTAGGACTGATCCCGTGTTAAATAAACCGTGTTGATATTGCATCGTTGCTTGTCGCTGAAATCTCCCATCAATATTGCGATGTTAGTGTTAGTCTTTAGGTTGTATGTAAAGGGTGAACCAGCAGATGGTGTGTATGTTGGCTGTCAATTACTCTCATTCACTGAATTCAACGCGGTTTATCTTTTTGACAGATATCATACAATCATTAGCAATTTTAGTCATGGAGTCGTTTATCACGCAACAACGCATTTTTGTTATTCAATCTTATTACGAAAATGGGCGATCTGTAAACGTAATTCGTGAATTTTTCAGTCAACATAATCATCCTAGTGAGCGCGGAATTCGTGCAATGGTGAAGCGTTTTGAAGAAACTGGTCCGGTATCGGGTCAAACCAGCACGTATTCTCGACAAGCACGTATACGCCAAAACATCACCACTGTGAGCGAAAGTGTTCAAAACCAGCCAGCACCTTAATTCGTGCGCCTCACTTATGGTACTTTACGACGAATTTTGAAACCTGATCTTCATTTGCAGAAGCCTTTGAACCGTCTACGACGTCACCAATTTGTTAACTGGATGCTGTATCGCCAGGACAATTTGTCCCAGTCTGTACGCGATATCAAACTTATTAGCAAAGTTGCAAAGTTTTCCGCTGCAGAGGCCATTTTCATTTTATAGGCAACCAGAATCCGTCGAGGGTTGCTACTTTTACGAGGTCTAATAATATGAGCATGCCAGCTATAATTACATTAATGCACGTCTGTTTGTCTAGCTATTTAGATTTAGATGTTTTTATTGAATTGAGAAATTAAGATCCATGATGATATTCGTTTCCTTCTACATGAGAGTTCTACCTTTGCATTACTATCGCACTTATATAAATCACCCGCATTAGTTCGCCTTGCACTCACGTGCGGCTTACCTCAGTTAATATCCCAAAAACCCTTGTATTATATCTTCATCCTAACTTAATTAATTGCGAAAAATTCTTAAGAAAAAACTACTACAACACATATTCCTTTTACAGGCACGATTACAAGGCAACGTTCGAGTCAACATGGCGCACGGACCTCTGCATCACAAAGAATCTTATGGAGAACATAACGCGATGTATCTGCCCATTATCTGGAACATTTGTGGTACTCCTGGCCAAAAAGAATTACAACGTAAGTATTCAACTTAACTGCACTAAAACTCCCATTTTGTTTATGTGCCATGGAAATTTGTTGCTATTCCTTTGGGAGGACTGTTCGTTTTGTTGTTTGCCTTCCGCCATTGTTGCTGGCGATTACGGTGGTGGCAAGCGACCAGCAGTGGTGGTAATGGAAGTTGCTAGTTGGTCATGAATGTGGTCCGCTTTTGTCGTTGTTTGACTTTAATAAGAGCAAAGTGCTGGCTTTAACAGTTACTAGAGTAATTTTCAAGTCACCATGGTCGGTAGTGGTTGCGGTGGCGATGGTGCAAAAAACAAGCGGGCAAATAAAAGTTTTTTTCATTCTTATTTTGCGTTTTTGTTTTTTTTGTTGTTTTTTTTTAAAAAATAAAGAAAAAAACTGTTAACCGCTCATTTTTAGAAACTTTTCTCTCATTTTTGCATGGTACTTTGCAAGGAAGTATAGAGACATTAATACTGACAAAGTTATTCCTGGGTGTATTTGTTTGGGCTTTTTATAGAAGTTTGTTCCTTTTTCTTAAACTTGTTCTTCCATTTCCTGTTTTGTTGTTTCTTCTGCCCTCCAATCCCAACCGCAGCACAATAATATAAAAGCCTTTTGATTTATTTTGCTTTTGTGGAATTTTTCATTTCACATGGAATTCCATGATCCTTGTACCGCTTGTTTCGTAGACATACGAGTACCTACCTACATACCCATATACATATGTACGAGTATATCATAAACTGTGAGTATTAAGGGATGATAGTTTTTAGACGTACTAATACCTACTCGTACACTACTTGGTTTAGAAATTATAGTGAAGAACATAAAGTTTCGGCAATGTGGTCAGTTTTGGGTGAAAGTTATTTAATTTGTTCTGGGCTGGTACTTCTAGTAATTAAAATTAAATGTTACTCAAGTATTTTGCAAGTAGATAGGAGTACAGTTAACTTCCGAATAAAAGTTCTTTATCGCTATAAATGAGCCCCTGTACTGCTACTACTACTATGTTTGTACATTGGACCCGTACGAGTATTTACTATGAAATGTGGCGACAGGTGAGTTGCCTATATACAGTGACACCATCTGTATGCATAAGCCTCCAGAAAAGTCAAATCAAATTAAACAGACGTACCGAAATCAATGAAGATGAACGCAGATCTTCCCAAATATGGAAATTAGAAAACGTGACACATTATGACAACTGAAACCTGGAATATTCGCGCTTTTTACGTCTCGGGACCAATTCAAAAACTTTGATTTCTCTTCTTGTTTTTGAAGCAGAAATACTGCTGATAAAGAAAAGTATGCTTTCAAGGACTTACATGGCCTCTTACTGAAGCCATTCGGCGTATTATATCAAGAATCTGCTCGACGATTTAAGTGTCGACGAAAAGGAAAGCCTAAAGGCCGTTATAACAAGAGTTAATGGTTTCCGACTGATCGGTTTTCACGAAGCTGATAGAAATGTTCACCGTCTTTACTAAGGATTACAAAAAATCACTTCTGCAGAATGTTAAATAGTGACGACAACCCAAATTCCGCTATCAGGCAGAATAATCTATTCAGCCTGGATGGTGAAAGCGCCAGCTTAAGCATAACAAACCCGCTGGACCGGGCAATTTTCTTATCGAACTATTTAAGACAGCGGGAGGTGGCTTGGTGGAGAGCATGTACCAACTCATTCTCAAAATTTGGTCAGCAGGAAGTATGCCTGAATAATTTAACCTTATCACTGTTTGTCCGATCCACATGAAAGAAGCCTCTTAACTGAGCCAATTATAGAGGCATCAGTCTTCGTTTTTTCTTTTTCTTTTTTTTTTTAAAGAACTTAACACTCAAGTGGGTATGAATACATTTATAATGCCTCAGCATGGGTTAAGTTTTTTCAAAAAATGGGATACACATTTCTCTCTGTTGGGCTCAGTGGTTATTTCGCTCCATGGGTGGCATCCAACATTTAATGGGGAGACTAAATTCTTAGTGGAAGTTGGCTTGTTGTTGATTTCTAGTAAACTGCTCATCTTATTTGATTTTTCTTAACTGAAATCAATGTCTTTCGGTCGAGGCTGGGATTCGAACACCGAACCTTCCGGTTTGGAAGCCAGTCCACTACCACTTGACCCACGGCTCCACAACATCGCACAACATTGCAAATTAGATCGTATCTTCCGTCTTGTGTGTATACACCCGAAGCCATTTATCAACGATTTGATTGACCCTTATCAGTGCAGTTTTAGGCCAGGTAAGTCTATAAGTCTCGTACACCCACCACACAGTTAGAGAAAAAATTTATAAAAGAACCGTATGGCAATAGGAGAAAGTCAATTGGAGCGGACTTAACAACTTCTTTAGGAATTTTAACTGGTCGTTATGTTTCCTCGATAACGACGTGGATGCAGCTGCTGACATGATCACAGAAACTATTCTCTTTGGAATGAGATGCTTTATCCCTCATCGGATGAAGAGTATCAAACCAAAAGAAAAGGCATGGTACGACTCGAGCTGTAAAGAGACTGTCAGGGTTAGAGAAATGTTTTCTCGGTCCTACAAGACCAACCCGACAGAGGAAAACCGAAAAAAGTTTAAACGAGCCAGAAATGACTGCAACGTCTTTCTCAAGCGTGTGAAATTCCAATACGACCAAAAACTGAGGCAAAAAATACTGCAATGTCCCAATGGCAGTAACAATTTTTGGTCGTTTGTTAAAAACATTATGAATTCTGCTCCACCCTCCATCCCAAAGCTCATTTACAATGACATTCCAGCTCTCAGCTCCTTGGACAAGGCCAATCTGCTTGCCGCACACTTTGCGGTCAGATCAACACTCCCAGATTGTGCTTTGTCCCCGCCTAGACGAATCCTCAATGGAACGAATCTAATTTCGCACTCGTGTAGTAGCAAGAGTGCTTAAAGATCTTAATGTACTTAAAATCCTCTGGTCCAGATGCTATATCTCCCCTTCTTCTGAAGAGGTGTTCTTCCTCGCTGGCGAAACCGCTGCGTAAGCTTTTTCATCAATCCTACTCTTTAGGACTCTTTCCGAGCAGATGGAAAACAGCATTTGTCCAGCCCGTCAGCTCATGAAATATCTCGAAACACGAAAACTTCTTAATGACCTGCAGCATGGTTTTCGTAGCAACAGGTACACTGGTGATTTGATGGCATGTCTCACCGAAAAGTGTAACCAAAGCGTACATCAATCTGACGAAATCAATATAGTTGCCCTTGATACTTCTAAGACATTTGACAGAGTTTGGCATCAGGCTCTTTTGTCGAAAATGCGGGATCGATGACCCTCTTCTTCAATGGATTAGAAATTACCTTTCGGAACGTTCGATTCAGGTTGCCTTGGACGGTTTCAAGTCTGATATTCGCAAAATAAACGCTGGTGTGCCCCAGGGCTCCGTTTTGTCTCCGACACTCTTTTTAATTTTCATTAATAATCTCTTGTCTGCTACTTCTAATCCAATATATTGCTTTGCTGATGACAGTACTCTCTGTTTTTCATATTCGTTCCCGGACTCAAGTCCCTGCTCTTCGGCTGAAGAACGGGAACGGCAGCGTATGTTAAGCTCATTAAATTCCGATATTAACAGCATAAACAATTGGGGAACTATCAACCGAGTGGAATTTAATGCTTCCAAAACTCAATGCTGTCTGCCGTAATGACACTTGCATCTCCTAAACCGATAAACTTTCCACTCTTGGAATGTGTATCAGTGACAACTTAGGTTGGAATGACCACATATTCGATGTCGCCAAAAATGCTGCGAAATGTCTTGGTTTCCTCAAGCGATGTGGCGATCTGGCCACAATATATAAGGCATTTATCCGCCCAAAACTGGAATACAATGCCAACATCTGGTCTGGTGCTCCAAAAACTTCCCTGCGCCTGCTAGATAAGATTCAAAACCGTGCGATAAAACTCATTGGTGATACTAATATCTGTCAATCAATTGACACCCTCGATCACCGACGTAATGTGTCCTGTCTCACTTTGTTTTATCGTTATTTCCACCACCAGTGCTCCATTGAAATCGCCAGTAGCATTCCGCCCATTCAAACTTTCAACCGTAACACCCGTCTCGCTATGAATATACCCTCAAGCCCATTTTCGGACATACTCTAAAATATCGTGATCCTTTCCTAAGCCGTACAACTCCCTTATGGAATGCTCTGCCGATCTCTGTGTTTCCTGGTCGTTATAACTTACAAACATTTAAAAACAATGTACATCGGTACCTGTCTTTTCTTGCTCCCTAAATTTCCTTCTTCCGCGCTGTGTACAAACTTTTTAAGGGTACAAAAACCCCTTTAACGCGCGCAGATTATAAAAAAAAATAATCGGTCAAACATTATATTTATAGACCTTGGAAAAAACCAAAGATGTCAAAATCAATACGCATCACCTCTTTATTGATTCTAAAATCGCATGTGACAGCATCTAAAGATGGGAGCTATATTAAGACATGTCTATGCAGCCTTTGTATCCCTGCCAAACTCGTCAGATTGTGCAGAATAACGATGGAGATCGCTCGCTGCTTCGCAAATATGGGAAACTGTCTCTCCGAGACCGTTGATATTAACAAAGTATGTAGGAAAGGTATGCGCTGCCATGTAACTTTTGCAACATTGTTTTGCAAAATTATACTTAATAAGCTCACAGGTCAATACCAGAGGGACAATTTTTCAAAACGCAACGCAACGAGCTGTCAAGTCAAGTCAAGTCAAGTCAAGACTAAATATATATAAATACAAATGCCAACAAAAAAAGGAAAGGATACAGAGCAGCGACGAGTGGCACAGAATATCACAATTGGCAGCTATAACTGCGTTATTAAATCTGACGATGAGATCTCATCAGAGATAAAACGAAAAGATAACTTTCCAATCGCCTGGTTCGGCTGCTGAAGGCAAATGAGTATTAAGGCCTTGTCAAGAACTAAGGAAAGTCAGTATAAGACCGTCCTCACCCCGGTTCTGATTTAAAGTGCAGAGCTATAGACGTTAGCGTGGGTGAATGAAGATATTCTTGATCGCATAATTGTTCGAGTGATTTTTCGTCCCGTTAGCGAATGACGAACTCTAAGAGCAGTACAGTGCCAACGATCTGGTCAGAATTTGATTCCAATCCGGATCGACAATGTAGCAGGGGAAGACCTTATCTTAGGTTTCGCGCACAAGTGAAATTGGGCCTTAACCAACATGAAGCACGCAACTGGAGGCAGTTAGTCACAAACCGCGCTAACTATGAAGGTCTATTGGTTAAGGCCCAGGTCCATAGCATTTTCAAAATAGGAAAGAAAATGAAAGATATTTTAGGGTCTAAAACCTTATTGTTTAATCTGTTGAGCTCATGCTTTTATTATATAATTAGCATTATTTTTGTCGCACGATTTTGAATCCTATCCAGTAGGTGCAGAGATGTTTTAGGTGCTCCTGACCAAATGTGAGCATTGTACTCCAATTTCGGGCGGATGTATGCTTCATATATTGAGGGCAGATCAGAGGTGGTGAAATATCTCTTACAATGCTTGAGGAAACATAAATATTTCGCAACATTTTTAGCGACATCAAATATGTGGTCATTGTCATTGACACAAATATTGACTAGATGTTTAGATTTCGCTTTAACGACAGTAGACAGCATTGTGTTCTGGAAGCATTAAATTCGACTCCCTGAATATGAAAAGGAGAGAGCACTGTCGTCAGCAAAGAAATACATTGGATTAGAAGTAACAGACAAGAGATCATTAATGAAGATTAATAATAGTGTCGGAAACAGAACGGAGCACACCAGTATTTATTTTGTGAATATCCAAGATAACGTGAATTGAACGTGGTAATTTCTAATCCATTGAAGAAAGGATTCGTCGATTCCAAATGAACGCATTTTCGACAAAAGAGCCTGATGCCAAACTCTGTTAAATGGCTTAGATATATCAAGTACAACTATCTTGCCTTCGCTGGATTGATGTACGATTTGAGTGAGACAAGCCATCAAATCACCAGTGGACCTGTTACTACAAAGACTGTGTTTTGAAGTATTTCATGAGCTGGCGATTAATCACCGTCTCCATGACCTTGGAAAGAAAGAACGTTATTGCAATGGGTCTGTAGGAGGTGAGAAAAGAAGATTCGCTTATCTTAGGAACGTACTGGACAAATGGTGTTCTCCTTCTGCTCAGTAGGAGTACTAAAAAGGAGGATTAATGAAAAGGCTTACGATTTTTGTATGTTAAGATCTTTAAATACTCTTACTACTACATGAATGCGAAAGTGGATTCGTCCCATTGAAAATTTGACGCACTCAAGTGTAGGTCGGGACAAGGCATAATCTGGAAGTGTTGCTCTGACCGTAAAGTATGCAGCACGCAGATTGACCTAATCCGAAGAGCTGATAGCTAGAATGTAATTACGATAACCAATAAGTCCGTGACTTTTGGATTAAAACAGATTTTTTGATAAAAAAATAATTTTATTTTTCAACGTAGTCTCCCTTGAGCTCTATACACTTTGTCCAACGCTTCTGCAATTTTTTTATCCCTTCCAAAAAAAATGATTTGTCGAGGTCCTCAAAATAGGCCTTTGTTTGCGAGATGACTTCATCATTGGAGTCAAATCTTTTTCCACCAAGTCATTTCTTCAGGTTTGGGAACAAGAAGTAGTCGCTCGGAGCCAAATCTGGAGAATAGGGTGGATGAGGGAGCAATTCATAGCCCAATTCATGGATTTTTGCCATGGCATCTGCACATGTGTGCACCCTTGCATTGTCTTGGTGGAAAAGAACTTTTTTCTTGGCCAAATGAGGTCGTTTTTTTTTCAAATCGTCATTGAATCGGTCCAATAAGTTGGCGTAATATTCCCCATTGATTGTTCTTCCCTTTTGAAGGTAGTCAATGTGGATTATCCCGCGTGCATCCCAAAAAACAGTCGCCATAACTTTATTGGCTGACAAACCCACCTTGGCCTTCTTTGGCGCCGATTCACCCTTAGAAACTGTTGTTTGTTCTCTGGTGTGTTGTGATGGATCCATGTTTCGTCCACGGTTACAAAACGGCGCAAAAACTCCTCCATATTGCGATTAAACAACGCCAAACCTTCCTGTGAAGTTGTTACACGATTGCGTTTGTGGTCGACTGTGAGCAAACGCGGCACCCATCTTGCGGAAAGCTTTCTCATGCCCAAGTGATCATTCAAAATTGAAACCACTGAGCCATGCGAGATCCCTACGGCTTCCACAATCTCTCGCACTTTCAATCTTCGGTCGGCCAACACCATATCGTGAATTTTTTCGATTGTTTCGGGTGTAGAGACCTCAACTGGGCGTCCAGGACGTTCGGGATCTACAGTGCTTGTACGGCCACAACGAAATTCAGTAAACCACTTTTTTACCATTGAAATCGATGGTGCAGAGTCCCCATAGTATTTATCAAGCTTAGCCTTGGTCTCGGTAATGGTTTTTTTTCGCAAGAAATAATGCTTAATAAGCACACGAAATTCACTTTTTTCCATTTTCTCCTCAAATTAGTGAGTAGTCTGATAAAAATAGCTGTCAAACACAAACTAACTGACGCAGCAAGTTTAAATTTTGACAGGAGTCAACTGACAGATGCCTGTTGACAGGAGCAGTGTTGCTGTTTCAGTAAAGAGGTCAGAAATTCAAAAATGCACGGAATTATTGACCCGCCCTCGTACAAGTGAGCCTTGGAATGGAGGATGAGGCAAGATTTCTGATGTTTTTGACTAACGACCAACAATTCTTACTGCCTTTGCGACATTGTAGTGTTTTTTGCCTTAGTTGTTGGTGATATTGAAATTGAACATAATTAAGAAAGACGCTACATTCATTCCTGGGTCGTTCGCACTTTTTTCGGTTTTGCTCTGTCGGGTTGGTCTTGAAGGACCCAACAAATATTTCTTTAAACCTGACAGCTCCTTTACATCTCGAATCATACCTCGACTTTTCCTTTGGTTTTAACTCTTAATCCGTTGAAGGCCACATCTTGCCAGAAATGCCACTGCAATTCCAATGAATCTCCAGTTTGTATATTGAAGTGAATTTGTAATATGCGCAAATCTGTATGAATGTCCGCAAAAAATGCCTCGTGCTTTGATACTTCAATATCGAATGCCTTTATCCATATGGCAATCAATTTGATGTTCTATCCATTATTTTATTATTCACAATAGAGATAAGCCCACCGGGTGGTTGGTATTCTTCTAATAGTCTTCTCCTCCAATTAATGCTTGTAATGGTAGGATAGAACATAACAACGCGGACTTCTCTCATCACTTGAGTCTGCATCAGTTTTTATCGGTTTAGGATCTACAGGAAAAAATGTTGGAATACTTATGTATGATCAGTGACAGTACCATTATCATAAGTGGATCTCATTTGGTCAATATGCCTTCTTTATGGAGTCTCATCTACATACGTCTGAGATGTAATATAAATAACCAACTCTTTTAGTAACGCTCCCAAATTTTCACTTGCATTCTTTATTCTGGTAATAGCACACTAGAAAAAAAATTAAAAGAATTAAAAGCGCTCTTGAAGGAATATGCTAAAGCAGTTGAGTTCGCAAGCATTAGGTAGGCACGACGAAAATTGGAGAACATAACAAGCATAAGAAAATTAAAGACAAAATCATTACAAACCTGCAAACAAAAATAAACCAATAAAGAACATACCGATGCAAAAGAGTGATGTTGCACTCGTTTGGTCACTGCATTGGGAAGGGCAACAGTTACAGACATAGCGGAAGTACATGTACACGATATTCAGACTTACCCCGATAGAAAAAACAGTTAACCAATATGGTAATATTCTTTTACCGAAAACAAACAAAACTTATGTTCTTGAAAAAATCAAAAGCGAAATAAATAATTAAATTTTAACACGTATGCCCGGCAATGTAAAGGGAACAAAATCTAGTGTATGTCAAAGAATCTATTATCGGCAACCAGGTGACAATATACAACAAGAAAATGCTATGGCCAACGAAGACACAACCCAGAGAATTAAATTGAAAGTACAATATACAGAGAGTCCCAGTTTAGGTTTTCGTTCTGATAGCTGAAGATTCCAGGAGTTATAGCAATCAAAAAATTGTATTGCAGGGGGGTCCATTTTCACCACCTTTAAGTTCTGAGCCGTTAAAGTGAGGAACCTCTGATCTCGAGGTAATACTTCTTAAAATTCCGTAGCTTTCTAACGGATTCAGCTTAAGAGACCGTTGTGCACATTTTTGAAAAAGGATTTCAGTGTGCATAAAATACTAATCGTCGAGTTCGATGAACGCCAGCCAAAATTATGGCATTTTAAAAGTAACCTTGTGAAAAATCGTTGGACCAATTTCATCAGAAAAATTTTTTTATCTCGAAATTTTCAACTTTTGGGTTAACTTTTTTTCATCAAAGCTTTTGTCTTCTCTTCATTATCTACGATTTTTATATATGACTTTTCCACCTGCGAATAACGGAAGTTATTGCAAGCCACTATTTTATTCCGGCAAATGGGTCACAAAATAAATTGAATATACCTTTAAATAGTTGTTGTGATCCTAAAAAGGACCGTTACGCTTTAAGATTTCTAAATGTTTTTGTAGTAGATTTTCGAATTGTTGCCTGTGCAACAGACCGTGATTTCAGACTGGAAATTAATGTTTCTTAGCTGCTCTGCCACTGTATGCTTCTTAGAGCTCTTCCCGACTTAAAATCTCAGTCAGATAAACCCGTTCTTTTATGGCTCCTCAGAAAAAAAATCCATTGGCGTTAGGTCAGGAGATCTAGTTGGCTAAGGAAACGGACCAAATCGGCCAATTCACCGTCCATATAATTTTTGATTTAAAAACAAAGTTACTTTATTGCTACAATGGCAAGGAGCTCCATCGTGTTGGAAAACCATTCTTTGCCTTTGAGCAAGAGGAACATTTTCTAGGAGTTCCTGCAGCTGGTGTCTCAAAAATTCTAAATAGAATGTTGAATTTATGACATGTGGAATGGCCCGATTAAAGTACTACTCAATATGCCGGCCCAGACATTCACGCTAAACCTTCTGTAAAATGGTATACGGTTAAGAAAAACATTTCAGCATTTCAACTGAATCTTTGCCTTTGAGAAGATATTGTTCATGATAAGTGAGGATTAGACATTGCACAATAGTGGGAATTTCGTTGGTTGGTGATGCCCATTCTCGTAAACTGGGCTTCGTCAGTTTATAAAAGTTTTTGAATAAACTGCTTATTCTCACCTTATTGATGCAGCAACCATTGGCAAAATTCAATCCTTTTTTGGAAGTCCCCTGGCCAAAGTTCCTGTACGGTCGTATAATGAAAGGGGTAAACGCGGTTGGCTTGAAGAACTTTATGGATTGTAGTTCTTGGAGTTTGCAACTGTGCTGCAAGCCTTCTGGTGCTAATAGATGTCGCATTCTTACAGCATTTAAAATTCTTTCTTCCTCTTCTGCTGCTGTTATGTTAGACAATCTCTCTCTTCTTAACCCATATGCTGAGCCGATAAAAGTTGGCCTAGAAGGGATCCTCCGTCTAGGATATCGCCGTTGGCACTCTAATCTAGCTAACCCTGCATGCCAATTACAGAAATCGTAAACGAAAATTTATCGGCGTATTCGCGAATCGAAAACATTTTTTCTTAAACTTTGCTAAACACTTTACTCCTTCACTCTTAATCAGTAAATAAAGTATCATCGGCACATTTCAAAAGTTGTCACCGAATTAAACAAAAACATTCCACAAAATAGCGAAAAATTTACCGTTCTTAGTCAATTTTTTTTTTATCTGAACACACTACTTATTTTGTGACCCATTTGCCTGAATAAAATAGTGGTTTGCAATAACTTGCGCTATTCGTAGGTGGAAAAGTCATACATAAAAATCGTGGATAATGAAGAGAAGACAAAAGTTTTGATAAAAAAAGTTAGCCTAAAGGTTGAAAATTTCGATGAAATTGGTCCAGCGATTTTTCGAAATGTTAGCTTTAAAATGCCATAATTTTGGCTGGTGTTCATCGAACTCGACGATTAGTATTTTATACACACTGAAATTCTCTTTCAAAAATGTGCACAACGGTTTCTTAAGCTGAATCCGTTAGAGGCTACGGCCTTTTACCTCCAGCTCAGAGGTTCCTCACTTTAACGGCTTATAACTTGAATTGCAATAAAATTTTTTGTTTGCCATAACTACAGGAATCTTCAGCTATCAGGACGAAAACCTAAACTGGGACACCCTGTGGCTGTGACTCCAACAAAATTCTTTCAAGGAAAACCGAAGGCGGCGTCATCACGATGGGAGCAGTTGATGATATTAATAGGAAAGTGACGGAGAAACGTATTATACAATATTATATTAATTTAATAGTTTTTTATATGAACATTTGCGACCAAAAACAAATACATACAAATGAATGAAAATGATTTATGTAACGGAAATTGTAAACATTAGTTTTTCAAATTTAGAAACAGAATTAGAAATTGGAAATTACTAGTACATTAAGAACAAAAATGGATTGTCCTGCTGGCATCTAAATACAAGATCAGTGAGGAAACACTGGAATACATTTATGCTAAGCATCAATAACTTGCTTGATTTGCTAGATATAATTGTATACAAAAAGTAAACGACTTCTCTAAAATAAAGGGTTTTAATAAGGGATGCTATAGCAGAAAATCTGGGTACGAATTTTATAAAAACTGATATTAGCTACGGTTTGGAAGATAGATTAGAAGGTTTAGAGCTAGAAAACAGTTGTTTTCACTAGGGTTTGATACTAAGCATTAGGGGCAACGATCTTAAAGCCAGTATTATCTGTGTCTACAAACTACCTAATTTAAACATAAACGGATTTGTAGAAGAACTCGCATCTAATATTGACATAGTTAACAGAAAAAAGAAAACATTAATATCCAGGACTTAAATGAGACATATGTAAATAAGGAATTACCTGTGAATGATCAAAGGAACTTTGCAACATTATAAAATCAGACACAAGGAGTGATCTTGCGCGTAACACCGGCACTTTGATATGTAGACCACAGCCTAGTGCGTTTCAAAGGATTAAAAATAGAGTCGGCTGCTATAGAGCTAAGTGTAGCTTAGTAATATACAGTAGAACTAATATGCAAAAAAAACACAGAAGATAGATATAAAATGACGTACAAATATATGGTATACGTGACCGTAAAGTGACATAACGAATAGAAAATATTAAATAGAATGAATTAGACCAATACGATGCCGCAAATGAATACCTACAATGAACAATTCGCAAAAATCTACAAAAAGTATTATGCAAGTATTATACAAGTAGTATACAACAACAAGGTAAGTTAAAAGAATAAACAACGGATTCCATCAGAAAACATGGAAACTTAGGCATGTTTGCAAAGGAGGCCGACTGTATAGACTACAGAAGATACTAAAACAACTAGAATATGAAAGGGAATATAAACTAAACTACAAAATCGGTATATTTTAAGGAATAATTTCGAAAATCAAAGGGAAACCAAAGAAAAACATGGAAACTTATCATCAAAATACTAAGAAAAAATCGAGCAAATCTTGACAATATTTTATCGAAAAACTTTCCAAACGAAACAAATAAGAAAGAACTTGCAAAAAAACATCCGAAATCAGCTATCGCTTGAGATAAACATTACCATACTTAAGTGTGATCAGCAAACCTTCAATAGCTCAACAACAAGCTCACAAAACTCGATGTATTTGGAAGAAACTACTACTGGAGAAATACAGGATATTTTGAACAGACTTAGTGACAAGAAATCTGCAGATATAGACACCATCAGATCGAAAGACCTTAAGAAAAATGCTGTGTTATTATCGCGAGGATTGTGCAAACTCATCAAGAAGAGCTTATCACAATCCACAGTACCTGAGATGCTCAAAGCCTCAGTAGTTAGACCAATATACAAAAATGGAAAAGAAATCACATACTGATAAAGTACTAGAAGAAATTCTATCCAATAGGCTAGCTCCATAGAAAGATCCAGTATCCTAGAAAGAAATCAATATGGCTTCCGAAAAAATAGGTTGTATCAACTGTAAGGGGACTTCGCTAGTCACATAAACACAATAAGAGTTTGAATAGTAAGTACAACATTATCGTACTATTCATTGATTTTAAATTTCGATACCGTCTGTCACCAAAAAAACTGCGGAAACAGGAAAAACTTGGCATACGAGAATCCATTCTTGGAGCAACACTTCGATAATTAATATTCACGCTGGTTCAACTAACCAACTTATGCACGGAAGCTTTTCTACGACAATGTTACTTTGGGCTTTTGGAATCTTTATTTATTTGACGTGTTGACTATTTTTCTGTATGTGCTCTCTTTGAACTACAGCTGTTATTATGCACAGCGCTATTTTCTAGTTTCGATACTTCCATTGCCAAAGCCCTTTGAATTGTTTTTTCTATAGAAACATTCATCTCTTGTCTGAGTCTCTGAGTCCCCAAACTCACTGTGACCGGAAATACCACAAGCAAAATTACAGTATACCCTCAGTTTCATCAATTCTGCTAAATATATAGCAATAAATTTCCCCCCCCCCCCCCCCTGCTGTAATCTCAAATGAAATTTGTGTTGCTTAGTTATCTTGTTGGGCTTGCGGCCCTGTTAATTTTTGAGTGTTTTAATTAACTCATCTTAGGATTTTGATTCAGTTTCTTCTTGTGCTGTCAAATCCGAGAGAAGCTAGTAGTAGTTAGCTCCAAAATAATTTATCAATACTCACAGCTTTGGAGTTCCGTTCGTAGAACTCTTTAATGCCAGGTAATTCTCTAATCTTTTGATGAAATTGAGAAATTCCTCTTCATTCTCGTTGAACTGCTCGTAATGTAGGTTAGGCGAATTTGACGAAATCTGTAGGTTCTTTAGAGCCGTAGTTAATGCTCACAAAATTCCTTCCACAGATACTGTCATTAAGATTTTTTTCAATCTTATCTATTTTCGTCGGCAGTAACGAATCTTCACTTTGCGTACTGAGATAAATTTGTAATCTCTGTATCGAAGAAGGGATAAGAACGAATATCGAATGTATTTATTCATCTGTCAATCCATTTTACGTTTTATGCATTATTGTGTTATTGACAATATGTAGACATTAACCCATTTCCTTAATGTGTCCGTAATATCTAACAAATCAGCAACACGAAAACAGCATAGGCATAAAAAGACATTGGAAGGAAAAGGAACACTTTGTATACATTTAGAACCGTACCAACTCGAGAATATGAATAATGAATTAGTTCATTGTTCTCTCTACATGGCCATGTTAATAAAAATTTACGTGTTTATAGAAATTTGACTAAACGCTTTAATGATAAATTTTCTACACCACCGCGACAACCATATGAGGGCTTAGTGCCTGCAGCCTGATTCCGACGTACACCGAATATTCACAGAGAAAATTCTATGCTGTTTCGTCATCACAGTAAGCGTTAAAAGAAATAGTGTCATCTTAGTTTTTATTAAAATCCCATGATCGATCTGCAGTCACATCCGATGAGGAGCAGCAACAATGCAGTTAATTTCCTAGATAAACATTCATTTGGTTTGAGTACACTCTAGTGAGTTATTTCCTTTAAGGATTTGATGAAAAGAGACCGAAACGATACGGAAACATTAACTATGGACGCGATTAATCCCAACGACTCAGTTCCTGGAAAGTCATAACTAAATTCTGGGCCGAAGCTACTCGTATTCCTGAGTTTAGTTTCTTTGGCAATACAGAAGTTTTAGTGTTAGCGCGTTTTGCTATAGATATCTTGCCGCTCAAGGCTATCGGGATTTTAGTGCGAATTATACAAAAGGCCACATTTTATTAAACGAACGAAATGTTAGTTTTAGGAGTACAGTCCAAAATATAAGTATCAAGTATGATTTCAGTATATCTGGATCAGAGCCAGGCGTCCATGAAATGCTCCTTAACAATTAAAACGGATGGTTATTTATGGTTATGTGAAAGTAGCAGTGACGCATGAAAACTAAATCCACTAAATATAGACTTGGGCATATCATAGCCTTTTAGATCCTCTCTTCAGTGACAAGCGTGGTGTCTTGTCTAAAGTCAGAAAACCACCAGCGCCCTTAAAGTTTTCGAAGGAACATCTTTAGTCAAAAAAAGTTTGCTACTTCATAAGAGATTCGGAAACTGACGACACCTTTTTCTTTTTCTTTTGGTTCGATTGACTATGGTCGGTTAAGTTAAGAAGCTGTATTTTAGAACAAACAGTATCTAGGCTGAATCGAAAAGACAGTAAAACTAATAGTACGAGTACTTACTTCAGCTCTTAGGACTACGTTCTTATGTGTGCAAAATAATTTTACTGGAGCGAATTTACATTAGTGCACGCTTTCAAATTTTCTGCAGTGAGTTTGAGTTGAATTGCATTTCTGGCGTGAACTTAGTTGACAATTGATATTAAACTGAGATGGATCTTGGGGATTCGAAAGTGACTATTTGTGGAGCATGCGAACTAGAAAATATATCAACAGACTATTCGTAAGTGGAATTAGTCATTTGGTAATATTGGAATCCCTGTTCTGCTTAACCCCCGACCCATCTACTGGCCACTGAGTGTCCAAAAGAAATTTCAAATCGAATTTCAATGCATTTGTTGGTCTACTACATGCAAGAAATAAATGAGTTTTTCAGGCATACGATAAGCAAGTACACGAAAAACAACCAGTTGAACTGATTGATGGTTAGTGTTCGCCACAGCCAAAATCAAAAAAATGTAACTATAAGTCTATCATTGAGTTCAAAAATATTAATCCCAACTGGAGTTTCAAATTAGGTACACTTCCTTCTTTTTCACGAGCGACCCCAACTGATATTGCGCGGATGGTCTTTACTTATATGTCGCCAACGTTTGTTGCAAGTTCGCACTTCAAAAAACGCGTTCCAGTTTTAAAAACAACAATTCTGCGCTTGGCATACAGAAACCTCAAAGGACGCCTCCAAAATGTTTAATCATATGTTACCAAAACGTAAGGCGGCTACGATCCAAAATCTCTGCAGTTTACCTTAACTCTCAATTTTTGTCTTAATGGAGATCAACTTTTCACCCGATTATAAAAAGTGTGAGTAATTTACCCAAGCCTATGATGTCTACCGTAACGTTGTTATAGAGAAGGACAATGAATCATCTGGTCACTTTTAGTAAAACCAACTCACGTCGTCCTTGTGATGGTCGGATCTGACAAATAGCTATGTTTGATTTCAAACAAGGAAACATCTATCGGCTGTCCAAAGCCTCAAAGGCAGAGTATGGAAAAAAAATCTGTGTAGAGACTCCGAAACAATTGCACTTCTACAAGTATAATGCAATAGTACACTGGTTGTGTGTTTTATTTAAAATATAACATTTCTGAATGCCTTATTCGCGGTAGACACGGCTTTAGGTCGGGTTACCATCACCGCCAAACCATCGGACATCTAAAGTTGCTAATTTCGACATCGGTCTGGTGTAAAAGCCATTTAAAGTTTTGATCACAGTACCTCTAAAACAACCGTCTCTTCTAGGGATGAGTTTTACAATTCTTGCCTTAGGCCATACATTGTATTTCTGCGCTGATTTTCGTCCACTGCGATCACACGTCACCTTCTACAAGAATTTTCGAAGGTGCAAACCATTTCTTTTTTTCGCAAGTGATTGGAAAGTGATTTCTTTTGAGTGTAGCACCGCTATCGGAAAAATATCCATATGATTTTTTACCGTTCGAGGAATCCAGCAAAAATAGTTCGAAGTAAGGGCCTTGTCACTGTTAAAAGGTAGGGGCCTCGAATTTATCACATATTCCACTTGCGCCACATCGTTGAAAGTAGATCATCAGTTAGAGTTTTTGTCACATTGATAGCAGCCAACGTTTGCTTAACAGAGCGCATTCCATTCGCTCCCATCCAGCACCCATTTTTGATGATTTTTGAATTCATAAATTCCTTTATCGATGTGGTCAATGACTTTACGTAGTTCTTCCGAGGTTCCCCTAAAATGAGTCCCATTATTCGTTCTTATTTCTATCGGATTCACATGCCTTGAGATAATAACGGCAAATTTCTCTGTTGCAGGGGTAAGAAATTTGGGTCACAAAATCAGAGCGAACAAGATTTGAAATTAGTATTCGCTTTCCACTTTGTGGCATTACGTTCGGTTTGCTGGGAACTGATCTCCGATTCTTTTTGCATGTTTTCTGCAGTATTTCGCAACACAAAGTGCTTATATTTTCTATAATTGCCACTCATCCATGACAGCGCTGGTTTTGAGTCTGTACAATAGGTTTTACTGAATATGTGCAGTTGAACATCGTCATTTTTATTAAAGTAACATTCCTTCAAATAACATCTCGATATAGATACTATTGGGTATATAACTTAATTCGTGCGGTTTTTTTCAAAATTTGGACGTTTATTTAAAAGAACCATACACGATAGTATTATTCAAACTATTGCCCATCTAAAGCTACGATTTTTTCCCATCTTTCTAGCAATTTGTGGATCCAATCCCAAAAGAACTGCGCCGGCTTGGCAGCCAAGAATGAATCAAGCCAATTTTTGATATTCAGCTCTGATGTGAACCGTATTTCAGTGAGGGCGTTCTGCATCGACCGGAACAAATGGTAGTCAGAAGGGGCAAGGTCTGGGTTATAAGGCGGGTGGGATAAGACTTCCCATCCACTGTTTTCCAAATAGTTCTTAACCGGAATAGCAACGTGGGGCCGAGCGTTGTCATGATGGAAAATTATTGCCTCGTGTCTGGTCGCATATTCCGGGCGTTTTTTGGTCACTGCTCTCTTCAAACGGATTAATTGTGTGCGGTAGCGTTGTCCATTGATGGTTTCACCCGGTTTTAGCAGCTCATAATACAGCACACCCATCTGATCCCACCAAATACAGAGCATTACCTTCGCGCAATGGATATTCGGCTTTGCCGTTGATTTGGCTGGTTGGCCGAGTTTCACATATGATTTTTTGCGCTTGGGACTGTCGTAATGAATCCATTTTTCATCACCAGTAACAATCCGATGCAAAAATGACTTCCTTTTGTGGCGTTCCAGCAGCATTTCGGACATGCAAAACCGCCTTTCGACGTCTCTCGGCTTGAGTTCATGTGGAACCCAATTTCCTTGCTTTTGAAAATATCCAGCTGCTTGAATGACACCCAAAGATTCTACGAGCTCTACTTGTGTTTGGCAGCAATCTTCATAGAGTAATGCTTCCAGTTCTTCATCTTCAAACTTTTTTTGGCTGCCCAGGACGTTCATCGTCTTCCAAGCCAAAATCACCACTTTTAAATCGTGCAAACCAGTAATATGTGATCTGGCGTGTTCAAGCAAAAGGATAACACGTTTTCTGTTTACAAGTGCTGGTTGTTTTTGCAGTATCTCTGAAAAGCATATCCCCAGGAAAGAATAATGAATTGTAACCTTTGTAGAGCACCAAACAATCACTATTATTTTTCTTTGTTAGAATTGTGGGTTTGACATATGTACTAGATGGAGTGAAAAGTGACCTCCATGGGAATTAAAAAAAAATTTTTTTAAATGTTTTTTTATATTATTCAATATAGTCCTCTTTTAGTTTGATACACTTATTCCAGCGATTTTCCAACTTCTTGATCCCGTCCGAAAAGTGATTTTTCGGAAGGTCTGCAAAATACTCCTCCGTGGCGTCGATGATTTCCTCGCGTGAGCCGAATTTTTTATTGATGAGCCATCTTTTGAGGTTTGGGAAAAGATAATAGTCCGAGGGATCCAAATCCAGTTACCAATCGACGCCAATAGTCCGCCCGCATCAGTAAGTCCAAACACTCTTTCGAAGTGCTCTCGGGTTCGCGTTTTTGGTCTTGCGCGGCACCCAGCGGCAGGATAACTTTTTCATATGCAGAATATTGTCCAAAATATGGCGTGTGCACTCAGTACTAATCTTTGTGCTAGCTGGCGCACCTTCACTTTCCGGTCAGCCAACACCATTTCATGTATTTTTGCGACATTGTCCTCTGTAACCGCATCGGAGGGCCTGCCGCTGCGGACTTGATCGGTAGTGGAGTTGCGGCCACCACAGAACTCTCGAAACCAATATTTGACGGTGGAATCTGACGGAGCATTAGCCCCATAATATTTATCCAACTTTTCTTTTGTTTCCTTCGCCGTTTTGCCTCTCAAAAAATAATGTTTTATGAGAGAATGAAAATCGTTTTTGTCCATACTCAACATGATGGCAAACACGTCAACAACAATCAGCTGTCAAAACAAAACTAAAGACAGTATCGCACTGAAATTTGGCATGTCTGCCTAAATATGAACGGACTTCAAGGCACCATAACCCTTTTTGCAGTAGCAGCGCATTCTGGCAGTCAAGGAGGTCATTTTCACTCCATATAGTATATTTATTACCTCCGGAATAAATCTTAACCATTTTCGCCAATCAACACAGTGCACATAATTTATTTCTTAATCCCATTCAATTGAAGAACTTCTTGAAGAAGCATTGGCAAGAGAATCGTGAAGCATGATATTAAACCTAAGAGATCAAATATTGACTTAAGTATTTTCACTTTATTGGATAATCATCGCAATTTTAAAGAGCTGTACTAAAGTTTCTGCCTTGGAATGGGAACGAAAAGCTGTCATATGGTTACCGACATTCTTTAGACTTTTTCAATAAACAATAGTTCCCCGCAGTTATTAAACGTTGCACGCATCTGGCTTCACTTGGAGTGACTTTCATTACCCTGCTGCTATTGCTGAGCATTAACTGAGCCTCCTTTGGCATTTATGAATTGCACCTCCTTCGGCATTTCTAATACATACGAGTATGTATTATGATCATACAGCCTTCAATTTTGGCTCATTGAAACATTCGGACATCCAAAATATGGGAGCTGACATCATCAATCATCTACGCAATGATTATGAATGATGGCTTATACAGGCTACGCGTTTTTTTCTAGTTCACAAAACGAAGAGCATGGCTGTTTTTTGTTTATTGCGCACAGCTAAGTGAACACCTTGCTCCAAAAATTAGAACTTGCGTGACAAAAACTTGTATCTCTTCGGCTGGCGAATTTCTCCATAGAAACCTCTGCGAGTCTTAATTTTATATATGTATTTGCACTTGGTGGAACTTCTTTATGTATCCACATAAACCAACTCATCCCTCTCTGAAGACATACAAAACTGAAATTAGCGAAGGTATCAAGTGCACGTCGTAGAATTGTATTTAAGGAAATGCCATTCGTTTTAGCTGATGTGTTCGATACCAAACGCACTTTGTGTGGCTTGTTGGGATTAAAAGCTGGAAAAAAATCGGTAAATACCAGGTGCGCTCATTTGATTTCAGTGCCTCCGCTGTAGATAATTTACGAGAGAATTCTACCATTTTTTTATGATTGTTTTATGTGGCATAACATACTTATGCTCAATACTAATTTCATAGCATTACAAAAAGGGGATCTTGTGCAAGAAATATTATTCTTACAGCTTCGCGATTCGCGATTTATGGGATAAATGGGCTGAGCTTCTATCCATTTATTACAATCCACATGAATGTGTATCTGTTGATGATCAGCTTTTGAGATTCTATGGATGATGCACATTTCGGCAATATATTCCATCCAAGCCCGAAAAATATGGACTCAAATTTTGGCTGTTAGTATGCTCACAAACTTGTTATGTTTGGAGAGTTTAACCTTACCTTGGAAAACAGCCCGGCATAACTAGACCGGAGCAAAATCAGAGAAAAAGGGTAGTATTGGATCTCACGGATGAGTTGAAAGGTCACAATGTCACGACGGACAATTTTTTTTTCATCTTACTAACTTAGCAAAGAGGTACTCAATAGTGGTTTAACTATGGTTGATACAATGCGGAAAAATAAAAAAACATTCCACCAGAATTATTAGAGTGCAAGCGGCTGCATTTATATAAATCAACTTTTGCCTTTACAGAAGACACAGCATTAGTGTCTTATGTTGGCCGAAAGAACAAATGCACTGTTGTTCAGAGTGCCCTTCACACAAATGCGGGATTAGGCCCGGAACCGAAGAATCTGCCGAATATATTAGCGTCAACACAAAAGGAGGTGTTGACACCATTGATAAGATGCTGTCATGCTACAGTTGCAAACGCAAAATTTGTCGTTAGCTAAACCGTATATGAAAAATCAGTCTAGGAACCCGAAAACGGCAGTATCACATGAGCTTTTGTCAACAGTCTGCGGTGACTAGCCCATGCTCTTCCACAACATTAAAACGGGCTCGATCAAATAGTCCACATCATTTACCACAGCAGCAAAAAAGTCGAGGAAGATGCGTTTCTTGTTATGAAGAAGGTGTGAACGAGGACAAAAAAAGCTAACTGATTTGTGTAATTTGCAAAAAACCAGCCTGAAAATCAGTGCAATTTGTTATTCAAAATTAATAAATAATTAAAAAAATAAAATTTATTTAAAAAAGTTTAAAACAATTTTTATTTTGTTTAACAGGAGAGGCAAAATACATTTATGGGTAGAATTCTTTCCAGCAGTTGAAGTCATCGCTCAGTTGGTGATCGATTATTCTTCATCGACAGTTGTTTCTACTGTGTATCTGTCATTTTCACAAATTACAGAGCACTCTAACATTTTTAATGAGTATTCGTCTTCGATAGACAAGTAAAACATCATTTTTAGAGTTGATGTCGACAGAAAAATATTTTTCTACTAATTCACGCAATTTACTATCAACAACATATTAATACTCACAAATGTGAAAAATATGTAAATTGTTTGACACACTCGTATTATGCTTTGAAACGGAATATGTTCCACACACTGACCAACTCAGACGTGTTTTAGTTGCAATAGGTTGGAGCGGCAAGCCTTCTCTTATACGTCGTGGGATGACCAAATTTCAGTGTTCTAATCCAATCAGTATCTTTTGTTTCGCATTTTTAAACGACTTTAATAGTAATAGATTTTTTTGTGGTTGAAAGCGATTTAACTGATTGCTACCAGATCATATAGAATACATAGGTACTGCGAAAAACCATACTAAATAAGATTTTCTTATTTATTATACCGTACCTATTCGTAGATATGCTTAGACAAATTCAGCACTTTAATCAACGAAGAAAATAATAAATGAATGCGGTGCAATTAATTTGTTCAAAAGATTATTTAATCAAAAAATCAACTTCTGTAAGAACAATTAAAAGTAAATGTAGAATTAACCCGTGGATATCCGTTGAACTTGTGATTAAAAAAACACGTAAAACACGAGAACGACTATACAGAAAATGTAATACCAAAGTTTTCGAAATAAATTAAATAAAGAAACATATATACAAAAATCCGCATACTACAAAAACAAGTTGCGCAAATGCCAGCATATCCTCGAAAAACATGGAGGTTAATAAATGGGCTTATGGGGAGAAAAAACTCAATGTTGATGAGGTGATTGTGAAAAACTTTGCAACCGATAAATCATCCATCGAAATTTCCAACGAATTTGCGGAGTATTTCGGTGAACAAATAAAAAAGAGAATGCATAATTGCGATTTAATTACGTTAACCCACCACAGAGTTGTCATTCCAAATACTATGTTCTCAAATGGAGGTATACAACCCATTAAAAGGAATGGACGAAAATAAATCTGCAGGAGTGGATGGTAGCTGAATTTTTGACATAAAACGACATGCCAACATTTTTGCGCTCATTATTGGCCAATTTATAAATCTGAGCTTATTTTCACTGAACGCTGAAAACAGCGTTGGTTAGACCAACATATAAGCGGAAATTTCAATTTCTATATTGTTATGTCTAGAAGATGTAATAACTAATAGACTTCACAATTTCATCGATAAATATAAATCAATACAGTACGGCTTTCAAAAGAAAATAAACTTGGAAAACTGGCACTTCCGTGCTAACGAACGGAAAGTACTCATGTACTGGTATTATTCATGGATTTTAGCAAAGCTTTCGACACCCTATACCATGCTAAGCTTCTTGCAGCATTTGAAAGCATTGGTATTCATAGAGTAATGTTAAACTGGGTTAGGTATTATTTAGACATTCGACTATTCTGTATTCAAATAAGGGACCCTTTTAGTGCAAAAAAAACTCATGCTTTATGGTGTCCCGCAAGGATCTAAATTGGGCTCAATTTTGTCCATGCTATAAACAGATGAGCACCTACCTATTTTTAAAAAAACGTGTCCCGTTCACATACGCAGATGATGGCTTGTCACAAATCTCTGGAGACAGCATTTCAAAGAATGCCAGATGAATTTAATAATGCCGTAAAGTGGTGTCATGACAACGGTCTTCCATCATTGGGTCAAAAACCAAAATGGTGCACATCCGGACTCCGCATCACAAAAAAATTGTAAAATGGTTTTAAAATGGTTTTTGTATCTCAAGACCTAGCCTGCTGAAAACTATAAACATCTTGGTCTTATTACACTGGTAAACAAAAAAAAAATTTTTGCCGTGGTTCGCAACTGGTTTTTTTCCATGCCTGGGCATGAGATTAGTTAAAATACGTGTGTTAAAAAAAGTGTAAACAATTATTTTCTTAGTCAAATATGATTATACAAAAATAACAGAGTTTTGAAGGCAATTAATTTTTAAAAAAGTACTCAGAGGACTTTTTTGTTCCTTCTGATTGTCTCTTATAATAGTATGACAGATATCATCATTTTAATGTGCAACAAATATCATTTTCGATAACCATATTCCTTAGTATGATCTCTTTTCCATCGCCATGATGTCTTGATGGAATCTCTCGCCGTGCTCGTCGCTTACCGCACCTAAGTTTTCGGCTGAAAAACTCTAGATGGGAATCAAAAAAATGAATCTTCAAAAGCATATTGTATCTAAGCCCATAATAATTAGAAATTATTGCTGAGTTTGTATTTCCCACAAAAATATTTGCCATCTCAACAAAGGAAGCCATGCAACTTTTGTTTTTGTTTTTAATTTTGAGATAAAATTGGAATCCATTATAATCTTCCTCATATCCGGCCTTACAAAATTTATTTATTAGCTTCGCTCAACCTAGAAAACAACGTTTTCAAATACAGAAAACCTTCTCCAGTTCTATCCATGGTTTTAATGAAGTTTTTCATAAGGCCTAGTTTGATGGCGGTGAAATGACATTGTTTGGCTCTACTAAGAGATTTTCAGAAAATATTTCTTTGCGCAGAAATGAAATTACTCCTCAAAGGCCATTCTTTTGTAATACTCGTTTATTATAGTTGACTTCTAGCTCTGTTATCCAGCTCGCAAAAAAACAACATTATTTCATGTAGCCTCCTTGCACACCAAGCAATATTCCAACAACTTAATGATCTACACATATGGTATTTTCCTATGACAGTTGTACGAAATTTTCTCGAGCGGGTTTTTTATATTAGCATTTCATTTTATTTTTTTTTTGTTTAAGAACTTAAACCTAAACTGAGGCATATACTTATAATGACTCAGTAAGTTTTTTTGGAAAATGGGATAGAGTGATAAAGAAAGATGTTTGGGCCTAGTAGTTATTTCCATGGGTGGCATCCAACATTTAATGGGGAGATTAAATTCTTAGTGGAAATTGGCTTTTTGTTGATTTCTAGTCAACTACTCATCTTACTTGATTTTCATTAACTGAAAAATGAATGTCTATCGGGTGCGATTGGGACTTGAACACTGAACCTTCCGATTTGGAAGCCTGTCCACTACCACTTGAGCCACGGCCTTCCACTACGTTTTTTTTATATGGATCCCATGTTATAGTTTAGTTTTAAATGCATTTTATTTTCTAAATCATTAACTCTTACATACTAACAGAAAATGCTTAAATGCTAGCTTAAAATTACTTAACAACCTTATACTAACTTACTGGCCCCACACAGGCGCTCTAAGCTACTCTAAATTCTTATATTAATGTCTTTCGACTTTATTTACATTTTACTTAGGAATATTTATTTTCTATACTTAAGGCTAAGAAAAAAATTGTTAACAAAAACTTAGCATAGACATAATTTTTTATTTTTTATAAAATCTTAATATCTAACTTAAAATAAACCTTAGTCTACCTAACCTACATACACAATACACACATACACACACATAGACATTATACACAATTACATACATATACTAGTATATACCTTTATATATACTAATATATATATATATTTCTTAAGTGCTAACCTAAACCTATGCAAGCTGGCCATCGCTATTTACAGAGCAAATAGACTGGTCAGCTCTGCCTCATTAGTGAGGCTGGTCCGTAATTGACGGAAACGACGACGAAACATCTTCTCCATCATTCAACCACCAGAAATGCTGGTGCTGCCGAACGACATCCCTCTTATCGCGATTCCCCACCGCCCTACTGAACCTGAGACGATCCACACTGCCGTGTGCGACGTCTCTGTTGTAGTTGAGTCGCCTGTCCCCAGCTTTTCGAGCGACATGGAAGATGAATGGGACCGCTGATCTATCCTGGATCAACCCTATCTGATCTAGGTAGAGGAATGCTTCCGGTGGAACGAAGCCATCATAGCGCACACTCTCGTGGTAAAGGTAATTGGGGTAGTAAGCCCCAGATATCAAGTTATTCGTCGAAGTCATTGCTCTTGCAATGTGCCTTCGAGTCAGCTTAATTACGAAGTTGTCCACTCGTATTAGGTTCGCCCCGTTGTAAAGAACCTCATTACGATAAAATTTTTTGTACTCCGACTCTGGTGTTCTGTACAAACGAAGGCAAGCCCTAAGGCAAGCCCTCTCGAACACCCGAATCTTTTCCATTAAGCTCGCTCGTACATTGAACCACACGGGGCACCCGAATACCAGCATGGGCCTGATAAGGGCCATGTAGCAGATTACCTTTACCCTCGCATCGAGTTGGCTGCTATAAAACAGTCTCTTTGTAAGGGCAAAAGCGCCTTTAGCTCTGGCCAGAGCAGCATCTACATTTTTGTCAAAATACAGAAACTGATCTAGCCAGATCCCAAGGTATCTGACTACATTTCGACAGGCAAGAGGCTGTCCGTGTTGTCCAATGATCGAGAACTTACGCCAGTTTTTTCTAGTATCCCTAGAGGCTCTAGACAACGGCGTCCTAAAGAGAATGGTTTCCGACTTCTGAAAGTTGATTTTCAACTTCCAGTCATCGCAAAATCGTCTTATCTTATCGAAGTCACGCTGCAAGAGAGTATTAATGACCTCGATTTTTGGACCTGTTCTGTACGCTATCAAATCGTCTGCGTACGCAATAGTATGGGGAAGTGAACCTATCAAGTCGCTTGTATAAATGTTGAATAGGATCGGCGAATTGACCGCGCCTTGCTGAAGACCATTTTTAATTTGAAATATACCAACAGAAGTCACATCGCCATTTTTCACGATGAACTGTCTGTTGGTTAGCATATTATAAAGAATGTACAAGAGTGGTTTACTGATCCCCAGCCTAGTCAGCTTATAGAAAAGACCCTCTAACCATACAGTGTCGAAGGCCTTCTCCAAGTCAACAAGGCAGGCACCAGTGCATTGGTTTTTGCCTTTATTCCATTGGATATCGGACACCAGTTTAGACGCGGCATGTGAGATATCATGTCCCGCCTTAAAACCGAATTGATTATCCGGAACTATATGTTTGTCCTCAACCCACCTAGACAGAGCTCTATTGATTACTTTTTCAAACACCTTACTGATATTCGGAAGGAGACTTATCGACCGGAGATTCGCCGGATTGGATATATCCTTTCCCTTTTTGGAGATAGGTTTCACCACCGCCGTTTTCCAATGCGCTGGATAATGTGCATTATTCATTGCATTATTAAACAGGGTGGTGTAAATGTCCACCGCTTCTAGAGGAAGATGTCGAAGCACGATGTTTGGAATACCATCGGTCCCCACTGATTTCTTAGCCCTGATTGTGTCGAAGATCTCACGGAGCTCTTCCTTCGAAATGAACGGAGGTAGGTCACCCTCTCTGGTAATGACATTATTTGCCATATTTTCGTCGCTGAACCGGGTGAAACCAGAGCCCTCGGATCGCCAGTTCTCTATTTCATTTCGAATGCAGAAGTCGTGCACCAAGACGCGATTGTCCAGGTCATAATTAGGGCCAATGGTATCAGTGGCCTTGTATATTTCTGGAAGGTCGCCCCTATGGCTTCAATCTTCTCCTGTGGATCCTCGATCACAAAGAAGTCGTCAACATCAGCGGCCTCATTTGGATCAATACCTGCTATTGTCAGTAACCGTTCGTTGTCTGTTGTCCGCGCTATTTTAAGACACTGAAGGTCGTTTTGATTTTTTCTCCGAAATAGTTTATTTATTTGCGGGAACATATTCGGGTTGCTGGTGTTTACAGCCCAAACCCTGTTGTTCCAATACGAACTTACAGAAATTCTGTAATTCTCTTTTATTAACGTTTGAATATTTTTAATCGATGCCTTCAGTGTCCTAATCTCCGGGTCTTGTGTGTCAGTTAACTGTCTGTACAAGTTTTTGAGTCTTGTCAGAAGTCTACTTTTCTGTCGGTGCAGTGCGTCAATAGTAGGATTGCAGAACAGGTCTTCGTTAGTCGTATGTCGATATCGTGGTATTGTAGAGTCCATAGTTTGTTTAATTGTCTCGTCCATTTGTTTTAGGTAATTGTCGATCTCCTCGTTTGTCAAATTCCTATTGGACGGTGGGTGGAGCGTATTCGAGGAGAGCGCACTTGTCATGATTGTGGAGAAGCGTGTCCATCGAGTCTTACTGTAGTTGTAAGAATATCTTTGGACAAACTCCTCCAATTCCGCAATTTCGTTGGGAACTGTAATTTCGGTACTAAAACCGCAATGGTCACTGTCATACACGAATGTGCGCAGACAGTTTAGCGTTTGTAAATTCGTATCTGTCAGTCGTATACGTTCGTCGTACAGCAGTAGATCCAAATAAGACCCGCCTCTGGGAAACGACGGGTTATCCGTCGCTTTAAGACCGAGTCTGTACATGACATCGTGCTGACCCCACCAATCGAGTAGTAGGTTCCCTCTAGTATTTGGCAAATAATTTCCCCAATCTCTGTGTTTAGCGTTGAAATCCCCGCCGATTACAAAATAATTCTCCCCCGATTCCAGCCTCAGAAGTCGAAAAAGCGTGTCAAGCTCTGTAATAAATAAAGTGGATTGTGAAGTCTCAGGTGCATAAACAGAGGCCAAGTACAGCCGCTTTCCACTGCGGAGCGGGATGTAAATGACGACTGCCTCCAACACCCGGAACCTACGCAACACTCCCTTGTACACTCTGTGAAATTTTATACCTTGTTTAATGAAGATCGCAACACCGCCTCCACGTTTGGATCCGGGCCGGTTTCTTCTTCTGACAATATAATTATTGTACTCCAGTTTGTGCTTATCGGTTAGCTTGGTTTCACTAGCGAAAAGCACATCAGGAGTTTGGTCTTGTAGCAATTTAAACATCGCGGCTCTTCGTTCGATCCTAACCAGTGAATTAACATTCACCGCAAGGACCTTCAAAGTTTGCTCCACCATGTGCGTACCCATTACGACATGTGTTGCGTTAGGCCCGGCAGCAGCGCGTAGATCTGGTCCAGCCGCTTGGCCTGTTCTTGCACCTGCTTTTGCAGCTGAGCCATCTGCCCTTGGATTGCGAGCAAGATGGCCAACATGTTAGGTGCAGCTTCCGTTGTTCTCGGCATTGGCGCCGGAGAAGCAACAGTCGCTTGCTGTACCGTTGCACCCCTACCTGCCGCCATTTGGGCGTAGGAAATTTGGGACGTGACGGCTGGTGTTTGAAGCCTCACAGGTGAACGTTTGACCTCCACCTTCTGCTGCCGAGCCAGTTTTGCTTTTTTAATGTCAGCGAACTTAGGACAACCCCGATAGTTTGCGGTGTGTCCCACGTTCCCACATAACACGCACGAGATCTGCGTCCTATCGGATGCTCCATCCCTACCCAGAGGACACTCCTCGGAACTGTGGTTCTTTGCGCACTTCACGCATCGAGGCTGCATTTGGCAGTTCGACGCGGCGTGCCCGAACCTCTGGCAGCGAACGCATTGTATAACGCCTTCGCTCCTTTTTAATTTTTCCCAGTGAACCACCTGGTAGTCTAGTATGGATCCCATGTGCTAAGATACAGATGAAAGAATGAATAGTCTCCATTGTTGTGGTAAATAGTCATAGCTTAATTTATTCATAAGCCCTCGTACATCACTGTAATATTTAGACCACTTTCCTCTTTAAACAAATCTACAAATCAGTACCGCATTGTCGATACACTGAAACTTGTGTACTCGATGAAGTTAATTCCACTGCTGAAGTCTGGAACCTAAGAGTTGAGCTTGAGCGTTAGGCAAATTTAGGTCTCTAACTAAATCATTTAGTTCACCTTAACGTATTAATTGTGGTCTAATTTTATTTACAGCAAAATCTTGCGACTTAAAGGTGGTTTGTGTTAAAAATTCTGATTCGATATCGCTTACCTTGTCCTCTGTATCTTCTTCCTTCGTTGGAGGTTGCAGTGGTTGGCTGTCAGTTGGAAGCGATTTAGTTATAGATTCCACATCAGGATATAAAAATTTACATCAGTTTCGTTAAACAGAAATAACAGTCATTCACATGATCTTTTTGTTCCCTCCAAATTACAGGTTTTGAAAAGGACATTGATAGGTTGGTACCTTTAAACCATCAACGTACACATTTTAAACAAAAAGAACTTGGGGCCCAAAGCTTACTAATACTCACAGAAGTGTTGAAACCAAATTATAAATTGTAAATGCTGATTAGTAATGGCGTAGGCCGTTCTCGATTGGAATTTAAAATAAGCTCCATACAAAAACAACAAAAGAGATCCGGTGAATTTCAGCATTTTCGATTCATATTGTAAACTATATGTTTTCAGTACTCTTCTTCAAAACCAAAACATATGAAAATTAACGAAAAAACTTTTCACGATTAAAAATAAAGCATTGAAAAAACACTAGAAATAGCACACTGTTAACTGTAGTAAGTATTGTAGTAATATTAAACAAACTAACAATATCGCTTTGAGATTAAACAGATGTGAGGGTATATCGTGTTCTTACAAATAGCAATCTTGTTTTTGTTAACTCCAACCATTTACAATATGTTTTTTCGATATAGCGTCAAAAATTATGCTAAATGTAGAGTTTATCATATACAACCTTGATTAAAAAGTTCAAAAAATTAAAACTACAAGTTTACTCGTATTCATCTAAATCTATATTGTCCCCTTCAAAGTAATCCCCATCGACTGCAACACACTTATGCCAGCGCTTGACCCAATCCCCGAAACATTTTTTACATTCGGTTTTCGGTATGTCCATCAGTCCTTCCTGTGATTTTTCCATTACTTCCTCTCGGCTGCTGACACGCGTTCCCCGTAGTGGTTTTTTAACTCGATTGAACAGAAAGCCACAGGGAGCCAAATCTGGTGAATTCGGTGGCTGTGGGATGGTGTTTGTTGCATTTTTTGTCAACAAATTACGAATAATGATGGCACTGTGCGACCGCGACGGTGCGTTATCATGGTGCAAAATCCATGAGTTTTCTGCCCACAATTCTGATCTCTTTCGACGAATTGCTTCACGCAAACGTCTTATAACGCCCAAATAATACTCTTTCTTTACTGTCTGGCCTTCTGGCAGAATTTCATGATGCACACTATACCATTGTATTCCATGAAAACCGTAAGCATTGCCTTCTTTTTTTCTTTTTTGACTGAAAACGACGTGGTTTTTTTGATCTCGGCTTATTTGGTGAACGCCATCCACTTGCCGGATGTCTGGATTGCGTGTCGTACTCATAAACCCACTTCTCGTCTCCAGTAATGATCCTTTTGATGAATGTGGGATCGGATTCAGCCTCGCAAATCATCTCTTTTGCGACGTCAACACGGTCTATTTTTTGCACGAAATTGAGGTCTTTTAGCAACAACTTTGCTGCTACACGACAGAAACCCAAATCCTTAACCAAATGTCTTGGACGGATCCATAGGCAATATTCAAGTCCTCTGCCTTCTCTCTGATGGTTAATTTGCGGTTATTGACTAACATTTCTTTTACTTCATCAATGTTTTCGTCGGTTTTCGATGTCGATGGTCTGCCACTGCGCACTGCATCATCTTCGATTGACTCACGACCACTTTTGAACCGTTCGTGCCACTGGTAAACGATCGTATTCTTTAGAAAATCGTTGCCGAAACACTTCTCCAACATTTCCAACATTCGCGCACCATTAAATCCGTTTTTTACGCAAAATTTAATACAAGTTCGTAGTTACAAATTTAAATCCATTTCTAAAATTGTAAAAAATCGCCAAACACACCGAGTTACGAGGGCGGGTCAATAATTCCGTGCATTTTTGAATTTCTGACCTCTTTACTGAAACAGCAACACTGCTCCTGTCAACAGGCATCTGTCAGTTGACTCCTGTCAAAATTTAAACTTGCTGCGTCAGTTAGTTTGTGTTTGACAGCTATTTTTATCAGACTACTCACTAATTTGAGGAGAAAATGGAAAAAAGTGAATTTCGTGTGCTTATTAAGCATTATTTCTTGCAAAAAAAAACCATTACCGAGACCAAGGGTAAGTTTGATAAATACTATGGGGACTCTGCACCATCGATTTCAATGGTAAAAAAGTGGTTTACTGAATTTCGTTGTGGCCGTACAAGCACTGAAGATGCCGAACGTCCTGGACGCCCAGTTGAGGTCTCTACACCCGAAACAATCGAAAAAATTCACGATATGGTGTTGGACAACCGAAGATTGAAAGTGCGAGAGATTGTGGGTGGAAGCCGTAGGGATCTCGCATGGCTCAGTGGTTTCAATTTTGAATGATCACTTGGGCATGAGAAAGCTTTCCGCAAGATGGGTGCCGCGTTTGCTCACAGTCGACCACAAACGCAATCGTGTAACAACTTCACAGGAAGGTTTGGCGTTGTTTAATCGCAATATGGAGGAGTTTTTGCGCCGTTTTGTAACCGTGGACGAAACATGGATCCATCACAACACACCAGAGAACAAACAACAGTCAAAACAGTGGGTTTCTAAGGGTGAATCGGCGCCAAAGAAGGCCAAGGTGGGTTTGTCAGCCAATAAAGTTATGGCGACTGTTTTTTGGGATGCACGCGGGATAATCTACATTGACTACCTTCAAAAGGGAAGAACAATCAATGGGGAATATTATGCCAACTTATTGGACCGATTCAATGACGATTTGAAAAAAAAACGACCTCATTTGGCCAAGAAAAAAGTTCTTTTCCACCAAGACAATGCAAGGGTGCACACATGTGCAGTTGCCATGGCAAAAATCCATGAATTGGGCTATGAATTGCTCCCTCATCCACCCTATTCTCCAGATTTGGCTCCGAGCGACTACTTCTTGTTCCCAAACCTGAAGAAATGGCTTGGTGGAAAAAGATTTGACTCCAATGATGAAGTCATCTCGCAAACAAAGGCCTATTTTGAGGACCTCGACAAATCATTTTTTTTGGAAGGGATAAAAAAATTGGAGAAGCGTTGGACAAAGTGTATAGAGCTCAAGGGAGACTACGTTGAAAAATAAAATTATTTTTTTATCAAAAAATCTGACTTATTGACCCGCCCTCGTAGATGTACTCTTGGCTACGTAACTTTTGCAAATATCAAGCTATGACGCTAAGATTTAGAGGGAATGTCAACAGATTTCGCAACTTAACAAAAAAAACAGAACTCAAATCCGAACAATGGGAGCGTCATGTGGTGCGGGAAACTTTTGATCAAAGTGGTATTTAGATATTCCGATGTAATCGATTTTTTTTTATTATTTTTCTATTCATACCTATACATGGGAGATACCGAAAAATTATAATTGGACTAACGGCAAAAAGGCGTGGTAACCAGTGTTATGGACCGTCATATTATCTGGAAAAACCAAATCGAAAAGTACGATGCGGTATAAAACAAAGGTCTTTTTGTTCTGGCACACCTAAAACGTCATACTACATGACCTATCCTAAAACAAGTGGATATATCATGCCTTGATATTGTAGAATCGAAATTGAAGTATGGCATACTTGCTTGGGACAGTACATCTCAAACGCATATATCGAACCTTTAAAAGATTCAAAATGCATACCTTGAAATAATAAATCAAACAAATGTTCCTAACGAAAGACGTTTAAGGCCATGTACAACGGGTGCGCAAGATGACTCTTTTGCTCGGTTATTATAAAACCCCACTAGTCATGACTTTAACACCAGAAGACGTGCCCAAGTTCAATGTATGGTGTTCCTAATGTTTCAAAAATATTGCAAAATTTAAATTCAGAAAAAAATCGTTTTAAATGAAATTTAACAAAACTCATCTAATGCACGTTTTATTATTATTTTAATCACTTTCTTTCCTCATTATCAAATTAAGTCTTTGAATTAACATAAGCTCAATCGCGTATCTAGTAAAATAACTTTTAAAATGCAATCTTCTGTAAAAAAGCCTTTTAGAGTTCGCGGAAAATGTTACGAAATATTTTGAATATAATTTAAATATGCAATAGATAAATAAATAAATAAATAACTTTGTGGTTGGCAGTAGCTAGATCTTTACAGTTACACGTCTTGATGCGTTCTCAAATCTATCATGTTAGAGCGGCATTTCAAGCACAATGGATCCACGTTTCCTTTCAGCTGAAAATAATCCGCTAAATCAGCATCCAACTGTATTTTAAGGGATACCACTCTGAAAAATGTCGATACATTTTTGAAACTGAAACTCTGCAGAGGACTTTGGTTTCCTACTTGAACTTGAGAAGTAGCGAGTATATACAATCTTATTCACTACATATTTTTTCTATAAGGCTTTTTTGGTTTTTGTGAAGACGTAAACATGTACGGCATACTCGTATATTAAAGTCCTTTACAGAGTTCCATTTTTGTCTTAGTTTCGTATTAACAAATTATTTGCAATCAGCAAAAGGTCCAGAATTCCACAGCACTTTGCTGTATTACAATAGAATTGGAACTGTGTTGTCTATGGTTGTTAAGAAATGCCCTTATTTTAATACTTGCTGGTGAACTAAATCAAATAGCCAAGAGCTATAAGTTGTTGTTAAAATTTGTTTGTGAATACCCCAATTGAGTTTCAATATTTGTGGGAGTTTGCTACGAGTTTCTGAAGCAGACATGGACAGAGCAGACTCGCTAGGGATTTATGATAACGGAGAACTTATGATTTTATCAGGCTTGCCAAAGAGCATTCGCAATATTTCAATGATATTGGAAGCCTGATGAGGATATATCAGTCGAAAGCGCACAGCTTCTAGTGCTTTTCCCTTAAGACATCTTTCAAAGCAAAAAAGATTCTCGTCGTCCGAGAAACCACAAGTACGCGATGTGTGTTCCAATGTATTTATGAAAAGTGGCCATTCATCCAGTTTTCCCGTGAAGAAAGGTAAGTCCTTAGGCACAACTTGTCGTGCTATAATTTGCTCTGCTGTGAGTGCGATGTTTGCTTTTATTACCGTGGCAAAACTCCATCCATATCTCTCATTTTGATATCGTTGAACGAAATTTTATTCTTTTCATTAGATTTGCATGTCTATTGATTAAGGTCGACGCCCTCAAGCCAGTTGTTAATTCTATTGATTGACATAGCAGATTGAATGTCTATCGTTGTCGCGAGATTTTCATTTTGAGCTATATCTAGAATGAGTTTTTGCCTGTAGGTTCATGGTTTACGGCTGTGGATGGTATTATGGAAATCTCGTGCGATGGGTTTTATTAGCGAAGTTGGACTTTGGTTTTCATTGTGAGTGAGTGCAAGGTTAGATGATATTGCAAGTACTCTTCAAAATATATGTCCGCCGTCATCTCACGCATTTCCAGTGAAACCAATTATCACAGAGGTCGCAATGATCTGTCGCATAGATTACATTACCATTCTTTATTGCTGAGATGTGGTAGGAGGGAATGTGATGGCGAGTCATTATAATCACTTAGGTTATAGCCTCTTGACAGTAATTTTGATTATGTGGTTGGTTGGTCTTTTAATAGGTACTGACGTCATTTAAGGGATGGTATCTTCTCTCCTACCGCTGCATACGGTACCAAGGTTATGCAGTAGGTATTGTAAAAAGTTTTGAAAACAGAACTTTCGTCGAAAGTTGGCGACGTAAATAAAAACTAATTTTATGGCAATTCAACTTTAACAAATATTCATTTCAATTATACAATTATATCAAACCAAGTTCTTAAAAATATTGCATGCTTCTTAGTTGATGTGCGGATGTTCTACCTGTCTTCAAAAGTGGATCGAAATGTGTGATTATAGGCCGATCTCACTCCTACCTTCAGTCAGCTAAATTTTCGAAAAAGTTATGAAAAATAGAAGAGGGAGTTTTTTTTAAATAAAACGAAATTTTTCAGCGATGTTCAGTTTGGTTTTCAGAAAAACAAATCTACAGAAGATGTCCTTTTACATTTCTGTTCTAAAATATTGGGTCTACAAGTAAGTTTAAAGCGTTTTTTTCCAAAATTTGAAGTTTTGTTATGAAAACATAGTTACAATGCTTTATTCAAAGTATCTTCCATCGGAAGCTACGACTTTCCCCCATCTTTCTGGCAATTTATGAATTCCAGACCAAAAAAATTTCTCGTCTTTCAAGCCCAAGAACGTATCGAGCCAATTTTTGATTTCCTCTACTGAGCTGAAGCGTATTCCCGTAAGAGCGTTCTGCATCGAACGAAACAAGTGGTAGTCAGATGGTGCCAAGTCTGGACTGTAAGGCGGGTGAGGCAGAATTTCCCATCCACTATTTTCCAAATAGTTTTTCACCGAAACCGCAACATGTGGCCGAGCGTTGTCGTGATGAAAAATGACGGACTCATGCCTGATCTCATATTCTGGCCGTTTTTCTTTTAATGCCCGCTTCAAACGAATTATTTGGGTTCGATATAATGGTCCTTTGATGGTTTCACCACTCGGAAGCAGTTCGTAGTATACGACACCCTTTTGATCCCACCATATGCAGAGCATGACCTTATTCACGTGAATATTTCGTTTCGGCGTCGATTGGGCGGGCTCGCCGGGCTTTGTATACGATTTTCTGCGTTTAGGATTATCATAATAAATCCATTTCTCATCACCAGTGACAATACGATGCAAAAATGATTTATTTTTATAATGCTGCAGTAACATTTCGGACATGCAAAATCGCCGTTCAACGTCTCTTGGCTTCAATTCGTACGGCACCCAGTTTCCAACCTTTTGAATGAATCCCAGTGCTTTTAGGCGTAGGGAAACGGCTTGTTGCGTGACGCCCAATGATGCAGCAAGTTCTTCTTGAATCTGACACGGATCCTTATCCAGTAAAGCGTCCAATTCCTCGTCTTCAAAACTTTTCGGCTTTCCGGGGCGATCCTTGTCTTCAACTCCAAAATCACCACTTTTGAACCGTTTGAACCACTCGCGGCACGTCGATTCACCAATACATTCCGCCCCATTAGTTTCCGAAAGCAAACGATAGGCCTCAGCCGCACTTTTCTTCATATTAAAGAATAAAACCAGCGCTTCCCGCAAATGACGTTTATTTGGCTGGAAACTTGCCATGATTTTGCTGGATAAAATGTACGACACCGATAGAACTGCTCAAATATAACGCTGCAAAGTTGTTGACAGATACAAAACCTACAAATAAAACACATGGGGTCTGACATTTCTGCCCGGAATCCACTGGTGGCGCCATCTCTGACAAACGCTGGAAACTTACTTGTAAACCAATATTTGCCAACCTTGATATGTTGAACCATGATATACTACTAGGTTAGATTGAAAATGCTGGTTTTCGGAGCTTTGTATGTGATTGGTTCAGATCTTACTTGAAAAATAGAAGATAAAGAGTGAAAATTGGTGATGATTAGTGAATTAAAAAAATCTCTATCTCGGAGTTCCTCAGGGATCTGTTTTGGGACCGATCCTCTTTTTAATTTACATCAATCCTTTGTTTGAATTAGATTTTAAGGGCTTGCTGACAGCTTTTTAGGATGATGTGGGTTTTATGGTTCAGATAGGGTTTTGAATCTTACCGCAGACATAAATTGGGATCTGTTGTTATTAAGAATCTGGTTTGCAGAGCTTAAGTTGATTATAACCTCTAAAACTAAAATTATGTTTTTTTTTATTTGTCAGCGCAAAACAATTTTGGTGCTGAGGTTTACTTTCATGCAACCGACTGTCGGAAATTTAAACTCTCTTATTGCTCTTGCTAGTGCAGTTTAATAATCCTTTCGGTTGCAGCGATAAATATTTTCAACTTGAAATTGTGAATGGTTTTAAATATTTGGGGCTTATCATTGATTCCAGGATGAGTTTTTATAGCCACACAGAATATTTGAGACATTATTTTCGTGGCACACTAAAAAGTTTTTATTTTCTAGACAAAATTTATTCTTTTAAACTGTTGAAAAAGATATATTATGGTATATTCCATTCGAGACTGCAATATGAAATTGCCTGCTGGGGAGGTATATATTTCAGCAAAATTCAGCCTCTTTTGAAACTCCAAAAACACATCTTGAAGAAAATTAGCTATAAGCCCCGCTCTTATCCCAGTTTTCCACTCTTCAGAGATTTAAGGATTCTTCCAGTCCGTCACTTGTACTGCTATAAAGTTCTAAAGATATTTTATTTAAGATAAGGAAATCTAAACTTCAGACAAATCGCCAATTACAGTTTACGTGACAATTTATTAAATCAAGTCACTGTACCCGTTTTTTGTACAACCGCGTTTCGAAACTTTTATAGTATTTCATCCTGTCAGTTATTTAATAAAATTCCGCTTTTTATCCGAGCGATTACTTCTCATCTTGTCTTCGTAAAATCGGCTCTTTTCCTTTGAATCTTTGTTTAATATTCTTCTTTGATATTTTGGTGTAATGTTTAGATTTCGATTTTATTTTCATGAAAAATTGTATAAACTAATTGTTAATTTTTGTTGTCACACTATGTATGATTTAATTTATGGGGCCACCCCACCCATTTTTTCTTTATTAAAGCTTTAACTACATAGCCTGGAAATGACATTATCTCTATTTTCTTTTCAAAAATATTAATGTTATAATTATGTCTTTTAATATTAATGTAACTGGAAAAATATAACTGGATTTTAAGTAATAAACAAATAACAAATATTAAATTATACGTCCATGTATACTATTCAGAACGGCGGCTCTAAAAAAATTGTGTATTCTGCTTTTAGTGCCGCCAAACAGACGGAAAATTGCAAAAATAATAGGGATATAACATACTCGTACATATGTAAGGGCTGGGCCTAATACAAGTTTCTTTTTGAATCATAGGTATACTGTTTTGATAGTTCTTTTCTGCTCGAAATATTGACTATCAGTCAGTATCATATCTTCGCAGAACGAAATGAATCCCTGTTCGCTTGAATAATGTTGAAAAATACATAAAACTTTTTTCAAAAGCGAGTGCTGTGTTGCACAAACAGTGCGTTTATTGAAAGGAAGTTTTGGGTGAAATGAAGCACCCACCTTGCCTGCTATATGCAGAAGGTTTTTGAAACTGGCTCCTTTGCGGACGTACCGACGAGAATGTGGCTGTTATGGCCGAAAGTGTTCGACTCACTTCAGAAACGTCAGTTCGCCATTGATCTCAACAACTCAACATTTAACCCACCACTGCAACTGGTGAGAATTTTGCACAAAGATCTCGAATTATTCCCTTACAAAGTCCAATGAATGTTCCCTTCGTTTAGGCCTTACAGCAGCTTGAATTTGACTAAAAACTCATTTTTTTCGACGAAGCGCATTTTCATCTCAGCGGATATGTTAACAAACAAAATTGCCACATCTGGAGATCGGTATACCCGCGCATTTTTTTAAAAAACTTAACAATCAAAAGGGTATTACTGCACTTAAAATGCCTGGGCACATATTAAGTTATTAGGAAAATGGGACAGAGGGAGAAAGGAAGATTTTTGGACTCATTGGTTATTACGCTCCATGTGTGGCATCCAACATTTAATGGGGAGACTAAATTACTAGTGTAATTGGACTTGTTGTTGTATTCTAGGCAACCACTCATCTAACGTGAATTTAGTTGCCTGAAAAAAAGAATGTCTTTCGAGCGCGGCTGGTATTGATCCCCGAACCGTACGTTTTGGAAACCAATGCACTACCACTTGAGCCACGGCCACCCACAAATGATTGAGAGATTGTCGAGAAGTCAATGCATTCGCAGAGAGTGATAATTTGGTTCGGATTTTGCAGTGGTGGCATCATTGACCCATTTTATTTCGAAAAGATTACTGGAAACAGCTTTCCGGTCAACGGTAAGCGCTACAGAGCAATGATTACCGAATTTGTGAGGCGATGGCGCATCATGCCACAGCCCATCAAACAATCGATCTAATGCGCGATAAGTTAAGTAATCTCGGCGATGTCAATTGGCCGCCTCAGAGCTGCGATTTGACCCTGTTACACTTTTTCTTATGGGATGCCCTTAAAGATCGATATACGAACAATCCCGAAACGATTCAATCCCTTTAAGCGAGTATCGTCCGAGCATTGCGTGGGACAGGGTCAGCCGAGGCAGCTATAATACATGAGTGAAATCGTATTCCATAACTAATGGAAATATTGGCTCTTAATAAAAAAAGCCATAACATACCAAAAACAATTAAAAATCAATTATTCTTTTTATTTTATTTTTAAAAAGAAACTTGTATTTGTCAACTACTGTTCTTTGGCGAGTACTCGTTTGTTGCAATTGTTAGGGGCTTTCAAGTCTGGCAAATATAAGTTTTGGACGAAACGTCACTATTGCTAATAAAAACTTTCTGACAGCTATGGAGTTTTACACATTCTTTCCGCAAATAACATGGCTGCAAAAATTCTTTAAAGAGCAGTTAATTACTTAAAAAAGATTTTAATCGACAAACGGTGGCTTTCTTCTATACAACTTGGATATTGCCTTCAGGGAGTGGATAGCGATTGTGGACAAGAATATATAACAGAAAACGCTATTAGTTGTACTCAAATATTTACATAGTCCCAGGAGCTAGATTGCGATGTTGGTTTCCATTTGTAGGCCAAATTTTCTTTGTATGGTATACGCTCAGAAAAACAACTTAGTCCGCCTGCTTTTAAAATCTGTGGACTCTTCATCAAACTAGCGATTTCACTGTTAGGTCATCTTATTGACTGTAGTTTACCAGATTACATAACTCTTATAATATTGCCACTAGTCTTCTGTCGTAGTGCAATTAGTATATAAATTCTCTCAAAGTACGAGTAACTGAAGATTGTTACAGAAGATTTGATCAAAAAGAACTTATAGTCTCTCGTAATGCCAGTTGTCTATAGTCGAACTTTCATATAAAGCTTTTCAGTGTTAAGTCCACATTCATATCTTGGTAGTAAGATCATTCAAATTTGCCTCATCGAAATATTCGGACACCCACAATTTTGTTAGTCTGGTTGAAAATATAATGATCAGGTACATGGTACAATTGCAATTATATATGAGCACTGGCGTTGACAGGTTGTTCGCCAATGTCTCGATTTTGAAATGTTCGGAATATCCTGCACACTCTTAAATTTTATAAATTCTAAATATGTATGTCAACATATCAAGCCAATGCTGACTGCTTCAAGAAAATTCCTTAACGTAAACATCGGAATCTGCACTATGTGAACTAAATGGTACGCACTTATGTTATGTAAGTTCCCCTACTTAAGTATGCATACGAATGCTTTACGCTATTAAAACTAGTGCTAGCTTTCTATTTTTTGCATTTGATGTTATTTAATGTACTCATAGTATATTTCATTGATTGAAAGTATAGCCGCCACCGTTGACTTTTTGTTTATTGATTAATTCAATAAATGGTGACTCTGTGACACAACCATCATTTTTCTATTCTATTGTTCAATGTATTGTTACAATTAAGGGTTTGACTATTATCATACCATCCTCTTTTATGTAACTTTATTTCTACTACCGGAAACAATTACGTATACGTCACTTAATCCAAAAAAAAGTCGTGATTCTAAATAAACGTAAATTTTTTTTTCTGTTTTTTTCATTTCAGACAAATATCATACGACCATCGACTCGTCCTATCTTTGTGATTGTCAGCTGTGGTTGCTGTTTTTTACTATCATGCACTGCCTTTGCCATACTGCTGCCTATATGGTACAACCGGAAGTGTTGCATCACATTTCTCAAAATGCAATTTTGTACATCAACGTCCATGGTAATGGTGATATTTTTGCTTGGATTCCTAAAAATGCTACCACAGGTAAGTGTTGTACATATATGCCGATATTAGTTTCCACTTTAATTGATGTTGTTACTGGAGTGCGTTTTGTCAAAGGACACGTGTACAGCTTGACATTTTTTATTTAAATAAAAAAATCCTTTTTTTTCCAATCAATTTACTTAACTTTGTTTTGGATACCCTTTGAAGCGAAAAGAGTTATAAAAAACACCTATATTAACCTTGCTTTTAAACTCATTTGTTTGTAAGCTTCTCCTTGTAATTTAATAAAAAAAAATTAACCTTAAAAGGGGTCTCAGGATGTCCTTTACAAATTTTCTATCTGTATGTCTTTTCTATCGATAAAATCTGTTTGCCCATTAGGATAAATATTAGGAATTACGGTCGTATCTGAACCTACTTCGGAAGTGCCAATATCTGGTAGGTTTACATTGATTGGTAATAGGTCAAATTAATGAGCTAATTTGAATATCGGCGAATTGAACTAGTATTGCCGAACCTCTTCAGATGACATCCAGCGTTTAATAGGAAGACTACATTTTTAGCGGAAATTGGCTTGCTGTTGATTTCTAGTCAACTACTCATCTTATTTGATTTTTGTTAACTGAAAAAACGAATGTCTTTAGAGCGCGGCTGGAATTCGAACACCGAACCTTCCTATTTGGACTGACTTCACTACCACTTGAGCCAGGGCCACTCGCTAGTATAAAAGAGATATTGAAGCGGACTGGCTAAAATTTCTTTTAACTGCAAAAACTTGTAATTTAAATTTCAAGCCTTCATCTCACGCCTTATAAAAGGCTAGCTAGGCATCAAGAAAGCGAACAAAGTGAGCAAATCTTTCTTTCTTCAAGAGCTTTTTCGATGAAATCGGTGATTCTATGCACTTAATCAATAGTTAAATGCTTGATTCTGAATCAGGAATAAGATTTTTTCCATTAAAAATGATTATGTTGTACCCTAAATATTTTATATAATTGGGATTGATGAAAAAATTTATGCAACTAAAGTTAACTCAACTTTTCTTTCGGTTTGTCACTCTTCATTCAACTAGTGATCATATCAGCATGCACCTGCTATCGAAGAACCATAACCAGCTAAATCTCCTAAAGAAGTCGGTATGTAGACTCCATATGGTTCTCTAATGAATATTTTTCTGAAACGATGTGGGCAGTGTACGATAAAATAACGATGTAACACAACGAACCTAGATCATAGACCATAGAACACTTCGATGGTGTACCGTATGACTTTTAACATCAAATTTGCTTACTTACTAGTTGGATTAAGTTATTTTTCGCAGTGCAGATCTCAACATACAGTCCTTCAGGTGTATTCTGTCCACACTGTCGAAGCCCTTTAGAATTAGGTATATTGAAATCGCTGCCAATAACGATTTCCGAGCGAGGATACAAGATATATAGTACGTCTTTCTATGGACAATAGAAACACATTTTGGTGGAGTTTGGTAAGTTACGAGTGCATCAATATGCATGTATGGCGAAACCTTTGTGAGAAAATAATGTTAGCTCTCTTCCCTTTCCAGGCACTTGCAAATGCACTCACAGTGGTATTACTTTGCGGTGTCATCATTACTTTCACAGCACTTGTCACAGAATATTTATCAGAACACTGCTTACCAAAAGCGTAGCGCCCCGTCACGGCCCCAGGAAGCAGCCTGCAGTCTCTGCTACTGAGGGACAGCATGAAAGTTGCTGACCTACCGCCAACCATCTGCAGTTATACTCATTATACCCAACTGTTACTAGAAGCCGAGAACACAGGCAGTCATATTCAAGATTTGGGTCCTGAAATATTCTCCTTTGAGCTTTGCCCAACAAATTATTCGGCGATTTCATTTACCGTGAATCGCCTCCACCGATAAGTTTTACTAATAACAACTGATATGTATTTAACGTTGGCGTCCTCCACGTCCTATAACGGTTTTGGAGCCATCTGTAAAGAACCGAATATCCTCCTTTTCTGGCTCAGATTCTGGTCAAAATCATTCCTGCGTACAGGCAACTCCCGCAGCAAAAGGTGTCCTAGTATCAGTATACAAGACGGCATGGCCATAAGACAGTCGAGACATAAGATCTTTAAAATTGCAACGCGTATTGTACCATCGACCACTTACTTTAAACCGAAGATAGCTTTGAGAGTGCAGCCTACGATATGAATATCAAGAGGACAGAGATTCATTAGTTCGCTTAGAGCAGGATAGATCCCATGCCTTGAGACAGACCTTAGCCATTACATACTGGCAGCAGCATCTGCGATCAGGGTTCTATTCCTCTAGCATTGCGTTTATCCACAAAACTAGTGCAGGTCTACGCCGTGTTGCTGACCAAATTACACACGCCGCCAAAAATTATATATTTTAAGCTAAAAGTAAAATGTATACGTTTATCGTCTGTTTACATTTTTATTGTTGCAGGAAAAGCTGTGAATGCTCTCGACTGCTCTTATTAATATCTGATAAATTATAAAAAGCGAGGCGTGGTTGTTTGATTAGAAAGTTTTAACTACAAGGCCATTCTTTTTTTTAATGGCTACTTTAGTTGATATTAAATTGCCTGAATGTGATTTTTTCTCCACTAAGTAGTCTTTAACCACAAGTAACTGAAAACCAAGCGAATCATTTTTTTCAACATTAAATCGCAGCACTAAACAGGCTGCTTTCTTCCATTTTAATTAACAGTATAGTAAAATTTAACCTAGATGATTATAGTCGATGGAAAACGTAATACGTCCGAGTCTTTCAAATCACGAAGGACCGTTTCTTGTATTTCTAAAAATGTAAACAGAGCTCTGGATAGGAGATTTCTTTTGTGGCTACGAGTATCTGACCACCGATTAAAATAGTTAAGATCCATCGGCGACAGACGAACAAATATGTATATAGCTAAGGGCTTTCGGCAAACTTTGTATTTCCAGTCTTTGGAAGTAGAATATTTATTTAGTGTAATTTAACTTGGCCTAGATTTTTTATGGTTGATGTCGCATTTTTTGGATGTCTTGAGCAGTCAAATGGTGAGATTAGTTGACTTTTGTGACACTTGTGAATCCAACTTAGTGCTATGAGATTGAGAATTTCCGTACCCTCTGATTTATAATGAGGTTCAATTCAATGGGGTATGAGAAACCCTTCTCCGTGGTATTTTCAAGCAGATCTAACCAAGCTATCACAATAAACAAAGGAATACGTCCTTAAATAGTAGAATGATTCACTCATTCGAAATGCTATGTATAAAAAAAACCTTGAGGGTAAATGATTTGATGCACATTCAAGTCCTGACGTGAAGAAGGAATATGTGTCATATTTACTCGAAATATTGCTAAATATTGGATTACCAGAATTGTATTATATTCGATTAAATTGATTGTCCTGGTCCAATTGGTTTCGCAATGGCTGCCTTACTCATAATTATGTTGCCGACCAATACAATTACCATTCTCACCGATAACATAAGTGGCAGACATTACAGATAGAAACTGACGATATAATGAAATAATAATAGAATCATTTGATGAGAAGAGTAGTAATCTCACTGCCACCACAGTAAACTTTCATCTTTTAGCTTATGTTGTATAGAATTCGCTTGCAACAGTGCAAAGTGAATACATCCAATCTATAAACGCTGCAGGAGATACTCGTATATTTGCCACTATAGCAAGCCTGTGATACATACAAAATTAGTTTTGTGATTATTGGGGTCGAATTTTCCGCAATTATGTGCAATAGTGTTTCAGGATGTCCCCGAAATGACCTTGTTTCACTATAATTACGGCTGTCATTATTCACATTAATTGAAAATGTTTACTGGAGGGATATGCTCATTCAGTAGCAGGAATCGAAATGCATGAGATACAATTAGCAGATTTTAGTAACACTATTAATCTGAAAGGTCATTAAGAAGCTCATACATACATATTACCAATAAGTGGAAGTTTGCTGAAAGGCCACACCCAATTAATTATGTACTGTTATATCCTACAAGATTTGTAAGGTAGACACCGGCACAGCCTTTTTCGTATTCTTATGAATCTGCATGGAAGATTAAGGACGATGCAACATTCTGACATATTCATATCATGTGCCGCGTCATGTTACATAACGTTTAATTTAAGCTGTTTTGGATGGGTTCAGTTCGATGCCCACAAAATAAATGCTGATATACCGCAGGGCTGATTTCTGTCTACGACACTCTTTTTTTTTAATTTTCATCAATAATCCCTTGTATGCACTTCAAATCCAGTAACTCCCCTCCACTCTGGAGAATTCTCTAATATTCATTCCCGCTTTCACTTCTCTGCCCTTCGGCTTTAGAATAAACACGCCAAAATACGTTAAGCTCCTTAATTTCTGATATTAATAGCATAATTAATTGCCCAACAATCAATCAAGTAGAATTAAATGCTTCTAATGCACAATGCTGTACTCTATCGTTAAGCCCACACTTAAACTCCCAGAAATTATTTATGAATATTAAATGTATCCTCGAAATTGAATAGCTCGGGATGTGTATAAATGGTACCATACGTGGGAGCTACAACATCTTTAATGTCAAAAAAATGCTACGAAATGCCTGAGTAAGAAATGCTTCACGGCATCTGATCTGCCATCAACCAATAATTGAAGAACAATGAAAAATTTCTTCGTATTTGCTATACCATATACTCGTAGATTTAAAGTCGTGCGATAGAACTCAAAGAAGATGTTTGTATTGCCTAGTCGATTCTCACACTACATAACTGACGTAAGATTCCCTGCACCACCTTGTTTTTCCGTAATTTCCACCAGCAGTGTTTCATCGCAATTGCCAGCTTACCGCATCCTCAAACCATCAACCTCAAAACCACCAAACTCTTTATGTTAAGTACTTCACAAACAACACCAAAGCATTCTTTACAGCTTTGTGTAAATCAAGTATACACAGCCACACGTCTGTTGAGAGAGAGAGGTCATCAAATCCAGAAGGATACCTGAATTCTATCTTCGGTGTGCCACAAATGTTCCCATTTATGCGTAAAATATTAATGGGCGTGCAACAACCTCAACCAATCAATCAATCTACAAGCTATTCAGTTTGGTATACCGTATTAAGCTTTATTTCAAGGGTTTATAAAAAACTGTAGACTTCGTGACAAACATGAAGAGTAATTGAGTTTATTTGTTGCGAATATTCTTTATCTACCGTGTATAGCAGTCTATCTTGACACTCCTCTGCACAATTAAGTTATCGTTGTCTCAACTTGAGTTCAGCAACTTATAACAATCACATCTCAGTTTCTAATAACATAGGTTGCCGCAAGGCGTAAAGGAATCGACTGAATTGTGGAAAAATATCATATATTATATGTATATTGCGAAACTCTCCTTTAACATGAAGTCCCTCCATCCACTAAAGAGCTCAGGTGTCATAATTGTCCTTAGCTTGAGACATATTCGGAGTGTTGAGTTCATACTCTGATTAAATTATTTCTAGCTTGAGGATATTTGCGACTTACACGAGGGGTACTTCAACAGCTTAATCGTAAAATAAGTGTTCTGTTGTTCCATGATACTCGTATATTCGTAGATGTTGCTGACAAATAAAGTATCAGCTGATCATCGTTAGAGACAAAACATTACTTTCGCCAGTAACAACTTTCAAATTATCATCTCACCCATCTCACCGAAGAACGGTGAAAGGCTAACACAACCAAACTGATTATAATTTATTCTACGAAGTAACTGGGTTCAAAACGTATAACCTGAATATGATAATGATGCTCTGAGATAATGATGGTATGGTAATACAAGGGTAGATCAAAGGATCTTCTGCACTGCAATCAGATTGATCTGTTGTGCTCCTTTCTTCCAAAAGCTGTTTAAGATTTACTACAAGTGGGTCAGATCTTTCTGAAAGATCGCTTTTGGAATATATTTGTTTAAATTAGAAATATAGTTCGTCAATGCCAGATTAAGTGTTCCATAACTTGGCGATTAAGTGTTTCATGGACTCCTCAGTTACACTGTATAATCTACATGCACTAGTGGAGATGATTTCCTATCTGTAAAGGCGTTTATTATTAGAAAACAGACCCATTAGCGTCCCATATTCGTATCCTTTATTATTGTAATTTAGGATTTTTTTTTGAGTGGCTAAGATCATCTACTCGTATATATATTATGTTTTGTCTAGTGTTTTATTTCCTGTGTTACGAGTAAGTCGTTATTATTAAAACCAAAGCTTGGACAGGGGCCAAATGAACTTTCTGCGCATTTCTAGGGCTGGTGGTCCGCTATTTCATTGCATCGTGACCTCCATGCCCTGGTACTCATGCCAGTAAGACTTTGCTCATAGTGGCTAGGTTTTTGAGTATTTTATAACACTGCATGAGGGTAAGTAAGATTTTAGCTATCATTGATTTAAGTACCGATTGACTATCTGAGAGTGTGGTTTACTTAGTAGAATGCATACCATCTCGATCAAAAAGTTCCCGGGGGACACCACCGTGTGGCGCTCCCATTGTTCCCATTTGAGTTCTGTGTTTTTCCTTAAGTTGGTAAATCTGTCGTTGACATTCCCCCTAAATCTTAGCATAATAGTTTGACATTTGCAAAAGTTACGTTGGCGATTTTTTACAATTTAAATTTGCAACAAACAACGAACTTGTATTAAACTTTGCGTAAAAAACGGATTTAATGGTTGGAAAAATGTTTCGGCAACGATTCTATAAAGAAAACGGTCGTTTACCAGTGGCACGAGCGATTCAAAAGTGGTCGTGAGTCAATCGAAGATGATGAACGCAGTGGCAGACCATCGACATCGAAAACCGACGAAAACATTGATGAAGTAAAAGAAATGTCGGTCAATAACCGGAAATTAGCCATCAGAGAGATAGCGGAGGACTTGAATATTGCCTATGGATCCGTCCAAGGTATTTGGTTTCCGTCGTGTAGCAGCAAAGTTGGTGCCAAAAGACCTCAATTTCATGCAAAAAAGAGACCGTGTTGACGTCGCAAAACAGATGATTTGCGAGGCTGAATCCGATCCCACATTTATCAAAAGGATCATTACTGGAGACGAGACGTGGGTTTATGAGTACGACACGCAATCCAGACATCAGGCAAGTGAATGGCGTCCACCAAATGAGCCGACACCAAAAAAAACCACGTCGTTTTTAGTCAAAAAAGAAGGCAATGCTCACTATTTTCATGGATTACAACAGTATAATGTGCGTCATGAATTTTTGCCAGAAGGCCAGACAGTAAAGAAAGAGTATTATTTTGGCGTTATGAGACGTTTGCGTGAAGCAATTCGTCGAAAGAGACCAGAATTGTGGGTAGAAAACTCGTGGATTTTGCACCATGATAACGCACCGTCGCACAGCGCCATCATTATTCGTAATTTTTTGACAAAAAATGCATCAAACACCATCAAACAGCCACCGAATTCACCAGATTTGGCTCCCTGTGGCTTTCTGTTCAATTGAGTTAAAAAACCACTACGGGGAACGCGTTTCAGCAGCCGAGAGGAAGTAATGGAAAAATCGTAGGAAGCACTGATGGACATACCGAAAACCGAATATAAAAAATGTTTCGGGGATTGGATCAAGCGCTGGCATAAGTGTGTTGCAGTCGATGGGGATTACTTTAAAGGGTAAAATATAGATTTAGATGAATAAACTCTTATTTTGCAATTTTCAGAATACATTCCGGAAGATCAAGGCGGTACAACTACCGATAAGGCAGTTAGTTCCACCTGAAAGATGATGGCATCCTTACTTTAGTGAAAATGAGAGGTGGATTCGAGGTCCTACCACTCCAACTTGTACGCCTTGAGACGTTTTGTACCATCAGTCATATACATAATGTAGTATACAAATGAAATCTGTTAAAATCACACTTAGAAGTGATTACATCTGTATATGTAAGAGGAAAGAAAAAATCAGAACTGCACGAAGCAGTCAGTTGGTCGCAGTTAGTCGTTGGTGATGATCGATGTTGTTGAAAAATCATAAGCAAATAAAGTGTTCTCTTTTAAATTAGTTTAGTTTGATTTTCTTTTATTAGATCTGACTCGAATTCAAATTTATGTGCTCACAATAGGTTTTCTAGACCAAGTACCTCTTTGAAAAGCTATTGGACCCCAATTGGTCTCGAGTTTGAGATTTGGCAAACACGACTTCCATCTTCTTTAGTATTTTCAGTGGACCAATGAGGTTACCACGTAAGCCGTTGTATCCTGCTCAGTTTCATTTTCCTTGACTTTTGTTTGGTCTTGCCCCACCACACTACACCGCATAGATGACTAACTTCACCATTTGGTTGTACAGCCAGTATGTCATTTTGGTGTAGAGGTCCCATTATTTGAACAATAGCTGTTGTTACGTTGTTTACATCAATATCAGCTTTTTGTCAGGGTATCTTGCAGATAGTTTAAATATTACGCTTATCATGGAATAAGTACATATTTTTTTGAAGGTTAAAATTGAGTTGGCTCTACATAAATCAGTCTACGTTGTGAAGCCTGTGCTTCCATCATGCATCTTTCATATTTATAACAGCCTACTTTTTCTAACATTTTACTAAACAAGTTCCCTTTCTTGACAAGGTTTCCTTATGACAACATTACGCTCTTGATCATTAGTTTTTACAGCCTTTTCTCTTCTATCTCCAACACTTTTAAGATATACCTACTCAAAATGCAGTTTAAGAATGTTTAAACATAATGGTGGTACTGTTGTTTCTAAATGAAGAATATATGTAATTTGGTGTGCAAGATGACAAGCGAAGAATTTGTTTAAGGAAGTATCTCAGAAACGCTTCCACCTCTCCCTATAGCAATATGGAGGTTGCAGTTGCCTTAAACAATTTGATTATTCAGCTAGGCTCAATGTATTTGCTGTCAAAGCACTGTCCGCAAACTGATGACATATCTTTTTGTCTCCACCAATTTATGCCGGAAATGTTTCCTCGTACAATGAGTTGCCAATGATCAGCACACTTATTGTAGTCACTTGTACAATTAAAAGTTCTCTTCTTTGTAATCTCATTTTTGGTTACGGGAATATCTACAACCATCATCTCTGAAGATCACCATTTCCGATTTCCTTAAATTAACTGACAAATTTCACAGCGAATAATGTTGTCAGTAGATGTGGAACCTGGCACCTACCGTTAATCGCATTTTCGCTCCTAATGACAACATAACTACCATCTGCATATCCTATAGTTGTACATATATCCTTTGGATTTGCATGAAGTTATCTACAAGCCACAAAAAAGAAGACAGTACTCCACCCTGAAGACAGCCCTTTAGAGAAGTGTATAAAGACAAAGTTGATGTTGAGATTGGTTGGAAGAAAGATACTTTTTGCATATTAGGTTCCCTAACAGAGGAGGGTGAAGAAAAGAAAAAGCCCATCAACAATTTCTGAACTTGATAGCTGTTGTTATTAAGGAAAAATGGTATGTTTCTTTCAAACGAGCCTTAATATAATTTAAATTTGTGTTCAATGAAATACATATTATTGGTCTAGCAGGAGAGTTTCAATTTATAAATTGAAATAGGCATTCCTGGCAGGGAGCTGGCATTTTCTTGGAAGTATTTTCTCAACTTATTCGGCAAACAGTTTTGGGCGGATAAATGCCTTATATATTGTGGCCAGATCAGAGGGGTTAAAATATTTCTTACATCGCTTGAGGAAACCTGGACATTTCGCAGCATTTTTGGCGACATCGAATATGTGGTCATCCCAACGTAAGTTGTTACTGATACACACAAAAAGAATGGAAAGTTTATCGGTTTCGACGATGCAAGTGCCATTCATGGATAATGGCTGGGTATTTGAATTTCGCTTTAATGACAGCAGACAGCATTGAGTTTTGGCAGCATTAAATTCTACTCGGTAGATAGTTCCCCAATTGGTTATGCTGTTAATATCGGAATTTAATGAGCTTAGCATACGCTGCAGTTCCCGTTCTACAGCCGAAGAGCAGAGACGTGAGAAAATTCAAATGAGTGTCAGAGACAGAACGGAGCCCTGGGGCACACCAGCATTTATTTTGTGAATATCAGACTTGAAACCGTCCAAGACAACTTGAATTGAACGTTCCGAAAGGTAATTGGAGAAGAGAGTCATCGATTCCAAAAGCACGCATTTTCGACAAAAGACCCTGATACCAAACTCTGTCAAATGCCTTAGAAATATCAAGTGAAACTATCTTGCTTTCGCCAGATTGATGTACGCTTTGGTTACACTTTTCGGTGAGACATGCCATCAAATCACCAGTGGACCTGTTACTACGAAAACCATATTGCCGGTCATTGAGAAGTTTTCTTGTTTCCAGATATTTCATGAGCTGACGGCTTATCAGCCTTTCTATGACCTTGGAAAGAGGAACGTAAGTGCAATGGGTCTGTAGGAGGAGAGAGAAGAAGATTCGCCTTTTTTAGGGACGGGCTGGACATATGCTGTTTTCCATCTGCTCGGAAAAAGTCCTAAAGAGTAGGATTGATGAAAAAGCTTACGCAGTGGTTTTGCCAGCGTGGAAGAGCACTTCTTCAGCAGAAGCGGAGATATACCATCTGGACCAGCGGATTTATGCACGTTGAGATCTTTGAGTACTCTTGCTACTACACGAGTGCGAAAGCGGATTCGTCCCATTGTAGATTCGACGCGCTCAAGTGTAGGCGGGGACAAAGCACAATCTGGGAGTGTTGAGCTAGCCGCAAAGTGTGCAGCCAGCAGATTGTCCTTGTCCAAAGAGCTGGCAGCTGGAATGTCATTGTAGAGTACCAGATCTAGAACTCCTAGAGAGGAATTATGGTAAACATCGACGCATAGAAATACTACAGGTCCTTGGAGCCATAAAAAAAAGTTCTCATACTATACAAATCAAAATGTAACACGAAGTAGTGTTCCAGCTTTTTACTTTTCGATGTCTTACTCTCATAATAAAGCTTGAGAATGAATTTTAGGTGGGAGTTATTGCTTAAAGTGAAATTCCCGAATAGCTGCTGTTTAGTTCCACAATAATTTAAGTTGTTAGCTATGATATATCGCCGCTTGTCGTTGTTTGAAATTTTGTCCCTTTGGCCTTCTTTCTTACCTGAAGTACCTTCTTTTGTTGCTTTAACTTTATTGTTTTCCGTTCTTCAACACTTCATCATATTGCATGTTCAAAGTTGCGATCCTATTTCACAAACCCATAGGACTGTTCAAATCCGGACGGGTATTTTAGTAATGGTGGAGAAGTTAATGCATTACTAGGTATTTTCCAATAACTTAAATTACTATCCTTGTGAATGCTGTAGTTGTCTACCTTGAAAAACCTTACTTCGCCATCTGGTTTATTCTTTACCTATTAGAGATTTGGGGAATGAGTCACGAGGTAATTATACGTACATCGATGATTTTTTTCTGAATTTTGTTTTTAATCTACCCTTTTTTCTCATCTACTCTACGCCCTGAATGACTCGAACTGCAACCAACTTCAGACTGCTGTAATCTCCAAACCATGATAGTGATCTCAAATTTTGACACATGACAGATGATTTTATTATTTACAAGCCGTTTAAACGATTTGCGTCTCAGTTGTGTTGAAAACTTTTTATCAGCGATGGAATTCAAACGTGATAGTGTGATTGCTTTATATTTGGCTGGAAAACCACAAGTAGCTATCGGTAGAGCCCTCCAGCACCTCATCGTGAATAAATCATTTGTGTCTCGAACCATATCTCGTTACCGTGATACTGGCAGCGTTGCAAAACGCCATGGATGTGGTCATAAAAAAACAGCAACAACGGCAGAATCGGTTTGGAAAGTAAAGGCTTGAATTGAGCGAAATCCGCGTCGAAGTGGAACAAAAATGGCTCGTTGGAACGGATGCAACACATACTGAAAAATGAGCTTGGGCTCAAGCCATTGAAGTTCCAAAAAGCACACGATCTTACACCGCAACAGAAAAAAGTTAGAGTCGAGAGAGCGAAGGAGTTGCTATGCTTGCACGAAAGTGGTGAGTTCCCGAATTTGGTTTTTCCGATGAGTCACCATTTGTTACCGAGCAATATGTCGTCAACAAACAAAATGACCGAGTTTACTTACCAGAGAGGTCCTTCGAAAATTTACACCTTCGGACGGCCACCAGAAAGCAGGCAACACCGATGGTGATGGTTTGGGCCGCTATAACCGCCGATGGTCGCTCTCCGCTCGTATTTTTGGACCGTGGCGTCAAAATTAATGCATCATATACCGTGAAAATGTCTTAGAGGCAGTATTGAAGCCTTGGGCCAACAATCATTTCGGTCGGAGACCGTGGACATTTCAACAAGACTCGGCACCGTCTCACAAAGCGCGCGTCAACCAAGATTGGTTAGAAAACAATGTTCCACACTTCATTTCTTCGACACAATGGATTGAAAATTCTCCGGATGCAAATCCGTTGGATTTCTCTGTCTGGGGTATTTTGAAGGCGAAGGTTGGCACTAAAAAATACCAAATTTTGGTTCACATCAAACAAGCACTTCGCCGGGAATGGGCCAAAATACCGCAGAGCCACGATGCTTTCTTCGGCTCTCAAGGCCCATATTCGCGCCAAAGGTGGACATATTGAAAACTACTGATACAATTTGAAAATTGATGTATTTTCCAACATTTTTTGCTTTGGCACAATAAAATTTATCAAAAAATAAAAAAATTACCGCATTTTAAAAAGTTACAGTTCGAGTTAGTCACCCTGTATATTCACATACGAGTATACCCGTACGCCAATAAAATTCCTCAATGTTAGAGTTCGTCATGAGTATTTTTTTTTTCAAAGAATCCTTAAATCAGCTCATCTGTCTTACATACTATATTACTAGCACATGGCTTCATATATCAGGATTAATAAGATTTGTAATTTATAGGCAGGTGATGGCATAGCACAGCTGGTATTAGCCTTGACTACAACGCGAGAGGGTCTAGGCTCAAAACCTTGCCAACATCAACAAGCAGAAAAATCATTTACTTGTCTGACGTTACCACCGTTTCCACGAGCAATGGGAATCCACCAAACGTGATATATCTTTCCTAAAAAAAGTCTAGCACCCTCTCTCTGTTCGGAACCAGCAAAAATCATATATCCCGTCTCACTCAGTACAAATTGAAAAGATGAACAGCACAGCGAGTAGGACTAACAGTCCACCTCGAACTGCCGGGTCCATAATTTCTTGTATTTATATTTGAAGAGTCTGGAGCACCAACTGTTAAACAGTATTATTCTCACCGTCGGATTTCCTATAAGCGGCAATAAAAATATTTTTCCCAACGTAGTGTGCAAAGAATTTATGTTTGGCTGACAACATATATTTTGTTCCATCTGTACTCGCCTTGAAACCAATTTGTCCGGGGCAAGCTGGAAATGAGTGTTGACATTCTTATTGTTTATCACATCTGCCAGATGGCTTGATTTGGAGAAAAATAGAGTTAGTAAGGGTTAACGCCTGCCTGCTGTACTGTCTCTCACAAAACAAGGTTGAAAAAGTCGCAATACCGCTCATTTCCTTGCACAAAATTGAGTACACGTTAAGAAGAGTTTGAGGTTTGGGAGACTTGCACATAATTATTGTATAAATGCTGTACAACAAAAATGGTATGCTTCTCGCTAGAGTCCAAATTTAATTACTACTTCTTAGAGCTCGCTGTGATGAATACTGTTACATGAGTGATACTGCTAACATATTTGCTTATGAGTGTGGAGTAGAAGGGCTTTAAACATCCACACAATATGCTGACGACGCTCAAAAGGCTCATGCCTCTAAAGTTTATACAAGACATTGAATCATTTTTTCTAGTTGGAACAGATAGAGCTTATATTTCAGATGTCAGACATTATTTCATCCTTGCAGATATACCGAGTAAATGATTAGGGCCTACTCAAAGTGAAAATACTCAGATAGTAAACCAGCGGCTTCGTGGTTTTTTACTTGATTCATAACTGGGCGGAATTCTTCTTTCACTTGGAAGGGTTCATTAAGCAACTGCTTACTATCTACAATTTCTGTAGATCAGACGCTATTTTTTTCCTTTCAGCGCTTTTATATATTTTTCATCGATTGCGTGTTTATTCACTGCGCATTCATCATCATACCACGAGTTTTAAGTTGCCGGTGGTTGATCACCTTAGATGGTTCCAGCTAAATATTTCTTCTGAAGCGTTACTCTTGTCTGTCATTGGGAACATTGAAAATTTGTTCACTTGACCAAATTTATATGAAACATCTTATTGCCTTAAAATAAGGTTAGAAAATTAATATACATAAGCAAGTGAAAAACAAAGAAGGTTAGGCTAAAAGCGTTGATTCAAAGTCATGTAACTTCGATTCTTCTGTTTAAAAGGATATAATGCAACAAGATCATAGCTAATAACTATGCTAACATTTCACACGATTTCATTGTTGCCCTTTTTGATTTTGATCCGAGTCAACCCCGGACAGATTTATTAAGGCTTATTTCAGATATATTCTTAAAACTAACAATTTCACTTAAAACTAAAGATAAAAACTAAAGGATGGGAGCGTTTAAAGAAAGTTAGGACGTGAGGCATAGGTGGAAATAAGAATGCTCCTGAAGGACAGTTTCCTGAGGTGGTAATCGAAGAGAGGTGGAATATCGTTAACTTCACGAATCGTTCTAAATATTGACTCGAGGTGTCCGTAATTCGTTCTATGAAGATTGAGCCGAATTGGCGCAGGCCTAAGATTGCATTGGTTGATGTTAAAAGAAATAAGTTGAAGTAAAGACGGACAATCGATATTACCAACTAAGATCTGATGAATAAAGATAATGTCGGCAACATTTCGGCGTATACAGAGGGGTTGTACATTCATAAGTTTCAGCCGATCAGTGAATGGTGGCAGGGTTTGGCTATCATCCCAGGAAGATCATGTAAATAAATCGTAAAAACCTGCGTTGAACAGCTTCTATCAGGAGGATGTGAGTTCTGTAGTAAGGTGGTCAAACTTGGCTTGCATATTTAAGAAGAGGCCTAAAGAGATTTGGTAACATAAGAATTGGAAAGCTTGATGAAGCCTAGGGCAGAGTTGGCTTTTTTTATCATATCATCATAGGGGTGGCCGTGGTGTAGTGGTACTAGAAATCGGTTCTCACTCGGAAGGTCAAGGTTCGAATCCTAGCCACAGCAAGTTTTCATTTGTGTAATTTGGAACTCAGTCAGAAAAATCTGCGTGTGAAGGCATAACACTGACATGTAGATTTGGCTGTTGTAGGGTTTTAAAGCACAAAACAACCGTTAAAATTCACAACCTCACATTCCGAGAGAAGAAAAATCTCTCCGTCCTATTCGGACTCCCACCCCTGGAGAGTCAATATCGAAACCAAACACACCTGAGTTTCAAACCACTACATCACAAACTTTCCTTTCTCCTCCTTCTATCTTTCCGTCCGCGCCCAGGCAACAGTATAAGGGTATTCATAACCCCTTAGTAAATTATAAAAATAAAAATCAATATGAGAACGGAAATTGTGTCCCTTATCACAGATAACACCTAAATCTCGCAACTCATTCACAAAGGGAACAGGCAGATTAAAGATTAGATAGTAGCGTGGTGAAGTAGCTGGCCGCTTACGGGTATACGTTATAGCCTGACACTTATTGACGTTAAGCTTAAGAAAATTCTTCTGACACCAAGTACAAAATCTGTCAAGATCTTCCTGCAGTGGTAGGCTGTCTGAGGAAGAAGATATACTTACATATATCTAAAGATTTTCATATCGTCTGCGTAAACAGATATGTATAAATTTTTAATGATACAATCAACATCATTAATGGTCAGAATAAATAATAAGGAACCAAGGTGACAGCCCTGAGCGACACTAGAGGAGGCTTTAATTGGATCAGGAGCCATGGACGTAAATAGAACATAGTAATTGCTTTAATTTAAATAGGATTGAACCCACGTTAAAATGCTTATTTAGAAACCAAGAGCCCTTAATTTTAGAACGATTATGTCATGAGGCTTTGCTGAATTCGGTGACAATCACGCCAACTTCATTTCCAGATTCTAGTGCACATAAAGTGCTTAACACGAATTCCATTAAGTTGGTGGTTGTAGATCTTTCTTTGATAAATCCGTACTGGTTTTGGGAAACAATAGATTTACAATAGAAAATCATTATGTCACAAATAATGCTCTCGAAAAGCTTAGGTATACAGGACAGCCTAGCAATTGGTTGATAGTTGGAAATATCGTCTTTGCGACATTTTTTAAGGTAGGGGAATAATAAAAGACCTTTTTCAGGTTGAGGGGAATAATCCCTGGGTGGTAGAAAGCTGAAAGAGAGCTGTAAGAGCTTGGCCTAGGTACATTTCATATTTCTTTAAAAATCTAGGAGGAAAATCACCACGTCCAGCAAAATAATTATATTTAAGGTTTATTATTTAAAGTTATAGACACAGATTCTACCATAGAGATTTTGACCCCTAGAACTCTTACAAAAGTAAAATGTTTTTTTTTAAGAACTGCCAATTTTAAATTTGAATCAGAAATCAACGATATGGCAAATCAGATTCCATCAGAAACGAGCGTCAAGACCACCCCAAACAGTGCACTTTTGTGTACATAATTATGTCTCGGCAATATCTTCTGGATTTGCGTCTTGCAGAAACGCCTGTTTTGCGTGTTCACAAGCCTATTTAGGCATGAGTTCGTCTCGCCACAAAACTGCTCAACAGCCCAAATCGCAATCTGCCATCATAAGGCATGGTCTGGTCACTTAAGTTCCTGCAGATGTATCTTTTGCATATGTAGGCAGAGATTAATTTGAAAATTTTTCCAAAAAGTGGACGGACAAGGCCAAGCTGCTGCGTTCGACCCGAATAACTGATGATAAAGAATGATAATTCTAGATCTTCAGGCTCTTTACTAAGAGCTTAAAAAGTAATAAGTATGTTACTTTGCGGAATAAGATTGAAAAGGTAAAACTTTTCCATTAATTTTCCTTTTCCCATTTAACTCCGGAAGATTAAAAAGAAGGTAACGTGATCACGACTTTTAAAAAATTCTCCTTATCCTTAAATAACGGAAAAAACATGTTTTGTATATCATTGAGAATATTAATTAAAAACGCACTCAACCCCATTTCGTAGCAAAGACCAATTTCCCAAGTCTTTACAAGGAACGTGCGAAAATTCATTCACCAAAAATTGAATACTCTCTCAAGGACTTATCGGCAACGTCAAGCCTTACATAAGATATTAAAATCTCTGAATACCATAAAACCAATTAAAACAAGTAAATTTTATGAAAACGAAAATAAAAATAATAAATAAAAGCCAAAAGAGAAACAAAAGGCTACGTATGACATTAAAGACCCACTATTGACGGAAATCAATATCAGTGTCCTAGGATAACAATGACAAACGGATATGTAGACATGACAACCAAACCCGGCCAAGCAGCACCAGTACCAGCAGCATGAAAAGTTCCTACAAATCCCCAATGTGTAAGCAAATTTAAATAATTATTCCGAGTTCAGAATCAATTAAACCCATTTTATTCACGTACTTAACATGTATTTACAATATTAACATCCGATAATAAACTGAATATACCGATTCTCATATTACAGTGTAACAATGGCGTTAACGCCGTCGCTGTCGGTCGTCCTGATTTCATATCCCTTGCTGTGTGACATAAATCCACAGTAGATTAACTGCTCCTTGAAATCTTAAAAAAGTTTTATTGTTACGCATAGCCTTTGTTATTGTTCCAGTGTTGTCATTTTCAATTTAAATACATACTCGTACAACCCCTCGAAGTAAAACTGCGTCAGACAATTGATTTTGTCTTTTCCACACCCGACGGCCTTAAAATTCATTAAATAAATTTCGGCTATGCGAAAGGATTACGTTTCTATTCGTATGTACTCGTACATCTGGGTTTTTTTGAATTTTCGCAGACTCACTCCTAATACGGGCACAGTCAATTTTCTATCGTCAGTGTCGGTCTCTCCTTTGGCGGAGATGAGTAGGTGCAGAGTTCCTAATCGACAGGAAGTGTGCTATTGGCATTAACATACTTCTACAATCAATTTAATTCCACTTCCTCGTTTGTTTTTGTTGTTGTTGCTGCCATTCTTGTGTGTTTTGTTTTTGTTGTTGCAATGATGGAGTACAATGAGTAACTTTGCCTGTTTGTTGATGTTGATGCTTCCTGCGAAACCCCTCAACCCATGTATGCAAGAGGAAAAGTTCTCCCCCTCGTCTTTTGACTGTGATTTTATAGAGGAAAAAAAAAACAATAACGAAACAGAACAGGAAAAAAGGTAGTAATACGAGCAGGGGGGTGGGAAAATCATTCCACGTTGTTATCGTTAATCATGCGACACGTGCTACAATTTCCACAAAAGTTAATTAAAAAGAAAACTTTTGCCGCGAAGTGATCTAGAGCCAGGGTGCGGAGTAGTTGGAGGCGCTTATTTTGTTATGATGAAGCGGAGAGAAATTATGGTCTGGTTGGCTGTTGGATGGGCGTTTGGTTGGTTACTTTTGATAAGGGATAGAGCTGCGGTTGTCAAAAATATGAAGTTATGAAAGATACCGAATAATTTAGTGGCAGGCCGAGATTTTAGCGATTATGTAATGGAGTTCGTTAACAGTTTGATCTTTGCGAGGCGCTTTCGGAAATAAATCAGAGTTGGGTAGACGTTTGGCATTTGAAGGGTATTTGGTCGTTTATTTTCCGGTATTGGTAGTTGTTTACTATTGTCTACTTTAATATCCATAATTTCGTTCTTAATTTTGTATCCTCTTTGAGACCAACATTATAAAGATTCGCAATTTGTTGTTGCAAAGGAAACAAGCAGTAAATTGTGCTGGCTTTGAAGATTTTTTCTGCGCTTTTCGTCTTTGAATACATTTTTTATCAATACGATAACAAAAAGAAAAGGGGGACCTCTCATAAATAGGAAAAGTAATTGGATCCTGGCTTTTCTTCTTAGTCGACGTATGGAAATGGGTAAAATATTAATAACGTTGGTGGACTATCTTGTTTATATTTTGGAAATACAACCATATGCTTATAAAAAAAAAGTGAAAAGTATTAAGAACTCTGCTTCTTAGCCACTTATGAATAATACTCCAGCTCTCAGTTTTTTCAACAACGTCAAATACGAACCCCACAGCCTCTCTAAAGCTTCTAATGGGACCAATCCACTTTAGCACTTGTGTTGAAGAGGTTATTCCTTTAAAGACCCTATCATAAACAAATCAGACAGTTGAGGTTTCACATATTATGTATCTCCTCCTCATCTCTGTATTCTCAAAGTATTAGACTAATTTATAAAGTAAGAATAAAATAGACTCTTATGCTTCCTTAAGATGCTGTTTTGCGTCATTAAAAATGTGAAGTTATGCGATATAATGAGAAAACGAAAAATGTATGTTGTGTAATATAGACAATCTTTGTATCGTGGGAAATAAGAAATGCAAGGTTGCAGATCTTTTAGTTCGACTGTGTTCAAGAACAGACGTGTTTCTTAAAGTGTCGTGGCGTGCGAACATTCAATCTCTAAATAATAATTAACTCTTTTAAAATGAACTGCCCGATTTGCAAAGGCATAATATTGTAGATCGCACTGATTCAGCGAAAATACAGTGCGGTGATTGCAAAAGTTTGTTCCACGGTTTAAACGCTAGGGGAGATTAAATGAGATCTTCGGCCAAGCCGTAAATATCTCCAAATCGGCTGAGGCCAGGGAGAAATATTATGTAAAGCACATAAATAAAGCAAAACACACTAGCATAACCTCCACCTCTATTAATTGTGGTCAAACAGAAAGTGATGCTAAAAAATGCAAAGTGGAAGCCGAACTCACCGCTATCTATTAATGGTACTAACACAAATATTTTTATTAATGCCAGCTTAACTAAGTATTCTATAGCTTTCTTTATGGCAGCTAAAAAATAAAAACAGAGAATAAATTCAAATACTTGTGGTTGCGTAATTCTCATATTTTGATGAGTAAATTTGAAAATAGTCAGGCTGTTGGTATAAGATCATTTGATGATCTAGCTGCTCTCCAGGGGCAATAGTATTAACGGTAGCTTTGGTCTTATGTGCGACAGCCCAGACCCACTATTTGAACCATTAGAAGTAATTTTGATAACATTTTCAGATGTTTATCAGATGGCAATTCAATTTATCATTATCGTTTTACATCAAAATATATGCAGTTTATGGCAAAACTACGATTTACTGATTGTGAATCTTGAAGCTCAGACATAAGATTTGTATCTGGAATTTGGATTATTCTTGCGTTCACCTTCGATTACCATGTTCCTAATTACAATCTCTTTCCAAATACTAATTACACGTATTCTGCCTGTGGAGTAGGGGTTTTTGTATCGAACCTATATGAGTGTGATGTTTTTAGTTTAAGAAGCGCGGATGTCATCAAAGTTTGTTGCAATATTCACAAACATTTTTTTAATTTTATCTGTGTATAAGTATAGATTTAATTTTTTCCCTCCGGATTTGTTTTTAGATGAATTTTTAAACTTTCTGGCTAATGAACGATCTAAAAATCCTGTTATCTTAGATGACTTTAATCTAGATATTTTAGGTTCTAATTCTGTTTTTGATTCTTACTAATGAATAGGGATTACTATCTTTTGTCGTTGAACCTACCAGACAAATCTCAGGCACCTGCCTCGATAATATTTTTTCCCGTTTTGAGAATATTGCAGTGAATCTCCACAGCAAACCAAACGTATCGTCTCAAGCCACTTTTGATAAAAGTAGCTTTCATAATGGAATCGTAAGAAAGAGTGCCAAGTCGTTGACAGTGTTATTAGTCGAAAAGTTTGCACTAACGTAGATCCCATTGCACTTGTAGTATAAACATTTCAAATCCTTTGGACATATCCAACGAATTCAGCAATCACTTTGCTTCCATTGTGCAAACTCCCTTTCCAGGTAATTCGCGAATTTCTTGTAACTGGTACGCTAAATCTGGCATTCAAAGCAACGGTTATAGGAACAGCTTCGTGTTTCAGTCTATTATGGGATATTAATTGTTAAAAAGTATTTATTCTCTTCTTTATTCTATTTCCCATGGAAATCATAACATCTCGAATTTGGTACTAAAGAACATTGGATTCAATTTAGTATATATTTTGTCTTACATTTGGAATTTTAGCATTATGTCTATCTGAACTTAAATGCGCTGTAGTGATTCTCTTAATTAAGAAGGGAAAACCGGACAGACAAATCAGATTATAGACCAATTTCTTTACGGTCTTCAATCTCAAAAGTTTTTGAAAAAATAATTAAAACGAGAATTTTAGCCTATCTTAACAATATATATTTTTTAGTCCCATGCAGTTTCAGGACTGGCCTTTCGAGGATGCTCTATTGAACTTTTGCTCAATCTTATCACATGGTTGACCATGCAATTCTCTTAGATAAATTATTATGACGGTTGTTTTACCGTCTTAGATGGCCAGATCACAGTTCTTGTCCTATCACTGGCAGTTGTATTTGCTAGTGGTTCACTAGAACCCATCAATTGCAGATACGTCAACAGCGGGCTCACTTTTTTTTTTGTTTTAAAGAACTTAACACTCAAGAGGGTATAACTACTCTTAAAATGCCGGAGCACCTGTTAAGTTTTTCGTAAAATTGAAGATTAAAAAAAGTCCTGGTTAACTGAATGACAATAAACAGCCTGCTCCACTCTGATGATTTTTGAATTCATCAGAGTTATACGTTTGTTAGACATTGATGATATAACTTGAAAAAACTGCTGTTCTGGGTGATTGTACAGATTTTGTTAACCCACGCTTGCAGATGACTGAGTGAAATTTCCAACAAGAATACGATAACTGCGATCCAGAGGAACTCAGGATCATATACCGGATTTTGTGGCGATATCTCTGATTTGGGAGTTCCAGCTGTTGAGAGTTGATCTGTTCACTTAGTTTTTGTAGTTCCATTCGATAAATGCTGATATTTAGTGCATCGTATCGAAGCGCTGCTATCTGGGGCACATTAGTCAGGTTTATATCGCAGCTCAGTCTGGTGTATGAAATTCAAACATTATTTGAATAATGTCCCTTGAAGGGTTTTGTGATTCTGTATGTTATAATGACGCAATTTGGTTGTAGCATCAAGATCCCACTGCCTATAATTGTGATTAGTGAGGTGTGGTGATTACAAACCTGTTTTAATAGTGTCTCCTCGTTTACGAGGTTTGTATGAGGGAGTTTTGTCCAAACGGAACTGTTCTCCATAGTTTTTTGTTTTGATGATCATCACTCTGCTGGTATCGGAATAATTTTAAACATCGCAAATTCATCTAATTCGATCAATCCGAAAATCACGTGGTTGGACCTTTCGTCCTTCTGTTGATAATAGTTTGTTTAGGTGCAGCATGTCCTCTGGCACAGCTGGAAGATGAAGCCCTAGGGTTAGATGATTTTTAATCTTAACGACTTCGTGCTTCAACTGCTGAGGCGAAATCAAGAGATGGCTAATTCGTCCTTAGTGAGTATCTGATAGAACGTCAACTATTGATGCCCAACATAAAAATAGTTGCTGAACCTTAATCTGACACACCCCAATGGTAATGTTATTCATGCGACTAATTATCTGCCTTAACTGTGCTACGAGTGTATTGTGCCTTTCCACCATACCCTTTGTCTGACTATGTTAACTGTAGAATACAAAATTGACGTGTAGTTTTTTAATAGCATTAACAGATTATCTTCATCTGAGTGTATCTTTTCTATATATCCCGACATTTCCTGAGTGTATTGGAAGTCAAGAACTCCGAATAGTGAGTATGCAATGTTGCCAATTGTATCCAGTGCCCCTCTTTTTTCCTTTCTTGAACTCCGTTTGGTGGCCAGTAACATGTTTTCTCCTGAGAGTTCTTGGTTCATGAAGTTAATCTGATGGACAACTTACGCGGATAATGTCTTGAATGCTATCATTTAACTATTCATCAGAGCTTTAAATTCCCGTCTGTACGGCTCAAGATTATAGTAGAAGACCAAATTCCATCTGTTGTGTAACGAATGTATGGCCGTGGCTCAAGTGGCAGTGGACTGGTTTCCAAATCGGAAGGTTCGGTGTTCGAATCCTGACCTCACCGGAAAGACATTCATCTTTTTCAGTTAACGAGAATCAAGTAAGATGAGTACTTGACTAGAAATCAACAATAAGTCAACTTCCACTAAGAATTTAGTCTCCCCATTAAATATTGGATGCCACCCATGGAGCGAGATAACCACTGAGCCCAAACATCTTTCTTTCTCTCTCTATCCCATTTTCCGAAAAACTTAACACATGCTGCGGCATTATAAGTGTATTCATACCCACTTGAGTGTTAAGTTCTTTAAAAAAAAAAAATTAATAGTTCCTTGCTTTTCAAAATGTAGTCCAGGTTGTACGTTGTTGAATACAGCAGTTTCCACGTCCTTTACTGGCACTATTGGTAATAGTAAGCCTGTCGGTAATAATGAAATTAGTCTGAGCTCGAGGACTGTCGCTTCCTCTGTTTTCTTGGTCCCTCTGTTGTTTCGGACAATGTGCTGTGCTGGTCTGAATTGACCTACTTGGTATTTCTACGTTCCCTCTTTGATAACTGGAACCAATTTGTGTGTTGGCGGCCGTAGCACTTCCGATTTCGTATGTGCATCTACGGCTCTTGATTGGTGTGTTGTCTTCCTTGATAATGACCACCGTACCGATTTCTATGTTGTTGGATGGAGTTTTCCACTTAGTGCGGTGTTGTAGTTTATTTACGTATTCTCGAGATCATCGTTTTCAGAATTCCTCCTTAAGGTGTAAAACTATCTTCCACCTGGTGCTCAGACCTCCTCGCAAGGGTTATTCATGCGGCTCAACCACTCCAATCAAAAAATTACCAGCTGTTAATGCGGTCAGATCATTCGGATCACTAGACGGAGCTGTGAGCGGTCTAGAATTCAGGATGGCATCTATATCTACACTCAGTGTACATAGCTCTTCATAAGTTAGAGATGCAGATGATATTTTCCTTTGTAGTAAGTGCTTAGCTGTCCTTACGGCTGCCTCCCATAGGCCACCGTGGAGGACTAAAATGGAAATCTATTCTTCTTGAACTACATGTGGATGATATCTTAGCCTGAGCTTGATCAGTATATACGGTGCTTGTTAATTCCGTTAACTGGTTTCTTGCACCTACGAAGTTGATGGCGTTATCGGAGTATAGATCCTTACAGTGTCCTCGTCGACCTATGAATCTTTTTCAAGCTCCGATAATTGTGCCTGTGGATAGATCACTGACAACTTCAATGTGATCCACTTTCGTGGTAAAACAGCAGAATATGGAAAGGTAGCTTTTTTTTGCGAACGGCTCCCTCTCGTACTTTAATGGACTTCTATGAAGTTTGGTTCTAATGCAGCGTGTGTATTGCTGAACGATTGAACGTGCAATGTTCTTCCCTTTAATTGGCGGAAACCTTTGCCTTGTTATCGCTAGGAGGCTTTGTATACCAATGTGAAGATTTGCATTGTGTACTCGTATATCTGTCATCAATAAGTTGACAAAAGGCTGTGTATACGGTAATAATATTGGATACTTGACATCCTAAACTATGTCCGATGATTGTAATCTGCTTCCAACTCGCAAAATTTCCGCTTGGTCCAAGCATACTGCAAGTTAGAGTAACGGGCTTCTTTTCTCCAATTCCTTGTGTGTTCTTAAACGAAGTATGTCTGCTTTGAACTCATGGTCCTGAATATTGCTTAGAATGACTTGAAGAGCATCGTCTAGTTCTTGAACTGATAGTGGCCATGTATGTTTAACAGATTATTGGCGATTTTTCCTTATAGAGCTGATTTTTTTGTAGTACTGACGGCTCTGTAGCAATGATTCGTTGACAATAAGCTGTTACCCCTTGAAGCTTACGGAATGAATCTGAGTGTATTATTTGTTCAATAAAAGTTCCCGGTCGCTCAGTAATGACTAATGAGGTTAACTTTTTTTTTTCTTCGTCATATGAGTGCTATTTTTATAAGGCGATGGCCATATTGATTCCTTACCATATAGGAATTTTGGACCTGGCGAAATCCCTCTTGACAAGGAATATGCTAGATTATCGTGTGATCTGACAAGTCGCCACACAGTACAGTGGTTAGCCGCTGAATGGTCGCAATTCGTAGTCCTACGAATGTTTGAAAGGAGTCTGCCTTAGAATTAATCCAGCTGAGAGTCTGTCCAAAGGAAGATGATTGCTTCAACAATTTTTAAATCGGTTTTCACCGAACAAAGCTGCACATAGCTCTAAGCGAGGGATGGTTATTGATTTAAATTGTGCTGATATTTTTTTAAATGGGGTTGCCCGAGATTCGGAGCATCTACTACGGACTTGTTGATAGGCCTTATGTGCTATGTCAGATGCAACTGATCTCTTGGTGAGCGCTTTTGAGACATGTAGTTGGCTGTTATGCAGAATAATTCCGATTTGGGTAACCATATGAATTCTAGAGTTTTGATTTATCTCTCATTATTGCCATCATCAAGAGGTATCTCCTGATCCTCTAATAGAATATTTGCCACCAGCTGTTGATTATTTGAAAGCCATTTTCCTTACTTGAACCCTCCCTCTCAAAGAAGTGCTGATAATCGGACGTGAATGTCCTTCGCTATGGCCAAGCTATTTGCACCAGTCATCTACGTAGAAATCTCTTTGCAATACTTCTGAACCTAATGGATATTTCATGGCATGATCTTGGGCCAGTTTTTGTAAACACCTCGTTGCCAAATACGGGGGTAAAGTTGTTCCGTAGATTACTATACAGTGTTGTTAGCATTTAAGAGGTTGTTTTGAATCAGCTCTCCACCAGATTAAATGGTACCGTTTATCTTCCTCCCGCAAACGCATTTGCCTATACATCTTTTCAATATCGACCTTTGTTACAAATTTCGGCAATCTGAGCGGCACAAGATTGTGAATAGCTCATCTTGTATGGTTGGTCCTGCATGCATGATGTCATTTAGACATACATTCAACGATGTTTTGGAGGATGCATCGAAAACTACTCGTAGCCTTGTGCTACTACTATCCGGCTTAAGCACGCTACGATGCGATAAGAAGTAGGGTGCTGTTTCAACAGAGTTATAGTCAATTTCTTCCATGTGGCCTAGCTTGATATATTCGTTCATAAACTCAGTGTATTGCTCCTTTAATTCAGTATTTTGTGTTAATTTGTGCTCTAAAGCATAGAACCTGTTTAATTCAATGTCCATGAATGCGCCCAACTTGTCTGAATCGCAACAAATGGTAGACTTACAATGAACCTTCCTGTATTATTTTTTTTTAATTGTTTGGTTGAAGAGCTCCTCTCATTTTTGTTCCGCTAGAGTATGTTTTGAATTGGAAGTAGGCATCACCTTGGTTTCCCAGAATTTCCCGATCGTCCGCTCGAGGGCCTCGTCGGCTTGAAGAGACTCGTCGCCTGTGTAGACACCAAAAGTTGCAGCTGATAAAGGTTCTACAATTGCTCGGCCGGTGACTATCCATCTAAGTAAGGTATTTTGCAAGGGCAGTTTTTTTCCCTGCTAGATTTGTCCAATGCAGAGAAATTGATGGAAATATTCCGCTGCAATTAGCAGATCAATGCGATTTGGTACGTTGAATTGTGGATCCGCTAATTTTATGTTACTTACCAAGTGGATACGTCGAACAGTTGCGTTGGTTGTGGAGACACTATCTGTGGAAGTACGATGGCTTCTATTCTTGTGGAGATGCTTTTGCATTTGATAGTACATAGATTAGTGTTGCCGTAAGTGTTTCTCCTTGACTCGCCAATTCCGTGCACCATCATTGCGTTGAATGTTAGTGGTATCTCTAGTTGCCGCATCATTCTTTCTGCAATTATGTTCATCTGTGAGCCGGCATCCAGAATCGTACGGTAGTTGACGGTTGACGGCGAAGGAAATTTATTTTGTTGTTAACTATACTACAACTGTACTTCGGAATACATAACCCTCCTTCTTATTGTCGATCGTGCCACTAGTGAAGAATTGTCCTGAAGAATAGTGCTACCCTTTATTGCTTGTGGTACTGGTTTCGCAGTATTCGGCAAGGTCTGATAGCAGAGAGTTGTGGTTGATGGCGTAGGCTTCGCTCGGCCGATGTTTTCCGCATCATGGAAGTGTACGGATGTGCTGTTTGTTTTAGTACATTTCGTGCATCCACTGTGTGATTAGTTAGCAGTAAGGCAATTGATGCATAGTTTGTGTCGTTTTAGATGGTTTAACGATCTGATGGTGAGAGCCACTCAAAGTCACTTCCGAAAATTGATCAACTTGATGTATCTGTGGCGATAGAAATTGTAGCACTTAGCAAAGTTACCCTCCTCGTGTTATCTTCTGCTCTCATAGAGCTGCTTTCCTAGAGCATAACATTTCTAGTGATTGAAATTGAGTCTCTAAAAACTTTAGGAATATTTCCATTGATTCGTGGTTTGGTTATTGTAGGTTGTGGAGCAGAAGTGGATTGCAGTTGTCAATTCCTAAGCTCTTCAAACCATGCAGACATTATTGAGTTGTGTCATGTAATGACTTGATTACATTACAGAGGTTGCTTCTGATGCAGGAGATGGTTGCAATTTATCAGAGCGGAGACCAGCAGGCTTATGTTGTTAAAACAGTCTTTCAGTAATTTCCAAGCCGATACCTAGTTGAACAGGTCGTGAAATTGTGTCCCTTTGAAGTAGCTCCATTAAATTTTGCTAACACCATCTTTGGTAGGCTAATTTTGAATTTGATATGTTCATAGAACTGTTGTGGTGCATTTTCCATAACCGATACCCTGGATGTCTTCTGTAAGTTCCCAAATTGAATTGTGGATGTCTTCAATTTGTGCCCAATATCTACATATGTTTTGTCCTTAAAGGTTGTAAAACTACCTCGATTGTCCACCTTCCTGTGCATTTTGTAAAATGACATTATTGATTGTTGCCGTACTTAGTCGTTATCTTGGCTTGATTGTATAACTGGGGGTTGCTGCCCAATCTGCCTCTCCTACCTGCTGGATTGGAATCTTTTGACGATCTTCATTCTTACTCGTGGTAGTCCTTTCTGGTTGCTTGAGCCTCTCAATCTGGTGTGAGAACTTTTTGCTGCACTGTATGTACACCTGCTTCCCCGCTTCACTAAGATGTTGGTTTGACAATCACAGACTTATTGTTTGTAGCAAACCTAAGTTGATGTTTTTTCAGTCTTACTGAGCAGGAGTACTCTAACCTAGATATAAAATTTCGTTCTCCTGACTGCACGAGTCACGACTTGCTTAACAATCAATGCAGAATCCAAGGTGGTCAAGCTTTCAATAGAGATGCTGACTGAAATATTAATTGCTTCAAGATTGAAGGTGTAGATAATTTTAAGTAGATTAGTGTTATCATAGATCAAAATTTGAACTGGTCCAAGCACAATTCTGCTTTGAAAAAAAATATCTTCTTTCTTTACTCATGGTCTTTTCCGCCTTTTTGCTATCTTAACACTTTGAAAAGGATTTATTACAGTATATTCCAATCAAGACGAAAAATCATACCAAGAACAACTTACATCAAAATGCAAATTCAACACAATTATAAAAACAACGATAGAAGCAACATACGATTTCCTGGAAAAAGGTATATCCGAATCATCAGCAAACACAATATTAACGACAAAACTAACAAAAGGACTGAAAATAACTAGGAATTACATAATCGATGAAAGAGAAGTCCTACGGCAAAAAAAAGATATTCTAAATACCCAGGAAAAAATATATTTAAAAGAACTAAAAACACTTTGTTAAAAAGAGATTAAAAATGACATTCAAGGAAAAAATGCAAACAAGGAATTTACTTTCGGAAGCGAATGGATAATAAAGCTAACAAAAAACAACAAGATAATTCAAGAAAGAAAATCAATAAAAGAAACAGGTACCGAATTTTTTGAAAAGCTTTATAAATCTGTTCTAAACAGAGAAGAGATTCTACGTGAATTACCTAACATTCACGCAATGAAGAGGCACCTCCGATATTCCTGCATAGCGAAATCGAAAAAGCATTAGATGACCTACCAAACGGCAAATGCTTTGGAAATGACTAATTAAAAGCCGAAATTCTCAAACTAGGAAAAAGTAAATTAACTTTAAGTCTCACCGACTAGTTTAATAAAATTTTGGAATTGGAGGAAATACCAACTCAATGAAAGAATCGACGACAAACTTGCTTCATGAAAACGGTGATAAACAAAATTTAAATAATTACAGATCTATAACCATCATCTCAACAATATATAAAGTCTTTGCTAAATGGATTTTAAGACGAATAAAAACGATCCCAGACGACCAGCAGCCCGCAGAAGAAACAGTTTTTAAGAAAGGCTTCTCGACTACAGATCACCTTCAAGCCATAAACCAAATGCAATACAACGAATACCAGAAAAAAGTAACAATACCATTTATCGATTTTACAAAAGCACTTGACACACGGTGGAGCATGTTATATAACATAAGCGCTTAAGAAACAAAACATTCCGAATAAATTCGCAAAGTTCCTGAAACATCTCTATTTTTAATTTTAATTTTCACTTTTTTTTTTTTTAATTTTTGGTAGGGCCTAACGCCCCCATTTATTTGGCTTAATTAAAACTTAAAAAACTAGGACTTTAAAACTAAAATACAAAATTTTTGTATTTTATTTTTATTTTTCTACATGGTCTCCTTGTAACTCTACACACTTCTCCCAGCGATGCTCCCATCTCTCTAACCTGTCCAAATAGTACCTGGCGTTTTTCTCTGCAAAATAATTGTTCACGAAGGTGATTGCCTCCTCATTTCACGAAAATCTCTGTCCTCCGAGCGCAGTTTTTAGATAAGGGAACAGAAAGAAGTCGCTTGGGGCTAGATCTGGTGAATAAAGGGGATGGTCAAGCAGTTCAAACCGTAATTCATGGATTTTCGCCATGGCAACCGCTGAGGTGTGAGACGGCGCGTTGTCTTGGTGAAACAGGATTTTCTTTTTCTGCAAATGTGTCCGTTTTTTCGCAATTTCTGCCTTCAGCTTGGCAAGTAATGAAGCGTAGTATGCTCCTGCAATTGTTTTTCCTTTTTGAAGATAATCGATTAAGATAACTCCTTTACTCCCAAAAAACAGTCGTCATTACTTTCCGAGCTGAAAAACAGTTTTTGCTTTTTTTGGAGCCGGCTCGCCCTTTGCATTCCACTGTTTTGACTGAATTTTTGTTTCGGGCGTTTAATAGTGTATCCAAGTTTCATCTACAGTAATTAATCGGCTCCAAAACTCTGACTTATTGCACCTAAACTGCGCCAACAGAGCATTGGAAATTTTCATTCGAACACGTTTTTGGTCTAACGTAAGCAAACGCGGCACCCAACGCGCGGACAGCTTTCTCATGACTAAATCTCTACAGGACTTATACTATCTCTCTCACTTTAATTCGGCAGTCGTCTAACACCATTTGGTGAACCTTAGCAATGTTATCGTCAGTGGTTGCAGTTTTTGGACGTCCCGAACGTTCATCATCTCCCAAGCTCTTACGGCCTCATTTAAATTCAGCTGCCCAAAATTTCGCTGTTTTAAATGATGGTGCAAAGTTCCCAAACTCAGAGTCCAACTCATTTTTGATTTGCGTAGGCGTATTGCCTTTCAAAAATAAGAATTTAATAACAGCTCGATACTCAATTTTTTTTATATTCACAAAAAACACTCACATCGACTCACTGAAACGACTGTCAACTAAAAACTGCGCATCCAAAATGACTGAAATTTCGGTAAGTAATTGTCAAAAGATGCACAACTAGTATTCACTAACATTCTTTACGTTGAAACTTTTCAGATAACCCCCGTATTTAAATTAGGCTTTTAGAGCTAGTGATGGTGAAGGAGATCGAATTTGAGAGAAAGTGTGCTGCGATTAAAATCGAAAACGGAAATGGTTCGTTAGACCCATATGTGGTGGGGTTGGTTGGTAGATAAAAGAGGCAGGGGCAACGTAGATTTCGAGGGTTAGTGTTAAAGAAAAGGGAGTTGTAAAGAGACATGCAATCGACGGAGCCAGAGAGGAGTCGGTGAATGAAAAGGATGTCTTTTGCGTCCATTCGTACCTCAAGGTTAATGAGTTTGAGACGATCTCGATAGGGAGAAAAGATTAGAGGATCGTTCCAAGGTAGACCTCGAAGAGCAAATCGAAGAAAACGACGCTGGATCCTCTCAATTTGGGTTACATAAACTCGTTGAAAGGGACACCATGCTTGGCTTGCGCACTCGAGAAAGGGGCGAACGTAAGTGATATAGTGATCTGGGCACGTACGGGTTACAGAATTCGTTGGACCATCTTTTAACGAAGCCAAGCGATGAGTTTGCTTTAGTAATTATCTCATCGATCTGCGAGCGGAAATTAAGCTCCCTGTCGCATAATATGCCAAGGTCGCGGATAGTCTGAACAAGGGATATAGGTTAGCCGTGGAGAACGTAATTTCGAGGAGTAGACTTGTTGCACTTACGTGAAAAGGTAATCGAGTGTCATTTGGTGACATTGAGTTCTAAGCAGCTCTTCATTGACCAGGTGAAAAAACTATTTAGATCTATTTGAAGGAGGCTGGAGTCGCATTGTGAGGAAATTGCTTTATGTTTAAGTTTTCATGTTTAAACGTACGGTTTCCGTTAGCGTTTAAATTCTTACACGTGAATGTTTTGGACTCAATTTCTTCTGAGTATTTCAGCACCTTAGACAGCGTACTTAGAGAAATGATGTATTATTGTATTGTAGAGTCAATAAAGCTATAATAGCCTTATTCTCTTGCAAAAAAGCCATTGGGAATAAATGGGGTTTTTAACTTCGGATATCCCACTGGTTGTACATCTCGGTCAGAAGACTGATACTTACTTACGCGGTGGTAGTCTGGTGGACGACCTCAGAAAGTGCGGTTAACTGCATTAAGCTAAGCAGAGTCCAGAGAACAGCATGTCTATGCATAAGCGGAGCATTTCGGTCTACCCCCTCTGCGGCATTAGACATTCTGCTTCATTTAACACCCCTCGAGATTTTCAGCCGGCAAATAGTTACGACTGCAGCTATTCGTCTTAATACATTAGGAATCCCCACAGAGAACATCGATTACACCACACCTGAACTTTGGTTTGACAAAAACTTCCATGTCAGCTTCCCCTCTAGATCCTTCTGGGAGGAAGATGCATTCATGGAAGACAAGTCAATCCATCTCTACACAGATGGAGTTGGTGGCGGCGTTTTCTCAGACGCGCTAAATCTCAGCCTCTCTTTCCATCTTCCAAGTCACTGCAGAGTGTTCTAGGCGGAAATTTTGGCGATTAAAGAAGCTCTGTCCTGCCTGAAGAAAAACGTAATATCTGCAAAGGATATCAGTATCTTTTTGGATAGTTAGGCTGCTATCAAATCCCTGGACTCAGTCTCACTAAATTCTAAAACCGCCGTTGAATGCCGATCATCTCTTATGGGGATGGCAGAGCAGTTCAACCTTCAACTCTGTTGGGTGCCGGGCCACAGAGACGTTCCAGGGAACTGTAGAGCCGATGAACTCGTAGCATAGGTATCCCCATCGCTGCGTGCAAACTAATATTAAAGCTGGATGCCAATAAAAGAACAGACCTTAGGTGGACTGTTGGACCAACATGTCTAGCGACCAAAAAAATCTGGCCAAAACTGGATCTGTATCGCTCTAAATGCCTGATCCTTCTAAATAAGGAACATCTCAGCGCCATCATAAGTGTCATCACTGGACACTGCCTCATAGGCTAGCACGCAAGCAGGCTTGGCGCCTTTACAAATGATTTCTGCAGAAGCTGCATGAACGAGGAGGAGGAGGAGACAATCCTCCTACCTACTCTGCACATGTCCAGCTCTCTCCCAAAGAAAAAAACTTCACTTAGGAGCTTTCTTCTACAACGACCTAAACGATCTGAAAAATATAGACGTAAACAGTCTCCTACGCTTCGTCAGAAGCTCAAACTGATTCCATCAGTAAGAGGATCATAGATCCACGTGGCATCACAATGGGCCATTAGACCTAAGTGGGTTGGTATATCCTACAGCCACTCTTACCTACCTTAGATATTTGTTACCTTGTGTTGCCAATTCGAGATTCATCTAAGATTTTAATTTTTGTTTTTAATGACAACGTATTTTGTTTTGTTGACATTTTGTAACACTTTTTTACATTAAAATGCCAAGCAAACAAGCACTGAACAGGAAACAACGACAAAATTACATTGTTTATTTTTTTATCGCTGTCAAATGACAAATTACACTTTAAATTGATCTTTAATTTTTTAGGGACTGTTCATATCACATTTGTAGGAACATTGTGTAAATAAAATGTACACTCATGACCATAACTTGACGATGGAGGAACTGAAAAGGAAATTTTCTTATAAGCGCTTTTTATTGTTTTGGTTTTAGGAAAATGTTTCTTTTATCCGTGTATTTCTTATTAGCGTTTTTCTTATTGTATATCCATTAAATTTTGTACAGAGATATATAGAAATATGCTTAGTGCTTTTATTTAAAATTCTTATAAGCGAATTTCTTATATCCGATATACATATACTGTAATACAATAGAAGGCACTCTCTGGAAGTTTGTCAACAAAGTAACGGTGAATATTTTGTTGGGCAATACATGTTTTATTGCAAATCTGTTTTCCGTAAAAAGAACAACGAAAGGGAATTTAAAATCAAAACAACATTGCAATGCCAACACTGTTATATCGTTTTCTAGTTGACTTCGTTCAATGTGCCCCATAGACACTGCTGCCCGTTTATGACCGAAAAATGTGTTTATACTTGTTTTTTTTGAAGCTTTATATTGTATATTTTTTTTATTTTAAAAACATTCAAAGGACAGGTCACAAATCGATAATTCTAAATGTGTGTCGATTAGACACACCTTGCCCGGATAAGGGTTTTAATGCTGTTGACATTCCTGGAATGTTATTTCTCCCTTCCTGGATGGAGCTATGGCCAAGGATGCTGCAGTAACACTGTTTCTGATGCAGGAGCGTTGATTACAGTTCTCCCATGCTGATTGCTGTTCTTAGAGAAAAATTGAGCTTCACAAGGAAGACTACCATGACGAAAATAATTAAGCTAAAGGCGGTTGTGCTGTTGATTGAAAGTGTAGTTTTTACGGATGTTGTGTGGGTCGGGAATCTTTTCGAGTCATGAAGCATAATGGCAATATATGGACGTCATCCCAATATATGTTTTCGCTATTCTCGTATATTATTTCGTTGATTTCTATTTGATAATTTTGGAAGTGTATCAGTTTACTTCGGGTTGCATGATTTCGCTTATGACTCTTCCGTTTTTAAGCTTGCAGTTCGCTGGTAAATTTCTTAAAATATTAGGAATTCCGGGTTCATTGAGACTTCTCCTGAGCTTGTTGGAAACTCTGCAGTAATATGTCCTCTCTATTTGTGGGCATTTTTCGTCAAAATAAAGAATATATTCAGGATAAATAATGTTAGTATTTTTAATAGGAAGAGGGATAATGTGAACATACGAAATGTTTCTTTTGAAATTTGTGGGATCTGAATATTAAATATTATATTAGTATAGTATTATTGTAATAAGCCTGAATAAGGTCAAGAAGCTCATAAATATGCTCATCTGATTGGGTCTCTATGGACCTATTTCTGAAGAACAAGTATATTTCATTGAGTTCTTCTGAGCTTAAAATCTGTTTCGAGATAATGTTTAATCTTGCCAATAAAGGTCTTCTACTAAATTAGTTAAGTGGCCATTCAGCAAATCTATGTAGTAGCTAATTTGATTGAGATACTTCGAATATCTAATTGCAATTTCATCAGAATTTACTCTGTTATTCAGTTTATTTTGGGAATATTTTAAGTGACCTTGAATGACTTCTTGCTGTATGTTGATATGGACAGCAATATTGCTAAATCTCTGACCCATTTGGTTATTTATTTGAGTAAGCTTATAAACTTTGTCAGTTATTGTACGTTATTTTGCAAATAGAGCAATTTGCTTATTGAAACTAATGGCACCATTTGCACCCATCCATCCGTTTATTAAACCTCTTTTGCGACATACTCTTGGCATTAATGTCTGTACTTTGGCTTTGAGTTGAGTAACTTTAACGTTAAGTATTGATACGGGGTCTTTAAATTCGTTTATGTTAAGCGCTGAGGGAGATGTCACTATCTTGTCAATGTTAGTTTCGTAAGTTTCATGTTTTATTACATGTATGAGGTTGTTAAAGCTTCTTATTGTTCTGGCTACCCCTAATTTCATTGGAAGTATTCCAACATTTTTGCTAACGTCCTGAATTTCTATCTTCTCTTCATTCATGATTTTTTTTTTTGTTTTTTTTTTCTGTCGGAACAGAGCACTCATACAAAGAACTAGGCCATTATAATTCTTTGTAAAGTTCCTTTTAATGAAATCTTTCCTTCTTACGAAGAAAGATGAGCAAGCGCTTCAGTAATAGAGTACCTATAGTACCAGCACCCACCACGTCAGCGCCGACTACCTACAGCCTGATGCGAGTGTAAGCCGGACATTCACAGAGATAGCGCTCCGTGGTTACTGAATTTAGCCTTCCGACTGCGTTCAGTGATCTCTTGCATTCTTGAACCAGCTTTTTCTTTATTTGTTTTGAAATAACTTAACACTATTAACAGTGGGTATGAATGCACTTCTAATGCCTCAGCATTTGTTAAGTTTTTTAGGAAATGGGATAGAGAGAGAAAGAAAGATGTTTGGGCTCAGTGTTTATTTCGCTCCATGGGAGGAGGAGCCCCCATGCATACGAGGCAAACCGTTTTTGGAGTCTCGAGTCCAGACAACCGACGCATAGGATATGATTGGTCTTATCATAGGAGGGTAGATCCAAAGGACCCTTCTCGGTGATAGGCCCAATGTCTTGCCGATAGCTCCTCTGCACTGCCAGATCGCCGACAGAGCCTTAGATACTTTCGACGTAACATGTTTAGTTCAGAGGAGTTTGTTATCCAGATGCCACCCAAATATTTAGCTTCTTTGGAGAATTGGATTGTGATGCTTTTAAGCACTTGATGATTAAAAGTAGACCAGGCAGCATCCCCCTTCTTGTACAGGGAACAACCTCAGTTTTGAGAGGGTTGACTGAAAGCCGTCGTCGATTACGTCTAGGGCTGCCTATCGTCGCTAGACACGATTCAACGGACCCTACAGCTACATTATCCGCGTATGCTTGTGCATAGACGTTAGAACTGAACGCGTTGAGCAGTGAGTCGGCCAACATGCAGCATAACAGTGGATACAGAACGCCGCCTCGCTGGCAACCCTGCGTACAGAAACTATCTAATAGGAAATCACCGCGCTATGATCTTACTACTGCGGAGATCGTGAAGAATTTGCCATGCATTGCTCTGGTAAATCTTAAAAACCACATCACTGTAAGATAGCGGAGATAATTGTTGGACAATACCTAAATAAGGTAAGCCACTATCAAAAGTGAGCCTATATCACTTTTGCCGATATTGTCAAAAATTTTCGAGGAACTACTTATCAAAAGGCTAGACAAAATTATCGAAGTACGAAAACTTATCCCGAACCATCAGTTCGGGTTTAGAAATAAACACTCGAAAATTGACCAAGTGCGTCGTAAAACTGATGTAATAGAAAGGGCACTAGAGGAAAAACAAATTTGCTCTCTGTTATTTTTAGATGTTGTGCAGGCCTTTGATAAGGTCTGGCGTAAGGGTTTGGAGTACAAACTTTATAGGGGTCTGCCTAGACAAAATCTTGAGATTCTTAAATCTAATACAGCAGTGTTTTAGGGCCAACACTGTATTTATTATATACTAGTGGTATTCCAACTGCCAACTCAGCTAAGGAATGTCTCTTCTTAGATCGCTTAACAGACTCAAGTCTATACCAAGTCAGTGGTGTATCCAACTATATGGGCAGGCAATTGGACCTTATTTTCACAACAGATTTAATTAACTCTTCAGTCTCACTTTGACCCCTATCTCTCTCTACAATCGACAACTACCACCCCCCCCCCTTCTACTTTCACTTTTTCATAACTCTTCTTTCCAGTCCACTCCTCCCACAACTCTCTCATCCTACGACTTTCATAAAGCAAACTTTCACAAAATCAGTGACTATCTTAGCAGATCCCCCTTTAACTTTCACAACCTAAGCGTAAATGATGCTTTATCCATTTTTTATAAAGAAATATTTAATTCTTTTAGCCTTTACGTTCCGTTTTCCCGCCTTAAAACATCATCTACTAGTCCTCCCTGGTATAATCGCAAGCTTCGTTCCTTACGAAACAAGAGAAACAAGTTATGGGCTGTTCTCCTGCGTACCAGATCCTTGTCCGACTATTCCAACTATCTTGGTGCTTATCTTCATTTCACCGAACTTTACGGTTCCCTTTACCAGCGTTACCTTAATAATGAGCAAGTCAACCTCATAAATGACCCTAAGTCCTTTTTCCAATTTGTTAACTACAAAAGAAAGTCCGATGGTTACCCTCCTTCCCCCTCTTTCAACAACAAGTCATCAACCGATCCACTCACCATTGCCAACCTATTTGTCACCTTTTCTAAACAATCCTTCACCAACGACTTCTTTGTACCAGATCCATCCTATTTTCGTTACCTACTGAACTTCTCCAATGGCCCAATTCTCTCTCACATCTTGGACCCCTCCTATATCGAATATAAATTACACCAACTCAATGACGAATTTACACCCGGTCCAGATGGTATCCCTGTCATATTTCTTAAACAATGTTCTTCGTCTCTTTCCCTTGCCCTTTCTGATCTCTTTCGTCTATCCCTTTCACAAGGAGAATTTCCACAGGTTTGGACAAACTCCTTCATAACCCCGATCCACAAAAATGGATCAAAGAACGAAATAACGAACTATCGTCCAATCGCTAAACTCTGCCATATACCCAAACTCCTCGAAAGTATTTTGTATGAAGCTCTAAGCTTCCAATGCAAATCACTTATTTCCCCTAGACAACATGGCTCCCTAAAGGGTAGGTCAACCACCACAAATTGAAGTCGGTGTAGTTGCAACCGATTTTAGCAAAGCCTTCGATAAAATTTCTCATCGATTAATATTCTTCAAATTGTCTGCCCTCGACTTTGAACTCAGACTGTTAAAATGGATATCCTCTTACCTCGAAAACCGTTTTTACAGTGTTCGCTTTAGATCAACTCACTCGGCTCCATTTTTAGCCACCTCTGGAGTTCCTCAAGGTAGCCATCTCGGTCCCCTTCTCTTTATATTAACCATAAATGATCTCGATAGGATCATTAAACACTCGTCCGTCTCCCTTTAGGCCGACGATACCAAATCTTTCAAAACCATTTCCTCTCCCCATGACTCCTTCCTTCTTCAACAAGACCTTGATAGTTTTTCGATCTGGTGCCTCAAAAATTGTTTGGAACTTAATATCACCAAATGCCAATCCATCACATTTTCACATAAGCGGCACAAACCTCCTCCCCGACTCTACCTTCTCCACAACCAACCTATCTAATCCGTTGAATCTCTTCGCGACCTCGGCATTTTGTGTGATAGGGACCTCAACTTCCGTTTGCATATGGATGGGATAATCCTTAAAGCCAACTCTGCACTAGGTTTTGTAAAACGATGGTCCAAAGAATTCACCAACCCATACGTGACCAGGTCCCTCTATATTACCTTTGTTCGTCCCCTCCTAGAGTACGCCAGTCAAGTATGGTCCCCATATCATCGCGTTCATATCTCGAGAATCGAAAGCATCCAGCGCCGTTTTCTTCGATTCGCTCTTCGAGGTTTGCCCTGGGATGATCCTTTTACTCTGCCCCCCCTACCAAAACCGTCTCAACCTTATTAACCTAAACACCCTTGAGGAACGCAGAGATGCAGCCGACTTTCTCTTCATTCATCGACTTCTTTCAGGTCAGGCTGAATGCACGTCCCTTCACAATTCTATTTTCCTCAACACTAACCCCCGTAATCTACGTACCCCTCGTCTCTTCTATCTTCCAACCCACCACACCACCTATGGCGCGAACGAACCAATCTCCTGTATGCTACGAAAAATTAATTCAAACTCTAGCGTCTTTGACTTCCACCGCACCACTTCCACCGCACCACTTCCACCGCACCACTTCCACCGCACCACTTCCTACCTCAAATCCATTCTCCTTCACCACAATAACCAACCTTAGTTTTAAGTTTTAGTTTAAGTTTAATTTTAATTTATAGCTTGTATTAAGCCGAATAAATGGAGGCTTTCGCCCCCACTAAAATTAAAATTAAAAATTAAAATTCCGTATATTGTAGTAATGAAACAATGACACATTCGCAGAGGACACTGCACTCTTAGCAGTAGATGGCTGTGTGGTTAAAGTAACAGAAATATTATAAAATGCAGTTAACAAGATAGGATAGGAAAGGAAATGAAGCGGAATCAACTCATATCCAAACATTCCAAAACAAAGTTCTTCGTGGACTAGTTAATGCACATTGGTTTATTAGAAACAAAGACTTATTACACATCGCGATTTGCTGATTGAGCTGATCACAGAGATCATAAAAAAGAACGCTATTCTTCACAACCAGCGTCTGCAGGTGCATGTCAACCCTGCAATAGAAACCATTTTGGATTTGCAATCCAACGTTCACAGATTAAGAAGAACAAGGCCTCACAAACTCATGTAAAAATTATGAGAATTTGTATTCAAATTGTAATACCTTCTCTAAAAGGTATTTAGTTTTTCAAACTGAAATAAATATCATTTGTCGATCTTTCATTGATCGGTCATGATTCAGGAAGAGTTTTTAGTGCGGTTAGAATCCCGCACTACTTTGGGTTGCAAATCTCTTAGTGTCTCTCGAGTTTTTCGCCGTCATTAAAAAAAATAAAAATTCCTTCTCATGTGCGACAGCCGAGCGTATGGTACTGAGCTGGAATTGCTCGTTAAGTAAAGTGCTAAAGTACCCTTTTTCAAACCCTTGTAGTCTAAACCAAGACGCAGTTTTTCTTTGAGGTTTATGACGAAAAATTCTGTTGTATTAGCAAAAATAGATTGTTAGGATTTGATACGCTTACGATCTTATCGAGGTGTATCATGAACTAATAATATATCGATTTTACGGTCCCATTATACCCCTACATTACATTGTTAAGAAGACATAACCTCGAACGCCTTACTTTACTTTTGTTGCCGACATGCTACCGGATGGATAAAGCCTCGGCCAACCATATTGACCAGTAGCTAGAACGTCATCCATTTGGGATGGAACCAAAGCAGAGTAAGTCAATGTTGGCTGCCTGCATGACGTATCTAACGTCGATCACAAAATTAATAATTTTTTTAACGTTTGATGAACAGAAGAGCAGCATCCATTGTGAATATTGAGATGGGGAAACCGTGTAAGTGCTGTTTCTGTTCTTTATAGCAATTATCATTGTAGCTATTACAGGTTTACATTCTCCTTTTGCTCAGCCCATCTTATTACATTTTCTGGTTGGCGAAAATATCTACATGGTAGTAGTCAAGGGTCTCTGCTAATTGTTCAGCTGCACGTGTTGTGTTGAGATAAGAACATTTCATGTGCAAATCCGAAGGTCGCTGTCCTTGTTTTGTTTGCTAGGGTCGTCAATAGTGAAGTAATCCATATCCGAAGCTGGTTTTTGTTTCGAAAGACAATATTTTTTTTCTTTTCTGTTGTAGAGAAGTTACCCCGATGCACAAGTCACAGTCTGGAGAGTCAGGTCCGTGGTCTTAACCCCTGGGACAATCAGCCAAACACAACTGTGAGAGCGATGCGAGCACTGCCGTTGGTCCATCAAGGGCTAATCCGCCACCATTTCTTTTTTTTTTCAAAAACTTTCCCTAGTCTTGAAAGTTCCTTATTGACCTGAGATCCGAATATCTTGGTGTAGGTCAAATATAGTAAAGTTTCTGGCTGTTGGCTGTTGATTTTATCGAGGGTAATTCGTTCGTTACGTGGCCTCCTTCTGAGAACCTTTTGTTAGGCATCAGCTCAGCAGGAGATGCCTCGTCTAGTACATGCGTGCTGAAGTTCATCCGCTTAGACGTGCCCTATTCCACATATGCAGTAAGACTTAGCTTATGTTCGTTACTGGTTCACTATTAGATAGATATCCAGCGGGTACCACGTGGGCAGTATTGCCCACCACCGCTTATAAATACTCCAGTGAGAACTCGCCACGTTCTCTCTATGATGTCAATAACATCAGCTACACTGATTTAGGAAAGATTGTGCCGCTAATGGTGTCTTGTGAGTTTATTACAATCTTTTCGACATTAATGTAAAAACAAATTTATTAAAAGCGGACGAGTATGTGCAGTTGATGCAGATTTTAATAGAGCAATATACATTCTCCGATTTAATTTTGTACAGGCCTACAGGTATTGTCTGGATTACAAAGCTACCCGCAGTTCTGTATCTATCTACGTGCTCGTTTACCATAAAGAAGCGGCGAATATTTATCTGGAAACTGTTTAGTTTTTCGTAAAATCTTATTGCAAAGAATAGTATTAGTAGTAGGGAAATTTGTTAGTCTATAGTTAGCAGAATTAAGATTATCTCCAGATCGGAGAAATGATATCAATCATCGGGCATGTATTTATCTGACCGGATTGTGTCGATGAGATGATGCAGACTCAAGTAATCTACAGCTGATTTAAGAACCTAGGGTGGCATACTTAGACGTCCCAGTTTTAAAGTTTAGAGATGGCAATTCTCGCCATGTTTAAGTCGGCTGTCATATTTTAAATTGAATGGATTGTCCTGCACTATAAATAAAAGTTCCCTCCGAATTCTTAGTATCAGCTCTGTGTATTCTTCCAAGTTCCTTTGGCAGTCTTCATAGGCTTTCGTCCATGGTATATATTTTGATAATATTGTAATTTATAACATCAATTTTGCGAAAGCACTTCTCAATATTTGCGATCGGTTTCTTCTGATTTATCTTTTTTCTTCTTCTTATCCGTTAATTCTCAATTTTGCTTTCCTCTGCTTTCTCGTCGGCAGTCACCGTTAAATCAGAGGTTTCGTCGTGAGAGCCGAATGAAGCCAAACACACATACAAATTCAGAGTTTTTATGTAACTTTCTGACAGTGGCACTAATTATGGCCATAAAATTTAATAATGCTGGCGTAGGACTTCTCAAGAGGTTAAAGGATACTCGATTGGTAAAACCGCTTACAGTGTGTTGCCATTGAAGTCCTAATTGTATTTAGCCGTTTTTGTCATTACTGTAATAACAACATATTTATCTTAATTACAACTATTTACTTTACAACTTTACTTTGCCTTGTCTGGTGAGCAAAATCGGACGAATCTTGCACTTATCATTTTAGCGCTTACAAAAAATTCTCGATCAAGGAGAAAATACTTAATAAAATAGATCTTACAGCTTTCTATTGACGCCTACAATTTATTAAAACTTCCAAAGCTTTAAAAATCATAGATTTTGACGATTTATTGTAAATAGTTCCTGAAGAAATATTATCAGATACTCTCCAATTAAACTTTTACTAAACTCATCCATGAAAATGGTAACCTCTTATCGAATCCACAAATTTATCAGGATAGCCCCTCGGCAAATACTACCACAATTCTGAACCGAAAATCTGAAATATTAAAGAGAATCTAACCAAAAAAGTGAGCATTCTTTCAATTTACAGGAGACCAGAAATATTGAATTTAAATACGTAGACCCACTCTTGAAGAGATGACGAAATTATCCCAATTTGGGAGAAATGACTAGAGTACGAGTGAGTAGGTGTATAAGTAATCCTCCCTTATACAACCAGATGTTTACCAGAATTACAAGAGTGTTTTTGGCTCGGTGCTTTTCCACCTTCTTGCGTGTGAAAAAAAAAGAATTTTCTGAAGGCTAAGCGAATTAATAGCTGTTTTTTCTCCCTCTGATTTTCCTTTTTGACTCCTCGCTCCCTGTATCAGCAGTCTTTTCAATGAGTCTACGGAGAAAGCTTAGAGGTACTTTTCTTAATGTCGGTGTAAAAGTTTTAAGTTAAGGGAAAAAAGCTAGCACCACCAAGCAAAATAAACAGGGACTACCTGTTACAGGATTTAGCTAAACGCACATCCAAACCGAAGTAATTAGGCGAAGGAGCATACCGCCCCATTCTGGATTCAAGAAGTCTATTCAGATTCTTTTTAAATTCCTTTTAAGTGATCAAAGTACAACAATGATCCTAAAGTTATACATACATAGAACAAAGGGTCCTTGTTTTTTTCTGTTTTGTTTTTTTTTTCATATTGCCCCAAACCCTTTTCCAGCCGAGCTGCTTTGAAAATTTATTACCACCAGAGGGGCAAATACTGTGTCTGTCATCGTCAGATCTGTCGTTGCCGTTTTCTCCATCTACTATCGCTTTAGCCATCCGTTTAGTAAAATACAAAGGACTACGGGCACATACAATGAAGACGTCGAAGCAAGGACACAAAAATCGACCGGGGGAAAAGAATAATAATAACAAATCCGCCCTTTGAGATAAAACCGGTTAAATAAAAAGATAATATTTGAATTATTAATTAATCCTCCAGAGGCAATATGAATAAGAGTAACGAAAGACATGAGCTTCGGCTGGGCACACAATTCGTCCCAGTTCTCGTTCTCGCATTCGTTTTCATCCTCGTCCTTCAAGAGCATATCAACCAACAAGAAAGCAAAGTAAACGAGAATAAAAGCGAATTCCCACTTGTACGTTCCCAAATGTAATAAATTCTTGAGTCCACGAAACTACTAAGCAATGTTAAAGTAAAAATCTTGGGATTATTGTGAAAAGTACATACACAACGCAGATTACAACTGCTAATATGGATACGACTACCTAATCATAAACACATTCTCCCATATACACAAACGTGTTGGAACTTTACCCACTTTCCACCTTTTCCAGTGCTGTCAGCGTCTTATTTAGAAATTTCCCCCTGTAGAGCTTAAAAAATACACTTTTCCAACTAATGCGGTGAAGTTCGCTTTAAATAAAAATCGTATAGAAATTTCAATTTGAACTCACTGCTTTGCCAGGATTTCGAGGATATGAATGTTGATGAACAGTACATTGAATTATTCTGAATAAATAACCTCCGTGTCAAAAATGTTCATTGACGATGTACTCGTATTCGTATGTACAATAGATCTTTTGGAGGCGTTTCTTATAGGTAGGATATTGGTAAGCTAGAGTGCCCTTGATAATCTGACAAAATGTCTTCAGGTTTATAGGTCAGCTTAGATGCCACCACAATATTTATTGATGATTGTATGCAGGTATTGAATATCACTTCCTGATAACTTTACTAATATCGATGTAAGAACCTAAGAACATACAATTTTCTCTTACCTTAGCAACTCAACGCTCGTTGGCATAGGGCATCGATGAAGCCTGTTCGCCATTTTCTGGGTTTGTCTGTAAGTTTCATTGCGTGTAGCACAATGAACTTGTCTCTTAGCCGTACAGTGCTATTTACAGGCTCCTGATCAATTCTCATATAGAATTGATATTTAATGTAGGATTAGGGAAAACACTCAGGGTAATGCGTAAACAGCTACCTATATTTAAAAGGTTTGTAGCTTTCATATATCTCTGGTAGTTACTTTCCAAGTTATTAACCATAGATGTGATGAATCAACGTTGAAGCGACTCAGTCGCAGCTCGGTATTACTCGTAGTACTGTACACCTTACTTTTCTAGACCGAAGCCTACGTGTCGAAACCCCCGCTATTTGGTATGATTTCTACGATAGATAAGGTACCGGCGGATGATTTCTAGATAAGGGACCTACCAACTTTCTCTCCTTGAACAGTTGTTACAGAATTTCCTATTGCATATGTATGAACAATGCTGCAGCCGCTACAAATGCCTTTTGTGGATCGACGATTTTCAGTGCCTCCATTTTGTTTTTTTTTTTTAATGAAAACCCGAAATTTACTTTGAAACCTATTATTTCCCCACCCAAAAACTAGTCAAACACGTTTTAATAGCTTCCTGCCAATATGGTTGAACTTTTTCGAGTCATATACTTCATCAGAATCATATATTGTAGGTGTTCAGTTCGGGAAAAACTCTCTCCCTTGTAGGAGAGGAGTCACCTTGCGCAAAATGAGTTGAACAGTTGGAGACTTGAACTCTACTCGTGATTTCTAGCGGGTGAATTCTTTCTAACGGTTTATTATAACGGGTGGTCCAAATACAAGATTCTTTTGGAATCATATATGTCATAGCTCCGCGGAACGAAATAAATTGCTTTACGTTTGAACAACATTGGAAAACATTGCAAACTTATTTAAAAAGTTAGTGCTGTGTTGCCAAAATAGTGCGTTTATTTAAAAGAAGTTTTGGGCGAAATGAAGCACCTTGTCTGCTGTACGCATGTTTGTGCAAAAAGATCATGAGACTATCTTACATGCGGACAACACTCACAGTTGCCGACGTAGTACGGTACGTACCGACGAGAATGTAGCTGCTCTCGCTGACAGTTTTCGACTCAATCCAGGAACATCAACTCTCCATCGCATTTTCATCTCAGCGAATGTTATCAAACAAAGTTACCGTATCTGGGGATCGGAATACTCGCAATGCATTCGCAGGGAATGATATTTTAGTGTAGATTTTGGAGTGGTGGCATCATTGACCTATTTGATTTCGAAAATGCTGCTGGAAACGCCATTTTAGTCAACGGTGTGCGCTACAGAGTTATGATTACCGAATTGTTGTAGGCTGAAATTCAAGACATTGGCCTTGTCGATCTTAGGCTTCAGCACGGTGGCGCGTCATGCCATCAAACAATCAATCTTTTGAAATTTAAGTTCGGTAATCGTGTTATCAGCTGCCTTGGCGATGTCAATTGGCCGCCTCGGAGCTACGATTTAACCCCGTTTGATTTTTTTTGTGCGGTGCCGTAAAGATCGGTATACGGATAATCTAGATCTAGATTCAAGTTTTTAAGGCGAATATCGTCCCAGCCATTCGTGGGATAGAGCCACAAATAGTCAAGAAGGTCTTGAAAAATTGGCTTGATAGGTTGCACCACTCCGAAGCCAGCCGAAGCAGCTACATGAATGAAGTCGTATTCCGTAACTAGTGGGAATATTAGCTGTCTCCAATAAAGCCATAACAATAACTGATTTTTGTTCATTTTATTTTATTTTCAAAAAGAAAGTTGTATTTGGACCACCCTGTACATATGTCACTGCTTCTGACTATAATCTGAAGTATCAGATTTTGTGGCGCACCAATAACATTCCCAAAACAAAATTTCTGTAAATTTCTTCAATATTTCAAAACTAATATGAGATTTAAATTTGTGCTGTCGCATGACTACGTACATCAAGGTACCTTTTTTGATTGAATTGAAGAAAGTGACATAATCACTAATAGCATGAAGTCAACTCAATCGAAACATAAAAACTATTTATTTAGAATGGGAACGCAACTGTTCACTCGGTCTTGGGCCCGAATGTTATACACAATTATGAAGATATTTTTATTATCACTTCGAAAAGAAGTGCCGATAAATGCCATCTAGCCCATCTCTTAAAACTTTGAAGTCGACACAGCTGTACTACGCTACATTTTACACATTTATAAATACGTAATTCCTACGTAAGAACGGATCCATGATGTCAAAAACCTTCTCAATGGTAATGAAGACCAAAAATATTTCCTCGACGAATTACTGTAAATCTGCAGCTGAAATTTGTTTGCTTTACATCGAATTTTGAATCCAATTGTCTTTATATACAATACTATTCAAGACTATCACTGCTATTATTTTGGTCACAACCTGAGAAATATATTTACCCAAGCTCTATAATTGTCAGGTCATTACCCACATTGAGGGCCTTAATGCCTTACTTGAACCACCGTAAGATGATAACGTCGTCTCATATCGAAATCGATTCCCTTACAACTTCGGAGATCGGAACCGCGTCGAAGGGTACTCACTGGCATTCGACCATCTTATTTCATCTCGTGTGCCATGAGCTTTCTTTTTAGTTGTTGGAACTTAGTGTTGTCTTTTTCTTTTTGTGAGTAAAGGAATGTCTGTACGTTTCAGAATTCATTGGCCTTATACGATAGACAAAGATTATCAAAAACTTATCCAACGTTTTTGAATAGATGAATGGGCACAATTACTCCTTTTGCTCAAATTTACAGAAGGAAAGAAAACCATGAGACGAACTTACTTCCACATAAACTGGAAGTTTTTTTTAAAAAAAAAATTATCATGAATACCACTTGTACCAAATCGAAAACAAAATTGTGTTAAGTGACGGTGCTGACTCTTGGGTCAGTAGGTTTACGAACAAGCTGCATCTATATTTCTATAGTGAAGCAAATCCTGAAGAATCCAGAATTACGATATGTAATTGCAGCATGAAAGCATTAAATTACCGAGGAATCGATTCAATGACAACATTATATTGCTTATATTGCGAAATGGACAAGAGAATTACAACGAAAACCACGCGGTTTGACGCCACTTGATTACTTGGTGTGGAGCTATGTAATGTCATAGCTGTGTGCTAATAAACTGCAAACTATTTAGGCTTTGAAACTCAATATTGAGATCGTCATTTTTGAGATAAAACCCCAAATGAAGAAAACGTATATCTGAAGTCATTTTCAAGAATGAAGCGCTTCTATAACCAATAAATATTATCGTTTAAAAAGTATTATGTAGCTCCTTCAAAAACATGTCTTATACAATTTATATCACGGTTCTACTTTCTCCCGTGTCAAGTTCTGTGTCCGTAAGTTGCCTTGTTTTAAACCGTAAGTGAAGTTGGAAGCCTGGATTGCAACTATTTGAACAGTGAAGGGCCCTCCGTCGATAACTTACCTAAATCTTTGGGCTGAGGGAATGTCTCTTAACTTGATAATTAACGTTAAATTGACCAAAGAAAAATAGTTAAAACGGGATGGCGTTATTCCCTCTCTAGGCTAAGAAATAATAAGATAAACGAAAATATATGTCTCCTTCTCGCCTATCTTCAAACAAACCCGATTCTGCTTTCTTTGAGGGAAATACCAAAGCAAATGTCAAGATCGCCATCCAAAAGGAATGCTTTCCTACTGATATAACTAGTCCCAGAAATCTTTAAAACAAGTTTAGTGCTATTCAAAACTTAAAATTCAAAATTTAAAAAACAGGAAACCTTACAACAACAAATAGAGGAAAAGGATAGCTGAAGGAGACAAAAAATGGAACAGGACGTGTGCAGTCATGCATTTTCATTATCTTACTCTCTCTACGCATGTTGCCGTTAGCCAACCGTTTTGAATCAGCGGACCATGATAATTTTGTTCGTTCCTAAATTGCCTTTTTCCCCCTACTCCTCGACTCGCGCTCTATTGTCCTCTCTTTCGACGTCTACACCCCGAATGACTCGAACTGCAACCAACTTCAGACTGCTATAATTTCCAAAGCGTTCATGACAGTGAGCTCAAATTCTGACACATGGCAGATAATTTTATTATTTACAAGCCTTTTAAACGATTTGCGCCTCAGTTGTGAATTCAAACGTGATAGTGTGATTGCTTTATATTTGGCTGGAAAACCACAAGTAGCTATCGGTAGAGCCCTCCAGCACCTCAACGTGGATAAATCATTTGTGTCTCGAACCATAGCTCGTTACCGTGGTACTGGCAGCGTTGCAAAACGAAATGGATGTGGTCATAAAAAAACAGCAACATCGCCAGAAACGGTTTGGAAAGTGAAGGCTCGAATTGAGCGAAATCCGCGTTGAAGTGGAACAAAAATGGCTCGTTGGAACGGATGCAACACATACTGAAAAATGAGCTTGGGCTCAAGCCATTGAAGTTCTAAAAAGTACACGATCTTACACCGCATCAGAAAAAAGTTAGAGTCGAAAGAGCGAATGAGTTGCTACGCTTGTACGAGAGTGGTGAGTTGCCGAATTTGGTTTTTTCCGATGAAGATGGTTTGGGCCGCCATAACCGCCGATGGTCGCTCTAAGCTCGTATATTTGGACCGTGGCATCAAAATTAATGCGATCGTATACCGTGAAACTGTCTCTAAGGCAGTGTTGAACCCTTGGGCAAACAATTATTTCGGTGGGAGACCGTAGACATTTCAACAAAACTCGGTACCGTCTCACAAAGCGCACGTCAACCAAGATTGGTTAAAAAACAATGTTCCACACTTCATTTCTTCGACAAAATGGATTGCAAATTATCGGGGTGCCATAGTACCAAAGTTTGGATCACATTAAACAAGCACTTCGCCGGGAATGGGCCAAAATATCGCAGAGCCACTTGCGTGCAGCGTGCGATGCTTTCTTCGGCCGTCTCAAGGCCATTATTCGCGCCAAAAATGTACATATTGAAAACTACTGATACAATTTGAAAAGTGATGTATTTTCCAATACATTTTGCTTTGGCACAATAAAATTTATCAAAAAATAAAAAAAATTATAACGTTTTAAAAAGTTGGAGTTCGAGTCATTCACCCTGTATGCTCAATCTGATCCACGACATAAAAAGCCAGGAGCTATACACATCTTCTTATAATATTTTCCGTGATGACTATCATTCTCTCCTAAGGTTGATGATCCTACCCTCCATAAAGTTGATTTTCCATGCCGAGGCATCCTATTGGCCATTCACAATGACTTTACCGGATAACAGGCTGAAGTCTGTTTCAAGTAAGTGGCGTCTCTAACTCCATTGGTAAGCACAGCGACGTTTTGTCCCCTCTTCTTCTCTCATTTTTTCATAACTCTGTACTCTAATCCACTTCTTCCCCTATTCTCTTTTCTCACAACTTCCATAAAGCAAATTTTCGCAAAACCATAATACTATCTATCTCAGTAAGCCTTCTTTTAATTTCACCAACTTATCTTTAACTGGTGCTCTCTTTATTTTTTGTGAGTGAAATATTTAATTCTCTTTCTCCTTACGCCTACTTTTCTCGCCATAAAACCCCATCCACTTCTCGGCCCTGTTATAACAGAAGACTTCGCTATTTAAAAAACAAAAGAAATACATAGTGGGTGGTTTTTATTCGCACCAATTCTTGTTCTACCTGCTCTAACTACCTTGGAACCTACTTACCTAAAATTCACCCAGCTCTATAACTGCCTCTAACGGCGCTTTCTTAACGCGCGCAGACCAACCTTATCAACGATCCTAGTCTTTTTATCAACTCGTCAATTACAAAAGAAAATCCGACGGTTTCCCTCCTCTTTTTCGTTTCCCACATACTATTGCCAACTACTTTGCAACTTTTTTTACACAATCATTTGCAGACAACTTCTTCGTACCGGATCCCTTATATTTCAATTATCTTCCCAATTTCTCCATCTGCCCATCTCTCTCTCTCAATCTTTTGATCCTTTGATAGGAGTCAAAGAAAAAGTTACAAAACTTAATGATGAACTTGTATCCGACCCAGACGGTTTTTCCACAATATTCCTCAAAAAGTGTGCCTCCAATCAATCTCTCCCACTTTGCACTTTATTTCATCTATGCCTCACGCAAGGTGAATTTCCACAAGTTCCCAAAAAGGGACCAAAGAATAAAGTTACCGCCTCATTGCTTAACTTTCTCACATACTCAAAATGTTCGAAAGTATTTTATATAAAGGGCTAAACTTTCGACGCAAGTCCCTAATGTATATCCCCCAGTCAGCAAGGATTTCTGAAAGATACGTCAACTACTGCAAACTTTTCAACCCCGAAAAATTGCAACGGAATAAATGTTATTACTACAGATTTTGTTAAGTCCTTTGATGAAATACTCGTATCTCACCAATTGATCCTTTGTCTTCCCTCGGCTTTGAACTCATATTATTAAAATGGATGTCTTCTTATCTGGAAAATGGATATTATAACGTTCGTTTTAGGTCAGTGCTCTCAATTCCATTTCTAGCTGATTCTGGTGCCAAACAAGGCACCCATTTATGTCCATTTCTTTTCTTTTTAACTATAGACGAGCTTGAGAGAATTATCAAACACTATATTTACGTCGGCAACACCAAAATTTTCAAAACTATTTCTTCACCCTGAAACTCTATTCTCCTTCAAGATAGGTTTTTGACACCAAGTCTAAAAAATTGATCAGGTCACTTTGTCCGACCCCTTTCCGAATATGCCAGCCAAGTGTAGTCCCCCTTTCAGCGAGTTCATATATCCCGAATAGAGAACATTCAACGCCGTTTCCTTCGATTTGCTCATCGAGTACTTGGGATGACTCTCTTATTCTACCACCCTATCAAAACCGCCTCATACATCTTAGCTGGAATACCCCCGAACAGCGCATAGACGTATTTGGCATTCTTTTCATTAGTCGACTGCTCTCTTGTTCGGTGGATTGCACCTCTCTTTACAACCCTATTTACTTCAACACTAACCCTCATAATTTACGATGTCCACGTCTTTTCTATATTGCAACCTGTCTAACCCCGTGGCCCGTATGGTTCCAACGAACCAATCTGCCGTATGCTCCGAATGGTAAACCCAAATCTCTCTTTTTTGATTTGAACCTGAGCACTCCTCGTCTCAAACTGTACACCATTCGCTTGTTTTCTAGCTCTTAAGTCTTTTTGATAGTTTGTAAGTCCTAATTTTTAAGTTATATTAAGCTGGCATTAAGGCAAGTAAATGGGGGCCATATCCCCCACTAACAAAATTAAAAATTAAGTTAATTTACTCAGAAAAATTGTCCTAATCTTTTCCATTGAGATTTTTGCGGTGCGCACAGTGGTTCCGCCTTGATGAAACATCATTCTGTTGTTGCTGTACTCAGGAATCGGCTGCAGTTGTGACACCACAAACTCGTCAATTATTCGGCAATATACTTCAGCAATCGCTGTTTCTAACAAAAGGCCATAAATACCCCGAGCAGAAATCGCACACCATATAGTGGTTCTTGAATAATTCTAACGTTTTTAACTTCCTGATAGGGAAGTTCTTGCATTCACCTCGAAAATTGAAAATCGAAATTTTGTAATATCTTTACCTTTTAATGTGTTTATAATGTTTTTAGGCAGTTTTAAGAAAAAGTTTTTTTTTTGGTTACGCCAAAGGTGGTGTAATTTTCACAAATACCAGTACCCCGAGCTACCAGCATGCACGATTCGGTAGCCTGATTGTTCAATTCTAGGAAGACGCATACGTAGCTAAACCACACCCTACATATTTCAACCACGCTCCCTACGGGGCTGCCGTTAAGTATTGCTTCGCAGGGCTGGTAAACAATCTATGCTATATCTTCTATATTTGATGCATCAGCACGTCTTATTCTCTCGATCCTTCGCTGCTCGTTTTACACGTTTGTTATGAGTGTGCAAATCTCCATCCTATTTTCTTTCGATCGCAACTTTTGGTCAGTTATTGACTGCGGGTTTGGTATGTCAGTTCTCCATACCAGAAAGCGTATGCAATTGAATATTGCATGATCTGTGTCTTTCTCCTGATTTGGGCAGTCTGGGCTATCATGCCAACCGGTGTAGATATCTTTGATACCCACCGTGACCAGATAGGACCTGCATAAGATGGTAGTTACAGTTTCCATGCCTTCGGTTTGCCCAAACATTTATGGAACGGATCAAGCTGTAGATCCATCTGCCCTTCGTAGTGGTATTCCACCGAGCTTGCCACCTGGTCATTGAAATCGCTCTTTCCTCTTGCTTGATCCTTTTGGCAACTACCGCATCTTGATTATAAGAAGTTCTTCTTTTGTAGATTCTCTGCGTCTCGTCAAAAAGGATATCGAAGGGAATCCTCCAGCTTATAACAAAATCTGCTTCGTCCGAAATCGTTCTAAAGCTACTGATTACTCTTAACGCGCTAAGTCAACAAGTTGATGATAGCTTTTTCCGTGCTTTCTTTACCGCTAGGGCCCCCACACAAACTGGGGCAGCGTATAACAGCACTGAGTTTACTACCTTGTATATTAATATTCTTCTAGCATATCCGGGTCCTCCGATGTTTAGCAGTTATCCCAGAAAGTGCTGCCTGGAGCTTTGACGCCTTTTCACCGAATAGTCGATGTGAGATTGTCAAGTATTATTCATAATTATTTTATGTAATTATTTGATCTAAAAATTGGCTCCCTACCCTTACGTCCACGTATTCCACATTTTTTCCGCTGGTTATTATTGTAGAACAGTTTCCGTTTTGTGATCTGCTAGTTCTAGGCCGCTGTATATAAGCCAGTGTTTGATAAGATTAATTGCATTGTTCGTAGCTGACTCTATCTCGCAAATAATCTTTGCAACCGTTACAATGGCGATGTCGTCAGAGAATCCGTCTATTTTTACTCCTGGTGGCAGTTGTTAATTATAGAACTTCGTCGTACATCATATTCCAGAATAGGGGCCCCAGTACTGATCCTTGTGGGACTCCCGCGGAGATTTAATAGTACTTTCTCCATTCGTCGGTTACATACTTATCTCAACCTTCTATAACTGAAGTAGCCGGATACAGTCTTTCGCAAGTAATATGGTGTATCCATTCTGGCTAGTGACCTTCTTATATTGTAAATGACCAATTTGCTGGGTTAAAAGCATTTTTGATGTCCAGCGTCACTACTGTACAATATTCCTTTGTTCCCCATCGCCATCTTTCTTCCTCTTTTGCTACGGCTGTTATTACTACCACCGCTTTTATGGCGTCGACGGTGGAGTGCAATTTGCTGAATATAAACTGTTGATCTGATAATCCTCCTTTTTTTTCTGCCACAGTAAGCAATTTATCATGTACTCGTATATCTATTCAAATATTTTCCCCAGTGTGTCCATATTGGGTGATACGATGCTGGTTTTCCAGGTGGTTTGTTTCCCTTTGGTAAGACCACCAAATGTTGTAGTTTCCCCTGCTCTGGGAAAACCCCCTCTTTGAGACATTTTTATGTAAGTATGTCTGGTGTCTTTTGAACGGCGGCGGCTTTCACTGCCTTATTTGGGATGCCATCGGGTCCAGGCGTTTTGTTGATGCCTATCTTCGATGACTTTATCTTACCCACCAGTCTGTGTTGCGCGATAAGGGGTTACTCGTGAAAGTGATATCGATGATTGATCCCATTCCCGCTTTCCTAAGAGTATTTTCTCGACATAGTCTCCCCCTATAACCACTAGAGATCTTTCACGTGGATCTGCACTTACGCGTTCTAATGTTGCCTGTAATTCACTTGGCCGGGAACAACAGCTGAAAAAGTTCATCCCGTTTATTTTTACACGTACGTACCCATCCGCTTGATTGCTGACATCTTGGAAGGTATGCTTTGCACATGTACAAATTGCAGCATGCCCTGATTTATCGCAGATTCAGATGTTGCTCGAGAGTTTTATACGCTTCACTGATCAAAGTAATGGCTGAGGTTAATCTGTATTATATTCACAGTTGCTTGCTAATAATGGTTCTCCTGATGACCGGGCATTTGCTGCTACCGGCTACTTGCCTAGCGTTCTCCGGGCTGTCCATCTGCAGAAGAAATAAAGCTGGTCTTTGTTGCAGTCTTTGCCTATATAGCATCTTCTACATTGCTTGGAGCTGTCCATCTTTGCATTGGCAGTGTGGCCGAATTCAAGGCATTTGAAACATCTAGTTAGGGTTTTTTTCTTCCCAGACGCGACAGTTTACCCATCCAATTTTGATTCTTCCTGATTTTAGCAGCTTTCAGGCAAGATAATCGTCAGAATTTGAGTGTTCCATAGGCGTTTCTCAGGCTAATTATGTCTGCATTCTCTATTCTGTGTTCGTCTGATATTCGTAGCAGATCCACCGAGAATGCTGAGTTATATGTCCGCCTTAGCTTTTCGGAGTATTTCTTTATAGGAAAGGTCCACCTTCGCTGTTAACACAATTGCGTCGGGTCGAGTTTTCATCTTGGTAGCCCTTTGCTTCTTGACTTGCTTCTTCTTTTTGATGACCTTTGTTCAAGTGTTGTTGCCGTCAGTTGTGGTTGGTTTTCCGTCACATGTTTCCGGTTGGTCGGTTTTATGACCTTTTGCGATTTTTTTCTCTCTCTGCGTGCCCAACTTGTTGCGAGGTTTTTGGGAAGCTGGCGCTGAATTTCGGCTTCGTTTGGTGTCTGGGATCTCCTCGTTTGGCTTCAGCCTTAGTTTAGGGTCCGCTACCGTTTTTAGCCATGGCGAAGTCTGTGATGCATTGTTTTTCGGAATAACTTCCTTAGTTTTGCCGTCGTGCATCTCAATAACCGACAGTGAGTGGTGGATAGAGCGCCCCTAACCACTCACCAACATTTCCACAGTGTTTTTATCTGTTCTCCTAGTTTGTGGAAAACTGTTGGCTCGGTGATTCCCTGCTGTTGTGCTTCCGCCGAATTTGGGGTGGCCGCGCTTTTCTCCGTATTTTTCTGAGGGGTTTGTGACTGCCCCCCAGTCGACCTCTGCACCCTCGAATTTTTCTAAAAGGGTTTAACTCCATCAGCTTCATTAACTGTGTTTGTTTTATTTTGTTTGGTTGCATTTATTATTGTCGGGTACCCACTCAAAGTCATTATCGATGCCCGGATGTGCAATAACTTACGGATTCCACGGTTGTCTATGCAAGTAGTGAAGCCATTCAAGGGTTGACACGGGCCCTTATGGGGTGCTGTGCCAGAGCCAGATCGGTTCTAACAAGGAATGTTACATCTTGACCTACACCACCAACTTAATGGCGACGAGACATCGAGCGTTCTTTGAGGCCTGTCAGGGTTTTAACGGGACGGAGGCACTTGCAGCATTAGCCTGAAGGCCATTTCAGCATCGGTCATCTGAAATTTTCCTCTTCCTTTTTCCGACACTTATCCTAATTTGTTGCGCAGGAAGCTCACCATAAGTCCGCTTTACTTCACAATCTCCGGAGGGATTCCCACACCTCTATAGACGGAAATAACTTGCAGGTCTTTTGCGGTATTGTGCCATCTAGTTATTGAAGTCATCCTTTCCTCCTCTTTACTCATGCGTTTCTTCGTGGCGGTTTGACGTAATTTTGTTGTACACCCTAAATATCTCATCAACGAGTATGTCACTATAACATATGCTACTTCAAACGATATCATTCGAAAGCCACATATTGTGATTAACGCGCATAGTCTGTATGCCGACGATAGTTTTTTCTTAGTGTCCTGTCTGACTAGGGCCGTGGCCAAAACCGGGGCGGTGTAAATCAGAACCAAGCTATCACTCCTGAAAGTGACACCTTTCTAGTATAACCAGGTCCACCGATATTTGGTAGAATTCGTTGTAGATCCGCTTGTAGTAAAGATGCCTTCTTGCTGGCATAGAAGACATGTGGTGCAAACTGCAGTCTATTATCCAACATTACTGCCAGGTATTTCAGTGCTTCGCAATAGAAGCACTTGTAGCCGATTCTACTCGCGCTTCGTGAAAGTGTTTGGCTACCGTAACAATAGCAATAGATAGATAGATAGATAGATATTTATTGTGCACAAATTTACAGTCTTTCAGATACAATTATCACTTTATAGAGATTTGGTTTAAAGTACCTTACACTAAAATATATATATAATTTTTTTAAATGTAATATCACAGATTTTATTGAAATTTTTAAGGAAAAGAGAAGTGGTTACAACACTTGATTTTAAGCAATTTTAACATTGAGTGACAATACAATGAATGAATAAATAAATTAATAGATAAACGTAGAAATAGATTAGTAACAACAAAAAATAAATAACAACAAAGGAACAACTAAATAAAAAAAAATTAATAAATAAATAGATAAATAAATAAATTTAGAAATATATTAATAAATAAATAATTCAATAAATAAATAAATAAGAAAACAAACAAATAAATAAATAAATAAATAACAAGTGAATAAATAAATAAATTCAAAATAACTAAAGTCATACTCTCATGAGGCTAAGCTGGAAATCAAGTCATTATCGGACGATAAGCAAGAGATATTATATTGGCGATAAAGTTTTTCGATTCTATTTGTAATTAATTTGTTGAAAAAAACGAGGGAAGATTAAGTATCATTCTGAGCAGTTTTTTTGTGCTATTTGGAGTTTGCGCAGATAACTTATTGCACACATGCCCCAAACAGGAGAGCCGTAGAATATAATTGCTTGGAAAATAGCTTTAAAAATTAATAATTTATTGGCATCATTCAATTTTGAATTTCTGCATATGAATGGGTAAAGGATCCTTATAGTGACATTAATTTTCTTAACGACTTCTTGAATGTGAGGCTTGAATGTTAACCGTTTATCTAAGTGAATGCCAAGATACGAGTACCTTACATTCGACTTCCACTCGACTTGTACAACGTTGATTTGAAGACTGTTACTTGAAAGTAAACAAGCTTTCCTTTTACGTGTGTAAAAAATAGCTTGAGTCTTTGTAGGAATAATTTTAATTTTCCATTTACTACAATACGCTTCGACAGCATTTAGGCCTGATTGCAGATTAGTTTCAGCATTGAAACCGATTGCATCTGAGGAATAAATACACGTATCGTCAGCAAATAAGGCAATATCACAGTTGTTTAAGTTGGAGAAAACCGACGTATATATATTGAAGAGCACTGGTCCAAGAACAGATCCCTGAGGAACTCCAGCATGCATCAGTTCATTGTTTGATAGAAATGACTGGCTGATTTTAATTAAATGTAAGGGAAAGTTAAAATTCACTAGCTTATGAATCAAACCATCATGCCAAACAGTATCGAACGCTTTTTCTATGTCCAAGATGACTATGCCAGTACTTTTACCCTCTGACAGATTTTTTTTTTAACATGATTTGTGATCCGATGCACTTGAGAAGTAGTGCTGTGAAAAGCTCTAAATCAGAATTGCTCTGGGAGCAAAATTGCACTGTTAGCAACGAAAGTTAGAACTCTGTTCTTTATAATGTTTTCCAGGCACTTACTAAGTGAACTTAGCAGACTAAATGGCGTGTAACTACAAGGTAAGTCAGGTGCTTTCCCAGGTTTTAAAATTGGAATTACCTTAGCAGTTTTCCAGTCATTGGGGAAGTATCCCAATCTAAGACAGTTGTTAAAGAGATCCGTCAATTTATTAAGAGCAAAATCTTTGAGATTTTTAAGACAGAGGTTTCTTATTCCATCAAAACCGGAGGCTTTCCTCGTTTTTAAATTACTCATAATATCTTTTAGTTCCTTAAGGGGTATTAGAGTAATATCATTAAAAGAGGAATGTGAATTAACAAAGTTCACTGACTGGTCAACGGAAGATTGATCGTGCGTTGTCGGCGAAGCCCTACTAGCTATCGAATGATTTTTGAAAAAGTTAACTGCAAGCGAGTTTGTTTTTTCGGGGCAAGAAAACTTTACAGAGCTACCAACCTTTAGTGAAGGAATATAGGTATTTTTTTTTTATTATTATTTTAATGACATTCCAGAATGATATTGTTAATATAAGCAGTACAAAATGTATTCCACTAAATTTGGAAATTCTATTTAAACCATTTGCAAAATACACTCCATCTTCACCACCTTGGTACCTGAATTCGTCTTCCATCATACTACATCTCCTCGAGTTTCGCAAAGACAATACTTGTAGTCTGGTATATAAGAAGATGTTTCAAGAAATCTTCTGTGACTTTACTTCAAAGGACTGGAAGTTTATATATATATACAGATGGCTCGAAAACTGATGATTGCACTTCATTCGCAGTAACAGCACACAATGGATCGATTATCATACAAGGCATCCTTTCAGGTGCAGCGTCAATTTTTTCAGCAGAAGCTCAAGCCGTATATGAAGCCGTCAAAAGGTTTTCGCAAAACCGCCGGCAAATGGACGATCTGCACTGACAGTCTTTCTGTTGTAAAAGCTGTTCTCAACATAAACAATGATAACACAATAATTGCCAAAATCCGAGACACGCTAATAAAAACTCCAACGAAAATAAAGCTAATGTGGGTTCCAGGCCACGTTGGAATTGTAGGCAATGAACTCGCTGACCGTGCTGCAAATCCATGTCATATTTCGCCATCACTTATGTTCCAATCCACAAGCAGAAGGAATCTTAACGGACTAGTAATTGATAAAATCAAAGAACATCATACACTGAAGTGGACTCAATATAAGCACCACTATCAAACCATTAACACCAGAAAAATCAGTCCCTTCTTCCCTACCAATATTTCTAAGGTGAACATAATAAGTTTCATTCGTCTACGCTTAGGACACATCCAACTGACTCACGAATATCTTTTAAAAAAAGGAACACCCCCTATGTACCCGAAATGCAACACCACTATTACGATATCTCACGTTTTAGGATCATGTTATCTTTCAGCCAGTAACCCTCTTCAACTAACTAATAATAATCAGCTAACCGTACTGGAACGACTTCAAGATCCAAATTTCGAAAATATTAATCTGATAAGCAAATTACTTCTTCTTCATAAAATTAAAACTTAAACAAACATAAATTTAGCTCTATTACACATCTACTACTTAAGATATATATATTTACGAAGAGCCGAAAGCCTTAGTTGCTAGTACTCTTTAAAATTGTATTAATAATAGATTTAAATTTATTGTTAATTTTATAAATAAATAAATAAATAAATAGTATTCCAAATTTAATTAAAAGTATTCCAGCCAAATGTTACGCGACCAACAATTATTTGAAGAGTTAGCACCCGACATCCTATTCTTGAATCAGTACAATGGGATAATCACAATAAATAACGACCAAATATCATTGAATGGAACATTTTTAACATCATAACACTGGCATTCGGATCGGGAAAACAACATTTAGATCAGAAGTAACACATCATGCACCACTACCTGCCATCTTCCAAACTGCCTCTATAAACCCCAAAATCGAGGAGTTACTTTCATTGGAAATGATTAAAGACCTGCATACAACAAATATCCAAGACATCAAGTTGTTAAAAACTGATTTGAAGACCAGCACCATCCTAAGCCTAGGTTCATGCCTTTTCCTAGTCACCATTATCGTGATCATATTAATGAAAACCATTAGAAAAACGAAACCATTGGACAAGCCTAATATTAAAATTGAGAAAGCTGAAGAAACCTCAGAAACAGTAATAGAAACTATGCAAGCAACCAAAAGTTCAGCCCTTCAATCAAGTTCAATGACATCTCGCATAAACGAATCTCCATTTTTTTTAAGTGAACGAGGGCGTTCACATTTAAAGACGGAGGAGTTAATGAATAATTCTATCAACAGTGCAAACTGAGTCAGCAACACGCGCGCCGATATTTAACACACGCAGACCATCGATTCCCAGGTAGACATTCGATGACACCAGACACCCGCAACGATTGCAATTCTGAGTTCAGTTCGTGAGAAATGTGCTGATTTAGCAATAAGAAAGTATTTAAGGTTTAGATTTTAAGTTGACAAACACATTGTATTTTTGGAAGGCAGAAACGCTGCCAGAAATAAAGATTTTTTTTTTAATAAAGTAAAACTGTAAGTGTTTAACTTATAGTAGTTAAGTACATTCATGGGTAGTCGGAACAGCCTACGTAGATAAAATGTAGTTTTTCCAAAGTATCATAAAAAATAAACCTCGTACTTCTGGAAAATATAGGCTCGGACACTGCTCCAAAAACCCTCCAATACGCCATTACAACATAACTTCATAGTAGGCGATAATTCACATTCCCATTATGAGACACATATTTACAATTTTGTGAGCCGTAGTGTATAAGAAGTGCTATGAAACATTCCATAGAAACATTCCAAAGCTTTAGAGGAAATCTTTTCACTCAGGGTTCTCGCCGATATATACAAGGTGGGGTAAAAGTAATGTCATAATGTAAATTGGCTGCCATTTTGTTAGAAATTAAAGGTTTATTTGAAGGTGTAAAATTGATGACATTAAGTTGAAAAAATAATACGGGTCGAACGCCTACCTCCTGAGTTGATGCACATTTATGATCGTTTTACGGCATTTTGAATTGTTGCTCGGAAGACATCTGGCTCCTTCTTCAATGTGAACCTCCGTTCCGTTTTCCTCCGATCTGGAATTTCTGCGAAACGACTGCAATAAAATATTTCATGCATCGCATCTTTGTCGTCATTTGAATAATTTGAGCATAGGGAAGAGTTATCGTCGGTACAGATATTTACGGTATCCCCCCGGACAGGAGGTGGTAGTTTCAGTTTCCATGTGTCCGGTTTACCCACACTTCTATAGACGGAATTAACTTATAGGTCCATCGGCCTTTTGTGGTGTTGTGCCATCTATTCTGCCACCTGGTTATTGAGGTCATCCTTTCCGCGAGTATGTCGATGGGTACCATTCCAGCTATAACATATGCTGCTTCATCCGATATCGTTCGAAAGCCACATACCGTCCTCAATGCGCATAGTCTGTATGTCGACGAAGATTTTTTCTTAGCATCCCCTGTGACTAGTGCCGTGACCCTAACTAGGGCAGCGTAAATCAGAATCGAGCTCGTCAATCTTGAAAGTAACACCCTTTTCGTGTAACCAGGTCCACCGATATTTGGTAAAATTCGTGATAATGCCGTTTTTGTAGTAAAAATGTCTTCTTGCCGGCATCGAAGACATGTGGTGGAAACTGCAGTCTATTATCTAACATTACTGCCAGGTATTTCAGTGATCCGCAATAGAAGCATTTGTAGCAGATTCTACTTCGTGAAAGTGTTTGGCGACCGTAACAATAGCAATGTCATCAGCCAAACCATTGTGTGAACTCTTCGTGGCAGCGCCAGTCGCAGTACTCCATCGTACATAATGTTCGACAATAATGGTCTTAGTACTGATCCCTGTAGTACACCTGCAGAGACACTGTAATTTGTGATACCATCTTCTGTTTGATATTGAAGCTGTCAATTGTTGAGGTAGCTTCTTACTATCTAAAGTAAATAGCGTGGCCTATCCATTTTTTCTTACAAATAGAGAACTATTTTGAAGTTTCTCCAGTGGTAATCGAAATCTATTAACATAACATAATTGGTGAGTCAAAAACAAGAAATTGCATTACAGGGGCACTCCTCCCTTAGTAAGATGGAAATGGAAACATATTGAAACGCTCTCAATAGAAAATGGAAACACTATGTCTGTTTTTTTTAATTTTTTCAAAAATTTATCAGTCAAAAATGTATATTACTATATTTCTTTGGTTAAGATTGTTTGCAAGCGCTTTGAAAGCTTATCCAATGAGTTACAAAAGAAGTTTTCGCTTTTGGTTGCGATATCGGAAAAGTTTTAACGGATGATGCAATATCCGAGTTATATGGTGGCTGGGGTTTTGAGTTATCGTGATGAAAGTCTAGACCCTTCCGAAAATGGGAGTTTCATCTGAATTTCTTTATTAAAAAAGTCAAGCTGAGTACAAAACGAACGCAGGGCTGCAGCATTACCTCTTTCAAATGCACACCAGCTATACAAGCTGATGCGGAATTTCCCCCCTTTAAATAGAGGCTCTTATTCTTAGGTTTACCAAAACCTTTCAAGCTTAACCGGTCAGCCATAACCTGTTTTTTTACCATTTTCGGATTAAATTGTCTTAAATTCTAATAGGATATCAAATATCAAATATCAAAAACCATTGGAGAATACTACAAGTTCTCTTTATCAAGAAGTTATTGAAGTGACCCATTAGTTGCACCGTTTCAGCTAGTTTATTATGTTTTTATGTGTTGTTGAAACACCAAGCACAGGCATCGATATGACGCCAATTGCTGCTCTTCCAGCATTGTTCGTGCTTAGGTTTTCACAATAACGTGCACTGGCGATTTGTTAGCTTCAGTAGAGGCCGTAAACTTTTTTATCAATTCAGTCCAGAAGAAACTCTACTGACAATTGTCTCTTTTTGTCCGAACGTTTGCATTCATGACGAGAACAGTTCTGTGCTCACGAAAAACCATATCGTCCGCGACATGCTTCTCAAGATGTCGTGAATTTCATTTCGAATATTTTCTTTCAGGTCCGTAACAAACCACGGGTTATTAGCGTAGTGTTAACTTTTGAAATACTCTCATTGTAAAAAACCAATGTGTTGTTAATTCTGAAGACGTCAGTGACTACGCAACCTCTCCAAAACGGTTGATAAGTTTACAAAGGTGCTAGCGTATTCGGTGTAGCCCCGTTTAGCCCCGCCACATATGTGACGAGTAGATGGATGTCCTTATACATAGTTAAAATATAATCTGTAATCATGCGCCCATAACTTTCACTATTTACAGTTATCGCTTGTTCTTTGGAATTTTCAAAAAAAGGGGCCCGATGAATCCGTTCGCCAATAACGCGAATCAAACACTAATTCTTGGGCAATGTGAAGACCGTTGATGAGTTGCGGATTAAATTCTCGTAGAGCGTGGCGACAGTTTTGCTCATTTGTGTGCCCATTCATATGGAAGTGGGCCTTGTCGCTTTAGAAGATACAGTTCAGAGTGCAAAATCTCTCTAATATTGTTTTACAAAAGGTTTTGCCTAAATTGAAATCTTGTTCTTAAGCGCTTACAGCAATCGAATCTTAAAAAATGAAATTTTAAGTCTTTCTGTAGTTTTTGAGAGTTCCAAAGCCGCTGTTTTCCGCACTAAAATCTTTGGATTCTCACCAAATTTTCGGTGGTCCTTGATGTTCTACTGGGCCTGGCTAAGATTTGAAGAAGTCTCACGGAAACTTTTCACTCATAAACTAATTAAATTTGCTTAGTCCATCGATTCGGAATATTAGTGACGTCTTATCATAGTATTAAGCGCCTTCTTATGATTCTGGTCTTATTGACATGCCACCGGATGGCAAAAAACCAGAACTCTTGTTGCGGGAAAAATACGAGACCGGCTTTCCCTGTACCCAAGATTCTTGGTTTCGGTCAGAATCTGAGCCAGGAAACGAATGTAGTCGGGCCTTCACAGATGGCTTCAAAACCAACTTAGGATGTGGCGCTGATGTTTTTCTGGAAGACGATAGGTTTCATTCTTATGAGTTATGAAAAGCGTCTGTCTTCAAAGCGGACATACCATATACGCAATCTTGATGGCAACGAACAATACTGTAAAGAACCTGTAGATGAGGCGAAGTATTGGGACCTGTAGGATTTCCAAGCTAGTTTGAGAATGCAAGATTTCACTGAAAGCAGTCGGAAGGCTACACTCTTGTTTGGGTCTCAGGTAACAATGGAATCACGGAAACGAAATCATCGATGAACTTGCCGGTCAAGATTAAGAGGAGAGTTTTCCGGACCCGAACCTACGTTAAGCTGCCTTCGTCCTCGGTTAGTAGTTCCATTGACAGTTGGGTTTATGAGCATAACTGCACATGGTATGATTCTCCCGGCTGCCGGCAGACCAAACGAATGCTTCCCGACGTCTCTAAGAAATCAGCGGCCTTCCTGTTGTCCCTCACTAGGAAAAACTGCAGTTTACTGCCGTTGTCGTAATGGGGCACTATACTTTAGGTAAACCCTTAAATGTGATGGACATAAGCGATACAACATCCTGCCATGCTTTCTGTGACAGTGATGACGACACCTCGAAGCAGTGAATGTCCGGCTTACGCTCGCATCAGGCTGCAGGTACTCGGCGTTGACGAGATGGGTGCTGGTACTATGGGCACTTTGTCACTGAAGCGCTTACTCGACTTTCTTCGAAAAACGGAGAAATTCCATGAAAAGGAACTTACAAGGAGTACAATGGACTGAGTTCTTTGTCTGAGTTCTCTGTTCCGAAAGAAAGAACAAAAAAAGACAGTGTTATGAGAATATAGTTTCAGCACACTTTTTCTGGAAGTATCCTTAAAGCCCACTGGCTTGTTCGAGCATTAAGTCTACGAGTACATCAGCTTTGTGATTTTTATTTGCATAAATAGTCGTAAGTTGTATCCAAGGAGTTTACTGCCTCTTTGTACTTATTTGGAATATCTTCTATAAAAATGTAAGCCCAAAATCAGGTAAAACTTGTAAGATACAATATCTAAAGACATACTACCACTCATTAAAAAAGTACGGCTATTGCTTTATTGGGGAAGAAGACGTAACACCCACCGCCTCATCCAACGCCCTGCCAAGCATTATCCTCTTTCTCTTGGCGTTTAGGCAAAATTAAGTAAAAAACATACCCCGAAAATGGGAAATTTTTATTAAACTGACAGCACTAAAACTCATGCAGGGAGCGTATCATCCTTGAATAATTATTTTACAAGGACAGCATAACGGTTGCGGGCTGCGGAGACAGAAAATTAGTGTCTGTTGAATTTTTCATCTTGTTATCTTTGCAAAGAAGTAGGTGGTCATGTGCTTGAGCCTGAACGACAGAGATAAAAATGCAGGAAAAATTTCGCGTTGAGACGTTGATTTCATTCTTTATCCCCTGGACTTTTTCCATATCTTCCATTTTATTACAGACGACAACAAAAGCAACAACAGCAATTTGTTCTGTTAGCCCGAAGTTGAATAATTGATCCTGTGGAGAGAGGCAAGTAATTTTTCCTCCCCATTTTTTCGTACTGCGAATACGAGGAGTAAGTGAACGACCCATGGTGCCGGCCTGTCTGCTGCCGGCGACAGAAGCTGCAAATGAAGAATTCATTTGATCACATAAAAGTGTTTGTACACCTGTTTCGACAAATTATCATAAATCCTTTTACGTTTATGTGATATCCTCCCAAGAGAGCCTTACAATTAATTTACTAAAGGAAATTTATGAAAGAACTTGTTGATTTTTTATTCCTTAAAGGATATTCAGATGTAGACGAATAATTTTGTTTGGTATCATAAAGAAAATTGAAACAAAAATATTTTTACTTACCTTAATATTAGATATAGGAAAGCATCTCATATGACAGGAAGATAGCAGACAATTTTCTCTCGTGTATCCTTCAATATTTCATAAAAAAGCTTATATCCTCTACGAAAATAGCAATTTCTTTGAATACTACCATTTAGCAGTATGTATAAAAATTAATATTCTTTAAAAATATTTGACATATGAGTGTAGTGTTTCAAAGTGGGCACCACATTTAATTTACATGAAATATACCTGCAGTACGCCCTCGGTAAAAGCAACACTCGATAAACGCAATACCTCGGTTAAAGCAACTTCCAAATTTTTACCACTGGTGACTCAGTAATTGCAACTTTTCAAAAAAACGTGACTCAGTAAACGCAACTTTCCATCCATGATCTTGTTTTTCGTTTTAGCTTTGTTTGTATTTTTTGGTGTTTGGTTTTACTGTAACTCGGCAGTTATTTCACAGTAACTTCTCTCAGAATTTTTTACACTCGTATATAGATCGTAGGTGCATTGTATTTGCGTTTTAATTTACCAGTGTTCAGCTAATTTTCTCTCGGTCCGTACATAATTGTTGTTAGAAATCATGGCTATCGTAAAAAAGTTCCCAAGCTGTCTATAAAGCAGAAGGCGGAGATTTTAAATAAATTGAGTAACGGTGCATCAGTTAAATAGCTTTGTGGGGCATACAAGTGCAATAAGTCAAGCATTAGCAGAATAACAAAGAGAAAAAATGTGCTTAACAAATTCGTTATTAATTCTGAGTCCGGACCGGGAAAGTGCATAACTCTAAAAACCTCCGAGTATCCAACGTAGGCAAAACGTACCCATTTCCACACAAATCCCTAACTCAAAAGCATGGATGCTTCACAAAAAAATCAAAGAAAAACCAGGAGTTTTTAATGCCAGTAATGGCTGGTTTTCAAAATTTAAAAAAAACGGAATGGAATCCGAATGCTTAAAATTTGCGGAGAAAAGCTGGCAAATAAGTCAAAACTGGTGGAACCATTTTTGATTAAATTCAAAAATAAAATTAAAGAGCTTGACCTGTTACCACATCAAATTTACAATGCGGACGATTCTGGTCTATTTTTTAAGCTTATGCCAAACAGAACGTTTGTTGGTTCTAAAGAAGCTACTGCTCCTAGTAGGAAAGTTAGCAAGGAGAAAATCACTTTTCTTGCTTGCACTGCACTAGTGCGTCTGGTACGCACAAAATAAAATTGTTCGTTCGCTTTAAATCCTAGAGCAGTTAGGCATTTCGAAAACAAGCCTGTCGTTTACAAGGCCAACAAAAATGGGTGGATGACACACGAATTGTTTAAAGATTGGTTTCATTCAACATTCGTACCAGAGGTAAAATTATTTTCGATTTGATTTGGTCGAATTTAAAATTTTTGGCACTTTTAGTCGGAAGCCGAGGTTCAGATTTGGATAGTAAAATAAAGGATTTTACTTTAAGGCATGCCAAATGCCTCCTGGCTACTGCATGGGACAAAGTTAAGTCGTCGGCTATACAAAAGTGCTGGAAGCCTTTGATGTATCCTGATAGTGAGTGGGATGAGGAGGATTAGTGACCGCGAAATCATGATGTCCATTAATGACTTGCTTCAAGAGTTATTTTCCACTGAAACTTTTGTCACCGAGGAATTAAGCAATTGGATTGCCGAAAACATTGAACAGGCGCCTGTTTGCTACAGTCAAGAAGCCGAAGAAATCGAGAGTGAAGAGGAAAGCGCAGGTGCACTGCCAAAAATCAAAATGAAGCATGTTATATAAGCACTTAGCACTTGTCTTCAATGGGTTTCACTAGAAGATACCTTGACTCTTCGAAAACTGAGAGAGCTGACCGTCGACAAAAATGTATCCTCCAAGAAAAAGCAGAAAAAGCAAACAAACATTTCTCAATTTTTTAAATCAATTTAACCAAAAACTGTATTAACATTATGTAAATATTTTTTTTTAAATGAATTTTCATGCTCTGCTTTTCACGCTAAATTCTAATTCAAGGCTCAACGTTTTTGTGACTCGGTTATTGCAACAACCTTAATTAACGCAACTGCTCGAATTTTCATCGGTTGCTTTTACCGAGGGCGTACTGTATTGTGATTTGTGTGGAATAGAACATCCAACATATGGCCGTCACGAGTCTGCTGATACAATTTTCCTCTTTTACAGAGTTGTTGACTAAATTTTCACATATTCGCCCTTCAATTTCGTTAATGTAACGTCGAATTTCTGGATCATAGTGCAATCGACGCAAGACACTCCTTCAGAGTTCTGGATATCCGAATTTTCCGAGCAGTTAAAATCGACTCGGACCATTACCTTGAGCTAGTCAAGATACGGATGCGGATATCCACAACAGCCCAAATGCAGTGAACTCTCGCGAGGAATTTCAGAAAGACCGCCCGGGCCTATTCTGATCTAGTCTCTCTTAACCTCTCGAAAAGTATGATGTCAAAGAGCAATCAAAAAGGCACTCTGGAATCTGTTGAGTTGCAATCCGTTCCAATGAAGGAAACTCCGGTTCCGTAAATGCAAACACGCAAATTTAGAAAAACTGCACATGTATAAAATATTCCTAAATCTTCGGTTTTTAGTTTGGGGTAGTACGCATGTTTTGCTCAAGTTCAAAACTTATCTGCGACATAAAATTAAACCAGATAAGAACGATAGGAAAAAATTAAATAAAACAACAACCGTGAGAGATATAAAATTAATTCTGACTTCATTTTGAAACTACGTTTATACCATTATATGGGATTATCACATCCTTAAAATAGTCGCCTCAGCTTCGCTGGCAGTGCTTCGGTCGGTCCAATTTTTGATGACTCGGTCCAATATGTGCTGCGTTATTCCGACAATAGCGTGTCGAATGTTGGCGTCGAGCTCGTCCAAAGTATTTGGTTTGTTAGCGTAGACTAAGGGCTTGGCGTAATCCCAAAGAAAATAATTGAGTGGTGTCAAATCGCATGATCGTGGCAGCCAATTGATGAACGCTTGCCGTGAGATGACCCAGTCACCAAATTTCCCCTTCAACTTCGAACGTTGCGTCGCTTGTATGGCATGTAGCGCCGCCCTGTTGAAACCATAACTCGGATATAGCGATGTTGTCGAGCTCTGATCATGGAAAGTCGATTAACATCGATCTATACCAGAGACCATTGACGGTAACGGCGTCTCCTTCCTCATGCGCAAATTTTCCTAAATGCCAGCCTATCTTCTTATGTGAGAGCGGTTTTTAATGCAACAGAAAATATCAAATCAGCGAAGAACTTTAAGTACTTGTATACAGGGTGTCCCGAAAATCAACATCAAGCCGGAAACGGGTGATAGTTCAAGTGGTGTCGGTTATCACAAAATTATAAAAAAAAAATCTAAGTCATGTACTTTTAAAATTATTGGCACTCAAAAAACAATCGAGAAATCTGACACCCTGTGACGATCTTTCAAGTACTGTGACCACAAATCTTTATTTTTCTTCGATTTTTTTTCCACGTAACCTTGAGTAACTCTCCTGTAAATTACGGTCTAAAATTGATATATAACTATATCGTTTTTGACTAAAATATTGCTTTTTTGTCTATTCATGTATCTGAAAATCATTAATCACACAACTTGAACTGACTATACTGACAAAAAAATGTACTGTGCCATTTTGGCAAGTAACTTTAGAAGATGGTGTATTTAGTCTGGATTCCAAAATGGTATGACACTTGCTAGACTAATGATTAATTGAGGACAAAAAAAATATTTTGTTAAAGGAACCCGATTCATAGTTAATTCATTTTAATAAGTTAAAATGAGTACCAAATGCGAGCGAGACAGACAGTGACGCCGTGATTGAGACGGACAAACAAGCCATTTCGACTAGTGTGAGTGAAACAGATAGAAATGCCACCCTTGTCAAGCAGTGACTCATAGGCACATAGTGCAGTACTGCAGTGGGTACGTTACGCTCCTTCACTTGCTACAGCGCATTACTCTTTATTCGTGTTGATTTCGTGCTTACAACTTTGGCTTTCTTTATTGGACTTCAGTGCATTGCGACTTTGATTTGCTATCTGACCGTTTCTGTCGAACCTGGATTTCTTCTGGACTAGTGTTGATCGTTGATCCCGTGATTGTGTAGTGTGAATACCATCGTGCCATCTCAATATACCGCTCAGGAATATGCTAACAAGCATCTCATTTATGGAGAATGCAGGTGTAATGCAGGTCGCTTTCCAAATCTAATCATTAGTGAGGGAAGACCCGTCATGCCCTACGAGGGCGAAATCTTACAAGCAGTCGCACAAGACCCTAGTACCTCAGTACGTTCAATTGAAGGAAACATAGGAGTGCCCAAAAGTACAGCACACCGAATTCTAAGGAAAAACCAGCTCCATCCGTACCATGTGCAAAGAGTCCAAAGTCTGCTACCCCGAGATTTTCCAGAAGACATGCCCGTCTTATTACCAGATCATTTGTAAGAAGATTTAGAGCTTCCATTGCCGATGAAGGCAAAGAGTTTGAACATTCGCTGTAAGATACAAGATCGGTAGATGGCGTTTAGTCGCGCAACAAACAAAAGTTGTGTAAAGCGATCCTGAGAGTTTACACCAAGAGAACGTAGTGTTCTGTGTGCTCTGTGATGGAAAAAAAATTAAATGAAATGACAAGGGTGACATCTCTATCTGTTTCTCACACTAGTCGAAATGGTGTGTTTATCCGTCTCAATCTCGGCGTCACTGTCTGTCTCGCTCGCATTTGGTACTCATTTTAACTTATTAAAATTAATTAACTATGAATCGGGTTCCTTTAACAAAATATTTTTTTTGTCCTCAATTAATCATTAGTCTAGCAAGTGTCATACCATTTTGGAATACAGACTAAATACGTCATCTTCTGAAGTTACTTGCCAAAATGGCACAGTACATTTTTTTGTCAGTATAGTCAGTTCAAGTTGTGTGATTAATGATTTTCAGATACATGGATGGACAAAAAAGCAATATTTTAGTTAAAACCAATATAGTTATGTTTCAATTTTGGACCGTAATTTACTGGAGAGTTACTCAGGGTTACGTGGCAAAAAAAAATCGAAGAAAAGCAAAGATTTGCGGTCACAGTACTTGAAAGATCATTACAGGGTGTCAGATTTCTTGATTTTTTTTTGAATGCCAATAATTTTAAAAGTACATGACTTAGATTTTTTTTTTTATAATTTTGTGACTTGACCTATCACCCGTTTCCAGTTTGACGTTGATTTTTGGGACACCCTGTATATGGATAATGAATGACATAATATTTTTGTGTAAGAATGAGGGTGACGTTGCTGTTAAAGTGAGGTTCTTTGAACAGCTAACATTAAATGATAAAACAACCCCAAATTATGCAAAAGATAGATTATGCTATTCCCATCATTTCTACAATACATTGATACTCGTAACATACGTCAACAAAAAAAATATTTTCAAAAAACTCTGAAATGAAATTATGTGATTCGTAATCTGTAGAGTGTCTACAATGTATAAATCTTATTAAAACTTCTGGGTCACATCAGGATTTCTTGAGAAAGGCTGTTATTTTAATTATACAAATATGATGATTTATATGATGATTTTCTGGAACCACTCGCATTTCTTTTGTAGGAAGATCTCGGAGTCTCTCTGATACATAAGTGACCAACAGTAGTCTGCCAGCATCGATTGATCTCATTTTCAATGGTGCCGTCTTTCTATTACAGCAATATCTTGATGGGACCGTTCACTGTGTCCATCGCTAACATCACCCATATTTTCTGGGGAAAAATTAGATGAAAATGCAGAAAGTGGAATTTTAATGACATATTACATCCAATTTTTTTATATAAGTCCAACATTTGATTCAAGTCAAGAGCATAATTAGGGGTCCTATAGTTTCCAAGAAATTTTTAAATCGGCACATATGCTCCAGTTGTAAATGTTATAACTGATTTTATCTAAAATAAATTTCGCAACTTCATATGCTTCTTTTACGTTAACAACATGTGCTTAACGCGTCGATGAAAAGTCGCCATTCTTCTGCCATATGTTCAAAGCCTAGTGACAACATTAAACCATTTATGTCGATACAATAAACCAAGCTGTATTCCATTGAAAAATATGGAACCAATTCTATTTTCTTCGTAACGTTAACTGTTGTTTTCACCTCAGGCTTGAGCATATTCCATTGCCTCAACCTTGAACTCAATAATTCCGCCATTTGTTTAGACAACGAAATGCCTATGATTAAGTCATTTAACTTAATCTGACCTAGAAAGTGGGGCGATTCGGATGGAGGGAAAAATTTAAACTCTGATTTCCTCTGACAAACAAGCTGAACTTTCTGTGTCTGGCACAGGTGGCCTTAGAACTGCAGGAATTCCACTGTGTGCTTTTGGTTTTTTCACCGAAGATACATCTGCATAAACAATGGAATTTTTAGCTTTTCGAGAATATCCCCTTACCTTCTGCCTGAAGGTAGGAAGGAAGGAAGTAACAGTCCTCATGACTCTAGGTCTCCCTCAACATCATAGCTTTTCCAAAAGGCATTGCTGGAAGTGATCCGTTAAACCACTCACTTGCCTATTACATCTGTGTCAGCATTTATGTGGTGCCCAAAGTTTATTCTGATGTTTTATTTTTAGATTAAAGTAAGATAAGTAGCACTTTTCTATCAAAGATGTTATATTACGTTTCCGCGAATTAGGTGTAAATTCATCACAGATATAACAGAATAAATCTGGAGAACTTTTGCAAGCTCGCGACATATTAAATATAAATATAAATAAAAATAAAAATAAAAATACAAATCTCCATAATAGAACGAAACAATTGTTTTCAATTTAGCCGCATACAATCTGATCCAAACTGAATGACGCACGTCACTATTAGAAATGCCCACTGTTGGTTTAAAGGTGAACGCCTTTCCCATTGTTTCGGGATATGATCTGATCGACAGATTATTTTTCCCCTTATCTACAAATTAAATACAACAGGAAACAGTAGTCGTTATGTCTGAGTTTTTTTCACTGTTGACTTACGTTTAATTCATCTAAACGTAAGTAGTAAACGTACAAATTTTGTCTCTTTTTTAACACATTTAAGTGCTTAGAATTTCAGTGCAGTTTTTATTGTCCTAACTGAAATATGGTTGTACGACTATGAACTATTTAAGTATGTAATCCCTGGGTATGTTCCGTATCCCAATTATAATAATGTTTATAGCTCAAGTGGTGTCGTAGTATACATTAAAGATAGTTTCGAATGCAAAGTTCTTAGTTTTAGTCTAATAAGTACCGATATTTTAAAAATTAATTTAGTCTCAGCCTGGCATTCACCGTGTAAAGACCTAGCATCGCATCAAATCTGTTCATAGTGATTTTTTCCGTTTGTCTACATTTGAAGTGTCAAACTATTCCTGCTTAGGCGGGGCGACATAAAATATTCATACATTTTTTTTTCTTTTCATCTTAATACTTTGTTTTTTTTTTCCTCTCTTGAAATGGGGCTCGGACCAAAGCCGGTTTAGAGATCTTTCTCCTGATGCTTCTTTAAATGGGAACATTAAATCTCAGTGCAAGTATGTTACACTGCCGACATCTTTCTTTCTCTCTCATCAACTCTTGTAAATGACGACAACATTCCCCTGCATGTAATCATACCAGGATTAGAAAAAGTAGGCGAAAATTTCAAACCACTAGTTACTTAAACCCCTTCCAAATTAATTGTGGACTGGAATACATCTCCAAAGAAATCTGGATGTGAAAGCCATGCGGTCTGGTGATCTTCTAGTGAAAGTTTTCAACCTCCCAACAGCCCAAAAATTCATCAAAGCCAAATTTATCGACTCTATCCCAGTCAAAATTTCCTCTCATGCTGTATTAAACTCAGTCCAAGGTAGAATATTCTCTAGACATATTATCGATATACCAGAAGACGAGTTATTATTGGAATTAAAGAAATATAAAATAATTAAGATAAAAAAAATCCTTAAAAAAGTAAATAATGATCTAGTGCCGACAGGTGCCGCAATCGTTACATTCGTCATCCGATTGAAATTAAAATAGGTTCGGTAAATTGTAAGATAAATGAATATATTCCAAACCCTATAAGGTGCTTGTCTTGCCAAAAATTGGGTCACACCAAAAACCGCTGCACCAACCTGCAAAGATTGCTGCTTACCCCCACCACGTGAGGGTATTTATTGCATCGCAAAGAGGATACCAACACTTCCTGTGACCCAACTTGCCCAACTTTTTTGAGACATAAATCCATCGTTGGATCGCCGTTGTACTACCCGGAAAGTCTGGCAGATATACGCTGACAATCCCATGCTACATCAATTACTCCTCCAACTAAATACCCCGGAAATAAGACCTCCATGGCTGAAATTATCAAAAATAAAATACTACTCCTCTTTTGATTTACTGAAACTAAACCAGCTTGCATTTCCAATCCAAAACACTATCACTAAAAACGTCCAAACATGCACAAATCTCTCTCAATCACGCTCAAATCTGGTAGCTGCATCACGCTCATCCGCTACCCACATCGCTATGGAATCCCAATCAATTAATCTTTTCCCTATACCATACGATGATAACATATAATTGCCAAAGTAATCACACCCAAAATAATAATTCACAACACTCAAGCTCTCTATGGTGCTTGAATGCATCAACATCTCATCAGCGTAATCACATATACAATTCACATCAAAACTTAACCCCCTCAATTCTTTCTCCAACGCTTAATATTCTCAAAGCTCTCCAGTGGAATATAAAAGGTTAGATTAACAACTACGATTTTATCAAAAAATTAAGCGATGAAAGAACATTCGCCTTGTATCATATCTCTTCAAGAGACGCATTGTGCGTTTGGTTCCACTCCCCTTGAACCTAAATCAGACAAAGGGTATTTCCACAATTTCCCTCATAATTCCACGGCAAAACAAGGGATTGGTCTTTTAATTAAAAGTAACATTCCCCATACAGTAATCAATATTAATTCAAATATTTTAACTACAGCTGTTCAAATTAATTTATGTCTTAAATTCACAGTTGTTTCCCTTTATATCCTTCCTGATCAGCAATTTTGACAGTATGACAACGAAACTATTCTTAATCAAGTTTCCACTCCCATCTTACTTATTGGGGATATTAACGCCTGTAGCGTTCTATGGGGCTCTCCATTAACAAATTCTAGGGGTGCCATTTTACAAAATTTTATTGTATACTCAACTCTAACCTCATGGTTTTAAATGACGGCTCAGCGACACATTTTTCAACACACAGTATCCTTACACATATCGATATCAGATGCTGTTCACCCGAATTTCATCCGCGAACATCTTGGAAAATTTTGGAAGATAATAGTGATCACTTCCCAATTATTATAGGTATTGCAATATAAAACAGAGTCGACTCTCATTCCCAAATTTAAAACCAACTTGGCCAACTGGGACAAGTTTCAGTCCAATATTATAGATTTTCTCTATAAAATTATACCCTCCTCTAATATAAATAAAGAAGCCGATTCGATTCAATAAACAATATGCTCTTCCTCTAACATCTCTATCCCTCAAAGTGCTCCCTTCCGCTCCAAACAATGCGTTCCGTGGTGAAGTCCCATTTTAAATACACTCAAATCCGAAAAAATTAAAGCATGGAGATTTTTTAAGAAACATCCCACCAACGGCAACCAAATAGCCTACAGAAAAGCGAATGTATTATTCAGGACAGAAATGAAAATAACCAAAGCTAATAGCCTATATTATTTCACCTCAACATTAAATCCAAACTCCTCCCCCGCCAAAATTTGGTATTAATGCATTGAAACACTAATTGGTCCTATCTCCTACCCTTTAGAGGTAAGTAATTTTTTCGCAAATACTTGGTCCTATCTGTCGAAAGACGAACACTTTTCCTACAACTTCACTACAAAGAAAAATAACAGCTTTCTCATTACCCCTCCCCTATATAGTCCAAATCGACCAGCTAGGCTCATTGAAGTAGCTATAACAGAGTTGGAACTTGATAGCTGTCTTAGCAAACTGAAAGGGAAAACACCAAGTAGGGATGGGATCTCTTACCCCATGCTGAAAAACTTGCCTCCTTTAGCAAAATCAAGGCTTTCCCGTTTATATAACAATATTTTTGATACCGGTATAATTCCTCAAATTTGGAAATCCGATACCGTAATACCCATTCATAAGCCCAAAAAACCAATAAACACTTTTGCAATGTTACCTTATTCCCTGTTTGTCGAATGTTCTAGGAAAAATAGTTGCCAGTCGTTTCCTATGGTTCATCGATTCCAATAAACAAATCAGCTCTAACCAAGTTGCCTTCAAACCTGATTGCCTTATTACATATCGACTTTTACATCGCCAATGCCTTGTCATCTCGGGATCACGTCACACTTCTATCATTAGATTTCGATAAAATTTGCATTCATTAACAAACCAAAGGCATAGGGTATCGGTCCTAAGATATTTGGCGACGTAAAATCTTTTCTTTGCATTCCCCAGGGGTTCTGTGGTTCTCTTCATAATTGCTTTCGACGAGATATGCAAAATAATATTAAATTACAAACTTCTAGAACACTGTAATTACACGGATGATATTGTTATTCTGTGTAAATTCAATGATCTAGTTCAAGTTAAAGCTATCCTATCTGAAGTTCCAAAAGATATTCTAAACCGAGCAACGAGTTCTGGCGCTAAACTTTCATTAGATACGAGTAAATGTAGGACACTGCATGTTTGTCGTAAGCTTTCTTGTCAGCAATTCAATTTAAATGATCATAATATAAATATACAAAATGTTAACAACTTAAAAATCTTGTGGATAATACGAGTATTTAATAGCAAATACAACTGGAAACCACATTGTATAGAACTTAAGAAGAAGACTCTAGCTGAAAGAGTCAAAATTGTTAATAGCTTTGTTCAGTGAAGAAAAATTAGAACAGAACAGCACAGATTTGTGAGAAACGTCAAATCAAATGAGAACAGAAGCACAACTGATTTTGATACTTTTCACAAATGTTTTCTGATTCGAAAGTAGGTGCAAGATTTTCTGTTCCGAACAGATTGGAACAGCCTCACTGGACACAGAGCAGAACAGATTCGGACAGATATTTTTCTCACTGAACAGTGCGAAACAGCCTAACTGAACAAAGCTAATTTAATTTTGGTTTATAAATCAAAATCGTAAGACAAAGAAAGTTAAGAGAAATTGAATAAGTACTAATGTTTATGTAATGTGTCTGAATTACAGTATCTTATACTTTCTGGTAAAAAGAACCAGTTCCATTCTGGATTGGGTTGGCTTTAAGACCACAGCTTTCTGCTGAGCGTCTTCAGGGCAACCTCCTTAATGTCGCTTAAAATATTTAAGTATTTTCCCTGCACTATTATGACCACGTCATTTGCCTATGCCGTGGCATTTATACCCAATGTACTAAGCTTTTCAAGGATGTTATTGATAACTAGTAGGGGAGATATTACTCCACCCTGAGGAGTTCCCCTGGTTACGGACATTTTAAGCTTTGCCCAATGGAACAGTTTATTTTCCGGCTTGCAAGCATGTTGCAAACCCAGTTTGTAATGCCATGTTCAATGCTAGCGTCTACTAGAGCATTTTTAATGGCGGTGCACTCCACGTTATTGAAGGCTCCTTCAATATCGAGGAAGGCCGCCCTCGTAAACTCTCTGACGTGGAAACTCTTCTCTATTTTCCCTACCACCTCGTGCAGGGCGGTTTCTACAGATTTTCCTTTCATGCATGCATGCTGTGACTCAGTCAAAAAGCCATTACTACATTCGTAATATGAATCTCTAATAATCGCTCCACGCTTTTAAGCATAAATGATAACTGACTTATGGGTCTGAAATCTTTTGTTGTATATGCCCCTGTTTTCCAGGTTCAGGTATAAATACCACCTTAACTTCCCTCCAAGCTATTGGTATGCACCCTATTTTTAGACTGTGTCTAAGAATTTCCATAATTTTTCAATTGCTACTTCCCGTGCTTTCTGGAGCATGATCGGTGGAATACCATCCGGACCGGCTTAAGGGACTGAATTGCCCACCGAAAGAACACCTATTTCCTCTTCAGAGAGAGAGAGAGATAAATGTTCCCAGTGTGCTGTAGCATGCCAGGGTCGTCTGATACTGTGGATCCCGGAAAGTGGGTTTCCACCAGTGTTGCCAGAACGTCTTGGCTACTTTCAGCCTAGGCTCCGTCACCCGTCACTTTTCCTGAGGTAGCTAGGATTGCGCGCTTCCTTTGAAAGCATTTTGCGTAACCCCGAAACCTCATCTCTTACTGCGATAGATTCGCAGTACTTCCGCCATGAAGCTCTTTTTGACTTTCTGACTAGGTACTTGAATTGTTTCTGACATTCGTAGTACTCAATCCATGTACTGTCCCTTCAGAAAAGCTTCGTCCTATTATAGGCCTGACCGCTTTCCTTTGTAAGCCTATCTCCGTATTCCACCATTTTGGTTGAGCCCTTTTAGGTGTTCAGTTAGCCGGGCAAGCTTTCTCGCCTTATTAATGCCTTATTAATATTTCTACCGCTCTATCTAAGTTAACAATATCATCACAGGTGATTGATTGGGTATCCAGGTGTATATGTACCACTTCTGTATACTTGACCTAATCAGTCTTCCTTGGATTTCTTTGAAAACTACATACCCTGTTCTGAAAGTTCACCTTGAAGCGTATTCATCGCTTCGTCAGAGTAGTCCATTCCCTTATTTCTAACCCTTCTGTATTGTTAGCAAGTGTGATATCTATCAACTCCTGCCTATTTTTCATCACTAAAGTGGCTGAATTCCCTCTGTTACAAATAATAAGGTTGGAAGATAAAATAAAATCGTACAAACACTCACCTCTTGAGTTGATATCACCGCTTCCCCATTGTGTATGATGGGCGTTTGCGTCGCAGTCCAGTTCCAGCATTCAATTTTCCCGCCTTGCCAAGCCTTGCCAAGTCCTTGCCGAGATCACTATCTCGGAGTCATAGGGGAAGAAGGCCGGGGTCAGAGAGAGTGGTTTGAGACAGTTCTTTCGCAGGTTGGCGCTGTCAGATCTACTAAGCTGTAATTATTTAAAAGAAATGCCTCTATTAGTTTTTGATAAGTATGCAGGTCCTGACCTTACCTTCTGCCTTGTAGAACAACTCGTGATTTTTCAGCCTAAGACCCTGGATCTTGTTGTCCTTATTGACCCAGGGCTCTTATATGAGTTCGGCTGTGACGTCCTGTCTGGTGATGTACTCCAGCAGACAGGACGTTGCTACCTTACTGTGGTGCAGGTTTATCTGCAGCACTTGCATCATCTTGGGGGGGTTCCTCCTCGTCCTTTACCTTGGTCTATAAGCAGTCTCTATTAAGGGACAGCAGAAAATGCTGCACATACTGCCTTCTAGGCTCCGTCTTAATGACACTCCATGTATCGGCTTTTGGTTCCCGATTCTGCACATGGAGTAATACCAGGAGCTTCTCAGGGTGCGTGTTGGGATACAGAACCCATACCCATGCTGTGGGCAGAGTGCATCGCATACTTCCAGAATGAAGCGTCTGAGGAAGTTCACAGAAAACTTATTCCCACAAGCTGCAACCTTACGTCCGCCCTCCCAACCAGCGCCATCGAATTGAAGTTCCCCGTTTCCTGTAGTGGATAATTCCTTCCACAGGACGCCGTGGAACTTTTTCTCGACGTTTTTCCACTGCTCGACTAGACGACCGCAAGGCTCCAGCTCGTTCACCACGGCAACGTGAAGCTCGTCTTTCGGGTCGGTTTGGTTACGACGCAATGCGGATGAAGTACCAGCCTTCACCTTTTTCTCGTCGTTCGTCTTTCCAGAGACGCTAGCCCCCTTTTTTAATTTTACCGTATAGGAGGTAGAGGGCGCCTGATCGGCTTCCCCTCCCGCTCTAACAACTGCATCTTCCTTGCTTGCCGGCTGCGATTTGTCGGCTAGGATGGCCTTCGCTCTCTCAAAGGCGGCCTTTTCCCATTCGCTTAAGCTGCTGGGATCACAGCTTTTGCTACATGATGCCTAGCCTTACGTAGTAAAATCCTTGCCCTTTGGTGTGCGTTCTTCGCACTCTTAGCAGCGATGATGGAGGCAGCGAGCACCGCAGCCTTGTCCCTCTTTCTTTGCATCTTGGAGGTAGCTTTTGCAGAGGATGTTCCAGCTGCCTTGGTTACCCCTTCGCTCCGCTCCGCTCCGCTTCTATTTTGGCATACATATCAACGCAAAATTGCTGAAACAATCGGCGAAATTGAAGCAAATTGTTATCCACATTTTGGCGAATCATCAAACGACACGCGTAAAAAATTATTGCGCTGATCTTCTTGGTGGTTTCCTCACCTAAAATGGTATCAGTGATATTAGTGTCATATTGATATGAAAATTATTATGATATCGATATTCACCGGTCAATGGATTTATCATCTTGATGTTGATATAATATCCATGCTATGCATCGTATGAACGATGTGTTTCGGATATTCATTGCAATTGCCCAGAGTCCCGACGTGTGAGCACAATATCGCGTGATTCCAGGTTTTCGCCAACAATCACAACTGCAACCTCATCTATTGTTGAAGCGTTAAATTGGCGTTCATGCGTTCCAGCAAGTCATTTATCCGCTCTGATCACGACTTTATAGTCGTCACTTGGAATGCGATCCAAGTAGCTGCTGCAGATCTGGAAGAATTCCTCTTCTCATTGCCGTATTGATTGTTTGGCGCTGATCAAGTTGATTTTCCACATTGCGCATGAAGTAGATTTGGAGGAATTTATGTTGTGCGTCTTCAAGCGGTAGCAATGATCCAATTCGATGGTGAATTTGACCTTGGATCTATAGAGTCAATGACGAAATTAGACTCAATGATTTTCTTTAATTTATTTAATCTTATTTCTTTAATTAAATTTAATTTCTGTAATATTTCATTACCTTGAATTTCGGATTGAATCTCCGTTCATCAATAATATCTGCTCCAAATGAAGTCATTTGAAAGCATCAGTTATATTTCTGAGTGTTCGATAGAAAATGACGTGATTCTGGTGTTTCACCACGAAGCAAAAAATGCAATGTCTCTGGTGGCAAGGGCGGTAATGGTGGTAATTTAACCTTGCCACTGAGACAGCACAATCCGGACGTTTCTCCAGCGAACTTCAATTTACTGCAATGGCTGCACACAACCTCCATTGGGCCAATTTGAACGGAAGGATGCAAGCTGTAGTCAATTGTGCAATCGTAATGAAACGCTACTCAATTCAAATCAACACTTGAAGCACTTCTTCTTACGCGCTGATTTCGATTTTCACGTTGTTGAGTTGTTTGATTTGATGCACGAAGTCGGGCCATACTAATACGGCGCTGTTCTCGTGCGATTTCTTCATCCGTATTCAATTGATTGGCGATATTCCGAACTCTACTTGCATTACGGGTTCGATGCGAAAGATTAGATCTTCTGGCTCGCGGCATTGTGAATAGCACTGAGAAATGAATGTCACAAAAGCAATTATCGATGCATACGTGCACAAATGTCATAACCTCACAAAATAAACATCTTCGTTGGCAACTTACCGTTTGAAAATAGAATTCCACACTAAAATGATCAATCAGAATGAAATGAACAGCAAATTCGAATTGATTTTTAAAGTAATCCACCTAAAAAATAATTGCACAATCCGAAATTAGCATTTGTATTGATTGTCGATGCACTCGGAATCACAAAGAACATAACCATTCACAATATGCACTTCATCAAACTGAACTAACCTCTATGAAATCACTTTTCGCAGGTAATTTTCACAAAAAAATCGTTTCGTAACAATGTATTACTCGTAAATCAAATTGAATTACAATAACTGTCGAAAGCTGATAAAAATTTTATAAAACTTGAAAAAATACTGATAAATCGCAAAACACGTCTGCACAGCACAATAGTATGCGATGGAAAGACTGTGCAAATGAATCAGCTGTCAAAAGTTGATGCACACAACATCATCTACTGGTAATACCGAACCAGCATTTGAAATCATGTTCGTTTTTAATATGTGACAAAAGAAAATTGCTACAAAAACAATTGTCACACAAATTTGGTGCAAAAACAATTGTCGCAAAAAATTAACAAAAAACAAATTGTCACAAAGTTACGTAAACATAAACTTCATCTATCATGAAGATGGCGTCGGGGATTTTTTAAGTATTCTTCAAGTTTGGCCGGAGAGCAGTCCGAATTGGTGCGAATCATCGAAATCGGTCCAGGCGTTCTTGAGTTATAAGCGTAGTAACTAACGTCACTCTCTTTTATATATTACAAGATTCATTTATCCGGCTAGTAAGCCTTAAAAGTCCATAGACTGAGTTCCATCCTTCACTACCTGAGGACGCTTCTTCCAATTTAGTTGATCGAAATGTATATATATTTTTTTTAAAAAGCACTCAACACTCTCGGATATGATTATACTTAAAATGCCTTTGTAACATATGTGGTAATTTTTTTTTTATTTCAATAAAGAGTGAATGAAAGGTGCTTGACCTCAATAGTTATTTCGATCCAACTTTTGTTTCGAAGACTAATTTATCATTGAATTTATACTTATTGTAGAATTCTTGGCGGTAACTTATTTCATATGATTTTAGTTCCCGAGAATATAACGTATTTCAGACCCCGATTTCAAATGAAACACCATTATACGAGTATGTACTAGCACGGAAGCCACAGCCACGCATTCATATAGAAGGAATCTTAGAGCAGGAGGTTCGGTCTTCGGTTTCTTCTCTAAATAGGTTGCACTCAAAACTGTCTAGGCTTGTGCACTATGTGACTGAGCCATTATCGTTAACGTTGTTGCCTTCTTGGCTATATCCACATCTTTGTTTTCGCACAGCTCCACTTGTTTACTTCGCAAAGGAGAGATAATATCTGACAAAATATTTTTCATTCGGAAGCCATTCGTGATTTTCGAGACGCTAAGAATGATCTATGATACCTTTATCCTCTGCATAAGCCAACAACTACACTGATTTGGAGAAAACTGTACTTTTCAAGTTGATGCCTTCCTATTATACTGTCAATTCAAAAGATATCACACGACGGCACGTGCATTTTCTTACCAAAATCCGCTGAATGTCTGGAAGACTTTGGTAGTTTGGTGGTTGTGCTCCGACATAGCTAGGTGCATCGCGCGTTGTCTAGGCTTCTTCGGATTAGATATCTCGGAATCACTAAGATGATTTGCTCTGAATTGGGCTACAGTTGAAAAATACCAAGTGTCGATATTGGCTCATATAAACGTTCCAACACAGTGGTCGATTAGGTTGACAGTACCACCTGAATTAATTTTTTTTAACTAAAATTGGTCCTGTTTATCGCTCTATTACTCGCTGCCACAGAAAACTACCTACTTAACTGCATTAACATGTCAGAAGTTCCTAGTTTCCATGAATACATACCATATGCTGTCAAATTATTGTGTTCACTCCCAGCATGATATTCTACTGATTTTTTTTTTCATTAATAATAGGTTTATACAAGTGATGTCGAAGTTGACAGTGTTGCATTAGGAAGCTGAGCAATCTTATGATATCATCCCTTTTGAAGATAGCAGATAATTTGGTTTATTTTGGTAACCTATTTTCGCCTGCCAACGATACGGTATATTCTCCCAATAAGAAAGACACACTTTGTTCTCCCAAATTTCGTTGAATTTATTTCTGAATACAGGATGCTAGAAAAAGCTCTCCTAAACCTTTTCTTTGGAACCTGTACCTACTCTGGTAACCATTTGGGTGTATTAAGGACGCGTAATGACCATCATAGTGTGGATCCATACAATGCACTTAGCCCATATGAGGCAGTTCTTTGTGTCATTCTGAGAAAAGACACAGCTTTCTCTTCTACGATTGAAGACCATCAATACAGGCTTTCCAGGGTTGATTGAGAGGTTTATAATACTTCAACACATCAGTCAGACACTACTTTTAGGAGACTGTTGCAAATTTTCTTTGTACGAATATGTTTATGATTCATAGTGATGACCAAGCCATCGGCCTAACCAATTGCTTTGTTTTTTCTACAAAATAGCTAGTTTCGTTTTATCGATTCAAAGTAAGTGAACAACTTTTTCCATTGCACTCTTGTAATCAAATTTCAAACAACGTCCTTTATGAAGAACTACTACGCTAACTAAAATTAAAACAAATATGCCCTCAATAGCTTCCAAAACTCACTGAAATTGTAAATTCTTGTGGAAGCACATCCATCGCTAAAATGTTCAAAATCGAAATTTTTCATATTTGCAGTTTTCACCCTAACTGGAAGCTATGGATCGGCATCCAAAAAACCAAACATGTGCTATGTAATACTACCTTCATCGCATTGTGATTTGAAGACCACAATACGGTGTTTAGGTGGTTTTGTCGCTGCGATATGATGTCACATGTCAGTCGTATCTGGTTGACTGTAAATCCACGGATTCTACTACCATTTTGTGGCGTTACCTGCAATGCCAGAGACTAGGAGCCGCACCTGTTGATAATGAAATTTTGAGGCATTCTTGTATCCTTTTTTTTTCATCGTAAAAATAAACGAATTCGTAAATATTAAAACCGTTGTACGAGTATAATAAGCTTTGATTTTGAATGCTAATAAAATAATGTATTTATGGATTTCAATTCAAGATTAGAATTGAGTTTTGCAGAAAGATTTGCGCGGGAGGGTGTTTTTTTTTAAATCGTCGAATAGTGACTGAATATCCATTCTGAAACAGCTGTTACTGTTTTCTTCATTCAACTTTTTTCACTGGCTAGAGTCATAGCTTTTGCCGTCGGTCTAGTTCTTAGCAGAAGTCCCTGCTTAGCTTTATGGCTGCACCTCACACTAGTTCATCTTCAATTACCATTTGAGATGCAATGCTTGATGAGAATCAGCTGCTTTAGCTAGAGTTGTCCATTCGTGGTTAACCACTTTGGTTTCTCTGGTAACCTAGTCAAATACTTTGCATTCCATCTGTTTGCAAAACCGTTTACGGCTTGCCCTATTGCCATCTTCTGATTCTCGTTATCTGGTGCATGGGAAGGTATTGTAAATTTAGAAATTGCAATCAGAACATGTAATTGGTTGGGCATAGTTTACGGCGTTGGTACTTGTTCGACTATTTAGACAAGTTTTGGTCTGCCCATTTACTTTGTGCACATCTTCTTGATTTTATTGGGAAGAATATGGTGCCATGTAGTGTGAAAGTTCGTTGTCAAGGCTTGATCCTGGGAAGAAAATATCTTCCTTTCATCCAATCGGAACCGTTTTCGAGTGCAGGTGGATTAAAATGGAATCCAATGTATTTTGCTTCTTCAGTGAGAAACCTTCCTGCTCCTACTAGAAAGATATGGTGTGTGGATGCTACTCTGAAATTATACTCCTGGTGCAGTTCAAACTCGTAACATAGCGTTTAACTCGTAACCTAAAATAGTAATATAGCTCTATCGTTGCAATTGGATTTCCGATCTTAAACCACTGTGGTCTCGGATAATGGATCATCCATGGTCAGATCCGATAGATAAGAATATGAATTGGCCTTATATATGCCATTAGCTTTCCCTGCAAAATAAAGGGATTCCTGCAAGGAAATTTCGATTTGATGATGAACCATTTGGTGGTGCTACGAAATTTTACTCATCATGTCCAATGAAGATAGTTTAAGCAGAATCGAGCAGCATCGTACATTTCTGATGCGTTACTATTCAGTACAATGTAGATCCTCAACCAATAAACTTCTCCAGTTAGCTCTATGATTGGCTTACTTCTACCAGTTTCGCATTCCAAGTTGTAGTTGTTGTCCGTTCATTCTCAGACGAGGTCTCCCTCTACTACATTGTTTCTTAGAATTGGAATCGAAGACCCGCTGGGCCGGATCATGTATATAATTTCGCTCAACAAGTCGTAGCTATCTTATGCATCTACTAGGTTACTTAGTGGCGCTAAACTTTGAGGTGAACTTCGGTCTCAACTAACAAACCTCTCCAATTTACTCAGTCCCTAGCTAACTCCTTTCAGCTGCTCACTCCATGTCAATTGAGGTCCTCTTCTATTGTACATGTAGGCGCCACCTAAGGCGAGGTCTCTCCGGCTTATATTCAAAAACTCTGTGAGCCAGAGCATTGGTGTCCCTTCGCTCTACATGTCCTAGCCATCTCAGGCGACTGCTGCGTAGTTTTCTGAATAGACTGATGTCGGTATTAACGGAACCGAATATATTACTAAGAATTTCACAAAACTCTTGCAGGTTACATACTCCAACAAGAAAAAAAGTATATTTTTCTCTTCATAACCAATAACTTCATTTTCTTACACCTCTTCAAGGTGAACGAACAAACGTGCAGCGACAATGTTGCAACGATATCTAATATCACACAGCAATTTGCCACGCGCATTTTCGAATTTGCTGAGTTACCAAGTTGAGAATAGATATAATGGAGTGACAGATTGTCACTCAGTTAGTTAGTAAGTTAGTGTTGAATTTCTCTTGGAATAAAGAATAAACAAATTTTTTTTCGCGCGCCGCGAATTAAATTGCTTAATTGGCGCAGCCGGTAGGACTCAAATAAATTACTTAAATCCACATGAGAAAGAACGAAACAGGAAAACGCTCATAACCTTAAAAGTGTGTAAATATAACTGTGTACCAAATGTAGGAAGTGTTCTATCCGGACGTGTTTAAATAAATCCTTTTAAAAGTGTATTAAATAAAACCGCGTACCGAATATGGAAGTGCATCTAAAAATCAGAACTAAAAAACTCAACACCAAACCTATTAAGTTAAAAGAGTATTCAACAAGTGAAACTAAAATCAATTACAAATATAGCTAAAATAAAAACAAAGTTATACCAGTTACTGGTATAAAAAAACACCACCATTCAGCGGAAAGACAGGATCTCACAGTTTTTCGAAGAAATTATTGGAAAGGAAATGGGTACAGTATTAATGGAACTACTCACTGCAGCGCTAGAGCCCCTATCTAGTCGCAGTCCCGCACAAAGTCGGGCTGTAACAATAACGAGGGAGATTGCGTACGTTAAAGAATTCGACTGCAACCGAGAAGTGTTGACACTTCTAAACGTAGTTAAAACAGCGCAGGTATTGTGGCAAGCAATATACAACAGCAAGATAAGCAAATGAATCACTGCTCAACAATCAATCAGCAGGCTGAAACGAGACGAAGCAGCTCCTACAACAGCGTTTCAGACCAACAGTGAACTAAAAGGACATTTCAAAAATTGTCAATCATTTAAAGGTAAGTTTTATTTCCGACTTAAGCTATCAAATTGAGAAGAGATTATCAGAAATATAAATACCTTTGCAACATACGAAAAAAAATCTAAAGAAAAAAAAATATTTTTATACTGTGTTAGTCGATAAAATAAAACAAATGGAAGCGGGGAATTTAGCCCGAGATATAAAAGACACATTTCAGTTACATGAAATAAAAGAAATCTTCTATACTTACGTTGGATTCGATTACAATAACTTAGATGGGAATTTCTTAACACACGACCGACAACCGACATTGAACAATAAAACTAACAACAGACATGATAATAGTCCCCGAACCCAAAATAACCAACAGAATAATCCCCACTCAAACAACCAAAGTAGAAACACAAATAATAGAGAAAGACCAGTACAGAATAAGCAACATAACTCTAATACACCCCAAACCATAGGCCAAATACAGGACAAAATATACAACCAGTTTTTAATAGCTCAGCATAATTTAGGAATGCCCAATAAGCTCTACAACCGATGGAAATAGGTCAAATTAGTCAGGTTGAAGATTTAGAACACGTAACTAATAGCGAAGAGGGGTAGAGGCCGATGTTTTTCTGAACTAAGCCTTGGAGACCAAATTTTTGTAGACTTAACAATTGACGAAAAAAAATATAAAGCCCTAATTGGCACCGGCTTAAATATGAGCATCATTAATTTTAGTATAATAGATTGCAGCATATTTACTCTTTCGTATACTTTGAATTATACGAAAGAGTACATGGTATATGAAACTGCAAACTATTAATAATACAACAACAGAAATATTGTAATAGATAGGATAATAACCAGTATCCCGAAAAAATTCACTTACAACTTGAAAGGAGGTACAAGAGAGACTTAGTGAAAAAACCGTACGACATACTAATAGGTATGGACTTATCAAGTAAAATTGTCAAGGCTCTTGATTTTAACAACAAACTACTTCTATTCGTGCGGTTTGCTAAGAGATGGCGTAACTTGTATTATTCCATTGTTATTATTCCATTGGAACATGCGTTGGAAGGCATTGTACGTCATTTCAGTATATATCATTCATTTGAAGCGTAAACAACAATAATTTTTTTTCACTCAAATATGTCGAACCTTGTGCCTGAAAAAGTGTTTTTGCGGGGAGTTCTTCTTCATTACTTTAATATGAAGAAAACTGCTGCCGAAAGTCATCGTATTTTGGTGGAAGTTTATGGTGAACATGCGCTAGCTGAGTGAACGTGCCAAAAGTGGTTTCCACGATTTAAAAGTGGTGATTTTGGCTTGGAAGACGATGAACGTCCTGGGCAGCCAAAAAAGTTTGAAAATGAAGAGCTGGAAGCATTACTCTATGAAGATTGTTGCCAAACACAAGAAGAGCTCGCAGAATCTTTGGGTGTCACTCAAGCAGCCATTTCAAAACGTTTAAAAGCAGCTGGATATGCACAAAAACAAGGAAATTGGGTTCCACATGAACTCAAGCTGCGAGACGTCGAAAGGCGGTTTTGCATGTCCGAAATGCTGCTGGAACGCCACAAAAGGAAGTCATTTTTGCATCGGATTGTTACTGGTGATGAAAAATGGATCCATTAGGACAACCCCAAGCGCAAAAAACCATATGGGAAACCCGGCCAACCAGCCAAATCAACGGCAAAGCCGAATATCCATGGCGCGAAGGTAATGCTCTGTATTTATTGGGGTCAGATGGGTGTGCTGTATTATGAGCTGCTAAAACCAGGTGAAACCATCAATGGACAACGCTACCGAACACAATTAATCCGTTTGAAGAGAGCAGTGGCCGAAAAACGCCCGGAATATGGGACCAGACACGAGGCAATAATTTTCCATCATGACAACGCTCGGCCAGACGTTGCTATTCCGGTTAAGAACTCTTTGGAAAACAGTGGATGGGAAGTCTTACCCCACCCGCCTTATAGCCCAGACCTTGCCCCTTCTGACTACCATTCGTTCCGGTCGATGCAGAACGCCCTCACTGAAATACGGTTCACATCAGAGCAGAATATCAAAAATTGGCTTGGTTCACATCAGAGCAGAATATCAGTTAGTTTTAAATGCATTTTATTTTCTAAATCATTAACTCTTACATACTAACAAAAAATGATTAAATGCTAGCTTAAAATTACTTAACAATCTTATACTAACTTACTGGCCCCACACAGTCACTCTAAGCTACTCTAAATTCTTATATTTATGTCTTTCGACTTTGTTTACATTTTATACTTATATATACTTATTTTCTATGCTTAAGGCTAAGAAAAGAATTTAACAAAAAACTTAGCTCATGGACACAATTTTTTATTTTTTATAAAAACTTAACATCTAACTTAAAATAAACCTTAGTCTACCTAACCTACCTACACAATACACACATATATACACATAGACACTATTCACAATGACATACATATACTGGTATATACCTATGTATATACTAATATATATATGTATTTCTTAAATACTAACCTAAACCTATGCAAGCTGGCCATCGCTATTCACAGACCAAATAGATTGGTCAGCTCTACCCCATTAGTGAGGCTGGTCCGTAATTGACGGAAACGACGACGAAACATCTTCTCCATCATTCAACCACCAGAAATGCTGGTGCTGCCGAACGACATCCCTCTTATCGCGATTCCCCACCGCCCTACTGAACCTGAGACGATCCACACTGCCGTGTGCGACGTCTCTGTTGTAGTTGAGTCGCATGTCCCCAGCTTTTCGAGTGACATGGAAGATGAATGGGACCGCTGATCTATCCTGGATCAACCCTATCTGATCTAGGTAGAGGACTGCTTCCGGTGGAACGAAGCCATCAGAGCGCACACTCTCGTGGTAAAGGTAATTGGGGTAGTATGCCCCAGATATCAGGTTATTCGTCGAGGTCATTGCTCTTGCAATGTGCCTTCGAGTCAGCTTAATTACGAAGTTGTCCACTCGTATTAGGTTCGCCCTGTTGTAAAGGACCTCATTACGATAAAATTTTTTGTACTGCGACTCTGGTTTTCTGTACAAGCGAAGGCAAGCCCTCTCAAACACCCGAATCTTTTCCATTAAGCTTGCTCGCACATTGAACCACATGGGACACCCAAATACCAGCATGGGCCTGATAAGGGCCATGTAGAGCAGAATATCAAAAATTGGCTTGATTCATTCTTGGCTGCCAAGCCGGCGCAGTTCTTTTGGGATGGGATCCACAAATTGCCAGAAAGATAGGAAAAAGTCATAGCTTCAGATGGGCAATACTTTGGATAATACTATTGTATATGTTTTTCTTAAATGAACGTTCAAATTAAAAAAAAAAAAAACGCACGAATTAAGTTATATAACCAATATCCAAAGAAAGCAAAACAAAGTTTGATTGTTTTGAACTCATCGGGCGCGGAAAACAAATAGATTTAAGTCGCTCAGATGCAGAAGAAAAAGAAATGTTAAAACAATTTTGTCATTTAGTATATCACGAAGGTGATCAATTGACAAATACCGATTCTATCACATACTAAATTAAAACAACGGTTGATCAGTCAATAAAGGCTAAACTTTATAGGTTACCCCCAAAACATGAAGAGGAAATTAGATGAAAGGTCGAAGAGATGGGAAAATAATAAGAAAGTCCAATAGTAGATATGTATCCCCAATAGTTGTAGTAGCTAAGAAGTTAGACAACTGGAGGCAGCAAAAATTCCGTTTCTGCGTAGACTATAGGAAATTAAACGAGATAACTGTCGGTGACAAATACCCGCTCCCCAACATAGAGAGTATTCTCGATAAGTTGGGCAGATCGCAATATTTTTCGTCAATAGACCTCACCAAGAGATATCATCAAATTAAGGTGCATCCCGCTGATATCTCAAAAAAGGCATTTGTAATACCCAATGGTTTTTATGAATATGTAAGAATGCCTTTTGAGCTGAAGAACGCACCCGCAACCTTTCAAGGGCTGATGAATGAAATTCTTCGAAATTTGATCAACAAAATTTGTGTTGTCTACTTGGACGACATCTTAATTTTCTTAACAAGCTTAAAAGAACATTTGCAGTCATTATCATTAATTTTCAATAAATTATCCGCGCACATCCCTTTTTAGGAAGGGATGAGACCTAATCCCAATAAAATTAAATGTATCGAAGAATACTCATTGCCCAAAACAGAAAAACAAATAAAAGCATTTTTAGACACTTCATGTTACTATAGGAAGTTCGTCATAGACTATGCCAGAATAGTTCAGGAAGAAGAGCTCAGCTCTTCAAATATTTGAAGATCAATATTAATGATGCCGAATACATCCAGGCTTTCGAAACGCTCCAGCTGAATATAATTAAGCACCCAATACTAAAATTTCCCGACTTCGAAAAGACATTTACCCTTTCTACAGATGCAAGCAATTTGGCTATAGGCTCGGTACTAATGCAGAAAGTTCAGCCAGTACGCATCAAGGTCATTAAACGATCATGAAAAAAATACTCTGTCATGAATAAAGAATTTTCAGCAATTGTGTGGGCACTGGGCAATCACATATTATAGACCCTATTTGTGGGGTAGAAGGTTTAAAATTATAACAGATCATTTAACAATTAAGTATTTCAATAAAAAATTATCCTGGGAAGATATTTCGCCAACGCACGCAGCGGTGGTTGTTTGAGTTTCAAGAGTACCAGTATGACATTGAATACTTAAACGGAAAATTAAATAAGATCGCAGATTTTTTCAGCAGAGTGCCAAAAGAAAATAATGGACTTGACATACTTGAGTTTAAATACAGCTCTCATACCACCAATTTAATAAAATCCGACAATTACTAATAGAACTTTTCGGACATGATAAACAAATCAAATTTATAAAAGATACACTTAGAGCTAGGGGACTAAAAACAATAGATCAAACCCAAAATCATTCAATGGACATATTTTATTTCGACAAAAATTCCTTCTTAACCATGATAGACAACTTCAAAATAGAGACGTTAGAGGAATATTTTTCGAAATTCAGTAAGCCACTGAAAATTGTAACAGATAATGAGTTTAAGACAGAATATACAGAAGAATTCCTTAGAGAACAAGTCATATAACTCCATCCTACCAAACCTAATACACACATAGTGACATATAGGGTCTTCCAATAGGTACCTCCGAACTTTGACAGTTGATAGCGGCCATTTTATTGAAGCAACAATACATCTGTCAAATTGGCTGTCATTTGTTCAGTCTGTTTCGCCAAATCACTATGGACGGACATAGCGTCAACCACACGAGCAAATGATAAAATTGTCTTATCAAAATGGGTGTTCTGTTCGGGCAACGTTCCACCCGCTTCGCCAATTTTACGGTCTCGATAATCGTCCTACCGAGAGAACTACTCGCAAGTGTGGTGGATAAATTTGAGTCCACTGGTTCAGTAAACGATAAACCAACACCCGTACGTCGATGAAACGCAAGATCGCCGCTGTCCGTGAGAGTGTGCAGCAGAATCCGAGGCAGTCAATTTCGCGTCGCTCACAATAACTTGGCCTTTTGCACACCACAACTTGGCGAATTTTGAATCGTGACTTGGGCCTGCACCCGCAAAAAATTTAACTACCATAGACAACGATGTGTGTTCGCTGAATGGGCTCTGGAGCAGTTGGAAACTGACCCTAATTTTCGTCGAAAAATCGTTTTCAGCGATGAGGCCCATTTTTGGATGAATGATACGTCAACAAACAAAATTGTCGAGTTTGGGACGATACCAATCTACATTAGATCAAAGTCACTGTTTGGTGTGGATTTTGGGTTGGCGGCGTTATCGGTCCATATTTCTTTGAGAACGACGTTGGTCAGGCCATCACCGTCAACGGTGAGCATTATAGGTCGATGATTACCAACTTCTTTTGGCCTGAAATGGATGATATGGACACCAACGACATGTGATTATAACAGGACGGCGCTACGTGCCACACAACTCACCCCACATTAGAAATTCTGCAAGAGCGATTCAAGGGCATGGTCATCTCATGTGGAGGTGATGCGAACTGGCCACCGAAGTCATGCTATTTGACCCCGTTAGACTTTTTCTTGTGGGGTTTTCTGAAGTCGCAGGTCTATGCGAATAAACCACAAACCACAGCGGCCCTCAAAGCCAACATAAGCCATGCCATCGGTCAAATTCAGCCTGATTTATGCGCCAGAATCATGGAAAATTGGGCATTTCGGAGGATGCGCGCCACACAGAGAAGCCGCGGCGGACATTTGAACGATGTTATATCCCATACATAATTGCATCGATAGGCCTTTCAAACGAATAAAAAATTTCGATGATATCTAACTCAGACTTTTTGTTTTATTTAAATTTAAAGATAGGAAGAGCTTAATGAAAGACCCTTTAGAGAGAGAGGTTCGACTCCACATTAAAGGAAATACTAGTTACTCGTATCATGCGTAAACTAGATTTAACACTTATCCAGAAAGTACTTAGGGCAATCCAAAAATATAGTAGATATTATTAGATATTATTCCACTAATAGATATTATTCCACTATTAAAAGAACCCCTGAAGAAGCAATGTATGCCGATCTTGTGACCTTAATTAAAGACATAAAGTTACAGAAAGAAAAGCGAACAGAAAAGTTAAACCAGAATATGGAAAATTATCAAAAGAAAAGGCAAAAGTTACAAAAGTGAGCCCAGATAGGAGTATAGCTTAAAAAAGTAAAAAGAGAACATCCAAAAAATATTAAAGGACCCCGTTTACTTGCAGGTGATGATATTAGTGTTTCTCATATTTGTAACCACGGGACAAACAATAGCACACTAACGATTAACAAAATAATATCACACAACGGATATATCAAAATTAACATGGAACAAACGGAAATAGCACAGAACACGAGCACAATATTACACATTATAAACAGTTCCGAACTAAGACAAACCGTTAGCTTTATTAAAGATAATATACAAACCTCACATGTAGGCAACGACCCAACGATAAGGAAAGAATTAATTTATGCGAAAATAACAGCAATAGAACCAAGTAAAAACTTAAGACAAAAGAGAGGACCACGAGTAATAAACATCATCGGTACAGCACAAAAATGTTTATTCGGTAACATGGGCGACAATGATCCACTAGAAATAACAAACTACATATATGAAAGTATTGAAGGAAATGTTAACAACGCAATCAGTAATTGAAATTGAAATTAACAACCATTTTAATGAAACAGTAGCCAATCTTAAAAACGTAATGGAAACAGAGAGAATGCAATTAGGACAAACATACGAAGAACCAACAAATAACGAAAAACAACAGACAGATCAGATAACAAAATTGAAAACATTAGAAGAAAATCTTTACTAAATCCTAGACAGTGTAGCAAGCAGGGATTAGTACAGCCATGTAAACAGCGATAGAGACAGAACTATACGTTTACTAACTAAAAAATTTAAGAGTAAGATTACTAAAGTGCGGCAAAGACAGATTGATTTTAAAAATTCCGAACTACAAATTGATAACAGCCATACTCAATGAAAATAATTTAGAAGTAATAATGAATAACTAGTTTGTAATCGAATTTAACAGAACAAAGTACGAATATGATGATAAGATCCAATACATAGATGAACTAAAACTAATTGTATTACAAAAAATTATTGTAAGCTAAAAGAAATTAGAAGATAGTACTGAAATACCACCTTGGTCAAAAAGTTCCCGAGGGACACCGCCGTATGGCGCTCCCATTGTTCCGATTTGAGTTGGTAAATCTGTTGTTGACATTCCCTGAATGAATACATCTATATCTGTGTGTGTTGGCGATTTTTTACAATTTTAGAAATGGATTTACTCGTAAATTTGCAACAACGGACTTGTATTACATTTTGCGTAAAAAACGGATTTAATTGTGCGCGAACGTTGGAAATGTTGGAAAAGTGTTTTGGCAACGATTCTCTAAAAAAAACGAAGGTTTACCAGTGGCACGAGCGGTTCAAAAGTGGTCGTGAGTCAATCGGAGATGATGAACGCAGTGGCAGACCATCGACATCGAAAACCGACGAAAACATTGATGAAGTAAAAGAAATGTTGGTCCGTCCAAGACATTCTGGGTAATGATTTGGGTTTCCGTCGTGTAGCAACAAAGTTGGTGCCAAAGACGGCGTGATGTCGCAAAAGAGATGATTTGCGAGGCTGAATCCGATCCCACGTTCATCAAAGCTATTAAAAATTTTGTGAATTTAGAACAATATGTTTGTTTGTCTTCATAAAAAATAACTTGATTTTCTCACACCCCTTCAAGGTGAACGAACAAAAGTGTAGCGACAATGTTGCAATGATAACTAATATCACACAGAAAGTCGTCGCTCGCATTTCCGAATTAGCTGAGTTAGCAAGGTGAGAATAGATACAAGGGAGTGACAGATTGTCACCAAGCTAGTTAGTGTTAAGCGCACTTGGAATAAAGAATAAAACATGTTTTTTTTTACGCACGCGGCGAATTGAATTGTTTAATTTGCATAAGTGCCATAAAGTAGGACTGAGATGATCAGGGTCTTATATAGAGTATTTTTAGGTGCTCGGAATAGGGTTAGAGTAATTCTTCGTCTGGTTTCTTTTGATAGCGCGAGATGCAGCATAAGAAAAATATACCCTCATGTGTTATTAAAGGATAAAAGAGATTATCTGGTAGATAGTACTTAAAAAAACAGAAAAAGAAGGAGTTGCCTAGCTAAATCGCATGCCAATGCTGTTAAATAAAATAAATTATAATTATTTTTTTTGATCAACTTCCCCCAATTGTTATTCATTTGAATCGGATATTAACTGAGAGAATATGACGCAAGGAATCGGAAAAATATAGGTTGTCTAGATGTTTTTCAGTACAACTATGAAGTGAGCAATCGTTGTTAATATACCCTCACCTGTTATTTGATAATTTTTTTACTCAACTAAAAGGTTATTTTTTTACCTGCTCAACAGTATAAGGTTGCCTTAAAAAAAGTTTGTCAGATCCATGGTTGCCTAGATTTTAGAAGTTAAGTTTTCAGCGCGAGGGTGGATAGTGACAGAGAAGCGTTGAGCGCGCCACTCCACATTTTCTACAGCTGACAATAAAGTTTTAGATAATATTGAAGCTACGACGTTGTTAACACTTCAACATCATGACGATGTTGATGAATTTAGACCACCATCCCGAAAAGGACGACGCTTCAATCAAATTTCAAGAGAGGTCTGACCATATTATCAAAAACCTAGTGCAACCATGGAATTACTTACCGTGAATTCAATTAGCCATAGCTAAAATGGTGATGGAAATCAAGCAAAATGAAAAGACGAAATTTGACAATATATTCATTAATTTAGGAGCACACTCGATGGCATTCTTCAAAACTATTGGTAAATATATAGATTGCAGCGGATTAGCGGAAGTTTTGCTGCAGGCAGAGGTTTTAGCAGGAGGTTCAACAAACAGCTTTTTAGATTGTACTTAAGCACTTTAATCGCTGCAAACGTCAACATCCATTGACTTCAGCTACGTTACAAACACTTCACTTCTAGCAGTATTTATATAAGCATCATTCAAATCTTGAGATATTGGATGAACTTTTGCAGATTTCGAAGGATTAAATTTTAAATTTCGCTGGGCACCGAATTGACTTACCTGATTTACTGCGGAAAATTGTAGATGGCTACAAAGAATATTGCAAAAAAACGTTGGATGGTGAACATGGGAAGACGGCTCAATATTATTTCCAGTACTGTGAGTTCATCAATTTGTTTCTTCGGTTTTCAAGAAGCATCCATAGCAGTGATTTTCTGTTGTACATACACTCTATTTACAACATGTCCGATTTGTTCTTCTCATTGAACCAGCCAAATTATGCCAGGTGGTCCATTATATACATAAGCAATTTTATGAAGGCGCGGAATAGCAATCCGCTTGTGGTATCTGAATTTAGCCAAGGAGCATTTGGTATCCGCTATACCAAATCTGATTTCTAACCTGTTGACTTAAGATTGGAGCAGACTATTAATGCTGATGCCTCTAATCAATTAACGTTTAATCTTGCCACAGACTCCATATCAGCACGACAAAGATGAGCACTTAGTCACAGCATAAGGACCAAAATTATTTCCACCGTCAAAGAGCATAATGGTCTATCGCAAAAAGATGACACTTGTTATTCCCTGAAGAAGAGTCGAATTAAAAAGAGTAACGAAAGTCTCCAGAGCATCATTGAGACTTTGAGAAATACACTGAATCCCTTCGGTGACAGCATCGACAAAAATGTACTGTTCAACATTTCAACCAGTAAAGCAGCCTCTCCTCAAGTTTGCGATTTTCTAATCAACGCAATATTGGTCGAAGCGAATGATACCGATGTCTTGGTAATTTTACTGGCCAATATCCAACAAGTTCCGCAGATTCAAATTTGGTTGGAGTTTTTGATTGAATTAACTGTACAGAGGTAGCGATGAAATTATGCCTAGGTTTGCCAGTTTTCCACACTCACGGACTGTGATTACACACTTGCATTTTATAATAAAGGGAAAATTAGGCCCTTTAAAATATTGTAGACGAACCGATTTCCAGGAAATATGCATCATTGACTGACCCAGTAAATGTTCTCGTTGAAGAAAAAACTGAATGTGTTCAAGAGTTTACTGCTCTTATTTATAGGATCAAGGATTGTTTAAACGTCAATGACGTGAGATATCATATGTTTCAAAAAACATACGCAACAAACAGGGACAAAGAGCTGATTATGAAAAGATTAAGGGCATCGATTCCAATCTGATCCCACCATGCTGGATCGCATTTAAACAGAAAATTTTGCGCACAATCTTTGTTAATTCAATGTGGCTTCATGCGACTGATGCATGCTGTGTCAAACTCAGTCCTGGAGATTGTGGTTGGTTTTTGGATGGCTATTTGAAACTAACATAGTTCATATGGGACATAACACCCTTAAAAGTTGAGGATATAACATACTCAGCGAATTTAATCAAAAAGAAAACGACGAAGAATTAAATTTAGATTTTGATATACCTCTGAGTCAGAATCAGAATTTTTCAATGAGATATTTTGAAATTAATAAATCAATATGTACATAAAAAAATCTAATTTTAAAAGATATACATTTTAAAAGGTAAAAACTTTTTATTTTATAATTATGTATTGTCGCTGATAAATAAATGTGTGACTGAAAAAAATTTGTACCACTTATTCCAAACCAGTATTTACTCCAAACCGGTATTTCAATCATAGCCGGTCATCTTTGTCTATCACAGGGAATAAGAAGCATGTCCCTCTCTTTTTAATTAAGCAGCTGTCTGAAGCACACCTGCTTCGCGACATCCCTGTATGTCATGTGGAGTGGCGCGCGCAATGCTTCTCTGTCACTATCCACTCTCGCGCTGAAAACTTAACTTCTAAAATCTAGGCAACCATGGATGGGATAAACTTTTAGTTGAGTAAAAAAATTATCAAATAACAGGTGAGGGTATATAAACAACGATCGCTCACTTGTTTACACTTGGCAACTTCATAGTTGTACTGAAAATCATGTAGGCAACCTACGAGTATATTTTTCCGATTCCTTGTGTCATATTCTCTCAGTTAATACCCGATTTAAATGAATAACAAATGGGGGAAGTTGATAAAAAAAAAATAATTATAATTTATTTTATTTAAGAGCATTGGCATGCGATTCAGCTAGGCAACTCCTTCTTTTTCTGTTTTTTTAAGTATTGTATACCAGATAATCTCTTCCATCCTTGAATAACAGATGAGGGTATACTATATATTTCTTACGCCGGATCTTAGACTATGAGGTGTTGTTGACAAAACTGATAGCAGAGCCAATGTAGAAAAAGTCCCTTAGTACCTCATACATATCCATATGTAGCTTTCGACTGTTGCATTCTATCCAATTCCTCAACGTTGTGTGTGCCTTCATGCTGACATCATATATGTAGTTGGTTTTGCCCTCATTTACCGCTAAGCCCAAAATCGTCAACATACGGTAGTAGTTGAGTAGATTTTTGAAAGAGTCTGATTTGACTTGTGAGTTCAGCGCAATTCTTTCAAGTATGATGTTAAAGAAGGTTTACCCATTTCATATCGAAGGTCTCAGTTATGTGGCCACAGCGAGCGTTTTCCATCTGCACAGACGGACAAGTTTGCAGGGATGCCAAACAATACACAGCTCTATATAGGTTGTCTTTATAAACGCTGTCATATTTTTTTTTTGTTCGGATGACTGCACACCGTGTAGGTGCCAGTGTGAGGCTCTCACCCACTAAACCTAACTTCCGCAAAGAATCATCGGCATTGTCTCCCCCCACGGAACCGCCGTGGGGCATAATTTCGTGGGGTAGGAAAGTAGCTTTAAGGTAGAAATCAAGGGCTTGTTTGTCCAAGTATTGTTGACTTGTTCGACCGAAGACTACTGTATTATATACCTGTTTGTGGCTGCACTCATTTTGTAGATATGAGTACGTTTGAGTGTGGGTGTTTGCCTAGGTGTGGGTTAGGGTGTTTGTTTTTGGATTGGGGTGTGAGTATGCATCTGTTTGATGGGAATATTAGGTGAGGAAGGATGCGTGAGCAAGTACGTACATATATGTATGCATATGAGTATGTAGTAGGTGATTATGTAGTTAGTATGTTTAAGAATGGATTTCTGTGTGGATTCGTTTCTGAAGGTGTAATGTACTTATGTATGTGTGTGTAGTGTATGTGGGTATGTATACGAATGTTCATTTGGTGGAGTTCTGTAAGTAAGTGTTAACATTTGCGTCGTTCTGCTGTGTTAGAGCACGTATCGGTTGTCACTAAGTGGTGCTACGGTTGTATGTTCCTCGCCGGAGCGGCGTTTGTTCTATTTATGAGTGTAAATTCGCGTATTTCTACCTATCTTGCTTACGTTGCTATATTTTTGAGGGTGTCCGTGCATTTTTCCCGCTTTATCTTCTTTCTCGCTCTAGGCGTCTAAGCTCTTGGCATATACTTCGCGCTTAGAGGCTCACCGTGTTCCACTTATTTTCCGATTCTAGCATGTGATGTACTATGTTCTCGGGAGTTGGTACTTATTCCAGCATTCCCCGAAAGTTTACCTTTGTAATTGGAATCTTGGGTAGTGAAAGAATACATGTTCCACGTCTTCAGGAGTATCACTACAAAATGGACAGAGAGGAGACTCAACGTTTGTAAAACGGTGTAGACATGACCAAAAACAGCCATGTCCTTTTAGCAGTTGTGTTATATAGAAATTAACTTCTCCATATTTGCAGTTCGATAGTCGGAACAAGGCGAAAATTCCATCGGGCTTTTGACGAGAGACTCGACAGTTGTTGCCACTGTCTTAAACTCGTATTTCTTTCCGTTGTGCAGGAGCCGCCCCTCTTGTCTATTCTCTGTAAACCTTCTCTGCAGCTCTTCCGTAAGTATACCAATTGAAACCGCTTCTGCGAAAACGCACGCCTTATCGTCCCAAATTATACAGAATGCGCTGATTACTTTAATTGCACAAGGCCTATTTACTGATTTGATTTTATGGAGGTACACACCCGCGAAAACTTGCAGCTCACATATTCTAGATGTTCCTTAAAAGACAATCTTGAGTCAATCATGATGCCAAGATATTTTATTGCTGATTAGGATATTATTTCATATTCACAATGACAGTGGCTCAAGTGATAGTGGACGGGCTTCCAAATCGGAAGGTTCGGTGTACGAATCCCAGCCTCGCCCGAAAGACATATTCATTTTTTCAATTAACATAAATCAAGCAAGATGAGTAGTTGACTAGAAATCAACATCAAGCCAACTTCCACAAAGAATTTAGTCTCCAAATTAAATGTTGGATGCCACCCATGGGGTGGAATAGCCACTGCGCCCCCAAACATCTTTCTTTCTCTCTCTATCCCATTTTCTAAAAAACTTAACACATGCTGAGGCATTATAAGTGTATTCTACCCACTTGAATATAAAGTTCTTTAAAAAAAAAAAAACAAAAAAAAACCTACTGTGAGCATAATGATTTCGTTTCGTTTTCTACTTAAAATTAACACCGCTTCCATTTTGTCTTCATCTAATGTAAGACCAGATGATGCCAGCGACCGTAGTACAATTGAAATTGTCTTGCCGCTTATTTGGACAATTTTTCTAAATGTTGTTCTGTTATGACGAGAGCGATATCGTCCGCAAAGCCCACGATGTTAGCTTCACCTGGTAGATCATGCCGAGGAATGCCATCGTACGTTGCATTCCATAGTACAGTTTTTTACAGTTTTTCGGATGTAAATTGGTACTGTCATGTTTCGTAGCGCTTCTAGAATATGTATCCAACTCTCGGTATTGCAAGCGTTCCTAACGTCCCGTCTTATGACACAGTAGTACTCTTTTGTGCCTCCTCTCCTTCGTCATCCTTCTATGACCATTTTTGCTGTATCAACAACCGCTTTAGTGGCATCAATTGTTAAGTGTGCCTTCGAAAACCGTAGTCCTCCTGTTTCTCCAATGGTTGCTTTGAATCTATTAGTAATGATGCATAGTGGACAGTAGGCTAATAGGTCCCCTTCGGGTTTGCCTCCCTTTGGTATTAATACAAGCTTCTGTGTCTTCCATAGGTTGGGAAAAACTCCTTCGCTCAAGTAAGCGTCCATCCCAGCCTTAAAGGCTATATTTGGTGTGCCATCTGGCAGAGAGGTTTTTTGTTCCAAAATTTGTTGCAAGCGTCAAGTGTCATATAAATCGATGAAAAGGTGGCGAGTATAGATTTTTACTTCTTGAGCTTTTATTCAGGATCTGCCGGAGTATGAAAATTTTGTCGATTGTGGACTTTCCTGGCCTAAAACCACACTAATAGGGGCCGGTCAGGCTGTTCACGACAGGGCTTTATATGCTATGTTGAGCAGACTCGAGTACATTCGACGTTCAGGCATTTATAATACCGGAAAAGTTCCTTGCGTCTATCGCTACACGATCAATTTTCTTCACGGATTGATGATCAGGTGAGTAATCTATTTCTAGGATATGAGAACTGCTGTTGACCGCTTAAAGGTTTATATTTTCTTTCATCACTCTAACTAGTCCTAAGAAATCTTTTTTGACTTCACCTCCAAATACGTGAAACCAGTTGCATTAATAAGTTAAGTAAGTCAAGTCCAATTGGAGCAGATTAGAATCTTTTTTTTATTTTATGTCAAATTAGGATACCATCGAAGGAGTGACTTAAAAAATATTCACACTACTAGAGCTATTACTTGTGTTTCACTATTTCGCTTCGACTTTTAGATTACGTCGCTACGAACTACTAAAAAGCTTACCCCGTGAGTAACTGCTGGAATAAAAATTCTGCAGCGGATTGCTGAAGCTACTCCAGAAGATGTGAGTATGAGGCTTCAGTAATCTTAGAAATAAAACTGAATAATTCCATTTCGAATATTTAGCTATCCAAGACTAAGGTCAAGCTAAAGATGTCGTAGTGGAGACCACATACTAACTCATTTCCAAGGTTTGGGAAGGAAGATATGCCGACTGAACGAAATCTTAGCATTGTGTGCCCTATCCTTCTACAATATATTCCCTCAGACTCCTTAACAAACTTTTGTATGTTGTATTATGCAAAAGCTTTCAAACAATCTCATAGATCCCTGTGAGCTCCTATCCCTAATTGGAGCTTATGGTTCACAATTGACCAAACATTCATACTACTACAGATTCTAAAGAAAACGCAGGGAGTCTACATCGGTCCTAATGACCCCTTCATTGATTTAATGAGATGATCATACATTTATAGAGTGATGTCTAAACTCATCATGCTCAGTAAAGGTCGAAAGCAATCTTACCGAGAATTTTGATGTCAAAAACGGGTGCAGATACGGTGATGAGCTGTAATGGGGCTCCTCTAACTTCATACTTGGGAGAATTGTGCAAAACTTGCCAACCAACATGTAAGGCACATTTTTGATAAAAAAAAAAACTAGGCAACTACTTGTATACCCCGGTGACACTGATACCATTGACAGAACACAGTGTACTATCGATGTTTGCAGGCAGCCAAAGTTGACTTAGCTGTTAATGACCAGCAAAACCAAGTATACGTCATAAAATTCATCGTCCATAAATATGTAAGTTCATCCCCAACTACAAATGTATACGATTTTATGGACCAACATCTAGCTATCACATTAGCAGACTATCATGTCGCTACCAAATTACCAGGCCATTTATGCTTTCCATTCAACTTCTGAATTACACGAAGTCAAACTGACCTAAATCCATATCCCGTCAGACCCTCCATTCAAGCATTAATATTTAAGAACAAAAAGCCACAACAATCCAGAAGGTCAATAAAAGAAAAAATAACAAAACCGAATCCCTGCACCAGCAACGATCCATAAATTAATTAAACGACAACGCCAGGGTCGGGCAGCAAAACTTTGTCACTTTTGTTTGTGTTTGATTTCACTTCCTCGGGCCATAAAACATCCCAGCCCCCACAATAGCCCAAACCTACCCCGACACTGTCTCATCTTTCTCATTAACCTTGGCCATTGATCAATTTCGTCCTTTAATGGTTTTCCTTTTGTTTCTCCACCAACATGTTGTGAGCTTCTTTCATTCTTTTTATGTTTTCCCTTCTTTATTTTCAGGACTGGCAGGGTATTATTAGTTCAACTTTAGCCTCCCTCATGCTTCTGGGGATATCGACGATAATTGCTATCGGCCTGGTGGTACACTCCGAGTTAGTGCCGCGAAAACTCCAAGTGACAAATCTATCGGCGGGCATTCGTGGAGCAATTGGCATCAGTTGGCTGTTGCCATTACTCTTTGCCATTTGTTCGCCATTGATTAGCAATATAATTGGCAAATGGCCGAATCATTGGTGGCTGGAAGTTGGTAGCTCCGGTTTCATCCTCTTCATTGTGGTCGAGGTGCTGTTCATTGTCCTCTTCGGACTGCTGTTGTATACATTAATCAGAAAACTTTTATGGTTGTTGCGTAAACATGATAAGCATGGGACTGCAATATGGAGACGGTAAGTATAGTAGTTTATTCCTTACGGATTCTATGCTTTGAGGTGTAACTAAAAAATGTTTTTCTTATTTTCTTTCAATTACAGAATAGGACTGCTGTATCGTACAGGGATTATTTTATTTCTTAAACTAACGACAGACTCGCTGTTTGTTGCATATCTGAATACGTCGGGAGTATTTATTCTCAGTCATATCTTTGGAGTCTGCTGTATATTGCTGGTGAGTGGAATTTAATTTACATTTCATGCATGTGCGAGTATTACAAAGTGAGAGTACAATTTTCCCTGCTTGAAACCCCTGATAATATGAGCAAAGGGACGGAATACATCGGCTCCTATAATACATTTACCTCTTCTTTACTTGTTTAGTTATTTTTTCGACGCGAAAGGCATACAATTGATTCATTGTTGAATAAATCTTATGCGTTGTATGAAGACTTATAGTTGCCCTTATAATGTGGAAAATGTATATGGATGCACGTTTCTTCGTTCTTTATTATGGATAGGAACAATATGAGGGTTCACGGGGCCTGGCAGACAACGCAGGTGGAGATTCTGCTTCATATGTTTTTGTAACACTCTGTTTTACTACCATTCGTAGTTATTACTCAACTTACCAGCTGAAATTATATCAGATTTAATAATTTTCTTTTAGATCAACCATACTGCCTTTGTTATTAAATTCCGCGAGATATGAATTTAAGTGAAAATTCACGCTATAGTGTGTCGTAAACACCGTCACGGAGGAAGCTCTAGAATTGGTTGTGATTCTTCCGTTTTCAGTCATTTTAATGTTCGAAGGTCTCCTAACACATTTTTAAGATAAGCGACTAATCCGTTCATTTTTGTTCTTTTTTGTTGTCGGAACAGAGCACACGGATAAGAAACTGGTCATGGTACTCCTAGTATGCGGCTTCTACTACAACTTTTTAGCCTTTCATTGAAAAATGAGTAAACATTCTTGTGGCTAAATGCCTACAGTACCTTCACCCAACACATCTGCGCTGAGCACCTGTATGCTATGCGGTATCTTCACCACTCTCACAGCAAGCGCACAAGATGTTTAGTAAAAGCAAAGTACCCCGTTACGATACCAGCAACGAGTACACGTCTTTCCTACAGAGGGACAGCAGAAACATCGCTGGCCTCTTAGACGTCGGAAAGCCGGAAAATTGAAGATTCACGTCACTTGCAGTTACGATCATATAAAACTTGTGAATGGAAGCCCTAACCGAGAAGACAAGCAGTTCTAACGCGGATTCGGATCCTCAAAAACTTTCTTCTGCCTGTAACCACATTGTAAACTACAACCTCAACAAGACTCAGTGAATTTAGATTTCCTACCAGTTTCAGAGAAGTCTTGCTTCGAAATCGCAAGAGTGTTGATCAATGCTTTTAGCGGATCTTGGCTGTCGCTACAGACGTCGATTATTCGCCCTCTCCACGGATCCATCACAATATAGCTCATTGGTAACGAGGGTTGCGGATGTCTCTGCTTTAGACGCAAGCTCCTTAATTAGCTTTGTCGTCCCGCAGTAGAATATTTAGATTGGTTCTGGAGCCAGCAATGAAGACAGGACTAAATTACTTTAATGGCTCAGGTTCTGCCTAAGGCTGTTCTTGGACACTGGGAAAATTGATTTCGTATTGTCGCAGTAACAATAACACTGTCAGGGCATCGGACAGTGCACAAGCTCATGGAAGATGGCTTTGAGGGTGCAGTCCATGACATTTATATCAGTACATCTAGAAAAAAGCTGGGTAAAGATCTCAGTACCAGAGAAAGAACGTTCTTTGAAGTCTGGTTAAAGTAGAAATTATGAATTTTCCTAAAAGTTGTTCCATCAAACAACCAACGAATAGGATATAGTTGCTCTTACCAACCGGTTACGTCCAGACTACCCTCCTTATTGAAAACAAAACCTAGGATTTGCCGAAGTTTTCCTTGACACTACCAGAAAGCGTTAAAAAGTGAATCGACCAACATGAACCAAAGCAGTGGATAGAGTACGCGGCCTTGTGGGTAGCTTTTACTTACTGCCGCTATCACATATGGTTCTATCACCATCCTCATTGGCGTTCCTATTCACAGTCATTGCTCTTATCCACAAAACTAGTGATTTATCCCCATGTTGTCTGGCGGAGTAACACATTTTGGACAGGAGACGCATTCGCAAAGCAGTTTTGTATTCAAAAAAATTCGACCATTCTCTTCATGTTCTTCCACATGAAGGAAGACAGATTGATACGAGTATATCTGAAGTTCTTGACGAGCGTTCAGTCATCTTTTCTGATTCTCGGTATAAAGGCTATTTTTTAATTTGGGCGTACATATATGCCATTGTCACGCTTGCAGTGAAGATTATCTTCAGTGTTGCCAAGCGCTGGTCTACGCCTTTTTGTAATATAAATGGATATATGATATCCATGCCGAGCAGCTTGAGGCGAACAACGTGTTTAATGACCGTCACCAGAACCAATGTCAGGTACCAAGTGCGGAATGTTGTGTGACTCAGCTCACTTGCTGCTTCAGTTATAGGTGCTAGCTGTGAGCTGGTTCTGATCCATATTTCAAAGACTCACTGCCCCTGCTTTGGACGTAGGGTAAGTGACATTACATTTTCTGAGTGTTTACCCTACGGCTGATTGCCGCCATTTTAACCTACTGTTTCGATTTTTATAAGAGTCCGAATTAACTTCTTATATTCTTTTTGCTCCGATCTGTGAAGATTATAGTCTCATTTCAATATAGTAAGACTAAGCGACTTGTTTAGAAGTTTTCGGGCTTCTTTTAAGTATACGTTCTATACCTGAATAGAGAACTCACCTTTTTCTTAAGGTTCCACTTTCATCGTGGTCGGTACGCTATTGTTGGATACACGATTATTTTTGTTGGCGGCGTCATGAAGTAGAGTATGGGCTCCGAATTCAAAACTCGACCAATACTAAAAAGGAGAAAAAGTAGTATATTGTTTGACACCGTCGCGCCTTCGACATATATTGGTAAACCTCTGAAATTGAGACTATGGAAAAGTCTTGCACTCAACATCCGCAAAATGGCCCCGTCTCACTGGACAGAAAAAACAGGGCGAACAATGAATAGTAGATTAGACTAGTCTACGTCGGACAGTCAAAACAAAACCATCCTCATAAGATGCGATTAGTTTAATGCATCTTTAAGACGGTAGTCGCATGTGCAAGTTAAGGTTATCTCTTCTTGTATACCAGATTTCCCCCTCATTTAGAAAAGACCTTCAGAAATTTCATTGTGGTGATTGGACGGACTATGGCCAAATCTTGACTTTGCCTTACTGCTGTAAGCTGTCATGTCGAATGGTGTTGATGGCAGTGAGGATTTATGGGATCTCCATTACTAGCTTCCCAAGCCTTTTGATAACAACATTTTCTCATCGGACATGTGCATTTGACATCTATACCCGATTTGACCATGTTATATTGTAAATTACTGAATCCGTAATTTGTGGGTAATGAATGGAGGTTTCAAGCAAAGCATTGACTGTCATGGAGTTCCATAATATTGCTTTGTCCACTGTTTAGAGTTCGTATATTTCATGGAACGCAGCATGAGTGTCACCAACAGATAGATGTCGTAATTTCCCGTGTCCCATTTGGTTTCAAATAGTACCTCCACTGGTTAGTTATCCGTTTGTTTCTCATCATTTTATTGAATAACATGAAATTGAAACCCAATACTTCTGATTACCGGATGAAATCCGGAAGGTATTTGATCTGGTCCAACTGCATGTTCTCTGTTGATTTGTTCTTCCGCCTCGCTGACTCTGGCTTCTCTTCCTGCGAAATAACTGAAGGAATATAGAATTAGTCACTAGTTAACGCCAATACACTACCAACGATTGACGCTTTGAAACAAAACATTGCTCGAGTAATATGCGATATACGCCCTCAATTTTTAAAAAATTGGACCTCTAGAATGCGCTATGTACGAGGCAGCCCATGGGGGACGTATGCTCGAAACTGTTCTCAAATATTAAATTTCATGAAATAATTTTTCGAATGAATTGATGAAAATGCTATCAAATTAATTCCTTTATGTTTTATTTAAACGAAAAAAACTGAGCCTCTTAAAAATACATCCTGTATATTTTGTCCATCTATTACAAATTTCGTTATTATCTGCAAAAAGCGCCGCTGCTCACCTTCAACATATATGGGCGAAATAATCTCTTCCGACTTCTTAATTTGCTCAAACTTCGCTTTAATCTGGCAGGGCCTGTTTCTGAGATTAAATTTTTAATACATTTTTTTTTCCAGTAAAACATTTTCTGGTTCGAAAGATTTAACCGTCACTGTTCCGACTTTTCAGCTGGCGATACGTGGTTTATTACTTGAAAACATCATATTGACTTCTGACAAAAATATTTTCATTCTGGCGGTTTCCAAACTTAAGAAATCGAAAACACTTAACATACTTAGCTCAGAAAGTCTCATTAGATGTTAATGCGTCTTAGGCGGTAATGTAATTTTTACTACTGTACAACAATTATAATTCTTAAAAAAAAAATAGTTTTTCAAATTTTTATGGATGTTAATTACTTGAAAGATCTCGTATTTCCTATTCTATGTATGTTCTAGGCAACTCAAGAGTTCTCCTATTTTATTTATTCCTTAACTCTGTTCACAAGCATTCTCGTAAATATGCTTCACTATATCCTTATGCTGAAGCATAGTATCTTTACCAACATGGTAGTGTAAAATATAAAAAGCAAAGAAAATAAATAATTAGTAGGATCTACCCTAGACGCTGTAAATCTTTTTAAATTCGTTATAGTAATGCATCCGAGATGCTAGTCGTAAAAAATAGATTAACTTAAATTGCAGTAAATAAAAGACATAAGAAAAATATATATGCATGTATATTCCCATAAAACTGTGAGGATGGAATGGTTTTTCTTTCACCCCACGCCATTGTTTACTTGGGAAACTTGCAAGCATGCCATCCACATGTGTTTGCAGTTTTAATTAAAAAGTTTCCGCATGCTCCACTTGAGGGTCTGAAGGCAGCAAGGATTCCATCCCGTTGTTTGTTTTACTTTTTTCGCACATTTTTTGGATGCCAAGGAAAGATTTTCTGAGAAAAGTGTGCACTTACCCAAGAATGCATATGTTGATCTTCTTACAGACGATGCTAATTTCAAATTAAAACAAAAAACAAATAATGGGATATAACAAAAATAAAAATTATATTAATTTGCCTGAATGCATGGAAAGAAATTCCTCCACCATCATAAGTTTAAGATTCCCTAGAGCATTTACCGTACTTTGTATTGTTTCACGTAAAGTTGTTGCCTCAAAGTGTCATTATAAAACTATTAAAGTCGTTAAGGCATCATGTGTGACAGTTCTGAGTCTCCTTTTTTGACGGATTAATAAGCAATAGATTTTGTTTTGAAGTTGATCTAAAATCGCGCAGATGTTAACCTGCGGTATCTGTGGTTAATCGAGTAGAAATTCTTTCTTAAATGGATGGATAATTTGTTGAAACTCGGAGATGAATAATTTGCACAGTATGGAAAAAATTGGCGTAGACGTATAAAATTATTTATTCCTTAGTTTGAAAGTCGGAAAAGTTATTTTACCCATAATAAAATTTACTAAATTGGGGTCTAGCAGATCCTAGATAAATACTAATAAGTGGTAGTGTCCACTCTTTAAAGAAAAGTAATGCATTACCTCCGTTATCGTCGCATTGGCTGGCTCTTAGTTTTGTAGTTGTTCAATGACGCCTTTATGTTGTTTTTTTTTTTGTATTTTTGCTCAAAATAACTGCTGACATTAGCGTCTTTAAGCCCTAAATGAGTGTACTAATTGACGGTTGATCGATTCCGTTACCATTTTCCCAACATTATATAACATAGGTACGACATATGCAATCACAACTCCGTGTAACTAAAATTCCATCTCCGTGAGTAAATTGTGTACAATATCTACAACTGCGTTATTTATAGAAGCACCAAACTGGAAAGCAATTCGACTTTTAACATTTTTGATGATTATATCCCTATATCCTAATCTTGAAACTCGTTATAGCGGGCAACTCTAGTTGATTTCGATATTCTGGACAGGCAGCACCCGAAGGACGGTGTGTTGAGATCTCCGCTGCGGTAAACAATCTAACCCAGCATGTAAATGCGCTCACGCGAATACCTGCCGTTAAAGGTCATGCCGCTAACACCCTGAACTTGTTTTTAATTTCTCACCCTGACAAGCACATCGTGTTTGTGCTTTCCCCGCTTGGCTCCACGGGGAGAACTGTATGGTAATACGGACGTCAATTCGACCTTTTTAAGGAACTTTAAGTAGTCGTTACGTTTTCTCGACGTCGGCGTTGATGTAATCACAAACACTTTTCTATTTGGAGTGAGATCCTTTAACACTCATCGGATGAAGAGTGTCGAACCAACATAAAAGGCGTAAAGAGGCTCTCAGGGTTAGGGACCTACTTTTTTGGTCTTGCAATACCAATCCGACTGAGGAAAACTAAAAAGCACTTCAAACGAACCAGATATGGCTGCCATTGTGCCATGCCTCCACTTACACTTGGGCTTGTCAAACATTCTATGGGGCGAATCCACTTTCGTACTCGTTCAAGAACACTTTAGGATCTTGATCAAAAATTCATTTTTCCAGATGATATACATCACCGTCACTAAAAAAGGTGATTTTTTTCCTCTCCTGCTGTAGACCCACTGCACTAACGTATTTACTTTCCAAGGTAATGGAAACGCTGATAAACCGTGAAACTCATGAAATATCTCGAGACATTAAAACTTCTCAGTGACCAGCAGTACAGTTTTTATAACAACAGGTCTACTGGTAATTGGATGGCATGGCTCAAAAACGCGGAACCATAGTCTCAACCAATCTTTCGAAAGCAAAATTGTTGCACTATTTCAAAGGCATTAGACAGGGTGTGGCATCAGACTCTTTTGTATAAAATGGATTAGAAAACAACCTTTCCGAGAGTTAGCTTTAATGATCTGAAATCTGATATCCACAAAATAAATTCTGGTGTGCCCCAGGACTTTGTTCAGTGTAAGACACCCTTTTTAATTTTCACTAATGATCTTTTGTCTGCAACTTCTAATCCAGTGTATTCCTTTTCTGCTTTTGATTTGCCTGCCCTTCGGCTATAGAACGAGAACGGCAGCCTACATTAAGCTCTTGAAATTCCGATATTAATAACGAATTAGTGAACCACCAACAGATTTGTGCTTCTAAAACACAATGCTGTCTTTTGTCGCTAAAGCAAAATTAGGGCACTCAGCCATTAGCCGTGGATAACACTTGCATCGTCGAAACCATTCCATTTTTCAGGCATACTTTCCGCCGACTAAATGTTGGAAATAAATTGTTCCATCTCCCGCTGTCTGAAATAACTTTGCAGGTAGGCCTTCCGGTCCAGACGCCTTACTGTACTTAAGCTTAGATATTGTTAATCTCACGTTATTTTAGTCGGGTGGACGGGTCTCTTGACTTTCACCATCCAGGTTGAACGGAATTTGAGTTGTCATCGTCGATTAACAGTCTGCAGATAGAGCTCATGGGCTGGTCCTGCTTTTCTCTGCAGTATCACTTCAGCAAACCAAGGGTTTCGTGGAGGTGTTCGGGTGAAACCCACCACATCTGTTGCGGCGTTTCACAGACGTATCGCGGTTGAAAAGGACTTTGACGGTTTGAAGCGATTGGAGTCGTTTAACATAAAATCTCTACAGAATTTCTTCGCTGTCGTGGTGTTTGAGATACATGTAGGCGTATCTTTGCTAAAACGAGGTAGTGCGTCTTGGGTCGATAGCAACATAATCGATTTGGTTGACGGTCTGATGATCAGGTGACCGCCATATATTTTTATGTATATTATGGCGGAGAAACCGCACGCTAGCTATAGTGATGTTCCGCCCCACGGCAAAGTCAATTATATTTACTCCGCTCCCAGACGTGGTTTTATGCAAGATATGCTCCCCGACTGCGCTGCCAAAAATGTCCTCGCTTCCTATTTTGGTGTTAAGACCACCTAAGACGAATAGCGTTATACTTCAGACATTTGCCGTAAGTTTTGTCAAGGAGCTCGTAGAAACATACTTTTGCACTATCGTCTATTCCTCAGTGGTTTCCTGAGCGCATATCAGACTGATGTGTGTATAGGTATGAGGCGTTTGCTTACTTATCGAAAGCTCAAGACTAAGGCAAGATTAAAACAAATCTGCACACCAATAGAAGCTACTTGTTTTCACCTTTCCATTCCACCTGCTGCCCATATAAAATAACGATCATCCTGACTGCTTTTAAAGCCACTATTGATTCAATGATGTAAATCCGTCCACCGTACGTCCTCTTTCTATGGTTCAGTCATTTCTGACAGTGGGTAAATGCGTTATAACATACAGGGCCATCCAACATAAGATATCATTTAAAATCAATAGAAAAAAGCAACATTTGTACGAAAAGTGGTGACGTTTTTATTTTAATCTAAGGTACAAACTCTGAGGTTAGTAACGGAATACAATATATGTATATCTGTCAATTTTTCATCATGTTTTCATTTCGCGAATAAAAGTTTCGACATTTTCTTTTAATGCATGGTTTTAATGATTGGTGTAGCATTGGCGTAGATTTTATATTTAATGCAGCCCCAAAGGATGTAAATCGCATGATCTCGGCGGCCAGTAGAAGTCTCCATTTCGAGAAATCACACGTCCAGGATATTATTCACGCAATAGAGTCATTTTTTCATCAGTTGTGGTACCATCCTGTTGAAAATAAACGTCGTCCACGTCCACAGCATCAATTTCAGGCAAAAAAAGGCAGTTAACATCGTTTGAATATGCAATCCATGCAACATCACTTTCGAAAAAATATGAATCAATGACACCGTTAGCCCAATAACCGCACCAAACTATCACTCGTTGCGGGTGGTGAGACTGTTCCAGTATTTTTCTTGGGTTTTCTGTTTGTTTATGTGCCCAGACAAATGAGAATGATGCTCATCACTCAGAATAGTTTTGTTTAAAAAATCAGGATCTTTTTCATCCATTTCTAGCACCCGATCAGCGAAAGTACGACATTTTTAAGCATGCAAACCAAAATCTTTATGCAAAATACGCGGTAAAGTGGTTGCATTTCTTCTCAAAATGGCTACGTTACGGCGGCGATATTTTCAGTTGAGCTTGCCAGACGAACACGAGTTAGAGTCTTACGATCGCTGTCCGAGATGTTCAAATTTATCGTTTAAATCACTGTAGCTATGCTTCAGTGAGCAAAAGCAGTACGAACTTTACGAAACGTTTCCGCCATAATTTCACCGCTTTGACTCAATTTTCACTATTTCCACACGTTTACCCATGAGTATCGGTCCATATTTAATAACCTCCTAGTTCGTCTTTATTAAAAGTGATCGCAGTGTTGGCAGAATGTTAAATGTTGCATATTGAATTATATTGAACGAACTTAACAGCTCTCTCTCTCAGTTCTCTCAGTCATATTGACACATGTACAAATGGCACATTTTTACTTCGCCATATTCCACTAACCGAGTAAGAAGCACTCCATGTAACTAGATTAAGATTTAAATAAAGTGAATTATTCCTTGAGCTATTGCGTTTATTTAATCTCGAAGTACGAGTACAACATAAAGTTAACAGCTCAACAATGGCGCAAAATTTAAAATTACACCTTTTATGTAGAGCATACATATGAGTGTGTGTTTTGTATTTACATATTCATACCAGATTAGATGTAGATAGATAGTCAGATAGATATAGATAATTTTATTTCATATATGTAGTATTCGGGGTATAATTCAAATACAATTCATTAAAAAATGTTAAAACTAGTTTGACGCACAAAACTTATTTATATGAAATGTTGAGACATTCTGTATTTTACTAACAAAAGTAGTGAAATAGTTTTGAATGCCACTTTAATCAGATATTTACATTAATATTAAAGTTTATATTGGGGTGGCCATAATCAACAAAGGTAATTCATAGTAAAAATCAATTGACAAAAGAAGCAGAATGACGAAAAAAATCAATTAAATTCATAAATTAACAAAGATTAAAGAAGACAAATTAAATTCATTTGACTGTTAAAGTTAAATCAGAATGTCAAAAGTGACAGGTTCTAAGCTAGCGTAGTTGTGGTTCAGAAGCCAGTTTTTTAGATATTTTAAAAGCATTCCAGGTATGGCTATTGCCCTGATAGAATTGAAAAGTTTGAATTATTGACACTCGGGTGCATGAAAGTGGACATTTGCTCCGAAACTGTGCACTGATGACAAAGTGAAATACATAATTTTTGTTTTGGAGCTAATTATCAACTTGTGATACTCAAACCAGATTCTCAATAAATTCAAACCGCAATTTATGTCAGCAACGAGTTCCAAAGGGCTATTCTTACCATATGAAAAAGCTATATCATCCGCGAAGGCAGTTGTTGAGCCTTTCAAATCAAGTGCGAAAAGTGAATTAATGTAGATGAGTAATAGAATTGGAGCCAATACAGAGCCTTGGGGTACACCTAGGTTAAACAAATTTATTTCGCTCCTTATCTTATTTATCTTCACACGTTGTGACCTATTTTTTAGGTAAGACTTTAACCAATCAAGCATAAAGCCACGAAATCCAGCTTTTTCCAGTTTACCCAACAAAATATCGTGATTGACCATGTCAAAAGCTTTGGTAATGTCAATGAACAAGCCAGCTATACACCTCTTACCATCAAGATTATACATTGTTTGGGCACAGAACTGCAGTATAGCATCTTCAGTAGATTTTTTCTTCCCGAAAGCCAAACTCTTTAGGACTGTTATCAACGGCCTCGCCACACTGAAAGCATCGGTTCCCGCTTTTCCAGGAAGTGTACAAGGCGAATGTTATCATTGGCCTGAACCACGACCTGGAGAGTCGAGTCCTTGTGCACAATTCCTGCCTTCGAAATGAAATTGCGGATTGGCGATTCGAGAGCTCGGGTTTCACCCAGTTCAGTGACGAGAATATGGCAAATAATGTCATCACCAACGAAAGGGTACTACCCCCTTTCATTTCGAAGGAAGAGCTCCAAACGATCTTCGAATCGCTGAGAAGTAAGAAATCAGTGGGAACCGATGAAATACCGAACATTGTACTTCGACATCTCCCACTAGAAGCGGTGCACATTTATACCACCTTGTTTAATAATGCAATGAATAATGCACATTATCCAGCGCATTGGAAAACTGCGGTGGTACATCCCATACCTAAAAAAGATAAAGATACTTCCAATCCGGCGAATCTCCGCTCGATCAGTCTTCTTCCAAACATCAGTAAGGTTTTCGAGAAGGTAATCAATAGAGTCCTGACTAAGTGGGTTGAGGACAAACATATAGTTCCGGATAATCAATTCGGTTTCAAGGCAGGGCATGACATCATTCATGCTGTGTCGAAACTGGTTTCTGATATCCAATAGATCAAAGGCAAGAACCAGTGCACTGGTGCCTGCCTGATTGACTTGGAAAGGGCCTTCGATACCGTAAGGTTAGAAGGACTCTTTTTCAAGCTGGACAGGATGGGCATTAGTAAACCACTGCTGTATATTCTTCTGCTGTATGCTCTCCAGTAGACGGTTCATCGTGAAGAATGGCGATGTGACTTCTGCCGGAACATTTAACATTAAAAACGGTCTGCAACAAGGTGCGGTAAATTCGCCGATCCTGTTCAACATTTACACAAGTGATCTGATAGGTTCACTTCCCCACAGCATAGCGTAGATTGAGGTCATTAACATACTTTTGCAACGTGACTTCGACAAAATTAAACGATATTGCGATGACTGGAAGTTGAAAATCAACTTTCAGAAGTCGGAAACCATTCTGTTTAGGACGCCTTTGTCTGGGGCCTCTAGAGATACCAGAAAGAATTGGCGAAAGTTCTCTATCGTCGGACAACATGGACAGCCACTTGCTTGTCGAAATGTAGTTAGATACCTTGGGATCTGGCTAGATCAATATCTGTATTTTAACAAACTTATAGATGTTGCTCTGGTCAGAGCCAGAGGTGCTTTTGCCCTTACAAGGAGACTGTTTTATAACAGCCAACTCGATGCGAAGGTGAAGGTGATCTGTTACATGGCCCTTATCAGGCCCATGCTTGTATTTGGATGTCCCGTGTGGTTCAAAGTGAGAGCAAGTCTTTTGGAAAAGATTCGGGTGTTTGAGAGGGCTTGTCTTAGGACTTGTCTTCGCTTATACAGAACACCAGAGTCTGAGTATATAAAATTCTATCCTAATGAGGTCTTATACAATAGGGCGAACCTGACAAGAGTGGACAATTTCGTCATTAAATTGACTCGAAGGCACATTGCAAGAGCAATGACCTCATCGAACAACCTGATCTCTGGGGCTTATTACCCCAATTATATGTATCACGAGAGAGTTCGCTTTGACGGCTTTATTCCTCCAGAAGCGTTCCTCTAAAGGATAGCAAAGGTCTGATCCAGGACAGATTGGCGGTGCCGCTAATCTTCCACGTCGCTCGAACAGCTGCGGACAGGCGACTCGACTACGACGGAGACGTCGAACATGGCAGTGCGGAGCGTCTCCGGTTCAGTAGGGCGGTAGGGTGTCGTGACACAAGGGATGTTGCTCGGCAGCACCAACAATTTTGGTGGCTGGTTGAATGAGGGGAGGGTTCGTCGTCGAATTCCTCAAGTAATATGTAGCTTCCTGTGAAGCAAAGTGGGCCATCCTAATTTTGTTTTTAGCCATGGCCGGCTTACATAGTTTTAAGTAGGTTTAAGTTAGATTTTAAGAAAAAAAATATATAAGGAAACAAAAAAAAAATAAATAAAAAATAAAAAATTACAAAAATAATTTATATATATATATGTACATATATGTATATATTAAGTATATATGTATTATGTATATATATATATATATATATATATATATATATATATGTGCGTATTAGATGTAAGTAGATTAAGATTTATTTTTAAATAGTCTGTAAGTTTTTAGTTTTAGATTTTTATAATTAATTAATGTGTCCGTATACTAAGTTTTTCTTAAAATCTATTTTCTTAGTTTTAGTTGTAACATATAAATATAAAATTAAATATAATGTAATATACGTCGAAAGACTTAGTTTAAGTGTTAGGTTTAATTTAGAGTGCCCGCATGGGACCATTAAGTTAGTATAAGATTACTTGTAAGTTATTTAAGCTAATTTTTAAGCGTTTTTTGTTTAGCATGTAAGATTTAATTAAGTATATAAATAAAAATGCATTCAAACTGACTGACTGCATCGGTTCCCGCTAGATCACCGAAATCAAGCAGTGTTGGGCGTGCTGTTGACAAAACGCGCCACATGGGCATAGTACCCCGGCGTTAAATTCCGGACCCTACAAATTAATTTGTATCGTTCCCTTGAAATAATAATAATAATGTTTAGGACTGAAGTAATTATTGATTTCTAAAAACTGTGCTATTTTGTTTTTCATTAGTTTTTTCAAAAACCTTACTTAGCACAGGGAGGGGGAAAATAGGCCTGTAGTTGCACAGCAGAACCTTTTTTGAACAAAGGTATAACATCGGCACGCTTGAGCTCATCAGGAAAAACCCCTGCAAAAACGCAGCCATTGAAGATGTCCTTTAAGACATCCACTATGAACCAAGCAATTTTTTTAAGAATCATACTTGAGACACCATCTGCGCCACTTGAATTAGTATTTTTTAAACGGCGAATAGCTTCGAATATTGCAAGCGATGTTATAGGTTTATAACCAAAGCTTTTTCTTTGAAACGGTTCGGCACACATACAGAGATCATAAGATGAGTTTACTTGACAGGGTTGCAAACTACTGGCAAAATTAGTGTAGTAGTTATTAAATTTGTCAGAGATTAAACCGTTACTGATAAGCAAAGATGTAGGTCTTTTTGTGGAAGAAGATTTATTTAGTAAACTATTCACTAATTTCCATTCGTATCTGAGGTTTCCTCTGGCAAAATCAAAACAATCTCGGTAATAGGTATCACGGCAAATTGGAATCTTCTTTTTCAGCTCAGCGCACAATTTAGTGTATTTAGTTTTAAAATTCATATTACTAGGGTACCGAAAGCATTTCATTCTAAGTTTGTTTTTTTTATTGACTTTATTTACTAAGTATCTAGAGATCCAGGGCTTGAGTCTATTTCTTAATTTTTTCTGAGGTAAGAAAGAGCAACAATTATAAATATGCTTCTTAAGGCACTCAGTAAATATTGCGTACAAATTCGAAACACCACTACACGAATAGACATCATCCCAAAACTCACAAAGTTGATTGTTTCTAAGTCTACTAAAGTTAATTTTCATAATATTGTTCAGTGGTTTTGAACAATTGCTATTCTTCCTATAAAACGTTTCTACAAGGAGTCCTGTCATACAATGGTCTGTGATCATCAAATTAAGAACACATTTGCTAGATGAAACACATTTGAATCGCCCATTTATGTGGTCCAAAAAACTACCTGACGCAATCCTAGTAGGCTCATTAATAAAAGAATCAAGGCCATGCGCAACTAATAAGGCTAAATATGTTATGTTGAGAGAGTTTCATTACTATTGTAGCAAGCCATAGGAGAGAAACTGATAACAATGTGACAAATATAAAGTGGCAACACTAAATAGTGATTGTAAAGTGGCCGCACTAGGAAAAGAGTCTGCCGGTAGGTAGGTAGGAGATTAGTCGTAAGTCAAACACTGTAGGCGCCTATTAAGCAACCAAATAAAGAGCGTAAATTATATTTTTTAAAGGATTGTGTTGGCTTTATTCGCGATAAGACTAACGGCTAAACTATCTAAATTGTTAATGTTGAAATCCCCAATCACAATTAGATTTTTCGCTTTTACTTTAATTAAAAGATCAGAAAATTCTTCCATAAACATGGAAATTGGAAACATTAAACATGTGCAGCCTATAGACACACAAAGAAACGAACACTTCATTGTTAACTACAATAAACACTTTGAAGACATCCGCACTTACAAAATCGACAGACAAAACTTCCTGAATCTGGTAACCCTCTTTTAAAAAACACCTAACACCACCTGCAGCGTAATTATCATTGGTATTAGCAAACAAATTAAAACCGGGAATAACGTAATCACTCTTTTCAAAATTGTAAATCCATATTTCAGAAACAAAAATAATATCTGGAACTCACGCGAACGAATCAATATGCGTAACAAGAGACACAAAGTTTTCTCTCAGGCTTCTGATATTCTGATGCACAATAAAAAATTTGTCATCGCCGTATGAACTAGATTTAAAGATAATATCACAGTTGGAACTACTAGATTCAAGGGCAGAAAAGTCTTCGATTAAATCTAAATCACTTACGAGTACATCGTTTGAGCAATTCAAATTTCGATTTTAAATAAGTGCAAGATCATTAAAAGATTTAATCGAAGTTACTTTTCCACCCTAAACCTTTCTCATGAGAATTTGATTATTACTATACCATACGAATTTAACGCCTTTCTGTTGTGCCATTTCTTAAAAGCGCCTGAGTGTATAGTACTTGGTAAGAGAATCATTTAAATATGTTAAATGCTGTTTCCCTTGTTGTTGTTGTTGTTTACGCTTCCACTGTCACCTGCACCTTCGACATCAGTCGGTCGTGTGTTGAGATTTTTTTTTGTTTGACTCTTTGCTCTCATAATTCGTTGTTTCGTTGTTAAGTCGTATAATCTGACACAAATCGTAGATTTGTGTGTAGTTACCTTCTTTAGTGTGAACTCTTTTGATGAAACATTTATCGATTTGGTTGTCGGGGACATCAATAGACAAAGCTTTGGTAAAAAGTTGCTTTACTTTGTATTTGCCATTGACATCTGAAACATCAACAATATCGATGCACTTTTCAAGATTCTGCTGCTGTTGCCAATTTAGTCTGCTTTCCAGCCTATTAACTTTTGTTTTGAGTTCTGCATTTTGTGTACGCAACTCATTTAGCTGTAGCAAGAACTGTTGGTTTGGTTTTTCCAAATTTGTAAGCTTAATGTAGATCGCAGCAGGCAAATGGAGAGACCGGCGTCCAGCACACCACACTTATCGCAACGGAATAAATTACCACTTGATTTAATGTATTCCACGTCTTGTTCTGTGGTATTTACACAAGAATAATGAAAGAAATTTTTACAGTCACTATAGTTTATTTTAGATGTACTATTTCGATCAATCTTCTGAGAACACGCGGAACAATTCATATTGAATGATTTTTTAAAGTTTCTTTGAGAAGCGCACCCCACGACAATCCCTCTGAAGGAAAAAGGCACGCATATACATATAAGTAATTATTTTTATTTTTTTTATTATTACATTTTACAGTTGAGGAAATTTATTCATCGTTGTGGGAACAACATAACGTAGCTCTCGACCTCCATACCCTTATGGGTTGAAGATTCTGGAACTTCTAGCTTTTCCTGGGCCCGTCTATGGGTGTTTTGACTGGTCATCCATATAACAAAGAAGTATTATCATCTGGAATAAAGCACTGACATATAGAAATTTAAAAGACGAGTTAACTGCTATAAACGATTTGAGAGTACGATATTGTACATTGTACCATATATCTTATCTACATATAGTACAAGGGTGTTCGATGTGGTTCCCCATATCTGATTCTCGAATCTACAAGCGAGTAGTACACCTGCTTTTGCACTTCCAAATCTGAATACTGTTTCAGATATACAATGCCATGGCAAAAAGAGTGCTCTTAAGTCCAAGACGCAGTATATGGGCATGCTCCCGCCACAGTAAATCGTCATCAATCGTAACTCCGAAATACTTTATATATTTATTTATTTATTTATTTATTCATTTCATCAATTTAGAGTTACAAGCTCATTTTAGACAACTTAATATTAAAAAATATAGGTAGTGAAGAAATAAGAAACTAAAAAAACAAAATTGATATTATTGTAATAAAGATTTAACATTAGCTTTCTTTTGAAAGAGCTCCTAGAAGAGTTATCACAAATATCAATGTGATCAATTACATTGTTTGTCTCTTTGATGCAGCGTTCAATTGCCATAATTAGATCTATGAAATCGCTCTCGAAGATGAAACCTCGTCCGAAGATTTCTTGCAGGAAAATAAAAACATATTCGCTCCAATAAATAGGGGCTTTTAATACGAGTATGATAACTAATTGTATCCCTTACCAGCATTATACAAAAATAAATACGTCTGTCTTCAAGGGTCAGATTAAAGAGAAGGCATCTGGTCAGATATGGTGGTGTATTAATATTCCACCTCAGCCTTTTGAAAATACATCTAGTGAAACATTTTTGGACCCTTTCTATCCTCTTAGAGTGGATATCGTAGTAAGGATTAAAGATGGAACTACAATACTCTAAGATGGATCTTACCAGAGCGAAATAAAGAGCCTTTAATGCGTAAGGATCGGTGAAATCCCTTGTATTTCGCCTTATGAACCCTAGCTTTCTGAAACAGTTGCTAACTATGTGGTCTATATGCAGCTTAAAAGAAAGTTTTGGGTCCAATATAACACCTAGATCCTTTTTGGAACTCACCTTGTCCAAACAAGTGTTGCCAATTTTATAATCGAAAGATATCGAATCTATAGTCTTAGTGCAGGTCAGACTTTCGAAACGACTTCAAGTCATCTGCAAATAATAGGGATATTGAATTACAACAACTTAAAGGAATATCGTTGATAAAGAGAACAAAAAGCAACGGTCCAATGTGGCTTCCTTGTGGAACACCAGACGTTACTACAATGGGTTCTGACAGACTGTTTCCAATTTCGACAAGTTGTGTTCGGGCACGAAGATACGAAATAATCCAATCCAAAAAACAGGAGTGGAAACCAATCTCCCTGAGCTTATGGATTAAAATCGGATGGTTCACTCTATCAAAATCCTTGGTAAAATCTGTGAATATTATATCGGTCTGGTATCCATTTTCGAAATTTTCAATAATCTTTCCACATAGAATTGCAAGGTTTGTGATTGTGGAACTTCCTTGAACAAATCCGTGATGTGAGTCGGATATGATTTCCTTCACGATAAAACTAAGTTCGTCACATACAATTTTCTCGAAAACCTTAGGGATAATTGACAACTTACATATAGGAACTTTTTGTTTGGCTCCTGCTTAAAAAATTTGTGTTATAAAAGACACTTTCCACTCATTGAGAAACTAGCCGGTCCTAAGCGATAAATTGAATATCATGCACAGGGGCACTGAAAGAGATGTAGCGCATTCTTTTAAAAACGTGGGAGAGATCCCATCTAGACCTACGCGCTTATTTACATCTAGGTTGGTTAATGCTTTACAGACTTCCAACGGATTTAATTGCATGTTGCCTACTTCGACTCGATTTGAGACAAAGGGGCTAACAGGGTCAGCCGGAGAGGAAGAACTATACACGGATTTAAAGTAATCTGCGAAAAACTTGCATACGATATTAACATCACTAGATGTTTTATCTATGTAAGTGATGCACTTAGGGAGTCCTGTAGATTTCCTCTTATCATTTATGAAGGTCCAAAAATGTTTGTTATCGTCTTTGATTTTTGATTCAGCTGACAGAATTATACAGAAATTTGTTGAGGTGGTCAAACTCTTGAAGACATTGCATGTATTTGTGATTAAAAAAAATGATTGTTTTTGGCGCGTTTATATACTTTATTCGCATTGACTTTACGATTTTTCAAGTTTGATAGCCTTTTATTATATTATTATCGTAATTTAAGTACGAGTATCTCTGCTACGTTGTTGGTGGCTGACATTAGACAGAGATCGGCTCGGTTGCTAATATTGAACATTTCTTCTCGCTTTGATGGGTTCACCATTTTGAAACAGTGTTGAATTCTTGTAGTTGATCCACTGCAAAGTCGAAATATGTATGTTTAACCGCAATCCTAAGCGTAGGCAGTATGTTTTTTGGATAAACGCAGACATTCATTTTTATATAATATAAATATCATAGAATGTGACATAGTTTGGAGCCCTGTGGTACACCACGTTTATTTGATTTTTCTTCGCTTATCGTCTCCAATACTTTGACTTGTTCTCTCTATGAATTAGCTGTTTAACTAGTTTGGCATTACTAATCGGTTTAACTGAGGCTTCGGACTAGTTTTTCATTAATTAGCATATTCAACTCTTTGAAATCGGTGAAGAGGACGAGAACATAAAGATTTTTGTTTAATCCTGTATGAATTGTATTAGTAATCATTCCTAGTAATTTGTCCGTGCTTTTACTCTTTCGAAAGCCATACGTATAGTAATTGATGTCTTGTAATAAAACTAGCCAATTTAAAAAGGGCTGGTCTACAATTACTTCCTCCATACACTTGTCAAATGCTGATAGAATTGCAATTAACTAGTAGTTTTCGGTGTCATTTTTTATTCCTCCCTTGTATTGCTCTGATTACAGGAGCTAGATGCACGGCATTTATATTCAGGGCAATAGGTCTAGTGTTGTCCTCTCCAGGACTCGTTTTAGTGTTCAATTGACAAAGCACTTTATACGCTTTTGTTCCATTAAATAAATACTTTTCTGAAGTTCCCAGTTCCGATGTTTTAACATTACAGTATGAACAATCTTTGAGACCTGGATTGAAATTGACCGATGAACAAATTTTTCCACAATACTACTTAAACCTCCGTCGGTATCTGATATTAATGGTTTTTTTTTCTTCCTAACAACTTGTGTATGTGGTCAATAAGCGTAGAAGTGTTTCTTACTCGTATAATATTAAGTCAACTTCTGACCCTTAACGGCATAACCTCCATCTACCATAGAACTAATGAGTAGTGTTCATCAAGAATATTAACACTGACTGCACCCATGACAATGTTTTCGTTATTTGGATAAATAGTAAATTTAAGTGAACGGAAAACGAGGTTCAAAACAGCAGAGAAAAGAAACTCACATAGCTTGAGTTTTACCTAGCGTTTACATAGGCGAGGTGAAGTAATAGGGTTTATATGTGTTCTGTATCTGTACACAAGAGAGCGAACTGGTAACCAACTAGTAGCTTTAATAGCTAGTAATTTCAGGTTTGGGTGTTGCTTTCTCTTTTTTACTACTACAGATGTTCTTCTGTCTCATTTTAGGATTCTCTTCTTTTCAATTAGTAGGTATAACACACAGACAATTTTGCTTTACTTTTCACATTGCCCGGAGGATTTTTTAGCTATAGATTTACATCACCCCCTAGCAAACTGGTCAAAAGATTGTTTTCCGCTTCGAATTTCGATCGAGTTAATAACAATGAGTATATCCACATAGTTGTCCTTATCTTTCGTCCATTTTCTTGGTCTTCAGCATTTTTAATTTCTTCTAGTGCTTTCAACCGCAAAATTTGTTTCAATTTTATCCTTTTATGTTTATTTGATAATGACATTTTTTCCCTCCATTGCTGATGACGACATTCACACAATGAACTGGCTTACTATATACAATGATATATTACTAAGGTATACAATAACAAAAACACTAACACCATTATACAACCCTACTACTTTAACTCACGCGTGTAAACCCCAGGTTATATACGGACTAACTTCATTGTTTAAGCGGTTAGGCCACTCTAGAGGCCGTAAAAATAGGCTTTTCTATGATTTTTTTTCAGGAAAAATATAAACTAAATCAAGTTTACAAAGGTAGAAGTTTATTGTACATATGATTGTATAATTTTTGTAGAATAATACGCTGTGCAGCGTACCAACAGCTCCTGTAAATTTTGAATTATGATGAGTCACTAAATTTTTTTTTATGATGCATAACAACAGCTAGAGATTTTTTTGATATATTGATTTTTGTCCGAATGGCGTCAAACTTGCACAATTCGCAGAAAATTGTTAATAACAAATGAACTATGTCATATAAAAAAAATCCTACGTACTGATTTAGAAAAAATATTTCTAAAGATCTAGTTAAAATTTGAAGTAAATTGGTTGAAAATTATTTAAGTTATGGGTGCGGCCAGTTTAAAAATGCGGTTTTGAGATAAACACGTTTAAAATTCGTAAAAGGCTCGCTGCCTACCTGGCGGCCTTGTACTATACTTTGAAAAACAAGAACTTCGAGATATTTCCCTGCCATAATCTTTGGGATATCATTTCTGAGGTCCTCAGGGACCATTGAAAGCAATAAAAAAGAATCGATTTTTTGAAAATCCTAGATTGACCTTAAATAGCTAAACTGAAGCTTTATATATGTTAGTGAGTAAATTTTTATCCATGATAGAAACAAAAATTAATTATAATGAACGTAAGAAGATCTGTTCGAACTGCATTTTCTTTCAACAGATTAATCTCGTATCCATTTTATCGACAAAGTTTGTAAAACTAAGTCGTCGTTTCCTTATATTGCGTGTATATATTTTTGTTTACCTCTACGCTTTATTTAAAATTCATTGGTGTTGCTGGTATACGGGTAGTTGAGTATTTCATATTGTTCATAGGTAAATATTCCAATATTTCCGCCTTTCGGTCCTTCTCGATTAATGAACTCAGGTTTTAAACTATCTAGATAATATACAATACAATATACAGGGTGTCCCAAAAATCAAAGTCAAGCCGGAAACGGGTGATAGGTCAAGTGGTGTCGGTTATCACAAAATTATAAAAAAACATCTAAATCGTGTAGTTTTAAAATTATGGACACTCAAAAAAAATCGAGAAATCTAAGACCCTGTGACAATCTTTCAAGTACTGTGACGGCAAATCTTCACTCTTCGATTTTTTTTTGTCATGTAACCCTGAATAACTCTTCTGTAAATTACGGTCCAAAATTGAAACATAACTACATGTATCGGTTTTAACTAAAATATTGCTTTTTTGTCCACCCATGTATCTGAAAATCATTAATCACCCAACTTGAACTGACTGTACTGACAAAAAAATGTACTGTGCCATTTTGGCAAGTAACTTTAAAAGATGGCGTATTTAGTTTGGATTCCAAAATAGTATGACACTTGCTAGACTAACGCTTAATTGAGGACAAAAAAAATATTTTGTTAAAGAAACCCGATTCATAGTTAAAATGAGTACCAAGTTTGAGCGAGACAGACAGTGACGCTGTGGTTGAGACGGAAAGACACGCCATTTGCCATTTCGACTAGTGTGAGTGAAACAGATAGAGATGCCACCTTGTCATTTCATTTCATTTTTTTCCATCACAGAGCACACAGAACACTACGTTCTCTTGCTGTATACTCTCATACATCTACCGATCTTGTATTTTACAACGAATGTTCAAACAGTTTGGCTTCAGCGGCAATACAAGCTCTACATCTTCTTACTTCTATCTTCTGGATAATCTCGGGGTAGCAGACTTTGTATTCGTTGCACATGGTACGGATGGAGCTGGTTTTTCCTTAAAATTCGGTATGCTGTACTCGTACTTTTGGGCACTCCTATGCTCTCCTCAGTTGCACGTACTACTATACAAGGCTGCGACTGCTTGTAACACTTCGCCCTAGTAGGGCATGACGGGTCTTCCCACACTAACGATTAAATTTGGAAAGCGACCCTCTGAGAATGACCGGTGCACATTTACAAACATTCGATGGTCAGGATGACGCTGAGCATTTGGGTATCTCTCATAATAAAGTCTGGCTGCAGCACTAGCATTACACCTGCATTCCCCATAAATGAGATGCGTGTTAGCATATTCCTGAGGAGTATATCGAGATGGTACGATGGCATTCACACTACACACTCACGAGATAAACGATCAACACTAGTCCAGAAGAAATCCAGGTTCGACAGAAACGGTCAGATAGCAAATCAAAGTCGCAATGCACTGAAGTTCAGGAAAGAAAGCCAAAGTTGTAAGCACGAAATCAACACGAATACAGAATAATGCGCTGTAAGTGAAGGAGCGTAACGTACCCACTGCAGTATTGCACGATATGCATATGCTTGACAAGGCTGGCATTTCTATCTGTTTCACTCACACTAGTCGAAATACTGTGTTTATCTGTCTCAATTACCGTGTCGCTGTCTGTCTCGCTCACACTTGGTACTCATTTTAACTTATTAAGAAGAATTAACTATAAATCAGGTTTGTTTAGCAAAATATTTTTTTGTCCTCAATTAAGCGTTAGTCTAACAAATGTCATACCATTTTGGAATCCAGACTAAATACGCCATCTTTTAAAGTTACTTGCCAAAATGGCACAGTACATTTTTTTGTCAGTACAGTAAGTTCAAGTTGGGTGATTAATGATTTTCAGATACATGAATGGATAAAAAAGCATTATTTTAGTTAAAACCGATATATGTAGTTATGTTTCAATTTTGGACCGTAATTTACGGAAGTTACAGGGTTTGCAGGGTTACATGACAAAAAAAATCGAAGAAGAGTAAAGATTTGCTGTCACAGTACTTGAAAGATTGTCACAGGGTGTTAGATTTCTCGATTTTTTTTGTGTGCCAATAATTTTAAAACTACATGACTTAGATCTTTTTTTTATAATTTTGTGATAACCGACATCACTTGACCTATCACCCGTTTCCGGCTTGACGTTGATTTTTGGGACACCCTGTATTTGTTTTTTTGTGCTAAGATATGTTTATTAAATTTAAAACAAATAAAGGGTGTTTTTTTGTCGGAGGTTCAGAATTTATGTATAAATAAAGCACAAAAAAACTAACTTGATGACGGTTTATTAAATTTATTGAGACTATTTCATACGATTTAATATTTAAAAATAGTTTCGTGCATAGTGTCCAATTTTCGTTCACATTTTTGGGACGTATAACAATGTTTTACTCCAAAGCGTCAATCATTGCTAGTTTATCGCACCATCGTATCTTGGTGGCCAATTGACGGGTTCTTTTATTAAAATGACTCTAATGCCAAATCCTGTTCTCAATAAGTAGGTAGTGCGGGGTAGAGTACCATCCTGTTGGAATCACAGTTCTCCGCATTGATGTCACGCAATTTTTTTTTATATTAATTTTAAATGTGTAAGAGCGTCCTTAGAAACATCAATTAATTGGACATTTTGTTTACATTATTACACGTCCCGATAAATATTATTTTACCGTTCTCGTGTTTTTTTCCGAGAACTTTACCTGTTGTCTCCCACACAAAAATTAACAATAAGACTTTCAGGCTTTATTTTTTGCAAGCCAAAGAATTTAAACTATAATTTATTTAAACAGAGAGATTTGTACATAGAAATTATAATCTTATATAGTGCTTAGTACGTTAGGTATCTAATCCAAATGTAAAAATTAATAAATTGTATTGTATACATAAAATTTAAAAAAGATGTTTATTCGTTGTTGTAAGCCGGTTGTTTACATAATCTGGTGAATCGCTTTTGCCAACTTGTTTACTGATAATTTATTCTTTAATTTTTTTAATGATATGTTATATTACGGTTGAGTTTAACATTTATCATCATTTGTTTTACGAGTGTTGCTCGCGAAGGTGACAATTATGTCTGTTTTTTTTTATTCGTTCTGTACATTTTAGAGACACCTGAAGTATTAACGAGTACATTGCAATCAATTGTTTTACCCATTGTTTGCGGAATTTTTATCAGATTTCCATTTTGTGTCGGTGGGATGTTATTTATTGCTGTTCGAGGGTATTATTGTAATTTTTGTTTTCATAGAAAGGATTTGTTGATCCTTTTTAGTGTTAATGTCTCTGAGTTCTTATATTTCGTTTACGAATTTAGTGATTCCTTGGCCGCTGTTACGTGTAGTTTTGTTTCTTCATATTTGTGTGCTATAAATTCGCAACTAGAATTAATTACCTACATTGCTTTTTGCATTTTTTCCATTTCGCTTACTCATTTCGCTTGTTCATTTCAACATAAATAAATTGTCCTTGACACACATATCGAGAATGGAAAGTCTTGCGGTTTTAGTGATGCAAGTGCCATTCATGAATAAGAAGACAGTTTTTCGTTTTTCTACCTTAAAAGGTAGAAATAAGAACACAGCATTATTTCTGCAATATTTATTGAGCAATTTTTAATAGAACTTAAATTGTTCGTAAAAAAGCGCACGAAAATCTATTTGTAATATTAACTGATTCCTTTTCATTCGTCAACATCAACGCCATTCAGTTAAAAATACATCTTTTCTAGATCGATACCGTTCATATTTTTTGACATAGTTTTTCTAAGCTGATTGTTGATGGATATATTACATATATATTCCATAAATTTATTTGTTGACATACCTCAGGCGCATAGCCGGATACAATTTTACGACATAAAACAATTGATCACCCTGCAACTGCTCTAGAGTCCAATCAACCAAAGAATCATGTAAGTGATGGTTGTTGCTGGCCTTAACCAGGATAAGTCAAAGATTTTCCACTAAGTGGATAGTCAAAGCTTCAATCGCTGCTACTAATAAAGAATCGATTTATTTTACACACTTTCGTTTCTTAGCTCATTTCATTTATTTGGTAGATTCTTTTGATGAATTAGTGGTATTGGTTCATGTGGAAAGTAAGTGGTACGAAATCTTTCCATACTGTGAGAGAACCGTGGAACGAAATCTACTGCTGTTCCATTAATGATTTAACGAGTTGCCAAACTGTCACCCCAAAAAACAAACACCCTTAACTTTTTGCAGCCTTACTCAATTACAATCACTTTATGACAAGCGTAGAACGCACAAATTCTTTGCACAATTTCACATCTCTTATGAGTGCGTATAAAAGTCCTTTAAACTTTGAATGTTCCCAGATAACCGTTTAAGAAGAATTAAGTAATTGGCAGCAAGCTTCTCGCCGAATAGTTAACGATTCATTACAAAATTAATTAGTATGTACCCCGTTGATGGCTTTACACCCATCTTGCACCAGCTTATGATGATGGTAACTGTTTTCTTATTTCTTATTCCTCCGGTTTCTTCGAAAAGATTAAATTGAATCCATGTTCGCAGTAATGGAATAAATTAGAATTCCTTAACTCTGAAGATTCTCCACGTTTTCACCTGAGTTTCATTCCGGTTTCATTTTTTCAGTTGCCATAGAATGGGAACCTTAATTACAACATAAATGAGTCGAGGTACTCATAAACCAAAGTTTGCACACTTCCGCTTGCGTATTCACTTCACAAGCTTTAGACGGTGAATCCCTGTATACGAGTATGTACTTGTACACCACAAGGATTTTATTAAATTATTTTGCTCTTTTCCAGGAAAATCTCAAGGTTAGATTTTCATTTGGATTAGATTATTTGTCGACTAACTTAGGGATACGTAAGGATAGGTAGAGATTTCGTATCATGCTCGCATATGTATTCGAGTATGGTACATGTTTGTGTTTATGATCGTTTTATCTCCGTTTTTTTGGATTCTCTTTTATCAACGACATCTGATATCTACATATATTCGTATTAAGGATCCAAGAAAAAAAATATCTTAAGAAGCGGCATAATTGTTTATTTTTTGATGAATTTACTCCACATGAAATTTAAAAATTAATTCTGAACTAAATTGCAAGCTAGGGGCTACAGAATGATGCTTATTCTATTTGCTAAATTCATATAAAAAAAAACAAAAATAAAAAATTAATTAGATACAGAAATACAAATGTGAATTTATTTTCTTAAAGTAAATCCTGAAGGCACAATAAACAGGATGATGCCTTCGTTCGCACTTAAATATGCCGCAAGGCGAGGAGTAAATTATAACAGTACATTGAACATCAATTTTTGGGCAAATGGACTTTCCTAGTCGACGTATATATAGATTGGTAACACCAGCATCATCAACATCTAATGATAGGCTTCAAAGGCTAGGCTTTAATTTGTATCCATTTCAGGAATTCCATATGCGAGTGCTTGCATACTTACATATGTACTCTGCAGATATCTGCCTGAGACTTCCATGCTCTTCGTACATGTACCCTTGGTATACCAAGCACCAAACACCTAATAGACTTCTCAGTTATATGTATGTACGATTATATTCTTTTCCATTAAGCCTCCTTGCGCACGTGACCAAATAAACATAAACGACAAAGAATTTTCTAGAAAGCAATGAATTTGTGCTCTGCTTTCCTACTTATTGTCCAGTCCTGGGCATTGCATTGTCGGATTAGTAGAGCTTGCCTTTGCCTTTCGAGTTCCGACTTAGAACATTTAAGCCCATTTATGTTTCCAAACCGAAGTAGCAGCAATTTACTAGGAAATATCTCCATCGAATCTTACTTCAAGATAAGTAAATCATCGGAGGCGGCGGATTTATTCATCTTCAGCTCTTTGATAGCTGCCGCTTCTATACTGGCAGGAGGAATTGTTTTGGTGGCTTGGCTTGCTCCACTTTCGTTCCGCCTTTGAGGCTATCTGTCTTTTCTAAAGAACTAACGAATGTTATTCCCATAACGACTCTGCGACTTCGTTGAGCGAAAGGCTGCATGTAAATTTTTATTCTTCGGCAGAATTATTGTATTTTTTCTTTCGTTCTTTTAACTCGATACTTTTCCGGCACCACCACAAGATGTACAGCTCTATATACCACCTTGACCAATTCCGGAATAACCACCGTGTGGCGCTCCCATTGTTCCGATTTGAGTTCTGTTTTTTTTGTTAAGTTTGTAAATCTGTTATTGGCATTCCCTCTAAATCTTAGTATCATAGCTTGACATTTGCAAAAGTTACGTAGCCAAGAGTACATCTATCTCTTTGTGTGTTGGCGATTTTCTTACAATTTTAGAATGGATTTAAATTTGCAACAACGAACTTGTACGAGCATTAAATTTTGCGTAAAAAACGGATTTAATTGTGCGCGAACGTTGGAAATGTTGGAAAAGTTTTTCGGCAACGATTATCTAAAGAAAACGGTCCTTTACCAGTGACACGAACGATTCAAAAGTGGTCGTGAGTCAATCGAAGATGACATCGAAAACCGACGAAAACGTTGATGAAGTAAAAGAAATGTTGGTCAATAACCACAAATTAGCCATCAGAGAGATAGCGGAGAACTTGAATATTGCCTATGGATCCGTCCAAGATATTTTGGTTAATTATTTGGTTTTCCGTCGTGTAGCAGCAAAGTTGGTGCCAAAAGACCTCAATTTCATGCAAAAAATCGACCCTGTTGACGTCGCAAAAGAGATGATTTGCGAGGCTGAATCCGATCGAAAAGGATCATTACTGGAGACGAGACGTGGGTTTATGAGTACGACACGCAATCCAGACATCCGGCAAGTGAATGGCGTTCACCAAATGAGCCGAGACCAAAAAACAAACCTCGCCGTTTTCAGTCAAAAAGGAAGGCAATGCTCACGGTTTTCATGAATCACAACGGTGTAGTGCATCATAAATTTTTGCAGGAAGGCCAGACAGTAAACAAAGAGTACTCGTATTTTTTGGTCGTTATGAGCGCCATCATTATTCGTAATTTTTTGACGAAAAATGCAACAAATACCATCCAACAGCCACCGAATTCACCTGATTTGGCTCCCTGTGACTTCTTTCTGTTCAATCGAGTTAGAAAACCACTACGGGGAACGCGTTTCAGCAGCCGAGAGGAAGTAATGGAAAAATTGCTGGAAGCACTGATGGACATACCGAAAACTGAATATAAAAAATGTTTCGAGGATTGGATCAAGCGCTGGCATAAGTGTGCTGCAGTCTATGGGGATTACTTTGAAGGGAACAATATAGATTTAGATGAATAAGCTTGTATTTTTAATTTTCTGAATAAATTCCGAGATCAAGGTGGTATTTCATATTTCATATTATTGTATAATTTATTTGAATTCAATTGAGAATATAACATCTTTTAGAAATAGAAGAAGTTTTATAATATTTCACTTTTAAATAATCGAATATGTATAAGGTAGTTTTTTAGAAGATAACCTTAATGTACTTAGCGAAAGAAAAAAGCAAAAACTAAGGTAGAGAAGAAGATAGAATAGACGATAGAAAATAAAAGATAGAAATATAAGACAGAAATTGTTGAATAAAAAGAGAGGAATTCATTAAAAATGTTCAGCCAAATATTTGAATACTTCTTTGTCAAAATTACTCGTGTTGCTCATGCGCTTGATACTTAAGGGCAACTGATTCCATAGCCGAATCCCATGTACAAAAAATTGCCGAAATGTGTTTAAATATTTTACCGCTATTAGTTGGGTGTTGGCATCAGTGGAGGTTGGGGCAGTTACATAGCTGGTAAGGGGTACTAAATCGTCCACATTAAGAATCTTGTTTTTTGGGCCAATGACAATTTATTTTGGATATTGGTCAGAGTCAAGTTTGCTGCTCAACGAGAAGCCGTTGTCTAGCGGAGGCTGCATTTTTCAACTAATCAGATGAAAAGTCCTTCCGTGATGGGGAACTTAGTCCGTAGGTAGATCGCAATAGTTAATTAATCCAGCAGACTGGCTAAGATACTTAAAAGACATTATCCTTGTCCAGATATTTCCAAAAAAGTTCAGGAGAGTTATCTTCTGAAATATATAGCGGTAATATGGGCGAGTATAGTCTATTCTACAATACATGTCATGCAATTGTTGGCAGACACATAAGCCTAGAGGAATTAATAAAATTAATATTTGGTTTACGCAACAACAAAGATGCGGGACGTAATAAAATTGCAAACAATATCTGCGGTCTTCCTTTCAAAATCTATTCGATACCGATGGAAGATGCTTGTCAAAAATGCTTAGACCCAATAGAAACGACAATAATATTTAAAAACTAGATAAGTATCTACCAGGAAACTATCGCCCTATTGCTATTGAAAATACCCCAATTAAAGTTTACATGCAAGTCTTATCAAACTGACTTCAAGAGTGGGAGGAAAAGGCGCAATTAACCCCTGACTTTCAAAACGGTTTCACAAAAGGACGAGGATGTGTACATAATCTCTTTATCCTAAATACTAGATGGAGTGAAAAGTGACATCCTTGGGAATTAAAAAAAAAATTTTTTTAAATGTTTTTTTTATATTAGTCCTCTTTTAGTTTGATACACTTATTCCAGCGATTTTCCAACTTCTTGATCCTGTCCGAAAAGTAATTTTCCAGAAGGTCTGCAAAATACTCCTCCGTGGCGTCGATGATTTCCTCGCGTGAGCTGAATTTTTTATTGATGAACCATCTTTTGAGGTTTGAGAAGAGAAAATAGTCCTAGGGATACGAATCCAGTTACCAATCGACGCCAGAAGTCCGCCCGATTCCGTATCAGCAAGCCCAAACGCTCTTTCGAAGTACTCTCGCCTTCGTGTTTTTGATCATTGGCGGCACCCAGCGGCAGGATAATTTTTTCATGTGCAGAATATTGTCCAAAATATGGCGTGTGCGCTCAGTACTAATTTTTGTAGTATCTGCTAGCTCACGCACCTTCACTTACCTGTCAGCCAACACCATTTCATGTATTTTTTTGACATTATCCTTTGTAACCGCATCGGAGGGCCTGCCTCTGCGGACTTGATCGGTAGTGGAGTTGCGGCCACCACGAAACTCTCGAAACCAATATTTTACGGAGCATTAGCCCCATAATTTTTATCCAAGTTTTCTTTTGTTTCCTTCGCCGTTTTGTCTCTCAAAAAATAATGTTTTATGACGCCAAACACGTCAACAACAACCAGCTGTCAAAACAAAACTAAAGACAGTATCGCACTGAAATTTGGCATGTCTGCCTAAATATGAACGGACTGGCGGTCAAGGAGGTCACTTTTCACTCCATCTAGTACAATTACAGATATTACTCTTGCGAAAATGAAAGGAAGTTATTTTGTTGGCTTTGTTGACCTAAAAGGAGCATTCGATAGTGTGAATCACGAAATATTATGGGCTCACCCTAGGTCTACTGAAGCAAATGGAAAAATAATCCGTATGTTTCAAAATACTTATTCGAAAACCAGGATTGCTATTAAACTACAACTGGCCTGACTGAAAAGTCAAATATCACGAGGGTTATACTACAGGGCGGTCCATCAAGTGCCAATATATAAATGACTTTCAAGCATTTATAAAAAAAGAGGGACTCACACTAGTTGACATTTCACAGATCACAAATATAGTTTTGATTGCTTACGCTGATGATATTGCTGTCTTTGCAAAATCAGAATCTGAACTAAAAAGATATTTAGAAGCGCTAGACAAATATTTTGCAACTAGGGATATGCTATTAAACGCTGAGAAATCGAAAGTTACAAATCTTGCTAAAAGAAAAACATATCTTGCCTGGCTTGAGGTTGTAGATAATTTCGAATATCTGGGAGTAAACTGGAATCGCCCTGGTTCTTGGAATGAAGCCATAAATATTTTTGAAACCAAAGCAAGGAGAGCTGTAGCAATAACTGAAAAGGCTTTGCTGGGTTTTTATATGGAAAACTGAGATGGACGAATCAAAGTGTTTGAATCGATGATTAAATCGACTGCACTTTACTGTGCGAGATACTCGTATGGGGTCTGGAAGCTGGGGATAAAATTGAAGTAATTCAAACGATAGTTTTGGAGAAAATACTTAGTCCAGCTAATAACACACAAAGCAACGTAGTTCGTATGGAAACTTGGAAAAAGTCTGATAATGAAATTTTGACAATCCGTAACAACACTCAACTACCAAAGTGGGCAACAAAATTTGGACCTCTTAATGAATAATTTTACTACATTCTCGAAGCCAAGAAGAAATACTCGTAACCGGTGGATGAAGCAACTAGCTCAACATCTAGCTATTACAATATTTCTTGCACATACAGGAGACCGATTATAAGCCGGCTCCCTATTTGAATTCAACTTTCAAACCGTTCGTTCATAAAGTCATGGCAATTAGGCGTGCCAATAGATATGCACATACAGTTGTCATACTCGTACATATTGATGGACATATTTTTGTCCCAGTGAATATTTGTACGATTTGTAATACACATGAAGGTAATACAATCAAGCAAAGCGAAGAAAATATGTACGTCGACAGCATTGGCTTGGCCACATCGGGCCGGTCGTCAGCAATGCTCCAGCTAAGAGAATCTTCGAATCACAACCCTCAGGTTCGAGATGAATAGGAATACCGAACTTCCGTTTTGAAGATCAAGCAGTCTCGGATGCCAGGATGCTTGGTCATACGAACTGGGAGCAGCGCCCACAGGATTGAAGAGGATGGTAAGCTGCAATGTATCAGACAGAGACTCTTCAGAGGTCGGGAGCCCTTTAGGAATAAGGAAACTACAGTATTCTAATTTGTAACACTTCTTTTGATGGACCCTGTAAGCCCACACATATGTGAATGAACCTTATAATCTGAAATACAAATTCGTATTGCTGCAGAATAATACCTGGAGTTTTTTTTATGGTGTAAGATATTATTACCAATTAGCAATATGTATATATATGTAAATTTTTTTCACCATAAAAACACTTAGATTTTTTGTGAAGAGAATTAATTTCCTTAATAAAGGTCCAAGAATCTAGAATCCAGTGAAATATGTAACCATTGGACTCAGTTAAAAGGTTTATTGCTCTTAAACACATACTCATATGTTTTTTTTTAGAAACTAATTTGTTTTTCCATTATGTTAATCTTCACGTCTACCTGTTTATCTTTAACCTTTTTGTGACTGACAAAGTCACAAACATTCCATGTGCATTACCAAAAATCAAGAAGAAAATTCCTACACACGATTGAATACTGTCCTTCCTACTCGTGTGTTATATTAGAAAACTTTTCTTACCCAAAGGCAATGTTATGTTGCATACTGTATACATAGATAGGATCCCTATAACCCAGCATTGTTTCCAGTGATTGAACATAATAATTGATTTTGTTGAACTTTTATCGTTTCAGGGATTCTCGATACTCATCTGCTTTGTTATAAAAGCTGAATATAGTCTGCGGTCGTCATCATCTGACCCTATTCGAAAGGCCAACACCAAAACCAGTCTCGACGATAACTACTGCTCAGGATCCATAAATAGCCCACTGAGTTGTAAGTATTAACCCTGTCAACCCTATTCAAATGGCCTTCAAATATATTGTACATACGCAATCTAACTGGGCTGTTTAACTTTCCCACCCACAGTTTATACGAATCACGAAAAGGAGAAAGACAACGAAAGTGGCGCACCACTGCAACAAACGCTACCAGATGCCTCAACGACACATCTGCCATTAACAATAATCTCAACGGCTCCACGGTGCCAGATGGTTACCGGATTGCAGGCAGCTAAATCTGTCGAAACCTTCCTCGGCATGGTGGTTGTAGGATCTGGGCCGGCAAACGGTGGCAGCGGTAGTCCTTCCGAGGGAAGTTACAGTGATAAAAAGACTAAGTTACACGAAATGGAACAATACTGTACGCTGAAAAATGTCGCCGAACAAGGCCGAAGCACCATGCCCGCAGGGACTGATGTAAGTAACATCAACATCGGCAACAGCAGCAGTAATAGTAGTGGGGGTGGTTCTAATTCAAAATCACTCTGTTGTAACATACTTCTGGGTGTCGGCGGTAGTGGCAGCAGCAGCGGCGCCAATAATAATGGTGGTGGTAGTGGTTCTAAAAACAACGATAGCAACGATGACAATGATACATCTTCGTGGCAACGAAGGCCGCACCAAATTACTGATACCCGGGGTTTTTATGATGCCTATACACCAGCTGCAGCGATGACGGGCAGTGGCCATCAGCATCATCATCTTCATCATCATGCAGCGAATAGCTCTGTCGCAGGGCAAATTACAAAGCGTATTCTGCCAGAAAGTCATGAATTCGTCGGAGTTGAAACTCTAGACATCCTGCAAGGTGTATCGCCAGGTATGTACGAGTATCCCGAACTTTAGTTCCAACGAATATTCACTTGTGGGGAGTAGGTAGTACAAGTGTGGATGTTGGGTATGTACTTCTGCCTAGGAAGTTAGTGCACGATGACGTTGATGATGCCAATTGAGAGATTTTTTTTTTTTTTTTTTTTTTTTTAATTTCTTTTCTCTCTGCTTGTGGAATACTCACTGCTTCTGTGTGCAATTAGTGGATACGACTACTAGGGCTGAGTTTGAAAGGGGCAGAGCAGAGCCCTATTAAGAACCTTGATCTAGTACCGAGTATAGTAGTCACGTAAATATGATAAAATTTAATGAACTAAGGACACAGCAGTACGTCAACGAACTTGTTCCAGTTTTTCGTGCTTTTCCGTTTTCCTTGAAGGCTTTTGTTCTTATTCCTGACACATTAAAGCAGCATGTGAAAGTTTATTTAGTTTCAAAAGTAGGGCAGGTGGGGATGCTTTTATTTAATTCGGTTTTGAAGTACTTTTGTTCGGCAAAAAAAAAAAAATTGTTTTTAAATCATCTCGCCATTAAAGACGACCACATCAATCTTCAACTAAATTACATAAAAAGAAAAAAACACGATTGTTAATTCCATCTAAAGATAGAGCTTACATTTGTAGAACACTCGTTCATTATTCCACCTCCGTGTTTGTGGGGCAAGAATACAAATTATGAGAGTCCCTGGGGCTCTTTTCTGTAGTGGCATTCATTTTCCAATTTTTTTTTTTGGCATTGGAGTTTGCTATTTAGAGAGGATAATTTTTTTTAAGATAAGTTTATCAAACGGATTAGATTCTTACTTCAAAATAGAACAGCTATTCAACGTACAATTTGTAGTAAAAAATAAAACGATGAGATGCTGTAAAGTAAATTGCAGGAGTATTACTGTCAGTGAAATATTATAAAGTTACGAATCTCAGAACAGGCGTCATTTACTACTTCTACCACATTGCTTTTTGACGATCATACATTTTTCTGAAAACTATTTAATACCAAATTTCATATAGACGATGAGAACAATTGTACTTTTCGAACTGTTAAGATTCTTAAGATGTTTTAAAGGGTGCAAGAAATAAATTGTCAGGCCAAGACTGAAATCAATGTTAATACCAGCCCAACATAAGGCCGATTAGACCTTGCAATTATACGCTACTGAACCAGGGGCGTTGGAATTGTGTAAAAAGCAACAATGGCAAACTAGAAACTGCTCGAAAAGCATAGTTCAGGATTCCGCAATTGGTACGAAGCAACTTATCGATGGCTTTAATGACCACTTCATCAGCAAACGTGAAGGCTCTTTCGTCTTAGTTCCTGAAGGAGGTGCATTAATTTTAATGTCCGGAAAAGAGCTGAATACCTTCCCTCTTAATGGGTGCATATATAGCACCTTTCATTGGTCCCGGTTTGACCATGATATCTTCTCGACTTCTTGGCATTGTAATAAGAAAGGCTTACTGTTCATGCAATGGCGCTTTCGTGACTTTTTCTTGCGGCTGCGGCTTAGTCTCCTAACTGCGATAGCCAAGCAATATTTAAAATTTTTCTTTTTAAATAAAAGATCTCTAGCAAATGGGTTTAAAATCTCCTGAAAAAAATTGTGCTTCCGTTACTTAAGGTAGCTAAAATAGGCAGAAGTAGGAAGTAATAAATGATTATTCACTTTTAGCTCTACAAATCACTCTTTCGTACTTGGCTGCCTGCATTTGTATTTGCCAGTTAGAGCTGAGGTTTTTTCGTCCCTTTTTTAATACATTTCAAATTGCTGGTCCCCGAATGTGAAAAGTTTTTGAGTTAATTCGTGACACACGTTTTGTAAAAAATTTGGGTGCAAATCGTTACTACTTTTCCCACTGCGATTTTATTATACGTTTCCATTTTGAGTTCAGTATTTTTGTTACTATAGCTGTTGTATCTCAGCCAGATAAAAGAAAGTTTAATTATTCAGTGAGTAAAGAATGACAGGTTCAAGTATACAGTACGTATTTGGTAATTGCTAACAGACATGTTGTCAGATTAACTCGAAACATCAAGCATATCTCTCATATTGTGAACAGTAAACATTGTTTTGTTGGAGCGGTAAGCGATTGAACAATGTTGTTTGGTTATAAATTGAAATAAGGACTCACCTCAAGGCTTAGTGTTCAGACTTTCGAAGATATGTACGATGGGAATTAACCCCACATCGGATTATCACATAGAATCCCTCGCGTCATGTATGCTGAACCGAGGTTAAGTAAAGGCTTTCCTTTGGCTCATATACTACCACTGGTCAGCATTGCTACAAGTTTTCAGAACGTTCGGCTAATCATTCTAAAATCTTTCGCAAAAGCAATCCATGACTTCCCTTCCGAGATTCGATTGACCATCTCTGTCTGGTACCCAGCACTTACTTCCCAGGTAACCTGATCAGACCGGTTCACAACCAGCCGCTACTACTGAAGCCGGAAGTGAGTTGAGTAATACATCCCCCTGGTATATTTGACCGGTTGTGGTGAGGGATAAAGCCATTACTTCCTTAGATGGCTTCAAGTCGCTTGCAATGATCACATATATCAACCTATGTTCCAAAAGAAGTAAAAACAAGCTGCAACATCTATGAAGAGAATCTTCACTACAAGCCTAATACTGGCATAGATATCGAACTCCTAGCTAACAGTAAGTGTAGCATTTATACAAAGTTGACTACATGCTTACAGCTTCAGATCAATCAGTCTGTCTTGCTTTATGATGAAAAGCATGTGGATTAAGAAATCTTGAGCTTCATATGCGTAAAACTGCTTGGAGCCTGAAAAACAGTGCTTCCAAATCTGGTGGATAGAATTTAAGCCGCACTCGACAAGAAAGAGGAGGCACTGTTCATTTTCATTGACATTGCAACTTTTGACGCTTATGCAACTCGGACAGACAACAAGGCCTATAAAACCAATGATTTCCCTAGTACACCTGACTCTGCTCTAGCTGCACTGATGAGTCCCGTTCTCTTCTTTGTTGATGACTTTACACGAAGAATGTCTTTTGATTCTAGTTTAACGGACATGCCTTTTAATGTAGTAGCAAGGAGTATATAAAGATCTTAATATACACAAATCCGCAGGTCCAGATGGTATATCTTCCCTTCTTCTGAAGAATTGTTCTTCCTTGCTGGCAAGACCACTGCGTAAGCTTTTCCACCAATCCTACTCTTTAGGACACTTTTCCAGCAGATGGAAAACAGGATTTGTCCAGCCCGTCCCTAAAAAAGAGAAATCTTCTCTTTCCTCCTACAGACCCATTGCACTTACGACCCTTCTTCCCAAGGTCATGGAAACCCTGATAAGCCGTCAACTCATGAAATATCTCGAAAACTGCTCAATGACCGGCAGTATGATTTTCGTAGTAACAGGTTCACAGGTGATTTGATGGCATGTAATTGTACTTGATATTTCTAAGGCATTTGAGAGAGTTTGGCGTCAGGCTCTTCTGTCGAAAATGCATGCTTTTGAGATTGATGGCTCTCTTCTTCAATTGAATAGAAATTACCTTTCAGAACGTTCAATTCAAGTTGTCTTGGATGGTTTTAAGTCTGATATTCACAAAATAAATGCTGGTGTGCCCCAGGGCTCCGTTTTGTCTCCGCCACTCTTTTTAGTTCTCATTAATGATCTCTAGTTTGCTACTTTTAATCCAATATATTCCTTTGCTGATGACAGCAATCTCTACTTTTCATGTTCGTTCCCGTACTCACGTCCCTACTCTTCGGCTGTAGAACGGGAACGGCAGCGTATATTAAGCTTTCAGACATAACAGCATAACCAATTGGGGAACTATCAACAGGGTGGGATTTACTGCTTCCAAAACCCAATGCTGTCTGCTGTCATTAAAGCGAAATTTAAATACGCATGGTACTTATATCGTCGAAATCGAAAAACTTTCCATTCCATAACCACATATGCGATGTCATCAAAAATGCTGCGAAATGTCTAGGTTTCCTCAAGCGATGTACGAAATATTTCATCCATCCGATCTGGCCCCAGTATATAAGGCATTCATCCGCCAAAAACTGGAGTACAATGCCCACATCTGGTCAGGTGCTCCTGGAACATCTCTGCGCCTGCTAGATAGGATTCAAAACCTTGCCATAAAACTCATAGGTGATACTAATATCAGTCAGTCAATTGATACCCTTGAACACCGACGTAATCCCTCCTCTCTAGGTTTGCTTTATCGCTATTTTCAACACCAGTACTCCATTGAAATCGCCAATAGCATTCCACCCCTTCAAACTTTTAACCGTAACACCCGTCTCGCTATGAATGCTCATCAGTATACCCTCAAGACCACTTTCGGACGTACGCTAAAATATCGCGATTCGTTCCTAAGCCATTCAACTAGCACTAGTTTATGGAATACCCTGCCGAGCTCTCTATTTTCTGATCGTTATAACTTGCAAACATTTAAGAACAATGTACATCGGTACCTCTCTTTTCTTCCTCCCTAAATTTCCTTCGCCCGCGCTGTGTACAAACATTTTAAGGGTACATAAGTCCTTTGGCGCGCGCTAGTTATGAAAACAAAAAATTAAATATCACCAGAACTGCTGTTGAAACGAAAGCTCGAAATAAACATTCTCTGTGCTTAGGAATGGTTTTCGTAAAAATCAGAGCCAAAAAAGAAATGCATTGGGGTCTTCACGGATGGCTTCAAACTCAATTCAGAATGCGGCACTAGCGGCTAGTTAAATGGTGACAACATTTCGCACATCGCTGGAAAATTTACAATCCTGATGACAATAAACCATTTGAGATGAACCGGCAGACGGGGTCAGATATCTACGTCTGTAGCCGAAGTCTCTGCTGAAGGTTTGAGAATGCAAGATTTTTCTGAACGTGGTCGCACTGCACTCAATGAGTCTTGTCTCAGATTGCAATGGGATTCCAGACAATGAAAGGCATGTGTAAAAGGTTATCCTTTTTCTTGCAGCCCTTTAGTAGGAAAAATTACAGACTTCTTATTGGCGAGGTTACATGCAGTACGCTTCTGCTAAAAACCCAATTGCGCTAGCCGTAAGTGACAAATAATCCTTACCCGTTTTGAGAGTTATGTCGACACTGTAGAGCACTTCCACTGAGCATGTGCGGTACAGCAGGAACAAGAATGACAATGGGTGAGACCTAACTACTCTATTCCGAGAGAACAAGCAATTTTAGATATAGACCCAATCTACTGTGTGTACTCGTACATATATATCATGAACCGAATTGGAAATCTAACTATCAGTTTTTGTGCTGCTCTGACACAACAGAGGCCCCTTGTACCACTCGAAGAATTCCAGTCATGGTACAGTCACAGAAGATTAATCTTGTAACTTTTGTCGACTTGGCTCGCTTTGGGCTAGATACGGAACATGCACGTGGGAATGTATGTCACATTCCGCGAAATATATAATAAATCATCGGCGGAATGTGTAAATTTTTCTTAAAATCACGCGTGTACTCCGACGGTGGACTCAGGACTACATAAAAATTGTTCATCCGAGGACGGCGTGATAACGGGCTCGACACGTATCATATATATATTTACATAGCTTTTACTATTTGCAAATAACTTAGACTGCAATAAATCTGGGTACACTCCCAAACCTCTATTGTTCACCTGCAAAAAGAGGAATTGTCTTTTGTACAAATTTCAATTGAAAACTCAAACGAGATAAAAAATACCAGCACATGTGCAATCAACATTGGAAAATCATAGATACTGGAGGATACCGCCTTCAAATGTTCCTCCTTTCAACTCAACAAAAGAACAAAGCAAAACAATTTCGTAAATGTGTTCCAACACAATAACCAGGGTGAACTGCATCTATCGAAATAATAATTTTAGTCTGTCTACAGAAAAGCCACAGCATTCATTGTTCATGCTGTTTATAGAAAAGCCCACAACATTGTTGTCGTTATGATGTAGAAATTGCACCAAAATATCTATGTATGTTGTCGCCCTCTTGCCAACTCCATTTTAGGCGAAAAGTCATATCCGAAGCATGGCAACCGCTTAGGGTACTATTATAGTGCCAATCGTATGCAACAGACCTTTTTTTAGAACGGGATATGAAAGGGCACCATTACTATACATTTCATTACTTTCGAAAGTACGAGTAATAATGAGGTAAGCCTTTGCCATTCGATTCAAATATGAGTTCATTCCTTAAGCGGATGTGTGTGAGTTCGTATCTGCGAGTAAGTCTGATGATAATTCATTTCAGAATATCCACCTGCAGACTCCCATATTACTTAAATACCGCAAACAACAGGGTTACAGTTTTCAACGAATACGTACCATCAATTTGAGCCACTCATCCAACAGGTTCCTATAACAAGCCATCACCATAGACTCACCACCACCCAGGCTCAAGGCTAAAAAGGTAGATCTTAACTTTTAATGTTATACGTACTTATCCCAGAAGAAACAAAAAACTTTATCTCAATTCGGAATATCACGTTGTTCTTTTCGTTAATGATTTTAATTGAAAATTCAATAAAAAGCACCAAACACGAACAGCAGAGCGAGAAATACCTTTAAAGGTAAAGTTAACGTGCTCGTCCTTAAGGCTTAACTGCATCCCAGTTAACAATTCCAGTCTAAATTGTTTGCTGTTTTCGTTGCAATTTTGAAAAGTTTATTTAGTTGGCACGAAATTTCTACGGCTATAGATATACACAGACACCTCTGGGCTATGTATGATAAGTATAACGATAACAATAATACTCGCAATAATAACAGCAGGCAACAAACAAGGACGATAAAAAGTACCTCCTAATCAGTTTGGCGTGTGCGGTATTCTATGCGAATACCATGTGTAACTTAGTAAAGTCCTTATCCCATACTCGTAATTCATCAACACTAATCCAAAAGGATGAAACTTTCAAGTAAATGAGTTGGATTGTTAGATAAGCTTGGTGGTGTGATTATTTAGTTTTGGGTGATGCCAAACAATTTGTAAATGATAGAGACAAAAGTTGAAGGGAAATCAGGCGCCCAAGGGATAAATTGCTTCCAAATTTCGGAAATCCTTCGCATTGACTGAATTTCTCTATAGTGCTCATGGTACGAGTATAAATGTGGATTCCCTCTATTTACAGAAGGTGTTAAAACATTCTATAGCTTTGAAAGTTATTTGATGCCAACCAATGGAGTAATTTAAATTATTTCCTTGTAATGGTAGTAAGCATTTTTTGTTTGTTTCACATTTACTGCAGCTGAGGGAATCTGATTTGGATGGTTAAAAACAGTACAGTAAAACCTCTTTATTGGCGCTTCCTTCATTCGCGTTTTCACTATTCGCGGATTTAAAAAATGCGACCCAATTCCTATATTCACGGCTAAAGATTCCTTTATTCGCGGATCTAATCGGTACATCGGTACATGCATATTCATAAAAAGAATTCAAATGGACTAATAAAAAAGTAAAATAGACCTTATTACAATTATACCTAAAGTATGTCGTCAAATAATATCGCCGCTGTACTGGTTCGGCCTTTGACACAAGCCGATTCGCCGCGGTCGGCGTTTGTGATAGTGTAGAGAGGGTGGTCAAGTCATAGCCATGGTCTTAAAAAACGGTTTTTACGTCAAATATTCTTAAATACCAATCAACATAGCGAAGAAATATTTTATCTAGTTAATTCTGGGAATTTCAAAAAATCTTTTTAGTATAACATAGATCAAAGCAATAAAATCTGGAAAAAACCCCCTTCGGAAGTAATTAAGCGGAAATTCCGGAAATTTAAACAAGTGTGCTAATGACTTGGCCACCCTCTGTAAACAAACATTAGGAGCCGCTTTGCGTGTTTTATTGTTTCATCTTTCCATTCGTTACAAAAATTGTGATCGAGTAACACGTCTCTACCGTTGTCTTCCTAATTTATAATGTCGACTAAAAAAATTGAAAAACGAGTTTCAACGCGAAAAAAATCTGTTTTACCGCTTAAAGTGAAAATGGAAATGCGTGATCATTTACGCCTTGGAGAGTCATTCGCATCCATATCACGCTCATTCAATGTCAACGAATCAACTGTAGGATCGATAAAAAAAACCGAAGATAAAATAAGGTCGTCTGTAACTTCAACTTCGCTGTGAGCGAAAATTACGTATTCGTGATCCAGCAATAGACAAAGTGAAAGTGGCGTTGTCATTTTGGATTGAAGACCGCAACCAAAAAACGGTGCCCCTAAGTGGTCCAATGGTGCGGAAGAAGGCAAAGCGTCTTTACGCACATTTTAAAGAACCTGATGATAGTTGTGGTGGTGAATGTACAGATGGAGGATTTCAAGCATCGAAAGGCTGGTTCAATAAATTTAAGGTGAGACAATCATTGCACAGCATTAAAATCGTTGGAGAATCAGCATCTGCAGACATTGCTGCAGCAGAAAAATATCCAGAAGAATTTGCAAACCTAGTAGCTGATGGAGGATACAAACCTGAGCAAATATTTAATGTAGACAAAACTGCACTATTTTGGAAGAGAATGCCAAACAAAACATTCATTTCTAAAAGCGAAAAGTCTGACTCTGGATTTAAGGTAGCAAAGGATAGGATTACACTGTTGCTATGTTCTAATGCATCTGGAGATTGTGTCATTAAACCACTGATTCTTTACAGATCGTTAAATCCTCGTGCTTTAAAAAATCAAAACAAGAACGAGCTGCCAGTGTTTTGGCGTGCTAATAAGAAAGCGTGGGTTACGAGCGCTATTTTTTGTGACTGGTTCCGGAATTGTTTTGTTTCTCAAGTTGAAACTTATTTAAAAATAAAAAGAATTTAGACTTTAAAGCAGTTCTAGTTTTGGACAATGCACTAGGTTATCCTCGCGAACTTGAAACTATGCATCCAAATATAAAAGTGACATTTTTACCTCCCAACACGACGGCTTTGCTTCAACCTATATATCAAGGAAAGATCCAGGCCTTTAAGCTCTATTACATTAGACGAACCTTCAAAATCATATTGGATAATATGGAATGTGATCCTGATATTAATGTTATGGAATGCTGGAAGAAATTTGACATAGCAAAATGCATCGTAAACATAAAAGAATCATGGGAAGAACTGAAACCATACACATTGAAATCATGCTAGAAAGCCTGCTCTGACTGCGAAAAATGACGAAAAACCTTTGCAAATTCAAAACTTGACTGCAAACATAGCCGGAATTGCAAATGGAATAGAACGAGATGAGTTCGAACAGATAGAATCAATTGACATTCAGGATTCAAGTATCGCAAGATGAAGATTTGACTGAAACCGACTTGGAGGAAATGTTGAATTTACAGCCCATTGAAGAAGAGGCTTCAACAAGCACTGAAAACGTGACATTTAATTTGAAAAATCTTAGTGAAGATTTAAGAATTACAAATGAGCTTTGTGATTTCTTTATGCAAATTAATCCGTCTATGGAACAAAGTCGTATTTTTAAGAGGCAAATTGCCAATGCCACTGCTGAAGGCCGGTCTGAATTGAAGGAGCTTTTAAAAACTGCCAAGCAAGAAAAAATTACAAAATTCTTTAAGCCATTGCCTAAGCCTGAAGATAATAATTAATCAATATGGTCAAAAACTTTAATAAAATTAATTTTTTTATATATGTACTTGTTTTTTATTTTGTCACCTAGGAACGTATTCCCTATAATCGCATATAAATTACCATTCCATATTGAAGGTTTCTGTATTAGCGGCATTTTTACGGAACATATATCCGCGAATAAAGAGCGTTTAGTGTATTAAAAAGGGCTTAATTGTATAGCTTTCAATTTTCGAGAATAACTTACATAAGTGCGGTTGAGAGAGTCAGAGTCTATTATATTAATATTAGGAACCAAATTTCCAAACTGTAATGCTTAGACTACAAAATGTCATGCCATCTGCTGGTTTCTTTTAGTAATACAGCGTATAATCTTCTCCTTCTAATATTGCCACAAATTTTGGACTGCAAAAAAATAAAAAAACAAATGTCTAAAGGCGCTAAATCTCACGATCTAGGCGGATAATTGTGGTCATCCGAACGGGAGATTTGTGATCGTGTTATTTAGGAATGCCTCGTGCAAAAATTCTATTGTTTCATCAAGTGTCATGTTGGAACCACATATCTTTGAGATCAACACCACTCACTGTTCTTTTTTTTATAATTACGAGTAGCGCGCGCTCAAAGCGGCACTTTGTGTACCCTAAAAATATGTGCACATAGCGCGGTCAAATCAAAATTAGAGAGAAAGGAAAAAATTCCTGAACGAGTTGTGCGTTTTAGGAAAGAATCACGATATTTCGGATTAGGCTTGAAGAGGCGGAATGCTACTGGCGATTTTGATGGAACACTTCTGGTGAGAATAAAGATAGAACAAGGTAAGGCAGTAGACATTTCGTCGGTGTTCGAGAATTTCAAGTATCTGTAGAATATTAGCATCACTTATGAGTATCCCTTAGCTTGCAAGTACGGAGAGGTCTTAGGGGCACATGACTAGATATGTGAGTTGTACTCCAATTTTGAGGGTATGTCTTATATGTTGAGGCCAGATCAGAGGGGAAAGTATTTCTAGCATTACTTGAGATAGCCTAAACATTTCGCAACATACGGGCGGCACTGATTTTGTGGTCATCCAATCTAGGTTATTACTGATATAAGAGTGCACAACGAGAATGAAAAGTTGTTCAGTTTGGTTCCGCATTTAGTAATGCTGTTCTCCCTACGCTGCCGTATGAAAAGCAGAGAGTACTGTCGTCAGCAAAGGAATATATTGGATTAGAAGTAGCAGACAAAAGATCGTTAATGAAAATTCGAAAAAGTGTCCGAAACAGAACGGAGCCCTGCTGATTTTTTTGATATCAGATTTAAAACCATCCAAGATACCTTGAATTCCGAAAAGCAATTTCTATTTCATTGAACAACAGATTTGTGTTTTCAAATACACGCATTTTCGACAAAAGAGCCTGATGCAAATCTCTATAAAATGCCTTTGGAACTGCAACTATCTTGCTTTCGCCAGATTGGTGTAGGTTTTGGTTTCACTTTTCGGTGACACATGCCATCAAATCACTAGTGGACCGGTTGCTATCAAAACTTTACTTCTGGTAATTGAGTTGTAAAGAAGGGACGTAAGTGCAATGGGTCTGTAGGAGGAGAGAGAAGAAGATTCGGCTTTATTAGGGATAGGCTGGACAAATACTCTTTTCCATCTACTCGGAAAGTGTCCTGAATAGTAGGATAAATGAAAAGGCTTACGCAGTGGTTTCGCCAACGCAGAAGTACATGTCTTCAGGAGAAGAGCAGATATACCATCTGGACCAGCGGATTTGTGTTTATTTAGATCTTCAAGTACTCATGACACTACAAGAGTTCGAAAGTGGATTCGTCCCATTGAAGATTCGACGCACTCAAGTGTAGGCGGGGACAAAGCACAATCTGGGAGTGTTGAGCTAGCCGCAAAATGTGCAGCAAGCAGATTGGCCTTGTCCAAAGAGCTGACAGCTGGAATGTCATCATAAATGAGCGTTGGGATGGAGGATGAGGGAGAATTTCTAGTGTCTTTGATAAACGCCCAAAAGTGTAGTATTTTTGGCCACAATTTTTGATTGTATAGTATATTAATTTCATACGCTGGTGGTGCGGTCATTCCCGACTCGTTTGCACTTTTCCCAAATTCCTCCATCGATTTGGTCCCCTAAAACCGAAAAAAACTGATAGTCTCTTCTTTTGGCTTGATACTCTTCATCCGTTGGGGCTCTATCCCTTAACCCTGTTCCAAAGAGTATAGTGTGTGATAATATTTGTAGAAGCATCTACGTTATTATCCAAGAAAAGCAACAATCAGCTTTAGAATTTCTAAAGAAGATGTTAAGTACCTTCCAACTGACTCTTTTGTGTTGCCATATAGTTGTCTTAGGAATGTTTTCTCTGTGTGATCAACATACGAGGAATAAGCTAATATGACACAGTATATCGACGGGTAAGAAGTCAAAAACAAGTCGAAGGTGTTGGCGGTATGACTACCAACGTCAAGTATTTGCGTGGGCTCATACATTATGTTACATGCTAAGCTAGGTTATTTTATGCAGCGAAGGTCTCAATAATCGTTCTTCGCTGTGAAAAGTCTGTAGGCTTGAGTTATTGGTTTAGTTAGATTTCTTGGGATATTCCTGGACTTTCGGCCACATTCTGGCGAACATTTATGATATTCTTTGCTGGACGATTTAATTGATGGCTTGGCATTAGGAATTGATTCAATCTCCTCGAATTTTATGATTATTTTTTTTTTACAGTGGATACACTTAGAAATTTTTGATTACCAAAAATTTGACGCAATTTGAGAATTGTCAAGCTTAATTCTAAAATAATGTTTCACATTAAGAAATCGTTGTCGTGTCGAATATCGATCCATTTTTAATGTGTACCACCGAATTGTATATTGAACCAGGGCGGTTCTTGTGTCACAGCCAACTTCTTTTCCAGGCAATTTGATCCGTTGCTAGCTGCCCCCGGTTGCACAAGTTGGTTGAGCTCCCCTTCCAACTGCGAGCACCACTTGAAATAAGTCCTTCCTATACTGGATTGCCTCGCAGGAGCATTTTAATCGCTTCGCTTCGAAGCCTTCTGGCCAAATTCACGTCATTGTGTTTCCGATATATGTAGTTCTTCGTTAACTATATATCTTCTCCTCCACACTCCGTCATCGCAGACGGTGCCAAATTTAAGAGAGCTGACATTTGATTTTGAGAGCGTCCATATCTCTGCACAATACTACAGAACGGCGATGATGAGGGTCTTGTACAGTATTTTCTTCAGTGCTTGTCTTCTTGGCCCATAGAAGCAGTTGCTGGCAAGAGCTTTACTTCTTAAAATTTCATTATCTCATTATGTCATTACTGGGGTTCACTGCAGAGCCCTTAGATAGATTCCTTTACCAATCCCAAATCATAGTTGCCGATGGTCACATTTTGCCTAAGACACCGTTATTAGTTGTCAATTCAATATTCATATGAGAGATGTTGGACAGATTTTTGAAATATTGTCCTTCTGCTCTTCGCTTCGGAGTTGCACAGAATACTTTCAAGTGCGATGATAGAGAAGACGAATAATAGCAAATGATTTTATAACCCAAGTGCTAATTTACGGCGAAAAGAGATATTCATACATACTCGTACATATGTACCTATTTTGTATTGATGGGGCAACATACATATGGAGATCAGGGATGTGAACGCATCGAACACTCGGTAGAGCCATGGTATTGGTGATATAGAATTGAAAACAATTTGACCAACTGTCTATTTTTCCGTATGCCTGTAACACATTTGTCTACCATTTCACCGCAGATAATGAGAGAAACAATGTCTTAAGCCGTATAGACCTTTATGTTAACTAGGTTTTTTTTGATATTTTAATAGACGTACTCGTAATAACTCAAAAGTCGTTCTGTTTTAAACACATATGTAGGCTAGAATTTATTTGTCACACCCATTTCAGATCTTAAAGCTATTTAAAGCTGAAGATACGTATTTGATCTGTACGTCATTAAGATGGTGTAAAGTTCGAGAGCAGCTTTGGTCCTTCTGCGTAGCACCGATCTATACGGTTCTGGTTACGCTGCATGTGCTTGGCAGTATTCTCAGTCAAACCAAAGATTGCGTTGTGGTGGTCGAGAGAAATTCAGGACACCAGGTAGGCATCTCCGATGACTTTCCTGTAGAGTTGCCAACCAAAAAACATTGATTTTAAAATGATACCAGCGCCATCTCTAAATTTCTTGTGAGATCGACAAATGCTCTTACTGTAACTCTAGTTTTCCGTTTAAAGGAGCGAATATTGCTTTCCAAGTTCTCCATCGTCTCTAGTTTATCGGTGTAGACTAACGACATCCCATATCCCCACAGAAAATAATCCAATGGTTTTAAATCTCACAATCCTGGAGACCAATAATCCATGGTTATTCAAGTTATGCTCAGATGAACGTAAAATGGACTATTTATACTAAGATGGCAAGCCAAGCTGAGCATAGATCAGCTGTCAGTTGTTAAATTGGCTATAGAAGAGTGCGATGCGTCGATCGCAATGTGATCAGACTGGTTGGCGGTTGCTGGATTTAGTGTCTGCCATTTCGGCTTGTGTATATATAGGTGCGGAAAACATATGTCAGCTACGACAATGTTTCGTTCCGTCGCAATGTGTTAGCCTGAATCCGTTATCGGAGGCGGCCGCTTCCAGTCACGTTGGCTATATGTATATGGCAAAAGTTTCACATCAGAGGTAACGCTTCTAATGACTACCTAGCAGCATCAGCACTGATCGTTCGCATTTAGCGTTGATGGTACCGGATGTTGACAGAGGTTAAAGGAAAAGCGTCATACGATTATGACCATCTAACGCTAAACTTTTCTTCATAATTTTCCTGGCACTATATTGCATTTGATATTCACATTAAATCCTATGTGATCGATGTGGGTTGTCATTTTTTTTTTTGCAGCAGCAAGATCGTCCTGTTGGTTTTGGTTGCTTATGTTTTGCACTTAAGTCAACTTCCAATAAAAAATTCCGCAATCAAATATTGTATAAGTATCTTTTTTGCAAAAGCCTCAAGAATTTCTCACTTCAGAATACGTTCTCCCTGAGCTTATTTTATTGGGATTAAGAGTTTAATTTTATGGCACAATACAGTATCGTGCTGATATCCAAGCTGAGTTCAAGCTCCTTAGGCGCTCTAGTAACCAAGGATAACCGTCTTGTTGAATGTACAAATTATCCATGTTGTTATCGTGAGCAATGGGCACAACAAGATCTGTTATCATAATCAGATAACGCTCGCTATTGATGGTAACTGTCTCACCATCTTCATCTTTAAAAAAGAACGGCCCGATGATACTTTCTGTAAAAATTCAGCACCAAACTGTCACTTTTGATCCTCATGAATTAATTAAGGGTGGCATAGAACCGACAATTTTTTTAATTACGGTGCCTTTGAGCGTGAAATGAGTTTCATATCTCATGATGAATTTGGCTCAAAAATCGTCTTGATTGTTGACCATAACGGTGACAAATTTCGCATCAATTTCGTGGCGTGTACTGTTCCATGGAAAAATCACATTAGACTGACGTTGCAATAGCGGTATATCCTAAGTCGATCTGATAGTAATTTTCAAAGTTATAGGGTTGTCCGGTGCCGTAAGTGAAAGTAGGCCACCCTGTATTTTAAATGAAAAATGTCGATTGCAATACTTTAATACTTGTACTTTATCGACTTTTCTTTTAATGTTGTGTTAAATATTGTTTTCTCTCACAGTTAAGATGGCGTTTAGCATAGAAATTGAATATCCTCCAATACTCGTAAATCGCAGAAATCAAAATAAAAATTTCTCTCAAAATGTCCAAATGAAATCCGCACACCCACATACACCAATAAAAAACATTCTTCCATCTGAAGTACCCAAGCAGCAGCACCCTGGATCTGTTTATTATACCGCAATTACAGTCCGTCATCTGTCAGTTGTCGACCTTGCCACGGGCAAGAAAAAAAACAAATGTCCTTTCTCATCTTCCCTAAAGCAAAATACATAATAAACACTTCATTCCGATTCGTGCTCCCATACTCCACCGCCACCGTAGACCGCTAACAGCAATTCCTCAAACCGAGAATTCATCCCCCTCAAAGCATGAGTATACTGTGATTAGCAGGACTTTATCTTATCCTGGTGATTTAAAGTTAAATCTATTTTGTGGCATAACCAAAAGCCGATTAGAACTATTGCCAAGAGCCTTGGAGCCATCCACTCGCTCCAATCTTGCCCCTATGTTTGCTCAAACAACTGGCATTGGCATTGACGCTGGTACTGCTACTGCCGCTGGCACTGCTACTGCCGCTGGCACTACTTCTGCCGCTGGACCAGGACTCTGCCATTTAATATCATAATAATTTTTGCGGGATTATTGCGGTATTATTTCATTTTTGTTTTTCCAACTCAAATAATCTTCGGTCATAATGACATTGAGACTGTACCATCCTGTTACCACCGAGAGGTGGTTAGTAGGTGGGTAGACCGGCACAACTGGCCAACCGCCCCATCTCATGCAATAATTCGTGTATGAGAAGTTTTATTGTGTTTGCCTTCTGCGTGCTGAGACATTTTCGTTTTTTTAAATAAAATGAACAATTGGGGTGGATGTGGGTTGTTTCTGAGAACTTCTTTGGGGGGTGAATGATTGTTCTGCTGCCCTGCGGAGTTATTTAATACAAGGTTCTCTACCTTTTCGTCAAGCCGGACGACAAAGTTTGATTTGGATAAGAAATTCCTTTTGTTTGGTGAACATTTTAAGAAACCGGGAAAGAAGCAGATGTTTATTGGTAAAATCTGTTTTTCGTTTCATTTTGAATTTCAACAAAGAAGCGTGCTTTAGGTTTGGGACAGCTGGGGCGGAATTTTTTGATGTCCTTCTTATGGTTCAACCTATTTCGGTTGCTACGGTTCTTAAATTTTGGTGTAGGCTGTATTCGAGATTAATTTTGATACCACATAGATAAGGATACAAATCGATTTGAAAAATACTTAAAAGGTTTTCAGCCAAGATATTGATTGTTAAGCAAGTAATTTGTTTCTAAGTAGAGCAAAGTAAGTTGTAATCGGTCAGCTTAAGCTTTCTGCCTTGTTTGGCCAAATGACAATCTTTTGATGGAAATATGCATGCCACACTTGACGCAATAATGAATCAATATAAATGTGTTGTATTACAGCGCCTAGGACTCGTATTTGTGTTTGCCTATTAAGTGAAGATCCTGAGAAAACAGTCTGTTACTCTTAATCTTTTTTCAACGGATAAAGCTTATCCATTTAGAACAATTGTAGAAGCGTTTCCTATCTTTTTACGATAGGGCTGAGAAAAATTTGCTCAGTCTTTGATACAGTCGCCATTCCTTGAAATTTTACTAAGAATTCGAAGATCTAACGTAGACGTTGATTTGTTGCCATATTTTCGAGGATGTGTAGTATGTATAAGTTAAAGACAGTATGTATTGCTTGCATCGTTTCTTGATATAATCCGTTGATAAGCTTTTTTCGTCAGTATGCATCCTCTGTCTGAGATTCAACATGCTTACCAACGAGAAAGATCTTGCGACATTGCGCTTCAAAATCTGATGGCGTGATGTGATGGCGGAGGTAAACAGGGAGCCTATCACCGAGAAGGGTCCTTTGGGTCTTTATTGCTACAGTAAGACCAATTATATCTCATGCGTCGGCTGTCTGGCGAAACAAGCTTTCATGAAAATACGTTATTGCTGCTTTTATCAGACTCCAAAGAATCTTCTGTCTCGGCTGCAGGTGGGCTTTCCTCCAGACGCATTGATCTTTATTTGTTCAACACACACTTGAGCTTTTATGACCTTGCGCGCCGTCTGCTGCAATGACACTAGAACTTCTGCGGCGGAAAAAATACGTAATCGACTTGCCCTGTGCTCAAGACTGGTTTCGACTAAGACATGCAAGACATAACTGAACGCAGTCGGAAGGCTAAAATCACGGGAAATGAAATCGCCGACAAACTTGCTAGGTAAGGTTCAGTGGAGAGTTTTTCAGGGCCTAAAGTTACGTTAGGTCTGCCTGCACCAACTGCAGATGGCACGAGCGTTCTCCAATTCCTGCCCATAAAGCTCCTCTGTGGAAGCGTGATGCGATATTGCGCTTATGTTGCCAAATTAACACTTCAAACAAGACTTCTTGCCTAAATCTTCTTTTGGTGACAAATCTATATCGAAATAGATGCTGTCTCTACTCTTCGCATTGTCGGATCCCGCATGCTTTAAAAATGTTATCGATTAACAAAACTCCAATACCATGAAATATCTAGTCCCTCCATTTTAAATTCTTGCTTAGCTGATATCGCACGCTTACTGTCTGATGGTGCTATTAGCTTTACTGGGCTCTTAGGTTTATTCTCGACGGGTTGCACTTCTAACTTAAGATTTTTCTGAGGGACTCTATTGCTTTCGGATTTAGTAGACGAAATTGTAAAGAGAGAGACGAATAAATCATCCGCGATATCAGGATCACTGTTTTCGTCGAACTATTGTATTTAGACGTACGTGTAATCTTGACACTCTAACCAGGAATGTATTCTGTCATGTACACATGTTGTATGAGCTTTTAAGCGACCAACGTAGTAATTATATATTTCTGACGAAACAAAGTAAATCCAACTGTTCCACTGCTATGTGAACTATTTCCAGACAGCTTTGTTGAACATGAAGGGTAGTCAGGGCATGCAGCCTTATGGTTGGGACTTGTATGCCGATTGTAATTTTGATGGACGATTCTTACTGTGTGAGAAGTATGAAAATATTGCCTTGCGTGGTGGAAGCGTGAGCACAAGTACGAGGGTTGTCTGAAATGTTTCCGACCGCAACGTAAAGATAGTGGCATTCGTCAATAAAAGCTAGTGAATGCTAGTTGTGCATCTTTTGACAGTTACCTACCGAAGTTTCAGTCATTTTGGAGGCGCAGTTTTTAGTTGACCGTCGTTTGAGTGAGTCGATGTGAGTGTTTTTTGTGAAAATGGGAAAAATTGAGTTGTTATTAAATTCTTGTTTTTGAAAGGCAATACGCCTACGCAAATCCAAAATGAGTTGGACTCTGTGCATGGGGACTCTGCACCATCATTTACCACAGTGAAATTTTAGGCAGCTGAATTTGAACGTGGCTGTAAGAGCTTGGGAGATGATGAACGTTCGGGACGTCCAAAAACTGCAACCACTGACGATAACATTGCTAAAGATCACCAAATGGGGTTAGACGACCGCCGAATTATGTTGAGAGAGACAGTAGAGGTTATGAAAATGTCCAAAGAATGTGTTTGTTACATATTGTCCGAGCGTTGGGTGCCGCGTTTGCTTACGTTAGACCAAAAACGTGTTAGAATGAACATTTTCAACGCTCTGTTGGCGCAGTTTAAGCGCAATAACTCCGCTTTTTGGCGCCGATTAATTACTGTAGGTGAAACTTGGATACACCATTATGAGCCCGAAGCAAAAATTCAATCAAAACTGCAAAGGACGAGCCGGCTCCAAAAAAAGCAAAAACAGTTTTTTCGGCTGGGAAAGTGATGGCGACTGTTTTTTGGTATAGTAAAGGAGTTATCTTAATCGATTATCTTTAAAAAGGAAAAACAATTACAGGAGCAAACTACGCATCATTACTTGCCAAGCTGAAGGCAGAAATTGCGGAAAAACTGACACATTTGCAGAAAAAGAAAATCCTGTTTCACCAAGCCAATGCGCCGTCTCACACCTCAGCGGTTGCCATGGTGAAAATCCATGAATTATGGTTTGAACTGCTTGACCATCCGCCTTATTCACCAGATCTAGCCTCAAGCGACTTCTTTTTGTTTCTTCATCTAAAAACTGCGCTCGGAGGACAGAGATTTTCGTCAAACAAGGAGGCAATCACCTTCGTGAACAATTATTTTGAAGAGAAAAACGCCAAGTACTATTTGGACGGATTAGAGAGATGGGAGCATCGCTGGGAGAAGCCTGTAGAGTTACAAGGAGACTATGTAGAAAAATAAAAATAAAAATGGGAAAAAAAGTATCATTGTATCATTGTTCGGTATGTACATTTTTCTGTAGCAGCGTGCGCCTCTTGAATGACTGCTACGTCATTATCTCAATCTTCTGCGATATTTCTCAAATACTGTTGTTTCTTTTAATTGAAGCATTAATGTCCCATTAGTGTACCGGAGCCAGATCGGACATCGCATTCTGTCTTTTTGCACTATCTTCTTCTCCATTCATCCTTCTTGAATTGCAAAATTAGCTGCATAGTTTTGAAATCAATTTCTGAATTTATAAATCTTGGAGTTACCTTAAGTTTTAACTAGAACTGGAACCCCTTCTTACTGATAACGTATTTACCAAGTCTCAGATCTTGTTTGAATTGCGGTATTTCTTATTGGTATACTGTATGTATAAGCATTATAAACACATTACTTCTCAAAAAAATTTTGTCAGGATTGTACTGTTCCAATCGGCGCGCTGCTTGTTCCAGTTTCCAGTCAACCAAGCTATACCATAGTTCCTCAATTACTATACATTTTTAAGGTATTTAAGTGGCGTTGTTATATTTTCGAGGTAGTCAAATCAATATAAGCTGCAACTATCTCTAAATCCTGTTATAGTTCCTAAAACGTAAACAGAACGTTGCCGTCGATTTGATATCAACATACATAGCTTACTTTATTCTTTTTGTTCGTAGTAAGTTACCTGCACATATACGCATATTATTTGGGAAACTCTTAATAGTAAGTCTGGTGTAACACTTGTTTTACTTACAACTTTTTGATTAATTTTTTTTCCTTCATCCGTGCAGTTTAACCATTTCCACGTTATCCTTTAAGCACACTTCAACCCTAGAAACATTTGGCGCTGGTTCTGCTAACCACAAAGTGTTTAACGTCTTTGTACGTTAACAGTTTTATTATTCTCTGTGTAACTCACAATATGATTGATGTATGATATCCAAAGAATATCTCTTCTGAATAAGGTATGTATGATATCTCCATATACATATGTATATGCAAATATACCCTACAGTCTGGTGCAAGGCCTAGTCCCTCTTCAGACATTGTTGGTTTGTCTTATAATTTTGTACACAGTCCTGTTATTGCCTCCCGAAGAGGAGTAAAATGCAAAATCTATTTTTCTATTTTTCACTCTATTACACAGGTATCGAACCCAGACTTCTGGCGTATAATTGTCCCACGACGAAAACCGTGTCTGCACCGACGTCGTTGTTTTTGTTTTGTTTTCCTACAATATTTTAGTGAGAACTACGTAATCCTGGTTTATTTGATATTATATGAGTACATACAACATTCAACATTTTGCTTTGTTGTCTTCTTTTTTTTGTGAAACAATCCATCAACTACGAGTATTGTGTTTATACCTACTTATAAGTCAGTTTGCTCTTCAACGTATTCTTACTGACCTTACTTGTAAAATGCGATCACGAAATCACAAATCCAAATCCCACACAGCTTCACTGCATCTAAAAAACAGTCTTGCACCGAAATGTACAAAAACTTGTACATATCAGGGGATATTTTCGTACTCATTTATTATTTAAAACTCCCAAAGTGGGTGACCTCCCAAGGTGCAACAAATGCACTAGCTCGCGTTCCTGCTCCGGATGGATTGGACTCAGCTGTCAGTTTGAGATGTAGAAAATTGCATATGGTAAATAGGAAATAAGAAGTGAAGTATCACGAATATACGAGTATGTTACATATGAGTATTGTCCAATGTTACAGATGCGAATCCCCATGTAATACTCTCTTGAATGAATGCAGTTTTTACGGCACTTCCTGTGCATTTTAGATGTCTTCTGTTGGATTAAACGGAAGCTTTGGTTTCTGTTTACAAGTTTAATATTCGAGTTTATTTTAGTAAAAGTAAGCTAGAGGAAAATGTAATAATAATCTACATACATTTCCTGCTAGATTTTGATGTTTCTTTTTCACCAGGAAAAATAGTTTACGAAGAATGAAAGATTTATACTATAATTCGACTGAATAAGTTTGCCCTAATTAGATGAAATCCTTGCTGACAGTTTCGTACCCAATTTTACCCACCACCTCATAGTCGCTTTTAGCTGCATTTTTTATGAAATTTTAATTTTCTCCGCAATAAAATAAGGTTTTTTGAGAATCCCTGTTTTTGTAACGAATATTCTTTATTGTAAAGGATGACTCCATTTGTACTTATGTTTCAACCTTTGATGGCATTCCTGACTGAATACTTTTATTTGATGGTATCTTTCCATCAAAACAATCACGATATACCGCAACCAAACTGGGTTATACTATATTAAATCTTTCAATAAAGTCATGAAAGATCCAACGTTACTTTGGTTGATTTGGCAATGTCATATTGACATCTATCGTAGAGAGTTCCGTATCAGAAAGACTTTTTTTGTAATGGAGTCAATATCGCAGAGTATAAGAATCCTAAACTAGAACCACATATGATAACATCGTAAAAGTAGAGTGACCTGATAGCAATGATGGTTTTTCCAATTGTTATGTTCCAGCAGCTGTCAAAGTTACCAATGACATCCAGCTGTCAAAATATTCAGTAAGGTTTGCCGTTTCATCATGCATCATTTTTCCCTTGCCGAACGTGCGGAAACTACAGGGTGCGGCAGAATAAGTTGTGTAGTTTTGAAAAGTTATAAAAAAAAACCAGGGTATATATGAAACAAGTGTTTTTATTTTTAAAATCCGTAGAACTTACCATTTTATACGCATTAATTTTTAAAAATAATGCCTTTAAGATGGCGGCCGTTAGCTGCAATACATTGCTGGAGACGATTTCTAAAGTTTTGAACAGCCCGTTGACTCATTTCGAGGGGTACGCGTTCATTTCTTCAACAATTCGCTCCCTTAGCTCTAGCAGGTTTTGGGGGAGACGTTTAAACACTTTTTCCTTAAGATATCCCCAAAGAAAGAGGTCGCATATGCTTAAATCCGGCGATCGCTCAGGCCACCCCATGTCACCTCTCAAGGACTCTAGAAGTCCGGAAACCATCTTTCTTAAGGCATTTAGAGAATTTCGAGCTGTGTGGGCTGTAGCCCCATCTTGTTGGAACTAAACATCCCCTAATCCCTCTTCTTCAACAACCACTTCCAGTCGGGGCTGCAGAAAATTTTGTAATATTGAAACATAACGCCCGGAATTCACGGTCACGGTCACGCCTCCCTCTTCAAAGAATTACAGGCCAATAACGCCAAATTGTGATACGGCACACCATACCGTTAGTTTAGGAGAATGTAGCGGTCTTTCGTAAACAATTTGGGGGTTGTTTTCAGCCCAATAACGAAAATTTTGTTTATTCACAATCCCGCTTACGTGAAAATGTGCCTCGTCGCTGCTGAAGAATGCTGCCTCATGAGGGATTACTACAAGCATTTCCTCACACAGATTTTGGCGGGTGGCGTAGTCTGCTGGGTTCAATTCTTGAACCATCATTATTTTGAAGGGATGGAAATTCAAATCTAAATGAAGAATCCTCCTCAAACTGCGGTCTGAAACCACCAATGCAATTGCGTGCCTTCGAGCAGAACGTCTTGGCGATTGCTCGAGTGCTGCTCTCACTAGCTCCACATTTTCTGGTGTTCTGATGGATCTTCGTCGGCTATGTGTATCTATTCTTAGTGTGCTACCAATTTCCTCCAGGAACAGCATTATTGCGCGGAATATCGAAATTTCGGCTCAGTTTTAAATACGTAACGTGAATTTCGTCGTGAGGTGGGACATAATCATGGCGTTTCGTTGTACCGTTGAAAAGTTTGAGCGTGAGTACACTCTTTTGGATCTTAAGCCACCAACCAGATAGAGATTGGTGCGAAATAAAGAAAACATAGCCGCTGTAGCGGCCAGTATCGAAGAAGTCCCAGAAATATTGATTCGGCACTGATCAGCTGAATTGGGCATCGCCAGAGAGTCATTCCGGCATATTTTGCGGTTGGATTTGGGCCTACATCCGTATAAGATTGTGCTGATGCAAAAGTTGATGCCGGACGACCACAGACAACGCTGTGAGTTCGCTAAATGGACGCTGGAAATGTTTTCCACCTCATTTTTGACTCAGCGGCAATATCAACAAGAAAAAGTTGCCGTTATTAGAGAGAACACATTCCACAAGTTTTCGCCCTAGCATCAAAGATTGACTGTTTGGTGCGTTTTATGGAATGGCGGCATCATCCGACCTGATTTCTTCCGAAATGAGGAAGGAGACAGCGTTACCTTCAATGGTCTCTTTTATAGAGCGATGTTAACCGACTTTCTGTGGTTAAAGCTCGACAACATTGATGGCGCCACATGCCATACAAACGACGCAACGCCTGAAGTTGTGAAGGAGAAATTTGGTGACTGCGTCATCTGACGGCGAGCGTTCATCAATTGGCCGCCGCGATCATGCGATTTAACACCACTCAACTATCTTCTCTGGGGCTACGTCAAGTCCGCATCTAACTTGTTCTACAGTTTTCAAAGAAAAGACCCTTTATGGGAAAAAACTTCGGCGAAAAATGCAAGAGTAGTGCAAAACTTTGCTTAGTATTTGGAAATGCCACTTCCCCATAAATAAAGAAACATGTGTGTGGAAAGATGAAATGAAATGGCGGGAACGCACCAAAGACGAACATTTTAAACTTAAAAAGTGTATGGGAAATAGGGAAACCGATAAAGTACCATATGTCTTGAATTTAACTTCTAACGAACAAAAATGAGGAAAAAGAAGCGGGACTAAAGCACATGCGGTAGCATTAGATTCATTGTATCGTGACTTATAAAACTGATAAAGAAGCAACAAGCAATAGAAGATTGTTTCTTTGGAAGAAGACTGACGCAAGTCGAAAAACTTTAATTTGGAAAAACTGTTGTTGAATGATATTTCAATACAGCTTGCTGATGTTTATAAAAGCGCTACATCTGCAATCTGCCGGCGAATACTCAAACTAGCATTAATGAACCTTTTCAAAAAGGGTAATTGCGATATGCAATGTTAAGGCACTGGACAACGAGCTGGTATTTTTAAGATTGGGCCACAACATAACTTTTGCGGTAGATTAAAACGCCGATTTAATTGATATTTTTAGGAAATTTAGTCTTTTTCTCGAAAAAATATTTTATTAACCATTTCTTATTGCAGCCAACAAATATGTACTTAAATATTTACGAGCAAAAAATAAATCAAACCTTTGCTCACCAAGCTCATCATTTTTAAGATTCGATACCCCGCAGTATATGTATATGTGTTCCTATATGTATGTTCTATAGGATTAGCATATGTCGGACTTCAACATACGCATCGCAGTATTCGACGAAGCACGCGAAATGTAAAGGAAACATGACAGCGACGGAAATGAAAATGTTACGATCGTCAGCGTGCGTAAAAAATCGTAAAATGCATATACAAAGTGGGGCAAAAGTAATGTCATAATAGATGCCATTTTGTTAGAAATGAAAAGAATTGGGCTCTGTTATCATGAATAGTTCGTTTGAAATTGATGACATTAAGTTGAAAAAATGTTGTCGTCCAATCACCACCTCCTGAGTTGGTGAATATTTGTGCTCATATTACGGACCAATCACTTTTTTACTGCAAATGCCGCACCAAACAGTCACTTTGAGGGTAGGCAATAGATCTTCGTGCATTTCATGTGGATTCTCTGTGCCCCAGAAACGCAAATTTTGTTTATTCAGATAACCACTTAATTTGAAATGGGCTTCGTCGCTCATTATGATTTTGGATACGAAATCATCCTTTCTTGCACCAGGCTTAATAGAGCATGGGAACAAGTTAACCTCTTGACGGTCAGCAGGCAACAGTTAGTGAACAGTTTGCACTTTATAAGGGAATATCTTCAGGTTTTTCACCAAACTTTGACGCAACGAACATCTACTGATGGCAAATTATGTGCATCGTTGTCTCGTCGATGTTTGAGGACTCTCACTGGCCACAACAGTGAAATTGTCCGTCGAACGAGTAATACGGTTCCGGCCGCTTCTTGCAACGTCTCTAGTGCACGAAGAGCTCAGCTAAATGCTTAATTGTTCGCGCATATGGACGACGAAGAAAACGATGACGAAATTCACGTTGCATTAAAATAACAGGCCGGAAATTGGCATTGCTTTTTGTTAACTAATTCTCTATCTGCCTACAACATCAGTGTCAAAACGCAATGACACTTAATGCCATTTGCAAAAATTGCTGCACGTTAACATTACGACATTGATTTTGCCCCACCTTGTATTGTACTTATATCACCGATTAGTCGAATCCCCGGTTTTTTCATATTCAATAAAGGTCATCGGAAAATCTTCAAGAGCGCAAGCAGTAAGGGCTCAAATTCTGGCTGATGCTCGAAAATCAGCAAACTCTTAGCCTCACTAATGAGGTGATTTATGATAGAGCGATCTCTAGCATGGTAATAGAGTCCACAAAATAAGCCAGTTAAGGAATATGTACTCACAGCATTATGCTATATGTGTACTAGCTATGCGCATTACATACTTCAATAATTAATGCAAAAAAAAAGGACGATAAGAAATACTTCTTATTTCAATAAGACGTCCTCGTCACAATCTGTGGTGTACTAAAGCCAACATCTTTCTAGTTATTTCGACTTGCTTCTAAAAGCCTTCAGCCGGCTTCTTTCTTCGAGCGGCCGTTGTACTTCAGTTCTGCTTAGAAAGCTTTGAAGCAGCCATGACAATTTTCAGTGTCCTCAGCGTCATTTAACTTTATATGTACTCGTATATGTGCATACCTACGAGTATATGTCGCTTGCTTGCTTTGTCTGAATTCATTGTTCTCTATTCATTGTCTATGTTGTCCCACCGGAACCTGAGGACACCAGGGAACTGTATGTGTGTCTTGCCTCGATTACAACGAGCTCAATTTAGTTGACCCTTTATTTGGAATAGAACACCGGAGTATAGAAACCATGTGCTAAATATGGTAATAACAAAGTCATAATACGATGTTGACTACTCTTATTGATGACTAAGTATTATTTCTACATTTTCTTGACATTAAAATTGTTTTAATGCTTAAGATATTTCGCGTAGTTTGTTTTTGTTTTTCAAGACGTCGTGAAAGGTGTTATTAACGGAGTCATACTTCTTCTCTCTTGTTGCTTGAGCGCAAATAACTTTATTTTTGACGAATTTCGACTCATATGTGTTTACAAGAACTCTTGCACTTAACCTATTACTGCTACCAGTTCTAACCCATACAATCCTTTTCCAATATTGAAATCTTTCTAATAAGAAATAAATAAGAAAATATAAAAAAAATTATAAATATCCTTTTGTACATTTTACAGCATGTACAAAGATAGTCAATTCAATGTCCAAGTCTTGTCGTTGCTTCCTAATCTCCGTTTTGGGGGAAGGAATCCTGCTAGCATTCGTACTGGCATCCAAAATAAGGGCGTATGCAAGATTTGTGTAGGGACCTCCGAGTGGCTTTGAAGCAAGTACTTAAGATTTCGCGTTACTGTTCCAAACCACGTGCTGAACATAAAGTAATTACCTACACAAAAGTCACCCTGTTTTATTTGGTCAATTTCTGGAAGACTTTTCAAAGCTAGTTTATGTCATCATTTCTATTAGCTATTCCTTCTGAGCTTCGCCAATTATATATTACTTCTCCTTAAACTCGCTCAGTTGGTATTTTTCCTTTACCCAATGCCTTCATGTGAATATCAAATACCTGGCATGGTCTTTCATCAGTAAAGTATTAACTTAACTTCGAACTTTGTACTGAATATTATTGTGTATTTATAATCTAACTTAAATAATTTATTCATTTGATATCAAGATATCTTTTACATTACAGATAGCATCATTGGCATCCGAACCAGTAGCATTCTAACAAAATCACCACTCATCACAGGTAGCCCTACTAGAAGTAGCATTACATCCAATAACCAACAACATCATAAGCCTTTTGTGGAGAATCTATCAACGATGGCTACCTCAACGACTACATCTGTGACAACACAAACCCCAAAATCTCAAAAGCGAGTCACCATTATTGAAACTCCAAAACTCACTCGTACCTTTGATCCTATGGCCGCCACATCAAGTATAGCACCTGCTTCTACCACCTCAACAGTAACTGCTGGCCATCTAACACTTCAAATATCAACGCCTACACCCATCATAACAGTAACATCCTCATCCTTAGATCGCCCAGATAAGAAGGCGTCTATCCCTGGTAATGGAGATGAGAGGCAAATGACAGTGTCACAAAATGTCACTAGTCAAATAAAAGGGAATTCCTCAATTGGTCCACATAATAAAACCGATGTGGTAGCGATAGTAGATCACACCGCACAAGAGGTTAGAGTGAATGAGGAGGAAGAGGAGGATTCAATCAATGGGATGCTGGATAGAATATCTCATGACTTGGATTATTTATTAAATCGAACAAATGAAATTCCCCCAAGACTGATTAGTGGTGGTCCATCATCCTTACAAGAACCAACCCAACCACCATCAACATCACTTCAACTCCCAACGACGTCGACAGCAACAACGACGATGATTTCAGTTTTGGATGGTAATACCACTAGCAGTACCTCAGGAGCTACAGCCTCACTTCAGCCGTCACCACCATCACCTTCAAGCTTGACAGCAGCATCAATTGAGCGCGACAGTTTTCCTAATTCTCTTTGTCCTAACGTCGATTCGCATGAGCTTGGTAGTATACCACCACCACCTCTCCCGCCCAATGCCACCATTCCAGTAACCGCATCACTGACATCCCTAAGGACACGCTCTAACGTACATCATGAGGTCATAATGGAAGAGGATGCTGAACAGGAACAGGAGTGATTTGAGTGATTTTAACATTTTTCATTTTAACACTGTCGAATACGAGAGAGGTGTTGTACTCGTATACTCGTACATATGTTTGCAGTATCCAGTTTCAGTATTTAAGTACAGCATATGTATATACATATACATATATCTACTTCTCTCTGAAGGCCCAGCTAAGGTTGTGAACGCACATACTCCCAAAGGGAGTATCAATTTTCTTCGACCACAATGAGTATATACGACAGCCGGGAGTAGTCCCATGAATTAATGTCTTACATCGTGGTAATCTATCTATTCCCTAAAGTCAAGTGATTTATCGGATTTAAAGTATCAATGGATGGGACCCCTCAACTAGCTCCCCCTCTCCTTCCCATTTACATCGGATGGACATTATATCATTTTATACACCAGCATCTGGATAAAGGCTTACGGATAGTTTCTTTTCTTTTTTTTTTTTTTTTTTAATATCACACATACTAGGCTAAGAAGACGTGTGTTTCGTTTATTTTCAAATGTATCTTTGTAAAATAAAAATTGTGTAATTTAATCAAACGTACGAATACATAGATAGTAACGATGCATGAGACGAGGCTTTCAAGCTTCATGACTTTCTATGAATACGTGTATCTATATGTATGTAAATTTAGGCTTAATGGTAGCAGATGCTGAGAAGATTTTCTATTCATAAGCTAGATAGTAAAAATTTGTACATTCAAAAATAAATTAAACTCATTCCACATGCTGTAATATACCATACATACAATATACATACGTATAATATGATAAATTGTTTATTATACTCGTATCTAAGAAATTCATTTTCAATGAACAAAACAATTTTGTTAGTGAGTTCGACAAGTGCTCGTTTAAGATAAAAACATACAATAGAAATCAAAATTTCAATTAAAGATTCTTTGTTTAAAAAATAATAAATTGTATCTCAAGAGTGTTTGTATTTCGCAATTCTCATTTGTAAAATGGTGCAACTCCTCTTCGGCACTAAATACTTTTGAATCTGAAGTTCTTCCTTCTTGGATGAAGTTTAAAGTCAAGTTGGCCAAACTTTCACCGTGTTCATTTGCACCTTTATGGACTCCGAAAGGAGTTGATGATCGGGGACAAAGGTAAGTATACTTATAATACTTCTACAACGAATAGAAATTAAAGGTAATCTGTACATTGGACGAATTTATAAGATAGTTAATAAAACTTGGAAAAGCATACAAATTTGAGCGAATTAGTAGAAAGAATAATAAATTAAGACTTCAAAACTATTTTCCATATTTTGTATGCTCTAACAGAACTACATTAATAATAATGGGTCTAACATAGTTGCGAATTAATTTCAAGAAATTATCATTCTTAGTCAAATACGAGTAATACCCTCAATTAAGAAGGAGTCTCAGTAGATGCACAGAAGTTTAACTTATTCACGATAATACCAAAAAAGACATGATTTTATAGAATGTCTACCTCAGTATCTGCATTGTGAAAAGTGACTGACTGAGGTCAATCAGTTTCCCCAATATTGCGAACAATATTCTATCTACTGGTATTAATACCGCATCAAGGAAGTAGTTCATTGTACTCCTTTATGTATCCTTGTGATAAAATACCAACGGTACCTGAACACACCTCTTCACGGTGCCTGCATGCTTCCTGCAATCTTTGCTACTAAGGTTCACTAGAAAATTCGCTAACCTCTTAGAGACATTTGGAGGCATTCGTTTGATTTGCCGGCAACCTGAAGAGTCATGCCATTTGCAGCTACACCCATATGATAGTTGGGTTATCAATACAAGCCTTAACCGAGGATGCAGGCAGTCCTGAAAAAGTCTGTTCTGAGCCTTTCCTAAAAAGTTCATCGGCGATTTCATAACTATGTATTTAGTTACATTTTCGTATTAATCGTGTTTTTTTTCGAAGACACAAAATCCATTCGTACGTGAGGTTTGCTGCTGTCGTACGTAAATGGCACTCGATGGCGAATGAGAGAATGTCAAATTACAACACTCGAAGGTCGATAACGTGTGCGGGAATTTACGCTCAGAAAACCTACGCAAAAGATATAATTGGTCCTATCGTCATAACCGTGCAGATATCAAGGAGCCTCCTCGATGAGGAGCTTTGCCGTACCGAAAGCTCCTATACACTTTTTCGTTGAAGAATTTTTAATCACTAGATGAGCCAGACCAGTCAGTTTCCGGCCTCTCGTAAAGAGGACAACCTCAGTTTTCAGAGGATTTTTAGTCCACCAATCGTCGATCATGTCTAGGCCTGCCTCCGCTTTGGTGCAGTTCAGGTCTCGTATTACTTCTTGTAGAGTGCGGATTCCTTCCTGCCGCATTGCCGATTTTGAAGCGCATTCTCACAAACTCTTCCGAGTTGGCAGGCATCTTAGATAAAGGATGCATTTCCAAAGCAGCTTTAAGCATTGCTTATATGCTTTTCAACATGAAAAATGGTCAGACAGATGCGAGCTCTTACTCTTCGCCAGTGGCTCGATATGTATGACACTGCCAGGCTTTCAATGAAGGTTCTCGTCAGATTTGCCAGCAGCAGCTGGTCTATGTTCTGTTGTAACATAACGGGTTATAAGTCATCGGTGCCAAGCGCTTTGAAGCCACCAAAGAGCTTCGGCGTGATGCGTTACTCAAGTCACTTGCAACTTAGTTTATAGGGGCTGGTTGTGAGCTGGTTCTTATTAAAATGCCTGAGAAATGAGTCTCAGGCCTAAGAGAGAGAGTAACTAAATTTTGACATGTGTATGTAAAGAAGTCGGAAATGGAAATGGAATGGAAAAGCTTTCTAATTGAAAGCTTCGAAAATTTGCTTTCTGCCGCTGCGACTAATCACATGTAAATCATTATTCAAATTATTCACGTACGAGTATATTGTTGCTCTTTATTTTCTCTGTATACCTCCGCTCTTTACGATCCATTTCTCAAATTTCCTTGCTCTCTACTATGTTGAATGCACTTTTATCTTTTGTTGGTTCTGGTTTTTTTTTTTTGTCTGTCTGGAAACGTATACAGTATGAACAAAAAATCCACGTACACTATATTAAATATTCTTTCTAAAATGCACGTAGTTTGAATGACTACAAATTAGATTATTTAAGTATTTAATCCCTGATTCATGTATTGATGTAGTATGTGTAAGTGAAGCTTGGTATAAGCTAAAAATACCTGATCTAATCTACGAGATTTTTAGGAATGATAGACTCACCGATCCTACGGGTGGTGGGGTAGCGATTTATTTTAAATCAAGCCTAAAATGTAAAACGATTGCCAAATCTAGTGCCAACGGGATTGAATATATATTTGTCAAGGTATTTGACTGCAACACCAAATGTATGATTTCTTGTGTGTACAGCAAAAATAGGAATGCTCTCCCTTACCCTTTTTTGCTGATAATTTGTAAATGATTTTAATTCAAACTTACTCATTAGCGACTCACTAACTTTTCAATTTAAGGATCAAGTGTCTTCAATGGGAATGGAGATAATAAACTACACGTTTTGCCGACAATCGAGTACCAAGCCTTCTAGATTTAGCTATTGTCTCTTATCCGTCTCTAGGGCTTTTATTTGATCAATTGTCTTTTACTGTCGCTGATCATGATCTACTCTTCTGTACATATGATGTGAACTTGTGCAAAACTACTACTGATGATACTTTTACCTTTAAAGATTTTAGTTCCATTAATTGCAAGACCCTAAAAATTAACCAGATTTAACCATTCCAGACTTCTTTCTGTGGGGTTTCTTGAAGTCACAAGTCTATGTCAACAAGCCTCAGACCCTTGAAGTCGTCAAAGAGAATATCCGTCAAGAATGCGAGGACCTATCGCCGGAAGTTCTGGCAAAGGTGATGGAAAATGCCACAAATCGGGACCGAATGATTATCAAATCTAGCGGCGGCAACTTAGCCGATATCATTTTCTCGACCTAATGGAAAAAAATTTAAGACATCAGATAAACATAATCCAAAATAAGAACCAACGCTTTTCATTGTAAAAAAAATTACAATCAAAGAACATCAGGTGGCAACTTTTGCCCCACCTTATATAATAGAAAAACAAATAAATAAATACCTTGCATTCAATAAGTTGCTAAGTGATACACAATCCGGTTTTAGAGCAAATCACAGCTCCCTACTACTATGGTCAACTAATTTAACGAGACAGGACTTTGACAAGGGATATGTTTCGTTTCAGTGTGTATCAGATTTTTCCAAAGCGTTCGATAAGATAAACCATTATATTCTGTGTTGGAAGCTTAAAATTTAGTTCGGGTTTACCAAAGGGCAGTAAGGCTTAACAGGAGTTTTCTCTCCAATAGATTTCAAAGGATATTATCTGGTGAAAGTTATTCATCCCTCACAGAACTCAAACAGGGGATACCCCAAGGCTCAATTTTGGGTTCGTTGCTATTCTACATATTGATGAACGACCTCCCATCGTGTGCAAATGGGCTTCCGTCTACCTATATGCAGATGGTGTTCAACTTCATCTAACTAAGCCCCGTTGCAAACTAGGTGAATTAGCTCTTCTTTTGAATGAAGACCTTAAACTCATTCAAACTTGGTCTGAAACTAATGGATTACTACTGAATCCGACTAAGTCTCAATTAAACCCAATATTTAAGACCAAACTAAACTTAAACCTATTGCCTAACATCTATCTTAACAATAAAAAAAAATCAAGCTGTCACTGGCCTTTGCTAAGTAATAAATTGTAGTTTATCTGGATATAAACATACCAATAGAGTCTTCATCCGTATATACGGATGCCTTTCCAAATTGTAGTTTAGTGCATCTTTTACTCCATTGCAAACACGTCAGAAGCTGGTAAACGTGCTAATCTAGCCTTTTATAACGTACTCTGAGGATGTTTACACATAGTAGCCTTGATTCCCTATCTCGTAGTAAATTGCAAGTTTCCCTCAATGATGCAGTGGGTTATATTCACGGCATTCCTAGATATAACCATATATCTGGTTATGTGAGAGTTTTTTTAGGCGCAAGAAATTGTATTTTTCTACACAGAGTTATTATAGTCAGCGTCCATCCTACTTGTAATGGGCGATTTTTTAGGCGTTTGGTTTTTAATTGCCAAAAAAACACAGGGTAATTGCAAAAGTGCATACAAATTTTACTTGCCATTTAGTTTGTAAAGATTATTTCATGTAAGTGTTGACCATGACTACGTTTTAAAAGGTCCGTACAGAGAGTCCAATTCTGAATCACTCTTTCATGCATGTTGGCTAGTATTTCGCTAATAACACGTATAATGTTGTATTCCGGGCAATTAACGCTAGTTTGTCGGCGTAGACGAGTGATTTGACGTATCTTCGTAAAAAAAATAGTCTAAAGGCATCAAATACAACGACCTAGCCTACTAATTCACCGGTGTATATAAACTTATAAATTGATAAATTGCTCACCGAACTCATTTCTCTATTAGTCAATCGATTAGCATACAGCCATCTTGCTGGAACCACATTTCGACCAGGTTCAGCTCGTGCATTTTGGGTAAAAAGGAGTTCGAAATCATTGATCGATAACGGGCGCCATTGACGGTAACATTGTTCTCACGGTCATCTTTGAAAAAATACGGGCCAATGATTCCGCCGGACCATAAACCGCACCGAACAATGCATTTTTCCGGATGCATTGGCAGCTCTTGTATTGCCTAAGGTTACTCATCGGAACAAACACAACCAGAAATGAGCTTCGTCGCTGAAGACTATTTTTCGATAAAAAAAACGGGCCTTATTCTTGCTTTTCTAAGGTTGACTCACCGAAAATTCTACGCTCTAGCAGATCGTTCAGCTTCAGTTCTTCACGAGCAATATTTCGTAAGGTCTTAGACCAAGCGTAAAATCTTCCATATAGCCGAGTAGCTCAATCCCAACTGCTGCGAACGGCGAAGAATGGACAAATCCCGATCTTCATTAACACTAACGGTTATAGCAGCAATATTTTCTCTGCACCATACGTGAGCTGTTGAAAATATAACACCGAAAAGCCAAACAGCAAAAACATCAGCCTTTATAACAGATTATGTTTGACAAGGTCCCACAGAGTTCTTACTTTAATCCCCCCTCGTAGTAATTACCTTATCTCCTCGCGTCTTTTTGTTCGTTCATGCAATAAGAGTATGGAACTCATTACCAACCCAAATTTAATCTAATAGAAATCCTTAAAAATTCAAAAGTACAATCCTCCTATATTTCTCTAATAACACACCCCAAACATTAGCCCACTTCCTACTTCTTAATTCCTTTCATCATAAAAACTATTCTCCCCTCTATATCATTACTTGTTTATCTTTTACCCCGCCATCTTTCACCTTTTTCTAGATTAAGTTCTATTTGAAAATTAGTTATTAAGTTGCCCAATTATGCTACTAGTTTAAAAAACTAAGAACTAAGCTAAGCTAAGTATCTGGAACGTACAAACCTTTAAATGAATTTGATAAAATGAATTGAAAATGAAAAATGAAACAAATGTTGGCTGGGAGCCAACATTGTCGACAGCTCGGTTAGTCGATGATTACCTCCTAGGTTGAATTTGCTACTGCCTAAAAAAGTATTCGAAGCATAAGCATCGCAGTTCCATCTTCCTGAAATCACAGTATTCTATCACTTCGACTAGTGTCTTCCATAGTACTGGTAGTACTGAACAATTGAGAAGACGACGAATTTGTGCCATTCTCCGTTGGTTTTGTATTTTATGTCTGGACTTACCAAATCTTGGTTGCAAAATGGCTTTAGATATTAGATGACGACCTTGCCTACCTTTTCTGACTAAATCGATTTTGCTCTACAGCTTGGTTATTATGAAATGTTATATCTCCTGTTCCTAAGGCCGTTAATGCAAAACGTAACCAAATTTCATTCGAATGAGTTTTTTTTTAAAGAACAAAGGATATCTTCACCCATAGAGCAGGTCTGGAGTGATAAGAGTCTTATTACTCAATTGGCTTTTTAGGACAAAAAGACAGCGACTGAAAAGTGTAATTTTTCACTTGATAATAGCTGAGCCGAACTAGACAAAATTTCTAAACTAAACCGCACGAACTGAATCGCTTTTCTACAGAAATTTAGTTTGAAGGCATATGCTATGGTTGTCTTCTCGAAATTGAGGTTGCTTTCAGGATTTTCGAAGGAGTATCGCCTCCTTCGGCAATATCTAATCACTGAGCGAGGTAATAAATTAGATTTTTACAAGAAGGATCACCAACTCAAACCTAGAAAAATTTTCAGCTCAAAGAAATGACACGTTTTCTCTCGAAAACAACCATCATAGGCGACGTCACAATTTCTCATCCCTCCTTTATCCTATATCACCTTATTGTACTTTATGAATAGCAGGGATATCCGCTTTGCAGCAATTCAGTCCACGTAAGATTCTATTAAGAGTGCGAACTACACACGTAGTCAAAAGTCGTTTCCTGTATTTAGTTTGATAAGGTTATCCTTCACAACATACATATACTGATTTTATAAGTCAACTGCCAGTTAACCCTACGACACAACTCACAATAAAGAGGGATACATCTGTCAAACAATAATGGCAGTAACCAGACACGAGAAAACCAGACCTGGATCACTAGACCTTCTCTGTTAACATCCTTGCTATGAACTTAGTTCGAATTGAGTCGAAAAATGAGGTTATCGCTGGATCTACCTCTGATGTATGCGTTAAGTCCATCTTGGTAATTCCTCCGTCGGAAGTTCTGTATTGTTACATATCTGAAACGTAGCGTATGCATTAAAATGCCACTGCGACACACAAAATCTAAATAGAAAAGTAGCGCAATAATTCGAACCTCATTAAAAAAAATGTTGCAGAAACATTTTATGGCATTTTAAACGATTAACCTAAGAAAGTTACGAAGTGTTAAGTATACCTAAGGCAAGTAAACAAATCTGGCCTTTCATGGAACTACACCATAAATCACTGGGCCAAATTTTCTAATACAAACATTAAAAGCAATTTACAAACATCCTCTTTACCATGGCGTAACTCCATTAAGTCGGAAGACTTTCCCTACACATCGTTACAATGCTCATTATCTTTTACAATGGCGTAAAAATGATTCCAACCCCCTTTAAATGAAACAGCTTATAATTACTTTGCAGCACAGCCCTTTCGCCACTACGAATTGATACTGAAAATAAATTAATTGGATTTTCAGGATTTTAAGCTTCAGGGGCGGAAGTCTAATTAAGTGAAGTTCCCTACTTTTATTACCTTCTCTAACTACCCAAAATGAAAAAAGGTCCTTTAGGCTGTGGCAATTGTCAAAGAATGTGTACAAGTTTGATCGCACCTCCTAACGATGCTTTTCCAGTATATCGGAGAAATTCTACAATTTCATCACGCCGCATTTAACCATAAATGCACTTCGTTCTTCCCTCATTCTAATATATCGTACATACCTTTGAAGGGAGGCATTTCCAGGAAAATGAATTCTTTGTATCTTTTCCGACAATCGATACTGTACAATGCTGCCTTTGGCGAATTTCCAATTAAAAAGTGGTGGGGATAAAGTGATGTTCGATAGGTAAATCAAAGTTTTCCCATCCCCTGCAAGGAGAATGGTATCATGGCTTTTGAGAAGAAAATGCCGCTGTCAAAGTGATTTTTCCGATAGAGGCTTACCATATAGAAAATTTATTTGGATTGTGTTTGACATCGAAATTAATTCAATTTTATAATTGGTATCGAGTAGAGCTGCATTTGAACTTTTTAAAAATATGAAAATTTTATAGCGTTAGAAAAAAAATGCAAAACTTGTCAGTTTAGGGTTCACAATCACTATACGAGTACATAATAAAGCACTAATTTTTATATTTTAGATCGATTACTAGCTGCAAAATGTGACCTTCGTTGAATTTGGTATGGCAATGTCTGCCAAATGGTATGATATGCTATACACAGTTGAAGAGTGCAAGTTTTTTTCAGGTCGCCTTCCGCTTGAACTCCTTAGATGTTCCCTTCCTCTACTTTGAGGGGCTATATTGAAAACTTAAAGATTATTTAAGCCATCCAAATGGCTACAACATTTATATCAAATTGTTACCAACCACCTCGTCAAAAAAATGTTCGATTCTACCCTCAGGACCACCGCAGCAGAAGAAATGTAACTTTAGGTGGCCTCGATCAACTCACAAATCGCAACGGGAGGCAGTTACTGCTAAACAGAAACCATCTGTCGTGATTTTTATATTTTTGATTTGGCGATGCTTGCGATATTCATACCCTAGTTACACCAAGTCAATAAGTATTGGCTCCTCGGATGGAAGGACATCCGTACTACTGGCAAAATTCGTTCCGTCAATCGCGATGTGGTAGTGATCCGGTTGACAGTAGTTTGCTCCAGAGAACTCTTATAGTTTCATATACGATGATGAAACCATATGCTAGCGACTGTAAAATTTTCATGCACGCATTAATCAGGCTGGGGTCTTTATTGCTGGAGCTCATATCGTAAAGACCTTACTTTTTCGGTAATGCTCATATGTTTTTCACTGCGTGCAAATATGTACATATTTTAGAACATTTATAGCTTTCTTAGTGTGTGGTTGATATAAAAGAAAGTGGATGGATGACTAACTGATTTGAACATTATCCTTGGGCATTGCTGGTATGTTTTATCTTTATTTTTCGTATGAACATGGATGCGATTTAGTTCACGGTGTTATGAGTTATGCATTTGAATTTGAAAGCGATGACTGCTTATATATATAAGTCTGTCTTTAACAAGCCATCCGAATTGATTCTATTCTTGGTAGCAGTTTCTGCAGAAAATGTTATAACAATTCTAACTGCAGTCCTTTAAGATCCCTTACAGAAGTCCTATAACTCCTAAAGGAATACGCGTTATGTATGGGATCGTAAGGGTGATTTTACCTTTCGATTTCATTATCACTCTGAATACAAAATTCAAACAGGATTGGCTTCATAACTAATCCTTGTGCCTTATGAGCTCCTTGCTCCTTATGAGCAATTCAAGCAAACTCTTCACAGAAAATGGATTTATTCAATTTTCAAATATTGCAATATATTCCTTCCGTTAGGGAAGGCTAGAAACTTCTTTCGAATTCATTTATGATGGCCTATTGAGCAGCAATTGGTTTTCGAAAGACAACAAATCAATTCAAAACATAAGAAGAGGTGCATAATCAATTCTTCAGCCGTCCAATTTTTCTTTTGTCTTCTGAGTTTTTATTGGAATTTTGGGACAATTAAATATAACAATTGTCGGATAAGGGGACTTCTTATTACATATACTCTACAACCGGCAATGGACCCGAAAAAAGAAAAGAGTTCCATCGGGTACTTTATATACTTGGAATAACAGGCATTGGCTAGATATACTTACATGAAATAAAAGCTTATGCAATTTATTTTTGCATTTCACTTGTGTCGTAATCTACGTCCCCATGCTCAGAAACATGCAAAATTAACCAGATCGGCCAAAGAAGGACTTCAATCACTAATTCGTTCATTGATCATCATAATCCCCTCTTAGCATGTAGTCAGGCGTCTTATATTAGATGCCCTACCATTTTAGAGCGATTCCCTGAACTCACGCATACCATTTTTTATTGGATGTCATATTTGTGTTTCAGATTGTCTATCATAATTTTGAGAAAAACAACTAAAAACAAATATACCACCTCAAAAAGTTCCCGGAATAACCACCGTGTGGCGCTCCCATTGTTCCGATTTGAGTTCTGTTTTTTTTGTTAAGTTGGTAAATCCGTTGTTGACATTCCCTTTAAACCTTAGCATCATAGCTTGACATTTGCAAATGTTACGTAGTCAAGAGTATATCTAACTCGGTGTGTGTTGGCGATTTTTTACATTTTTAGAAATGGATTTAAATTTGCAACAACGAACTTGTATTAAATTTTGCGTAAAAAACGGATTTAATTGTGCGAGAACGTTGGAAATGTTGGAAAAGTGTTTCGGCAACGATCCTCTAAAGAAAACGGTCGTTTACCAGTGGCACGAGCGATTCAAAAGTGGTCGTGAGTCAATCGAAGATGATGAACGCAGTGGCAGATCATCGACATCGAAAACCGACGAAAACATTGATGAAGTACTTAAAAGAAATGTTGGTCAATAACCGCAAATTAGCCATCAGAGAAATAGCGGAGGACTAGAATATTGCCTATGGATCCGTCCAATACATTTTGGTTAATGATTTGTTTTTACCAGGTGTAGCAAAGTTGGTGCCAAAAGACCTCAATTTCATGCAAAAGAAAGACCGTGTTGACCTCGCAAAAGAAATCATTTGCGAGGCTGAATCCGATCCCACATTCATCAAAAGGATTATTACTGTAGACATCAGGCAAGTGAATGGCGTTCACCAAATGAGCCGAGACCAAAAAAGACACGTCATTTTCAGTCAAAAAAGAAGGCAATGCTCACGGTTTTCATGGATTACAACGGTGTAGTGCATCATGAATTTTTGCCAGAAGGCCAGACAGTAAACAAAGAGTATTATTTGGGCGTTATGAGACGTTTGCGTGAAGCAATTCGCCGAAAGAGACAAGAATTGTGGGCAGAAAACTCTTGGATTTTGCACCAAGATAACGCACCGTCGCACAGTGCCATCATTATTCGTAATTTTTTGACGAAAAATGCAACAATAGATAGATAGATTTTTATTTCCTATACAAATTTTTTCAAAGGATAGTTACCACACATTTTACATTACAGAGATATTACTTATATCTTTCTACTGAAACATTGTTTTTTTTTTGTTTTGTAAAGTATTGTTATAATTCAAAAAAAAAAAAAATCAATTAAATTTGGAGGAAAATACGATAAAAACCTCCAACCTAAGTATAAAAAAAAAAATAATAATAATACTAACAATAAATAAATAATATAAATCAATAATAATTAAATAAATAGTACATTAGTATATAAATAAATAAATAAATTTACAGGTACGTAAGTAAATAAAAATAAAAATATGTTAACCATAATAAATATTGGCTCAACAAGTGAGTAAATAGAAAATAAATAAATAAATTAAACAAACAAACAAACAACAAATAAATAAATAAATAAATAACATAAAGAATTAATCAATAACTAGATAATTATAAAAATATATATATAATAATAAAGAAACAAATAAATATAAATCTACATACATGTATACATATAAACTGACATATAAATGAATATATGTATGGATAAACTACAATAGGTCTTTAAGTAGCTGATTTTTAGCGTTAGCACATTTGTTTTTAAAACTGCACGTAAGTTTTTTTAATTCTTACCGATAGCAATTCAACATTCACTCTTCTATGGAGCTTTGAAGTAGAATGGTGCCATGGAAGGTTAAGCATCATCTTGCGTAGCTTAATTTGCACCACTTGCATTTTTTTAACGTGGCACTGCGCACAACTTCCCCACACCGGGGACCCATAAAATAGTATCGATTGGAAAATTACTTTGTGTATGATCACTTTGTTTTCCTTAGACAGAGCTGATTTTCTGTTTATAAAAGGATATAACATCCTTATCGCTATATTGACCTTTTGTAGGGTTCTCGAAATATGTAAGTTTACTGTCAACATACATACCTAAGTATTTTACACAATTGGACCAGATTATAGTCGATCCATGCAATTGCAGTTGGCTGTTCGGAAGATAGCAAGGTTTTCTTTTTCGGGTAAAAAAGATAGCTTACATTTTTTCAGCGTTCAGCTTAATTTTCCACCAATTGTAATAGTGTTCTATTACTACCATCGCATTGCGATGATTAGTCTCAATAGTGAGAGCAAATTCGTCTGATCAGAGTAATGCAGTATCATCTGCAAACATTGCAACTTCACAGTTGGTTAAATTGAAAAAATCAGACGTAAACAAATTGTACAAAATTGGACCAAGAACAGAACCTTGCGGCACACCCGACTCAAAACATATCAGACTTGAAATGTTACCATTGATTTGGACCTGACAAAAAACTTTGGACTATCTTACACAGAAACGGAGGAAAGCTGTACATAATCATTTTATATAAAAAAGACCATCATGCCAAACGGAATCGAATGCTTTTTCGATGTCCAAAAGCATCATCCGGGTTGATTTTCCTTGTTGGCGGTTTTTTTTTGACAAAATTACAAATTCGAAGAGCCTGGTGGGAGGTACTATGCTGAGGTCTAAAACCGAACTGCGCGTCAGGATATATGCTACATTCTGTAACTATATTTGATATTTTTTCTTTGAGAATTTTTTCATATATTTTACTTACACTGCTAAGCAAACTTATCGGCCTATAGCTTTAGGGGCTTACAGGGGGTTTTCCAACTTTCAGAATTGGAACCACCTTGGCTATTTTCCAAGTATTTGGAGAAATATTGAATTTTCAGAAATGCATTTAGAATGTCTGTTAAAAATTTCACTCTAGTTTTCGGCAAATGCTTGAGATACAAATTTTTTATAAGATCGAACCCGCCGGGCTTTCTTATATTTAAATTATCGATATGAAATTTTACGTCGTCTTCTGTAAGGAGTGCATTTAAGGGAGTGACAGGAATTGGGGTGTTGAAATCCTGGATTGTTTGACTAACCAATGCATTTGTTGCTAGGCTTGTTGATACACAGTGATTTCTTAAAAAAGTAATGGCAAGGACATCTGCTTTTTCATCATCTGTGTAATAGAAATTAGATCCATTCTGAAGTCCAGGTAGCTGTTTGTTTTTATTTTTAATTATTCTAACTACATTCCAAAATGGTTTAGCCTTCTTATCTAGAGAATCAGGTTTTTTATTCCATTCCTCGTGGTGTTGTTGAGCTAAATGTTTTGTGATCAACTGGTTTATATAACAACTGATGATATCTTTGCATATTTCTCAGTTTAATTAATTTTGCTACATGAAGGGAAAGCTTTTTGTAAAATTTATTTATTTTAATTTTTGGTATGGAGTCAGCTACGGCTTCAAGGATTAAATCATTGAAGTCAGTTACAACTGCATCTACTTCTTCTTTAGTAGATATATTTTCAACGTTCGCATAAGTTTCTTTTACTCTTCTTCTAATAATTACACGGTATCGTTTCCAATTTGCATTTTTTATGTCTTTTTTAGGTCTTGGAAGTACTGTACATTTGCCTTGCCCGACCAAAGAAGTTTGCACAGGACTGGATTGTGGTCAGAGCATAGCTCGTTTAATGATATTGGTTGCGTAATAAAACTAGAGCTATTTGAAATAAAATTATCGAGGACAGAAGGTCGGCCACGAGAACCAGCTGGAACATTATGTAGGACATAGAGGATACAAAATTAATATTGGAAGTGATTCAGATTTTTGAGAAAAACAACTAAAAACAAATATATAGCATCGAAAATGACCTAATTGATTTTTAAAATACTCCCCATGAGGATCAATACACTTTTGGATGAGTTTGAACCAATTTTCAGAACACCTTTTCTACTCACGAGTTTACTCCAAAAGATGCTCAGAATTTAATTCCATTTTTTGGCTGAGATGAATTACTCAATTCTCTGTAAAAAACGCAAAGAGCACTCGTATGATAAAACGTTCTGAGCACGTGTACCATTAAAAACGTCAAGCTTTACGATGTTGATGTCAGATTTCACGTATCTGCACCGGTATTCCCATATCTCATTTCATAATAGCAACCTACGTGAGGTATATTATTCAAAAACGTTTACAAGTCATGTACAATACATTTTTTATCGAAAACTGGGGTCAGCTACGGCTAAGATGCATGTCTTACCTCCAATTTTCGGTCATCCCGCTAAGCCAACAATTGAGCATTCTGTAAAAAATTCGAATCGACTTATTTACTTTATAATGTTTCTCTGTCTATCTCACGGACAGAAGTATCATCCGTAAAGATAGTAAAGTCAATAAAAGCTAGTGAATGCTAGTTGTGCATCTTTTAACAGTTACCTACCGAAGTTTCAGTCATTTTGGAAGCGCAGTTTTTAGTTGACAGTCGTTTGAGTGAGTCGATGTGAGTGTTTTTGTGAAAATGGAAAAAATTGAGCTGTTATTAAATTCTTGTTTTTGAAAGGCAATACGCCTACGCAAATCCAAAATGAGTTGGACTCTGTGCATGGGGACTCTGCACCATCATTTACCACAGTGAAATTTTGGGCAGCTGAATTTAAACGTGGCCGTAAGAGCTTGAGAGATGATGAGCCTTCGGGACGTCCAAAAACTGCAACCACTGACGATTACATTACTAAAGTTCTCCAAATGGTGTTAGACGATCGCCGTCGTCTAAATTGTTAAATTAAAGTGAGAGAGATAGTAGAGGTTATGAAAATGTGCAAAGAACGTGTTTGTTACATATCAAGATTTAGGCATGAGAAAGCTGTTTGGTTAGACCAAAAACGTGTTCGAATGAACATTTCCAACGCTCTGTGGACGCAGTTTAGGCGCAATAAATCCGAGTTTTGGCACCGATTAATTACTGCAGATGAAACTTGGATACACCATTATACACCCGAAACAAAAATTCAGTCAAAACTGCAAAGGGCGAGCCGGCTTCAAAAAAGCAAAAACTGTTTTTTTCGGCTGGGAAAATGATGGCGCGACTGTTTTTTGGGATAGTAAAGGAGTTATATTAATCGATTATCTTCAAAAAGGAAAAACCATTACAGGAGCATACTACGCATCATTACTTGCCAAGCTAAAGGCAGAAATCGCGGAAAAACGGCCACATTTGCTGAAGACAACGTGCCGTCTCACACCTCAGCGGCTGCCATGGCGAAAATCCATGACTTACGGTTTGAACTGCTTGACTATCCGCCTTATTCACCAGATTTAGCCGCAAGCGACTTCTTTTTGTTTCCTTATCTAAAAACTGCGCTCGGAGGACAGAGATTTTCGTCAAATGAGGAGGCAATCACTTTCGTGAACAATTATTTTGCAGAGAAAAACGCCAAGTACTATTTGGACGGGTTAGAGAGATGGGAGCACCGCTGGGAGAAGTGGAAAAAGGAGACTATGTACAAAAATAAAAAAAAATTTGAGAAAAAATGTCTGGTATCCTTGTTCGGTCGGATACTTTTCTGACAACCCTCGTACATCCCATAAACCTGTTCTTCAAAAAACAGCTCATCGGAATTTGGGCTTCAGAGAAATAGGTACCAACAATTATTTATTTTTGACTTCTAGTGTATTAAAAACCAAGAGGAACCATATCATATTTGAACACTATTTCCTTTATTTTCGAGATATTAGTCTTCAAACACAACATTTTTTATTTCTTTTTTAATAAATTTTTGGGTAAATCCCATTTATCTCAGAAAAGTGTGCTTATAATTTTTTTTTATTATTATTATTTTGGTGCGCCATGATGTTACCCACAAATTCACCACACAATGTTATCACTTGGGGCTTACAGTTTTCCATATTTAAGGTTAAATAAATTAATCCTCAATAAGACAATTTTTTATTATTACTAAGATCTTTCGGGTACCGTTATCAGTTGTTTATTGAATTTCGATAGCATCACATCGAAGTTGATGTTGCACTTGCATCGTCGAAACCGATAAACTTTCCATTCTCGGTATGTGTGTCAATGACAACTTACGTTGGAAAGACCACATATTCGGTGTCGTCAAAAATGCTACGAAATGCAAGAAATACTTCACCCACTCTGATCAGGATACAATATATGAGACATTTATCATATCGGTCGGGTGCGCCCAAAACATCTCTGCAACTGCTAGATAGGATTCAAAACCGTTCGATAAAACTCAAAGGTGATACTAATATCACTCAAACAATGGACACCCTCGAACACCGACGTAATGGCTCGTGTCTCCCTATATTTTATCTCTATTTCTACCACCAGTGCTCCATAGAAATCTCATGTAGCATTCTGCCCCATCAAACTTTTAACCGTAACACCTGTCTCGCTATAAATACTCATCAGTATACCCTCAAGCCTACTTTCGGACGTATTCTAAAATATCATGATTCGTTCCTAAGCCGTACAAATCTCTTATGGAATTCCCTACCTAGCTCTTTATTTCCTAGTCCCTATAACTTTCAAACATTTAAAACCAACATTCATCGGCACCTATCTTACCTGCCTGATTTTCCTTTACCCACGTTGTGTAGAAACATTTTTAGGGTACCTAAATCCCTTGAGCGGGCATATTATAAAAAAAAAACTAAAAATATTGCTTGGGCGAACGCAAATGTTGGCTGCCTTCGTCCAAATTGAAAGTTTCAATTTGCCTGACAGTGGGATGTAGTTCGCCATCACTGTTTAACAGTTTGCAGAAATTATATTTTCCACATTCTCAGAACCGACTGTGGTTCTAAAGGCTTACCAGATAAGAACGATAGGAAACAAAAATTAAACAAAAAACAACGGTGTGAGATATAAAATTGATTCTGGCTTTATTTTGCCACTATGTGTGGAATAACACATTATTCAAATGGCCGCCTCGGATTCGCTGGCAGTGCATCAAGCGGTCGGTCCAATTGTTGATGAGTCGGTTCAATATGTGAGGCGTTATTCCGGCAATAGCATGTCGAATGTTAGCCTCGAGCTCGTGCAAAGTGATTAGCTCATTAGCGCAGACTAAGGACTTGACGTAGTCTCAGAGAAAATAATCGCGTGGTGTCAAATCGCATGATCGCGGTGGCCAACTAATGAACGCTAGGCGTGAGATGAGTCAGTGGCCAAATTTCTCCTTCACAACTTCGAGCGTTGCGTCGCTTGTATGACATGTAGCGCCATCTTGTTGGAACCACAGCTCGGTTATATTGAGGTTGTCGAGCTCTAACCACAGAAAGTCGATTAAAATGGCTCTATACCCGAGACCATTGACGGTAACGGTGTCTCCTTCCTCATTTCGAAGGAAATAAGCTCCTATGATGCCACCATGACATAAACCAAGCATTCAATCTTTGTGGATGCATTGATGCTTGGCTGAACACTTGTAAATTGTGTTCACTCCAATAACGGCAATTTTACTTGTTGACATAGCCGCTGAGCCAAAAATGGGCCTCGTCCTAGAAGTTGATTTTTTGATTAAAGTCCGGATCTCCGGCCAACATTTCCAGCGCCCAACGAGCGAACTCACAGCATTGTCTATGGTCGTCCGGCCTCAGTTCTTTTATCAGCACAATCTTATATGGATGTAGGCCTAAATGCAATCACGAAATAAGCCGGGTTGACTCTCTGCCGATCTGATCGGCCCCAAATCGATATTTCTGGGTCTTCTTTGATACTGGCCGCTATAGCGGCTATATTTACTTCATTTTGCACCAGTCTCTATCTGGTTTCATTATTGGGGATGGCTGAAACGCAGTACATTTCTGATTACTCTTTGGCAATGATGCAGATGCTTTCTATATTCGATGCTGACGATATTGGGCTTATCGAGAAATTAACTGAAACTCGATCGGAAAACACCCTGGCGGTCTTTTAGATTGTAGTCGTTCGACATGGAACTTCCTCAGATTAGTTTGGTGGCTTTGGGCTTTCCCTGATATCCGCATCCGTACCTTGGCTACAACAAGGTAAGGGTCCGAGTGGATGTTCGGACATCCGAGACACTGAAGGAGTGCCTTGTGTGTGGAAACCCCGAGCTGGTTATAATAGCATTTCATCCCGCCACAAATTCAATAAGACTGTGTACGTTTCCGTTTTCCGTTTGATGCCCGTTTTCATCGATGAGCTCGTAGAAGCATTCTTTCAGGACGTGGGTGTTTATGAGGCCTGATTTGGCGAATTTACCTACGCGAATGGGCGTCAGTCGTTCTCTTACATGTCTGAGACTCAATACTCGTTATTTAAGTCTTCCTAATAAACGCTGCAAATCCATGTAGCGCCTGTCAGTTCAGTTTCATTTTATATGCATTCTTATTATATCACTTAATTTACTCTTAAGACAAAAAAATGCTTAGAAATTAGCTTAATTAACTTAAAATTATCTTATTTTAACTTACGGGCACTCTAAGTTAAACCTAACACTTAAATTATGTCTTTTGACGTATCTTACTACTATACTATGTATACTATTTATATTCATTATAATTAAAACTAAGAAAATATTTTTTACAAAAAAACAATTGGTAACACGACTTTTTTTTTATTTTATTATAAAACTTAAAACTAAAGTCCTACCTAAAACTAGATCTTAATCTGCTTAAATCTAATACATACATACATATATACATATATACATAATATACATATACTTAATATATAAATATATGTATATGTTTTTTTTTTCATTTTTTATTGGGTATATAACTTAATTCGTGCGTTTTTTTTTTTTTCAAAATTTGAACGTTTATTTTAGAAAAACATGTACAACAGTATTATTCAAAGTATTGCTCATCTGAAGCTATGACTTGTTCCCATCTTTCTGGCAATTTGTGGATCCCATTCCAAAAGAACTGCGCCGGCTTGACAGCCAAGAATGAATCAAGCCAATTTTTGATATTCTGCTCTGATGTGAACTATATTTTAGTGAGGGCGTTCTGCATCGACCGGAACAAATGGTAGTCAGAAGGGGCAAGGTCTGGGCTATAAGGCGGGTGGGGTAAGACTTCCCATCCACTGTTTTCCAAGTAGTTCTTAACCAGAATAGCAACGTGGGGCCGAGCGTTGTCATGATGGAAAATTATTGCCTCGTGTCTGGTCGCATGTTCCGGGCGTTTTTCGGTCACTGCTCTCTTCAAACGGATTAATTGTGTTCGGTAGCGTTGTCCATTGATGGTTTCACCCGGTTTTAGCAGCTCATAATACAGCACACCCATCTGATCCCACCAAATACAGAGCATTACCTTCGCTCAACGCATATTCGGCTTTGCCGTTATTTGGTTGGTTGGCTGGGTTTTACATATGATTTTTTGCGCTTGGGGTTATCGTAATGGATCCATTTTTCATCACCAGTAACAATCCAATGCAAAAATGACTTCCTTTTGTGGCGTTCCAGCAGCATTTCGGACATGCAAAATAGCCTTTCGACGTCTCTCGGCTTGAGTTCATGTGGAACCCAATTTCCTTGCTTTTGAATATATCCAGCTGCTTTTAAACGTTTTGAAATGGCTGCTTGAGTGACACCCAAAGATTTTGCGAGCTCTTCTTGTGTTTGGCAACAATCTTCATAGAGTAATGCTTCCAGTTCTTCATCTTCAAACTTTTTTGGCTGCCCAGGACGTTCATCGTCTTCCAAGCCAAAATCACCACTTTTAAATCATGCAAACTACTTTTGGAACGTTCGCTCAGCTAGCGCATGTTCACCATAATCTTCCACCAAAATACGATGACTTTCGGCAGCAGTTTTCTTCATATTAAAGTAATGAAGAAGAACTCCCCGCAAAAACACATTTTCAGGCACAAAGCTCGACATATTTGAGTGAAAAAAAATTATTGTTGTTTACGCTACAAATGAATGACATATACTGAAATGACGTACAATGACATTAGCTTTCCAACGCATGTTCCAATGGAATAATACAAGTTACGCCATCTCTTAGCAAACCGCACGAATTAAGTTATAGACCCAATATATTTTTTCTACTTAAATCAAACTTACTCCTATTTAAAACTATGTAAGTCGGCCATGGCTAAGAAAATTAAGCGACCCACTTTGCTTCACATGAAGCTACCAAGTATTGGAGGAATTCGACGGTGAAGCATCCTCTCCCTCAAAAAGCCACCAAAATTGTTGGTGCTGCTGAGTAACATCCCTCATGTCGCGACTCCCTACCGCCCTACTGAACCGGAGACTGCCGTGTGCGACGTCTCTGTCGTAGTTGAGTCGCCTGTCCGCAACTGTTCGAGCGACGTGGAAGATTAGCGGCAAAGCCAATCTGTCCTGGATCAGACCTTTACTATCTAGGTAGAGGGACGCTTCTGGAGGAATAAAGCCGTCAAAGCGATAAAATTTTTTGTACTCAGACTCTGGTGTTCTGTATAAGCGAGACAACCCCTCTCAAACACCTGAATCCTTTCCAATAAACTTGCTCTCACGTTGAACCACACAGGACATCCAGATACAAGCATGGGCCAGATAAGGGCCATGTAGCAGATCACCTTCACCTTCGCATCGAGTTGGTTGTTATAAAACAGTCTCCTTGTAAGTGCAAAAGTACCTCTGGCTCTGGCCAGAGCAACATCTATATGTTTGCTGAAATACAGATATTGATCTCGCCAGATCCCAAGGTATCTGACTACATTTCGACAAGCAAGTGGCTGTCCATGTTGTCCAGCGGTAGAGAACTTTCGCCAATTCGTTCTGGTATCCCTAGACGCCCCAGCAAAGGCGTCTTAAACAGAATGGTTTCCGACTTCTGAAAGTTGCAAAAGTATATTAATGACCTCAATCTTTGAACCCGATCTGTACGCGATTAAGTCGTCTGCGTACGCTATGGCATGGTGAAGTGAACCTATCAGATCACGTTTTTTAATGTTAAATGTTCCACCAGAAGTCACATCGCCATTCTTCACGACGAACTGTAGAGCATGTAAAAAAGAATATACAGCAGTGGTTTACTAATGCCCAACCTATCCAACTTGTAAAAGGGTCCCTCTAACCATACGGTATCGAAGACCTTTTCCATGTCAATCAGGCAGGCACCAGTGCACTGTTTCTTGCCTTTGTTCCATTGGATATCAGAAACCAGTTTAGACGTAGCATGAATGATATCATGTCCCTCCTTGAAACCGAATTGATTATCCGAAACATATGTTTGTCCTCAACCCACTTAGTCAGAACTCTATTGTTCACCTTCTCGAAAAACTTACTGATGTTTGGAAGAAGACTGATCGACCGGAGATTCGCCGGATTGGAAGTATCTTAATCCCTTTTGGGGATGGGATGTACCACCGCAGTTTTCCAATACGCTGGATAATGTGCATTATTCATTGCATTATTAAACTGGGTGGTGTAAATGTCTACCGCTTCTAGTGGGAGATGTCGAAGCACAATGTTCGGTATTTCATCGGTTCCCACTGATTTCTTACTTCTAAGCGATTCGAAGATCGTTTGGAGCTCTTCCTTCGAAATGAACGGTGGTAATACCCTTTCATTGGTGATGACATTATTTGCCATATTCTCGTCACTGAACTGGGTGAAACCCGAGTTCTCGAATCGCCAATTCACAATTTCATTTCGAAGGCAGAAATTGTGCACAAGGACTCGACTCTCTAGGTCGTTGTTCGGGCCAATGCAATGATGTCATTCGCCTTGTACACTTCCTGGAAAGCCGCTCCTATAGCCTCCACTTTCTCCTGCGGATCCTCGATCGCAAAGAAGTTGTCATCATCAACGGCCTCATTTGGATCGATGCCTGCTGCTATAAGTACTCGTATGTGCTTGTTATCCGTCGTGCGGGCGATTTTAAGACACAAACGGTCGTCTTGATCTGTCCTCTTTAAAATTGTATTTATTTGCGGGAACATATTCGGGTTGCTGGTGTTTATAGCTCGAATTTTGTTGTTCAAATACAAACTTACAGAACTTCTGTAAATTTGTTTTATTAATGTTTGGAGGTTTGGATCGATGACTTCAATGTCACGATCTCCGGGTTATGTCTGTTAGTAAACTGTCTGTACAAGGTTTTTAGTCTCTACAGCAGTCTACTTTTATGTCGGCGCAGTGCGTCAATAGTTGCGTTGCGGAATAAGTCTTCATTATCGGTATGTTTATACCGTGGTATCGTTTTGTCCATTGTTCGTTTAATTGATTCTTCCATTAATCTAAGATACCTGTCAATCTCCTCGTTTGACAGATTTCTATTCGACGGTGGGCTGAGCGAATTCGAGGAGAGTGCTCTTGTCAGTATTCTTGAGAAGTGTGTCCAACGCACCCAACTATAATTGTTGGAATGCTTTTGAACAAACTCTTCCAATTCCGCAATTTCATTGGGAACAGCTATTGCGGTGCTAAGACCGCAATGGTCACTGCCATACACGAAAGTGCGTAGACAGTTTATAGTTTGTTGGTTAGTGCACGTCAGCTGTATTCGTGAATCGAACAGCAGGAGGTCCAAATAGGACCCATGTCTAGGAAACGACGGACTATCCGTTCCTTTGAGACCGAGTCGATACATCACACTGTGCTGACCCCACCAAATGAATAGTAGATTCCCTCTAGTATTTGGTATATTTCCCCAATTACTATGTTTGGCGTTGAAATCTCCGCCGATAATAAAATAGCTGTCTTCCAATTCCAGTCTCAGGAATCCAAAAGGTGTCTCGAGCTCTAAGATGAATAAGGTGGATTGAGTTGCCTTAGGTGCGTAGACAGACACCATGTCGCGCCTGTTGTCTATAAAGAGTAGACATCACAGTTTTTCATCCTCTTTTTGTCCGGTCCATCCCATCGCACTTCTTGGATATCGGTTATATTATGTTAAGGCTTTGCCAGGTTCGTTAGCAGTGAATTCGTTATTATCCGAAAACGTTAACTAGTTCGTAGCATTTTTGTTATCTCTTCATTATAGGATTTTAAGACCTATGACGACGCAGGCCAGTATTACGCTACTGGTTGAGCACTCACTTGCAGACTAACATGCTCACTCTCCAATCAACTGAAGATTCAAAGCCAACATTGGCACTGTTCTCGCTGGAATAGCTCCGCAAATATGATAAACTATGATGAACAGTTTTACCAAAATGACCTGGATGTGTCTTGGAGGTCATTTAGCTAATTATGCTGTTCAATATTAATAGCAACTCTTCCTATATCGATTAAGATAAAAATCTAATTTTATTACATAAAAAAATGTCTTTTCGTGAAAAATCAAAATGAAACCTTCTATTGGAAAATATTTTTCTATACCAACAGAATGAATTCATTCCGTAACTCGCTGACGTAGGTAAAATCTTCGTCGCCCCTCGTACTAGTTAACTTACAGTGTAATTACTTCAGAGATATTACGAATATCTACTACCATTCTCAAGCACATTTTGTTAACGTAAACGACATTTTATTGTTGTAGATTCTTTATAGCGATTTTAATTAGTTCGTTGGTTTATTTTATCGACGAAAACTAACTCCCAAGAGGCAGATTTCTTCACTGCCTAATTTGAGTAAGTACAATACATACTCGTATGTATACTCGTACCTATATATGTATCCATTAGTATAAGCTATTAGAAGAGCAAATGTTTCGTGGGTTAAATAAATTGACATCCGAGGTGGGTGGCTTTTCATTAACCATTAAAATAAAGCAAAAAACAAATCTGCAGCTGTCCGCTCAAGGCAAGCGCTGGAATTGGAATTCTGAAATTATACAGAAGAAAAATAAAACAAAAACAAATCTTCAAAGGGACTACGTAAAACCAAGCACCGAAATCTGAAATCTTTCCACACAGCAATGCCCTTCCTCTAGCACTCGGCTTTGGCCGCTTTTTATTTGTCATATCGGTGGCATGGGAACAGCTGATTTTTAGATAGGGCAGTTAGAATTCTCCCCTCCACCTCCGTTTGTTTGTTTTGTTTTTATTTGTGAAACCCAGCGGAGATAAGCTAGTCGACCAGCATTCGGCCATCTCTCCAACAGTGCACAACGCACAAATTTGTGGTTATCTTATCGTGTGATTTTGTTATTTTCAGTCGTTCTTAGCGCTTTTGAGTTATTTTCTTCCTTTCCTTGTGGAGATACTATCTCATCGCGAATTGCTGTAAAACAACCTCCGCTAAGACGAATGCGAATACATACCCAATCAGCAAAATTCAAGCAATCGCTAGAGCATAGAGATTCTTCTTGGAGTCAGTACAACAGTCAGAGGGAGCAAACAGTAGTGGAAGGATGGGATCGAAAAAAAAAGTTTCCTTGGAATTTAAAGGCCTAATGGCACCGGTGTTTACTTCCTTCAAAAATGACAAGTAAGTGGGAGTTTTTGTGTAACATTTTGTCTCTAATTTGTTACTTTTCTTTTGCTTTTCGCAGGGAGAGAAGCGTTCAAGTGGACAATATCGACAAGTACGCGAGTTTCCTTAAGGGCAAAGGCGTTCATGGAGTGTTAGGTGAAAATGTGTAATGACGCGTGCGAGGAGTTGTATGTCATTTTTTTTTTTTGTTATCCTTATAGTGAATGGAACATCAGGAGAAGGTCCTGTTCTTAACTTGGCGGAACGAAAACTTGTTACAGAGAAGTGGTGGGAGGCATCACAGAAGCATGGATTGACTTTGATGGTTCAAATCGGTGGTGCTCCTTTGCCAGATGTTTTAGAAATGGCTCGTCACGCTGAGTCCCTTCGGGTACATTCGGTATTATGTTTACCGGAGCTGTACTTTAAAGCAAAAACTGTGGAAGATCTAGTCGGATATTTTAAGTTGGTCGCCAAACATTGCCCAAACACACCATTTCTGTACTATCATATTCCGATGTTTGTTGGATTGAACTGTAAGTATCTCATAACATTTTGTAAGCTTGCAGTGTTATCAGCACCACTGTTTGTGTTTGTTTGTTATCACTCCAGTAATAATAGGTGCGGTAGAACTATTATTATACTCGTATATAGTATTTATAGCTGATTAAATTAAAATCAAATTGTCGGATTGTCGGATTGTCGTAGAAGTATTATACTATAGATAACATGATTTAATTGCTACTGTGAAGTTGACTTTCTGTACGCAATACGCATATGATGTGTACGTAAGTACAAATCTCCCTTGCCTTTCTTAGATTAACGTTACGTTTGAAGAATAATTTTTGATATACGAGTAAATACGGGATCTTGGTTTGGAAAGGGTAACCAGATAAGAACGATAGGAAAACAAATTTAAATAAAACATAAACGGTGTGAGATATAAAATTGTTTCTGGCTGTATTTTGAAGCTACATTCATGCTATGTGTGGAATAGCACATCATTCAAATGGCAGTGCTTCAAGCGGTCGGTTCAATTTTTGATGACTCGGTCCAATATGTGCGGCGTTATTCCGGCAATAGCATGTCGAATGTTGGCCTCGAGCTCATCTAAAGTGGTTGGCTTGTTAGCGCAGACTAAGGACTTGACGTTGTCTCAGAGAAAATAATCGAGTAGTGTCAAATCGCATGATCGCGGCGGCCAACTAATGAACGCTCGCCGTGAGATGAGCCAGTCGCCAAATTTCTCCTTCACAACTTCGAGCGTTGCGTCGCTTGTATAGCATGTAGCGCCAATATTGTCGAGCTCTGACCACAGAAAGCCTTTTAACATCGCTCTATACGTTAGACCATTGAAGTTAACGCTTTCGAAAGAAATAAGGTCCGTTGATCCCACCATGCCATAAAACGCACGAAACAGTCAATCTTTCTGGATGCATTGATGCTTGGCCGAACACTTTGAAATGTGTTCGTTCCAATAACGTAATTGTTTTCTTGTTGATAGAGCCGCTGAGCCAAAAATAAGCTGGAAGACTGTGGTCGTCCGGCTTCAACTATTGCGTCTGCAAAATCTTATACGGGTGTAGCCCCAAATCCAACTGCAAAATAAACCGGATTGACTTTCTGGCGATGACCAATCCAGCTGATCGGCGCCAAATCGACATTTCTGGGTATTCATCGATACCGGCCGCTACAGCGGCTATGTTTCCTTCATTTCGCACCAATAATATCTATCTGGTTCGTGATTTAAGATCCAGTAGAGTGTGTTCACGCTCAAACTTTTCTATAGTGCGACGAATTACCTGCACACTGAAGCCATCATGACGACCGACCTCACAACGAAATTCATGGTGCGTGTTTAGAAGTGAGCCGGGATTACGAAACTTTTTTTAAAAATTTCCGCACATTCGGCAAAGCATAAAACGATGCATGATGAAATGACAAACCGTACTGAATATTTTAACAGCTGGATGTTATTGGTAACTTTGACAGCTGCGGAAACATGACAATTGGAAAAACTGTCATTGCTATTTTGTCATCCTTTACAATAAACCACTCATAAACTTCATATCATGAGAAGCAGAATACATAATGGTAAATGCTGATAATACAACTTTAGTTTCGGCAAAGTTTATCAATGATTTTTCGTCTAAACAAGCAATAGAAATGCAACAACGGAGATAAATAACATGTAATCTCTGTTCCAATCCGGAATTCAATTTCATGCGGTTAAAATTCAATTACCGTAAGCAAACTATCCACTATTACTTTATTTACAGAAGCCCAAACTGAACAGCAGTTCGACATTTACCGAGTTCAATGCGCTGTTCGACTCCATAGCAAGAACTGTATTCCTGTATCCTCATACTGAAATCGTTCCTCTGGGTGGCTTCGCGATGATGGACAGACATCACACGAACGCCGGTGTATTGAGATCTCCGCTGCCGAAAACAACTTGACCCAAATTGTAAATGATTCCTCTCGAATACCAGACATTGATAGTCATACCGCCAACACCCTGGACTCGTTTTTCACTTCATACCCTGATATGTAGACTGTGCCATGTCAGTTAATTTTGTCGCATACGGATCACACCGTTAGAAAAAAGATTCCAAAATGAAACGTATGGCAATACGAAAGAGCCGATTAGAGCCTTTAGGAATTTTAACTGTTCGTTATGCTTCCCCGATAACGACGTGGATGCTGCTGCTGATGTGATCACAGACTATTCTCTTTGGAATGAATGCTTTCGCTCTCATCGGATGAAGAGTATCAAACCAAAAAAAGGCATGGTACGGCTCGAGTTATAAATGTTTCGCTGGTCCAGATGGTATATCTCCCCTTCTTCCGAAGAGGTGTTCTTCCCTGTAGAAAAAACCGTAAGCTTTTTTATCAATCCTACTTCTTAGGACTCTTTCCGAGTAGAAGAAAAAGAGCACACTAAAAACAAAAATCTTACTTGTCCCGGATTTACTGGGTTCCGGCCGTAATTGCCTGGACCCTTCACAAGGTTTCTCAACTTTTCATTAGCTTTGATTTGTGACGTTTGCTCCATTTGCATTCTTAGATTGCAGAGTGGGGGTTTGATACCTTGATCTGTCGGTTGCTGCCACTTCTTTGTAGCCAGGGATCCAGCATAGCTTAACCTCATGCTGAACGCAAAGAACCGTAAGCTCTTCACGACAACGCTTCACAAGTTTTGATTTAATCCTGACTTCAGCGATGGCCTTAGTGGTAACCTGGCTGTAAATGAATATGGTAATACCTTCGTGGGATATTTATTTTGTGGCAATAAAGCCGTTTCTACTACAGTCAATATCTCCGTTTGGATATCGGGATATAGAGTTTTCTGCCATTTGGTTCCTGTAACAGACCTCTACGCTTGGGAAAATGTAGGCAAATGTTATTTCATGATTAGTCATGATTATTTGGTTTGATTTCCAACCAATAAACTTATTCAATCTGATAGCACTTGTATCTAGGCTCACCGCTGGCGTCATTCTCATGTCATGGCATGAGGTTAAGATGCGTGCGATGAAGCCGTGTACAACACAGGACAGTCTTGGTGTTAAATCCTGTCTTCTACCAAATATACGACTTCAATACTGAGCTTCCAACTCAGCTTACTACCTAGGGTATTTAGCACTGGAGGATTGTCCAAATGATTGGTCAACATTTGGAAGAAGACAAGCTCTGTTTTTTGCGGCTTGTTTCTCAATCCACAGAGACTGGCCCATCCACCGAGGATCTTAAGGGCATAATCTAGAATTCTTCTGATTGTTAGGAACTTGCCGGCGCCAATAGCAACATAATCTGCGTACGCCGTGGCTTTTATTTCCTCCCACCTTAGGTTCAGACAAATTTCGTTTTCAAGTAGTGCACAGATGAGAGATGATATCTTCTCAATGTTGCATTCGTGTTCATGTTGCCGAGCATACAGATTATCAGATTTGCAAATGCCGCATTAACTCCGACATTTTTTAAGTTTCTACTTAGAGCGGCAACTTTAACATGATTGAAATCTGTTTCAAAGTTATGGCAGACAGACAATCTGTATTCTTTATCGTAGAGACTTTTTTCAGTTGTGCTGAGTTTCTAGAAAGAGACTCAAAACCTTAGTGCTGGGTTTCGTGTAACTACCACCGGGTAATCGTAGATCTCCAACTACCGAAGGTTACTTAGATAGGAATTCCCTTCCCACTCTGTTTTGCTTTCGATATTGGAGCAACATATTCTTGGATTTAATGATGTTTGTGGATTATGGTTTGTATTATGTTGTTAGTTAGTTTGTATGGACAAATGACTTTTGTCAATGTACAATGAATAAAAACATATCTAACCTTAATCACAAAAAGCATTACCAGCTCAAAATCAACAAATTAATTTCTCAAAAAAATCTGAACTATTTATTCACTTTTTTGAACGTCAGAAAATAAAATCTGTCCCCTTCATCCAACGAAAGACACAACATTTCTTCCGTCCTTGGCCGTGTCTTTATGGCCAAAATAAAAGTCGTGGTTTCCTTTGCCTGGTCGATCTGCGTGGAACTTTTGCATCATGCGTCTCATAGCCGGGTGAGGTCTGCTACTTCGAGACTGGAGTCGTTGTGAGGTCGGTGGCTAACATTGGAGTTGCCTGCACAGTTGAATTCACTTCCGTTCATAACATCTTACCGGTTCTTTGGTTGATCAAAAGACATCGATGAAGACTCGATTGTTGCCTCAGTGATAGTTGGTGGAAGTTTTCTCGGTGGCTTCGGTCTTACAGTCCCGTAAATCCTCTCTTTGCTGGTATTGATCGATGGTTTTGGCCAGCTCTTCGTATTTGATCGACATGCCGTTTGTATGTTTTTTCGATATAGTCAATCTCGCACTGCAAGTTACCAATGCGGGCAGATATTGTTCCTGGAATCCACTTATCCATTCGGAGGTTTCCTGAACGAAAGAGAATGGGCTGCGATGCCTTGAATGTTATCCTAAAATTCATGTACCATTTTTCGATCACTTTTGTAGAAACGTACTATGATCTCACAAGATCTAAGCGTGTAAGAATGGAACGTCTCAGGAAGAGTTGGGCTGGGGACTATGATTGAGCGTGGTCCCTTTATATAATGGCGAAGGAATTTGTTAAGGTTTTGCTGAAGTGAACATTTTGTTGTACTCATCGCTTTGAGAGCATCCTTGACTGTTCATGCGTTCACCTTGTCCATTTGTAGACGGATGATACGGGGTCGTAAGCTCCGACAGTTTGCAGAAAGTGTTTGAACCCGACGGATATACAGCTGGTCCCGTTATCGGACACAATTGTGACAGGAACTCCGTAGGCAGCATACATCTCATCTAGAATCGCAATCGTAACACTTTATGTTGTTGTGCTCATTGTTTTGACTTCAAGCGGTGTGCTGTAGGCGTAGGAGATAATAAACAACATCGTATCCGCAAACGGTCCCGCGAAGTCAACATGCACTGGTTCCCATTGCCCTTTCGGGTATTCCCAATGGTATACTCTGAACTTAGGTGGATCATGAGTAAATTTAACACAATCGACGCACTCCCTTGTCACGCACTCACTCACTATCCAGTCCAAGAGATAAAGGAGCGCACCAATCATTTCATTTTTCATCTGTGATCAAAAATCAGACACCCTACTGGTATCTTGTAGTCTGCCTCAGGGCCTTATATCCTGCTCGAAGGAGGCGCTGACTGACTCAAGCAGCTGAAGTAGTGTTCGTCTTTTCTCGTCTCCTGAGTTATCAGTCCGAGTCTTATTGGCAATTGGTTGACTTGTGGAATAACGAAATTATCGAACGGTTTGTAGCCAATTTCTTCCCCTTCTTCCGACATTAGCCGATTCGCACGGCTCTGGAGCAATAATCTTCGTTTGTGTTAGGTCGAGTTCATAAACGTCAACATTTCTAACTTAGTACAATTGCAAGTACAAGAATTATTATTCAGCCAAATCTTATATTTGCTATTTTCGAAAGAAAATGATTACCTATTTACTTTCATTACATGTTATTTCAGTAGTTCTTGCATCTTTCCTCTTCAAAAAACACAAAACTACTCCGCACTAAAACCTCCTAACTTTTCCTGCAGCCGCGATTGAAATATGACGATATGTTGACGTTTATGAACACAAAGATAATACGGTTAGTCCTGCATAAAATCTGGATTATGGAACGCAACTAATGCAGTTGTTGGATAGTATAACGTTTTTTAAAACACCCTTGTTTTCAAAATACGACCTAAACGTAAAATATGAAAATAAAAATTGGTAAAAATCTTAGGAAAAAACGAATATTGATTGCACGTTTTCATTTTTATTATCATCATCTAACCTTCTTAAAAAGGCAAACCATTATTTTGTATGCTCTAATAGCGTTTTCGTTTGGGCTTTTTTTCGTTCTCCGGAGCACGAAACAAAATTTTGCTTCTCGTTTTCATTTCTGAATCAAAATGCCTCTCCTGGATTTTATGTCAAAATGTATTAACGCATATAGATATGTATACACGTCAAATAGTATAGTGCGTCAAACTAAATTTCTGTTCTCGTGCAATCGGCTGTGTGTGGCCAATTTATTATTCTGAATATCCCAAACTGATTCGCAAGCAAACATATTTAAATTATAAAAGTCAGAAGTTTTTAGTGTTCCGTTTAAATAAAAATTGGAGTACAAAAAAAAGCTTTCTGACAGTCCAAACCAAAACGCCATAACTGCATGACCATAGTGTGCGGGGGTGGGAAATTAGTGATTCCGTCCCTGGTGAATTGGGACTCGTCCGTCCAATAGTTGTTTTTCCATAATTCCAAACGCTTATTCGTGTCCCCTGCTTGTAGCCCCTGTACTGGTATATAATGGAATGCATCCATGCCTTCTGAATGCTGAGTTCTCCAGATGTACGCTTAGATTAAAATATCTGCTTAGTTGCCTAAGACTGGTATTTGAGTAGTGTCTTCGTAGCTGCGAACGCCTTCTGTTAAAGTCCGATGTGAGGCTTGTTGTCAACATCTCGGTTAAAAACTAAAAACTGGTAATGCAAATAATTGTTCATTCTTTGTGTATTATTTCGTAAGAAATCTGCTTAGTTTTTTTCCGGACAAAGAACCTACATTTTTTTTTACCTGAAAAATGGCTGTATCGACCCGAGGTGATCTCTTTTTCCCTTTTTATGGGGCATAAAATGAACCTTTTTTTAAAAAAATTTATTGGATTTAATTATGCAGTTAATTTTATAGGGCTGTTGTAAAATAATACCCTAGTTTATAATACTTCTAGTTTGAACAAATTGGGCCGTATCTAGAAAACAAGACTTGAGATGAAACGACCTGACTGTTCTTTTTTTTATTTTTAGGTACACGTTTCACTTTTGAGCTTTAATAACTTTTGACACATTAATGTTACGGCAACATTCGCTTTGAAACAAATAAAGCACCTATAACTACTAGTTCAACGATATCATATTTCTTATCATACACGCATACATTTGAAACATACGAGTATTATTGAGTCAAAACAGAACAGCATAAGTCTTCTAAAACCTCTGTATCTCGGAGGGGATGCATGTCCGACCGTCCGACCTACCGAACCTTCAGCGTATAGATCTGCAAGTATTTTCGTCTGGCTTTTATTCGTTTTGCAGGGTCGTCACATTTAATCAGCCCTTGTCTATGGTACTTGGTTGCTTGGCAAGAGTGGAGCTTTCGTGGTCGGATAGCCCTTTTAGACAGATTGTTTTTGCTAACGTTAAAGGTTGATTCGCCACCTCTTTGTGAAATGTGAGTGACATTAAAAACCCAGCTTTTTTTTTTAAAGAACTTAACACTCAAGAGGATGTCACTATTCTTAAAATGCCGGAGCACGTGTTAAGTTTTTCGGAAAATTAGATGGAGAGAAAAGATGTTTGGACTCAGTAGTTATTTCGTTCCATGGGTGGCATCTAACATTTAATGGGAGACAAAATTATTAATTAGTGTAAATTGGACTTGATTTTGTATTTAAGGCAACCGTTCATCTTACGAGATTTTAGTTGCCTGAAGAAAAAAAGTCTTTCGAGCATGGCTGGTATTGAACCCGAACCGTCCGAATGGGAAGCCAATACACTACCACTTGAGCCACGGCCACCTAATTGAATCCGCTAGACGTACGAATCCAAAACAATTTAGACCGACTGGACTATTAGAAAGTGCTGTTTCACTACATAGCATACAAGGCATAAAGTGCCTTCCATTTGATACTCCATTCCAATTAGTAACATTAACAATGGTATCAACTTCAATGAACATTTTTTTGCAGCATGAAAAAAGCTACAGCTTGGTTATAAAATGTTTATAATTGTTGGTTCATCATAACGAAGTAGTTGACAGCAAACCGCAGAAACTATACCGATATAAAGAGCGGCAGAAAGGCAGAATACATAAATTTCGTTAAAAAAAACTGAAGGCAAACGGCAGTTTTTTTTATTGAACTTCTCACAAATCTTTATCAAACATAACGAGCGTTCTTTGATTTATTCGCAAAATGATTCTTTTAACTTTTTATGAGCAGTATTCTCTCAAGTTGTACCACACGAAATGTCCTATTTTGGAGTAAAAATTTAAAAGCCAAAATAACCGGATTGCCTATTGCTAAGAATAATATTAAGCTTTTAAGCCCCTGATTTACACAAATATTCCACAAAATGAAAATGGATTCCTGCTTTCCTCGGCCCTTAATTCAAATTTAATAATTCTTATCTGTTGTCATTAGATATTCTAGGTTCCATTTTACGTTTCCAGATTTAGATCAATAGTTGCATTCTTAATCTCCACCGCAATATTAAGCTGATGGATTATTTTTAATGTGCAAATATGTTTATTACTTTCTTTTCAGTCCATATGCCTACATTCTGTGACCTTGCAGAAGATGCAATCCCCAACTTCGTAGGCATTAAATACACGTCTAACGACCTGGACATGGGATCGGCTTGTTTAAAGCCGGGACGAAATATATTCCTAGGAGCGGATACACTTCTCGCCAGCGCTTTTCTCCTCGGCTTCGACTCTGCAATTATGACAACACTTAACATTTCTCCAGAAATATCAGTCAAGATTATTGAACACATGAAGAAAGGGGAAATGGTTGAAGCGCAAAAGGCCCAAACAGCTTTAACTGACCATGTGAGGGAAATCCTTAAAGATGGTGGAGGTGAGTGGGTTCCATCAATGAAGAAGGCCTTTAACCTTGCCAACCTCGAAGGACTGATCGTTGGACCTGTTCGCGAGTTATATGAGTAGACTTCGAACCTATGAATTGAAATTTATTACATTTTATTTAATCTACTAATTTACTGCAATAAAATACAAGGCAGTTTGGCAAATGAGATTTTGTATGTTTGTTTGTTTTGTATACATGCATAAATGAAATGATATAAATGAGATAATAACAAAAAAAAAATGCGGATTATAGAGCCATAGAACAAATTGTCCACTGAAATTCAACAAGACGCGATTAGAAGCTAAATCCACCTTCAGGAGGATTCGCCTGTGATGACGAAGTGAAATCTAGTGCTCCGTTGACTTCCTTAGGAGCCAATTCAGCTTCGGCATCGTTTCCACTGCTAAAGTATGCTTCCACAATAGCGTAAGCCTTCTTGTAGATCTCTTCGTTTTCATGAGTTTGCAGATTTTCAAGTTTATCTAAACCACCCATTTCTTCAATCATTAAACAGAGGTTTTCGGTACCACCAAGTTTTTCTGCTAAAGCAAATAGATTCGATAGTCCAGTAAGTACAACTTTAACAGTACGAGCATCTTTAGCTTCTAAGAGATCACAGAATGGTTTCAGAATTTGGTACTTCTCAATCAAATCGATAATTTGTTCTGCGGTGCCACTTGTCGTTGTGTTGGTTACAGCCCAGGCAGCTTCCTTTTGTGACTTGAAATCACCTTTCTCTAGAGCTCTTCGGATTGGCCCGAAGATATCTGAAAAGAGAGTAAAAACAATGTTCAATGTATAAATGATACTCAAAGTTGAAGATCTGAGTGCTAAGATGTGCAAACAACATGATTTTGCTCACAGGGAAATGAATTTTGCTACAAATCGAAAGCAATATGCGATTTGAAAATGTTCCGATTGCTAAGAGAGTAACAATATATCAGAAGAAATAGGCATTCCAAATTACATACATACAGATAGTGTGTATTGTGTGACGTAAAGCAACCAGTAAAATGACTGGAGTTGCTGCAGAGTGGTTATAGTATAACCGTTATACACTAGGTTTCAAAAATATTGTATAAGGTTATTTGCAAAAATACAATACTCCCTGCATAAGATTTTTTTATAATGGGCCTAATAAACAGGTTATTTTCTTTAATTTTTACAAAATTAGGCCAAGAATAAGTCGAACTATGCATCAAAGAAAGATTGGACGCCAAAAACCACTAGCGGAAATGGGTGCGACCGATGGGTCACGCCAAGAACTTCACGATAAAGAGAATTTGTAGTATTCTCCAAGGGTATTTGATATTTCATATCCTATTAGAATGTAAGAAACCTATTAATCATGAAAGTTCGACCGGTCAAGTGTAGAGCTCCCTGTACTAACAAAATCATAGTTAGTACTCCGCGTACGCCCCCACAAATGAGAAAGATGACGACACCAAAGATGGCTTCTACGAGCTCTTGGACAAGACCTACGAGCAGTGCCCTAGCTACTCGTACACAGTTAGAATTGTCCTCGCCGATTTTAATGCAAAGCTAGGAAGAGAGGACATCTTTTGTAGTACTGTCGGAAGGTATAGCCTGCAGGACACCTCCTCAGATAACAGATTCAGCCTACTCGGCTCTGCAGCGTGGCGATATTCACAAGGGGTCGTGGAGAACTCCTGATCAATCAACCGTCAACCGGTTGCGATCGGCGCAAGGCACTCCTCTAGTATTATGGATGTCCGAACGATCCGAAGGGCCAACATCGACTCGGACCATTACCTTGTTGTACCCAAGGTACGGTTGCGGATATCCCGAACATTGCAAAGGCAAGCTAATATTGCGTGGAAGTTCGACGTACGGCTACAATCGCAAGAGATCGCCAAACCCTTCTCCGATCGAATCTCCCTTAATCTATTAAGAGGATCCTACGCCGACAGCATCAAGTATCGAAAACTAGTGGCAACATTGCCAAAAGCCATCGCTCGGCCACCGCAACGAAACCCCTGGTTTGACGACGAGTGCCGGCAAGTACATGCAGTTAAACCAGATGCATACAAAGTGGCAGACGAGAGCTGTTCACGAGCTTTACGAGCAAAGGAGGAGAAACGAACACCGCCTTTTCAGGAGGAAAAAGGAGCATGGGAAGCATCCGGTCGAGGAAATTGAAGAATGATACTCCAGGAATGAGATTCAGAAGTTTTACCAAAACTTCCAAAAATATGCCAAGGATACAACCCCTGAACCGAAGCATGTAGACACGAACAAGCGAACATCGTAGTAGAATCACAATCGATGCTGAGGATTTGGAAAGAGAATTTCTGTAGTGTATAACGGCATTGATAAACCAAATACCGTTGTCAGGCAGAATGAACCTTTCAACCTGGACGATATAAATTAACAATTCCGTCCACGCGACTTGGATGAAGTGAAGATAACCATATCTAAGCTTAAGTCCAACAAAGCTGCTGGAGCAGGCTGGCGGCCGAGCTCTTCAAAGCGGCAGGCGATGACTTGGTAAGAAGCATATACCAACTGATCTGTAAAATATGGTTGGACGAAGGCCCGATGAATTGAATCTCAGCATTGTTTGTCCGATCCTCAGAAAAGGAGACTCTCTGAACTGCGATCCTATTTGAAAAAAACCCATGAGCTCCAAATTTATATTGTACACGCCACCTACGAGTATTTATCGTCGGTTTAAGGGGCGCGTATGACAGCATCTATAGAGATGAGCTATGAAGAGCAATGTCTAGTTTTGGCGTCCCTGCTAAACTCGTCCGCTTGTGCAGCTTGTGCTCCATCAAGTTTGGTAAAGAACTCATCGAGACCTTTGATGTCAAAAAAGGATTTAAACAAGGCGATGCGCTATCATGCGATTCTTTAACATCATAATAGTGCAAAACTCACGCGACAACACAAGAGGCACAATTTTTTAAAAGTTCGTCTAATTACTCACATACGCCGATGATATTGACATAATCGGAAGAAAACAGCGTGATGTCAATGGCACTTTCGCGAGTATTGAGACAAAAGCGGCGAAGATGGACAAGACCAAGTATATGCTGTCAACCACAAAGAACATCCAACACCGACGACTAGGACAGAACATCACTCTCGACAGATATAACGTTGAGGTTGTTAAGAACTACCTAGGCTCTGCTATCAATTCAGACAACGACACCAGTTCTGAGATCAAACGAAAAATAACTATTACTAAAAAGCCAATTGACTAGCAAAGCCCTCTCTCGAAGAACAAAAGTGACGCTCTAAAGACCTTAGTAATGCCAGTCCTGCTGTATGGCGCTGAGCCATGAACTTTATCAAAAATGGATAGGAGTACACTTGGCTGCTTTGAGAGGAAAATTCTTCGGTTCCGTTTGCATAGACGGTGAGTGGAGGAGGTGATAAAACGACGAACTGTACGGGCTGTACAGCGACATCAACTTAGCCAGAAGAGTGAAGATTCAACGATTGAGATCACTGGGTCATGCGGAGCGGATGAAAATCAATGCTTCGGTCCAAAAATTCTTCGAATCCGCCCCCGAAAGACAGCGCAATAGAGGAACACCACGACTTAGCTAGCGCATGCAAGTGCAAGCGGACCTCAGCCAACTTAGCGTGTGAAACTGGAGGCAGCTAGCTAAAGATCAAGTTGGCTGGAGACGCTTCTTGGTTGAGGTACAGGACTCTCCGGACTGTAGCGCCACCTTAAGTAAGTAAGTAAGTTAATACTGCGTTGACGGTTCGGTTCTAAAATGTTTGCTATTCCTTGAATAATTCAGTTAATTATGGCCCGATTTTTTTTCAAATTTTCGTCAAATGTCTGCTATGCTAATAGTATTCGACTATTACTGCAAAAATTTCGAAATAGTCCTCATCGGCAGATTTTGGACAAAATCTTCTAATGGCCGAGACGTGGCATGAAGACCTTCGTCGAACATGGCGAAAAGAGTAGATTTGCTTAACCTGAAGTTTGTCCACTATCAGTTTCTCAATGCGTGCGGACCTCCGTGAGTGCGCGTTGTTATACCCGCTGACATTCGTAACATTTCCATAGGTCATTTTTGCGATGTGCCACGTATGTTAAAGCTGGAGGAACGACTATCGTGTATGACAAACCTCTAATTTCAAGCGGCATTTTTATGTCACAAAATATTACGGAGTTTTCGCGCCATTTAAGAACCTCGCACTTGCTCTATGTGCGACATCGCCATCACAATTTAGTTGGTAGTTAACGATAGAGGCTAAGTATTTAAGTTTTTCGCGCATCGCCACGATGATTGCTTCTGAATAGATGCCAGGGTTTGCAGCAATGCCTTTATCCAATTATTACGAGTTGCATGAATGGCTGTCACACCTAATAGTGGTATCATCGACGAAAAGAGGAGAACTTTGCAAAGTGTACAGTAAGCATATTGACCTTGTCTAAACAGCTGACGGCTGGAATGTCATCATAAATGAGCGTTGAGATGGAGAACTTTACGATGAAAAAAAATTTGATTAATATGGGATACCGTTAATTTTCCACAGAACCCAGATTTTATAAAATCGGGTTCACATAACCCGAAACGGACAATAGATTCTCCAACTTTTATAATTTAAAGTACGTTATAAACTTGAAAGCAAGAATTCTTATATTTCCTCATTCAAAATATTGAACAAGCGTCGTTTATTCACTTGTGAGAAAAGGAACAAAATAAATCTTGTGATGCTGAACTTTGACGCATCATTGTCAGTCATCGTGAAGATGGAAAGTCAGATGGCGAAATTCCAACGATTAATATCTTCAATATTTCAAGAAAAATTTAACTATGGTAAATCTGCAACGCAAGAGTATGGTCAATATATGGAAGAGAAGCTGCGTTAGTTGTTTGCCAAAGCAAACAAAGTCCTTTCTCAGCAGCAAGAGGAATTCGTGAAGCAGTTTTTGGTGAAACAGAAAATGGACCGTCCCTGGATACCGTTAAGTGTAGGTTGCGCGAAGCAGGCCCCTTTGGACGCAGAAGCAGAAGGCGCTATTAACTGAGAGGACACCGGAAAAGACGTCATTCAATCGAAAAATGTTTTTTTCTCAGATGAAAGGAAGATAAATACGAGGGGCGTTCAAGATATTCTCGGTATCGGGGTGAAGCTGTGGTTGCATATATAAATTGAATTATTTATCAAGTAATACTATTATTTTAGTGCATTCATGTAAAATTTCATATAAATGTGATTATTAATTCGCGTTTTATCTCTAGTTAAACAGAATCATAATGGCAACTGAGGCGATGATGGTGAAAATTGAGCATCGCGCTGTAATTAAATTTCTCACTAAGCAAGGAAAAAGTCAAAAAACTATTCATGAAGAGATGGTGGCTGTTTACCAGGGTTCCGCACCTTCATTATCAACTGTGCAAAAGTGGTCAAGTGAGTTCAAGAGAGGCAGAGAGAGCATTGAGGACGACCCCCGCTCCGGCGCCCCGGCTACTGCTTGTACGGGAGAAAGCATCAAAGAAGTCGAAAAACTTGTTCTTGAGGATGCCCGAATAAAGGTGAAAATGATGGCAGAGATCACCAAGCTTTCAATTGGTACCATTCACACCATTCTTCATGACCATCTTAACCTTTCAAAGATCAGTGCAAGGTGGGTGCCACGAATGCTCACAGCGCCTCAGATAAAAAGTGAGAATCGCATGCTGTAGAGAGCTTTTGGAGATGTGTAGTGAGAACACGGACGGTGTTATGGATCGAATTGTTACTGAGGACGAAACATGGGTCCACCACTATGACCCTGAAAGCAAACAAGAGTCCATGCAGTGGCATAAAAAAGGAACAGACCCCCCGAAGAAGTTCAAAGTCACTCCGTCTGCCCGAAAGCTCATGGCCACAGTTTTTTGGGACTCAAAGGGAATCTTGCTCATTGAGTACAAAAAAAAAGGTGAAACCATCAACGCCACATCCTACGCTTCCACTTTGCATAATTTGCGGGAGGAAATTAAAAAGAAAAGACGGGGTAAACTCGCAGCGGGTGTATTGCTTCTTCATGACAACGCTCCTGTTCACACGGCGCGAGTTTCCAAGGCTGCTGCGCGAGATTGTGGTTTCGAAGAAATCCAACACCCACCCTATAGTCCAGACCTTGCCCCTAGTGATTATTTCCTGTTTCCGGATTTGAAAAAATGTCTTCGTGGAAAAAGATTTTCGGATGATGAAGAACTCAAGTCGGTATTTTGCAGAGAAAGACGAAATTTATTATTTTGAGGGTTTAAAAAAGCTTATCTCAAGATGTAACAAATGCATTGATGTTAGGGGAGATCATATTGAAAAATAAAAACAATTTAAATTGAATTCGCATTTTCCTTCATATCGATACCGAGAATATATTGAACGCCCCTCGTAAATGTCCAGCGGAAAATCTTCAAGTTAACAAGGAAGCACTGGTCGGGAGCGTACCGATGGGCCGAGCATGCAACTTATCTGGTGGTAAGTTCAAAAGTTTAGACCAAAATCCTCCGGGACCATCAACGTCAGCAGCTACGCCAGAACATGTGGCTCAAATTCGACGCGAAATTATGCGCAATCCGCGTAAATCGATAAGGAAGGTTGCGGCCTCTATTGGAATAAAAAAATCAACAGTGCACGTTATTTTGAACAAAAAACAAAAACAACAACTAAAGTTTCAACCATACAAAATGCAAATCATGTAGTTTCTCAACGAAAAGCCTTAGGTAAAACGATGCTGGAACGTTTTCGAACAGCACGAACGCTTTTAGATATATTGTTTACTGACCAACCACATTTTCATAACTATGTGTGTATTAATAAGCAGAATATAAGAAATATAAGACACTGGTGCTCCGACATCCATAGGGAACGCAATCAAAAACGATTTCCCTTACAGCACTTCATCAGTATCATATATCCACGATATTTTTACATTATTACCTAATCTTGAATTGTTAATTTTAATTGAAATGTTAAATTGTGAATTATTTGAAATCTTCATTGTACTAAATTTCGTTCATTTTTGGATTTGGCGCCTACGAATTGCTCGTTGTCTGCTGGCGCAGCCTTAGTTGTATCTCTCCGTGTAAAAATTTTAATTGAAAGTACTTTGTGCTAATACAACCGAAAAAGGCCCACGGAACCCACAATTTTCGTTTGTTTCGGTGTCAATTTCCCGAAAAAAAAGGAAATTTTTCCACCAAGCGGTCACTTGCTAATCGTACAGTTATATTGTCCAAAAACGACAGTCTGGTGCGCAATTTCTGCCCGAGGGATTATTGGCCCTTATTTTTGCAACCAGCGGGAGGCAGACACTGCTGTCGTGTATTGCCGAATAATCGACGAGTTTTTGGTACCGAGGCCATACAAGAAATATCCGACAAGTAGTTGCTGCCATTGAACTAACGTCTTGCTCTCGCGTGTTCACAAAATTAGGAGTCCGATTGAGAGGAATGGACGGCATTTAGACGATATTGTTTTTAAATCCGCATTGTCGAACTCCATTTTGTATAAATAAAATATTTTTTTTGGAATTTAATATTAAACTTGAAGATTTGCCCTACGATATGGAGGGCAATATCTTGGCGAGGCGTTGGCCAATTCACAAAATTGAGGGTCACTTGGAAAGAGCGCAGTATTCTTAAAAACACAATGCTATCATACGCAAAAAAACATCTGCCAGTAATTTGGAAGTTTCAGCAGGATAGCAATCCGAAAGGCACAGGCGGGTTACACTAAGAAATGGTTTGACGTTGCTCTGTTGGATTGCTCGTCTTGAAACCCAAAATTTATCCAACTAAATTTTGAAGAATAGCTAAAAAAAAAAACACTTCATATTTAACAAACATAATGTATGTTCCTAATTATGTGGACGATTAATTTTGTCATTTCACAAAATGTTGTAAAAAAATAACAGCACTCCATATATGTCAATCAAATTTCTTTCGAAAAGATTTAGGGTTGAAATAGAGGAAATATGGAAGAAAAAATCGCATCATCGAATCCGTTTCTAATTATGTGCACGCGTATAACCCAAATAAGTTTCTTCACTATAGCTTCCCATCGGCATATGTAGGTCAAAGTGGAGTTGTAAACCTTGTAACTAAGAACCTTGTGAAGAGGTCATACGTTCATCACCTCATATAGCATCACATTTCTAATTAGAACGGATTAACTGTGCTCATCAACAATCATATCCTGTCCTTGTTGGACATGTATTCAAGCAGACCGTTCAGGAGAGAGCGGAGTTAATTCTTGATCTTAAAAGACAGACATACATACAAAAACGAAGTTATGAAAAATGGTTTACGACCATACAAAAGAACATAAGAACCACGGCGGTATGGTTGCCTGCAACCACAAAGCTAGCAAATGTGGTGCCTTTCAGCAGACCATCCTACACCCTGATGTATGCAGTAAAGGTAACGCAGCAAAACAATGTATAGTGCACAAGATAGCACTGCAAGAAAAAAAGATAGCTGGTTGTAGACCAAAAATAAAAAGTTACAAGAGTGGCACTCTTTGTTTTGATTTCTCCTTCATACGGACCTTAATATGTTCTCGTTACATTCAGACCAATCTCGCAAAGAACAATTAGCTACTCGTATTTCATTTAATTTCCAAGACCTACTGTTCTCCTTTGGAAGATTCGTTATATTAGCTTAGCGCTTATTACTTTTGTTTGAAACAAATTAACATAAATCAAAATGACTTAAAAAAAAAAACTCACCAGCATCAATGACAGCTTGAATTTGCTTCTGATTACCAGCAGTAATGTTACTCACTGTCCAGGCAGCCTCTTTGACAATATTGTGTTTTGTATGTTGCAAAAGCATCCCCAGCTTAGGTAAGCCACCAGAAGCTATTACTGCGTCAGTCTGTGTAAGAAAAGTGAATGAAAAAAAAAAGGTAAAGATTTGTTGTAGCGGTTGTTTGTTTATTTCTTCTTAAATAGAATTTCTATGAATAATTTAACTTTGTAGGTTTCCGCTGTTCCCGCTTTTTCATTAATTAACCATTTGGTAAATCTTTTGTTCATCGGAGAGAAAAAGATTTGCTTTGTTTCGATGCAAATAGAATTTGTTAGTCTAATTTTCTTTTTCGAGAATAATATTTTCTACACCTCAACAAATATTTACTTTAATCCCTTTTAAGACCGATAAGAATCTTCTACTCAAACGGACATTGGTACAGTGCAAAGCTGTGATACAAACTGTTGCTTTGCCATGTTGTCTACGTTTGCTTAGGATATAAATTTATGCAAAACATTTTATCGGGCTTACGAATATTTAATAAATGTATGTACGAGTACATACATAAATACATGCGAGTAGGTGCTTTGAGAGGGTGGTGTATATTAAATGATGAAAGAGGAGTAGTTGCTTTATGTCCTAAGCAAACAAATCTATTGTAGTTTGTTGATCTATTTTAAGAAGCCTGAAATAAAGGATATAACATGAAAAAGGTGTTTGGCCTTTTTGTTTGTGTTGTCCTAATACGTGTCAGAGTTGTAGATCACGTAAAGCAAATAAACAAATTTTCCTAGCAATTACAATGCAATGCGTATGCATGTTGTTTTAAAGCTAATTTTATTTTACCCACAATGCTCGTATATCCTCCAAACGAACGAGGTGTACCAGTCTCGGCTTTCTTTCATTTAGATACGTCTCTTTTCGTTAGTAGAGTTATAAATTTATTTTGCCATCAGTAAAGTTTGATTATTTTAGGAACTGTCATAGAAAATGTGCTCGGCAACTGAGAAGAGAGAATATGATGAATTTGAGAAGGTTCGTGTTTCACGAAGAAACGAAAGCACGATTTCTATATGTACATACATGTTTTCTTGTACATGGCTTAAAGAGGCAATTAGCTTTGACAATACAAACAATTTTTTTTTTATATATAAATGAATCGTATATACATTTACGTTCTTTAATACTTTCCTATTAAAACACAATATATATTTATTTAGTGATTTTGGCCTTTACTTTATGGATATCTCCGGAAATTTATATGTACATATGCAATCATAAGCTTTTTACTATACGTTAAATAATAAACTTTTCTACTGACCTATTTCCATAATATTAGCACGCATCACAACCAAGATACAACAAATTTCGAGTTTTGAATTCCATTCGGCATTTTTTTTTTTTTTTTCTGCTTTGGCGAAAGGACCCATTTCCAGATTCAAGGCTTAGAGACGACACATTACTATAGTTTATTGACAGCGAATTCAATAACATTGACAATAATAGAATATACAGCTTGAGCAGCTCGGGCCTTCAGCTAGTTGTACTTAAAATTAGTTTTAAATAAAGTTTTCTAAATTAAGTGCTTTCATCAGCCTACATTGTGTACATTTTCATATGTGATTGTGGATAAAAGATCGGATAAATTTTTATGAGCCATAGATTTACAAGTTAAGTGCATTCGTTTACATGAAATAAGATGACTTATGGTAAGTGTTTGGTTTTCGTTACATAAGTGGCAGGGCGGGGCCGCTTCGTTAGTGATTAGGTGTTTGTGGGTCATGTTGGTATGACCCATTCGCAGTCTGATATATATTTTTATCTTTTCCTGTGAGATACCCGCAGGATAGAATTGTTTGTAAATGTGTTGATGGTTTGCCCAGTTGGTTTTCCTCTTATATTTCCAGGTTTTCAGTAGGTATTTTTTTATGTCTTTTTTGTTGTGTGCAAAGAATGTTATAAGAGGTTCTTTTAAAGCTGATTTAGCAACGGTGTCTGCGACTTCGTTTCCATTAATTCTACTGTGCCCTGGGATCCAGCAGATCTTTAGTTTTCCACTCCTAAGTTATGAGTTTGTCACGGATGCATTCGATGATTTCGCTGTCATTTTCTATGTTTTTAATAGCATTTACAGAAGATAGACTGTCGGTGAAAATGATAGTCTTTTTGTTTTTGGTAAAACATCCGATTGCAAAAGCTTCTGCTGTGAATATGGAGGTGAAAGTCGGGAGAAGGCCTTTACGGATGGTTAAAAGGTCCTCTCCAATGACAGCGAATGATGTTGCGTATTGCGTTTTTGAAGCATCGGTAAACATGAGGTTCCATCCTTGTTCCTTGTGGTTTTTTGCGATGTCCAAAAACTTGGCTTTAAAGACTTCGTTACTTGTTGATGTGGTGGAATGTTTGCTGAGGTCGGTGTGAACAGAATCTTTTAGTAAATTCCAAGGCGGATTGGATGTTGGCCTAAATTTGTGAATGACAATCGGAATCTCAAGGTCTTTTGCGGATGTGAGAGCTGATAATAATGTAGATTGAAGTCTTTGGGTTTTTTTCCTTTTGTATGGTACACGTGGTGAGATATTCGATTCTTTCTGTAATGTGTGGTAGTCCAGCGTCAGTTAGGAGGTTTCGAATTGGAGTTGTACGAAAGGCCCTCATACCGCTCCTGATAGGTGCATGGTACGGTGTTGTGATAAGTTGAGTTGATGATTTTGAACATTTACCATATATTGCTAAACCATAGTCGATCTTAGATAGAATTACAGATTTTATTACGTTAATGATACTATTAATGTTACAATTGCTGTTCTTAGATGAAAGGTATTTTATTAGGTTAACTCTAGTGTTAAGGTTCTTTTTTAAATTGATACAATGATTTTTAAATGAAAATTTGGAGTCAAATATAACGCCAAGTATTTTAGCAGAGTTTATTTGTGTTATTTAAGATGTTTTTATTGCAATTAATTGTTTTACATAAGTGCAGAATTTCACATTTTTGCATTGACAGTTTTGATCCTGAATATTGCCCCCATTCTGAAAGATGTTGGAGAATATTGGTAAACGTAGTGGCAAGAGACGTTAAGTCAATGAAACTGGAGTGAATTATAAGGTCATCAGCATAGAGTGAATGACCAACAATATTGTACCGGTCTATTATTGAGCTGATTTCATTAAATGCAATTATAAAGAAGACAACGGATAGGGGCGATCCTTGTGAAATGCCGTCTTTCAGTTTATGAATTGTAGAGTAGGTGCCATTTGCTTTGATGCGAAAGAACCTGTTACTTAGAAAGGATTTAATGTAATTAAAAATTTTGGGCCCAATTTTCCACTTAATCAATTGTTTTAAAACTACATGTATACCAATACGGTCAAAGGCTTTCTCGAAATCGATTAGCAGGACTGAGACGTGTTTTTTTGCTGTGAGGGATGAGGAAATGATTTCGTCCAAATGAAGAAGTGCGTCGATGGTGCCGCGTTCTTTTTTAAAAGCCACTTGGCAGGGGTCTATGAGATTATTTTGTTCAAGGAACCAGAACAATCGTTTGGATATTATTTTTTCTAAAATTTTTCCTGTACATGGGAGGAGCGATATTGAGCGGTACCCGGAAATGTCAGAAGGTTTTTTTTTTTTGGTTTAGGAATGGAAACAATATTGGCCACTTTCCATGTATGTGGAATTGTACCATGGTTACATATTTGGTTGTATAGATCCAGTAACCTTTTTTTAAAGGTTGCGGAACTGTTAATAAGCATGACATCGGATATGCGATCAAATCCGGGTGTTCTCCCTTTAACTAAATGTAGGCAGCTTGTTAATTCTGTCATACTTAAAGGACATTCAATTAGAGCCGCGGAAGAATTGATTGGGTAAGATGGAGTTGCCAGGTTGACTACAGACTGCCTTTCTAATATAAAATTGGAATGGAAATCTATATCACCGCTGAAGTGTTCCCATGTTTTCGCAAAACACTCGACAATTTTCTGTGAACACGTGATATTTTTTGATTCATACTTGATAACTTTGATTGAATTAGGCACATAGTTTCCGGTGAGGGCTTTTATATCGGACCAAAGCTTTTTGGATGTGGAGGTTGGATTGATGTTGGAGGTGTATTTTTCAAAACTAGCAATTTTTTCTGCTTTTACGGCTCTACGAAATTTTGCGTTTATTTTACGATATGATTCGAGGTTATTGTCATTAGGGTGTTTCTTAAAGAGTCTCCAGGCTCTTTGTTTGGTTTGACGGAGATCACTTAAATCTTTGTTCCACCAGGGAACGACCTTCTTGTAAGTCTTGTTTGTAGATTGTGGGATGGTTGTATTTGCTGCGGATCTAATACATTTTTGTATAATGGCAGCTTCTCGATTAATATTGTAGGAAATTTTCCTTTGTGAAATTTCTTTTGAAAGAGTTGATTGAAATAGTTCCCAATTTGCTTTATCCAGGAGAAATCTTTTTTGCAAATTTATGGGGGTGATATTCTTGACTAGAGGAATGGTCGTAGTGATCGGAAAATGGTCGCTTCCATGTAGGTGGTCAGAGATGGACCATGTGGAGTTTGGAACAAGAGATGGTGTAGCGAGGGTAAGGTCAACGTGTGTGAACGTTTTATGTGTCGAGAAATGCGTTGGCCGACCATCATTTAAGATAGCAAGGCCGGAATTGGTGACGAAGAGTTCGACTATTTTACCCCGGCTATTACATGTACTGGAACCCCATGAGTGGGACCATGAGTTGAAATCGCCGGTAAGGATGATGGGGGTATTGAAACCGTTTAAAATACAGTCCAGGTCAGTGCGGGAGAATTGTTGTTCTGGGGGGATATAAATACAGATAACAGTGATTTTAATGTTTAATTCTATTTGTACTCCTATGGCTGCTATATTTGAGTTGATTGGGATAAAGTTATGAGGAATAGTTCTGTGTACAAGGAGAGAAACTCCTTGTTTGGAGGAAGTATTGGAGGGTAAGTTATGGAAACGGGGGGAGTATTGTTTTGGGCAATAAGGTTGATATGCGTTCTTGTAGAGATATAACGCATGGTTTGATATCATTGATAAGTAGTTCTAATTCATGATAGTTGTTAAAAAACCCGTTCATGTTCCATTAGAGAACCTTAAGTGATTGTTTTCCATTTATGATAAGGTTTTGAATATTGTTTATCGGAGAGTGTGGGTTGCCCGAAAGATTTGTTTGAGTGTGTGTCCGCTGATCGGAAATCGAGCCGCCCGAGCTCCGGGAGGAACCCAGAATGATCGCTTTCCGAACAGCAGTGTTGGTTGGGGGGTAAAAAACATGTTTATTGCTTAGGGTCATGATTATTAGATTCTGGCGGTTTGACAAAATATGAATTTTGATTTAAAAGAGATTGAGTGAGGTTTGATATTGGTGATTGTAATGTGTTGTTGTTTGAAAATGTGGTTTGAGGTATCGAATTTATATTGAGGTTATTGCTAGTAGTTGGAGTAGCTTTGGGAGAGTGAAGTGGGTAAGAAATAGGTGCGGTTGTGGTAGGTGTTAATGGTTTGGAAGTGATTGCGGTGGGTGAGGGACGCGCGTTTCTAGCTGTTTCTATTGAATTTGTGGGAGGAGTGAGGTATACTGGTGAACTTATGGTTTTAGTATGTTCGTGGTGAACTTGCGTGGTTTTCATGGTTGAATTGGGAGTTATATTTGGGAGATCTTTGGGCAAAGAATTTGCCGAGAGTATTTGCGAGTTAGGTGTTTTATTCGCTGGCTTTTTAGAATTATTTGCTTGGGGCGGAATTGTTTTTTCTTTTATAGAGGGAGCACTGTTTGCTACTGTTGAAAAGGTCAGTGGGAGAAGAGTTGGAGGGTTTTGCTCTTTGTAGATTCGTTTGGCTTCAGCCATGCTGCATTTGCAAACAGATTTAATTTTTAGTGTTTCTTTGGCTTGTTGGTATCTTTGATATGACTTAGAAGAGGCTGGGTGGTTCTCACCGCAGTTGGCGCAGTAAGTGCAGGTGCATTCCTGAGGTGCGTGTGGTTTTAAGTTGCAGTTAACACATAAGGGCTCGTTGTTGCATCTTTTCGCTGTGTGCCCTAAGAGTTGACATTTCTGGCAACGCATTGGGTTTGGGAAATATTCCCTAACTTGAGCTTTGTACCATCCAATGTTGAGATTGGAAACATCCCTGTGCTCCAATTTCGGCTAATATTTCGCTTTCTGGGACTTTGTAAAGGTATGGGGCATACACAGTGTTGATGCGTTTAATTGACTGTGTAACGACACGGCAATCGGGCATACATTAGAAAGTGATTTTTTAGACAGAAATAGATCGGCGATTTTCTTTGACCCGACGAGAACGAGTAGACTGCCGTCTCGAAGTTGGGTTATTTGATCATATTGAGAGCTTATTACATCAAGGGCTTTCTTGAGCAGAAAAACGCTTAGTTCGGTGAGGGGTTTATTTTTATCTGTCGATGAAATTACAATAAATTTAGGGTCGTCAGAAAGGGACTATGTTGGGAAAACAGCAGTTGGCAAAGGTAACAGATTGTTCTTTTTCCTTTTCTTGGTTTTTGGATCGGGAGGTTCAGGATCTAGGTCCTTAAAACAATTGCCCGAAAGCACAAGTGGCACAGAGGCCATGTCACTGTTGTCTAGTTAATTACGCTTGTCGTTGGTTTTAGTTTGTACACATGCGTGTGAAGTAGATAAGAAAATGAACGGTTTGAATAAGAGTAACGGGGTCGCACAAAAGAAAATCAGAAAAGAAAATCAGAAAAGAAAATCAGAACACTGTTGGTTGAACGATGTAACCGGGTCGAGTGTTAGTCGATGACTGCACATTACTATAATAAAACGAATCTTGTCCAAATGAAAAGCCCAACTTTTGTTATTATATGAGCGCCATCAACACAGAAGCGAGTGTAAATATTCACGCAGTGAAGGAAGATCTGAACGCAAGCCATCGACAAGGACTCAGATACATATATAATATGTAAACAAAATCCCGACAACAGAAAGACAACTATGGTTTGAACAACTCCAAACTCCAAACAAACAGAATGCTGGAACGAGACGAGGCCGACATCTTATGATAGCCACCCGTATACTTTAGCATACTGCACAGAACGGAAAAATTCAGCAAAATACTAAACATATCCAGACACAATAACACCTTGTGCACCAACAATAAAAAGAGTATATCTCCAAAGAAATATTATAGATATAATCAGAAATTTACCACTGCCAACAGAGACCACCATAGGATGATTTCAAAAATTGTCATCAAAATATCACAGTTACAGTAAAGTTTGCATAGGAATTCGAAATAGTATTATACAGTTATTAATAATGAGTTAGCAAGGAGAAAATAAAAAAAAAAATCTCCTGCTAATTAAAATGAAATTTTCAGAGTGTTTAGTACATATGTTCAAAAACTGACCGGCTCATAGCGAAAAGAGGAATAACTTAAAGTACAGTGTATATACGAGTATGTACTTTCATCGTTAATGCATTCTTTAACCCTTGCTTGAACTTTATTTGTCGCTTTCTCACTAAAGGGAAAAGCCAATAAAGGCAATAAAGAGAAATTGTTCGTTTTCAATTTAAAAAGCAATTAAGCACGATAACGATGGCACAGGAGATTACTGAGTCCGGAAATTCCTAGATGACTTTTCAACCAGAAATACACAAAGCGGTAGACTTATGCAAGCGCTAAATAGTGAGAATTTTCGAGCAGCAGTGGAACATCATAGCAGAAATGTGCTTCTTCAGAACTTTCTTGTCTACAGCAAATATAAGCCGCCACCTAACGAATATTAGGAGTAAAGGCTACATATATAGATGGGTTCTTGAGCAACTGACTCTCAGCAATAGGAATCGAATGTAAATATTTTGACTTATTAAGTAAAATGGTAATCATCGGAGGTCTGGACGAAAGGTGATAGTATAGTGTAGAATGTAAACAGATAGATAGATAGTATAAGGTGGTGTGTGTGTTACTCGTTCCTGAAAAAGAACAAAACTAGCACAGCAGAATTTTATTGCAGATATGTCGAATTTAGGTAGGCAATAAGAAAATGTGAAAAACCAGCTATCATTGATGAATAGGGATGAACCAATAATTACTGCTCAAGAACCCTAGACCTCACTTATTATGGAAATGACATTTCACATTATGCTTCGTAAGCCGAGGGGAGATAATTTCGATCTTTATACAAATTTGAACCCAGTCATTACTCTGATGAATATCGTTTTCATTTTTCAATTACACAAACTTTAAATATAAAAATGCAAAAAAAAAAAATCCATGTACTAGAAATTTTTAACGAAAACAGGCCAAAAGTGCTGTGTAGTGCAAGTATCCACAGTTGAGAGGCATGTAATGCTACAGCTCAGCAGGAAGGAAATTGCAGCAGCAAGTGTCCAGACTCATTAGAAATATACTCATTAGACTATTCAAAGTCCCACTTTCGAGGTCGACTACGAAAATCATCACTAAAAATGACCCCCACAGCAAACGCATGTGGTCAGCTGCAGTGTGCCCTAGAACAGTGCGACGAGAAAAAGTCTCAGGGAAGAATCGCATCCAATTCACAAAAGAACATCTTGAAATAAAAGCTCCAGAGATCTGGCGAAGAAAATTAAATTATTCAGTCATTAATTTAGTCATTCTCTTATTGTGGAAAACCAATCGGGCTTCAGAAGAAATCATGCATGTGAGAGTGCTCTTAACATGGTTATTACGACATGGAAACAACATATGTATGAGAAGAGTGGTGTGATTTGTGTATTCTTGGACTTAAAAAAGAGCATTCGAAACTGTAGACAGAAAAATTTTGTTGGAAAAGCTTGATCAATATGGTGTGCGGGACAAGGAATTAAAGTGGTTTTATTCATATTTAAGTGGTCGTTCGAAGCAAACAAGGGTAACTAATAGCTGTAGATATTGGTGTGCCCCAAGGAACAGTGCTAGGAACATTATTATTTAATATTTATGTTAATGATATGGTCAACGCGAAGCACTATACTATAAACTCTACAGAATAGAAATTTCGAGCAAAATTATTAACACTATGAAAGCTATGTATGCAAATTGAAAACAATACGGCAATGGTTTGGGATGGGAGCAGCACGTCTGAAGAGTTCGCGACAACCATGGGAGTTAAGCAAGAATGTATCCTAAGTACATTCTTCTTCATTTTGTTTATCAACGATATAACAGACAATATTGGAGGCGGAGTTGAAATTAGCGGAGTAAATGTCCCTGCACTAATGTGCGTAGATGATATTGTCTTTTTAGAAAAGACAGTAAATGTATGTAGCTTATGATAAACAGACTGAAAAGCTACTGTAATACATTAAATCTGTCGGTTTACCTAGGCAACAGAAAGATTCATGATATTCAGATATGGCGGCGGGCGATACCCAAGAAATGAAGCTTGGATGTATGGAAGAGAGCGCAGAGAAATAATTAAATCCTATAAGTATCTAGGAGTGTTGAATTTAGCTAACATAAATATGAATAAACATCTTGGCGCAAAATTATAGTCAGATAAAGTCCACTTTAAAATCATTTTAGTACGTAAAATCAATGCTAGTGTTTTGATAATTATAGTCGAGATAAAACCCACATAAAATCCATTTTATCTTTTAGTATGGACTTTGAAATGCCATTTCAGTTTTTTTCCCGGTATTGGTTCGACAAGCTAACTCTCAAGTTTTTAGTCAGAAATCTGAATATTCAAGAGCCAGTAACAAATCGTGGTCTTCCTATTCCTGCATCCTTACAAGTGATTGTAACGCTTCATTTTTTTGGTAGAAATATCCATCAAAGTGATATTGGTAAGTAAAAGGCAATTAAATTTGAAAGAGCATTATTAATTATGTATAACTTTAGGAGCCTTGCATGGAATGTCACAGGTCAAATAATTAAGAGCATTTAAAAAAAAATCGCTTCTCTACTGCTCCATTTCATTACGTTTCTTTTGGCAGTGGCAGAATAGGATCGCAAGGTTCCCTAGGATTATAGGAGTCATCCATCGATTGCACTCACTGCAGAATCAAGCAACCAGGTGCTAATGGCCGGACACTATATCAATAGAAAAGGTAAATGAGTAACTAGCTTTTAAAGACGAATATAACACAAACTAATTTGATATTTATAGTTCGTATTCGCTTAATGTGCAAGTTGTGTCCGATGCTAATTGCAAAATAGTGGACATATTTCCAAGCTCTCGAGGCTCTATTCATGACCCCAATATTTGTAACAACTGTCGCCTAAAAAGTATGTTGGAAGCGACCGTAAATGTTCACCAGGGTATCTTGCTTGGCGACGCTGGATGTCCATGCTCAAAAATATTATTGACACCGGTCAGAAAACCATCCAGCCAAAGGGAACAAAGATACAATAACAGCCACACATCTACAAGAAGTCGAATCGAATGAATTAACGGTCAGTTAAAGTCCAAATTTAGATTGCTACTGGAGAGACTACGTGTGGATTTGGATACGACAAAAAATGTAATAGTTGCCGTGGCCGTGGCCGTGCTTCACAACATAGTTAAGGAAAGGAATATTGCGTTCTTTGAAGAAAGTACACCACCGATTCCATCGACACAAGTAGGGCCCAACAATAATTCTGAAGAACATGCGGAAATTACTGTAAGGGCATTCAGAAACGCATTTATCATTCAAAACTTTTAATTTGAACAAAACATACAAAATAACAAGAATTCATAAATATAACAAAAAATAAAAACTCTATCACTCATTATCAAATTTCAAATTGCCGTCGCTCTTTAAATTTATTTCGATTTTAATTTGTGAATTTCACGGGCATTTGCGGTCTCTTTTTTGGCTTGCAAAAGCCGTTCTTTCGCAAGCGCAACTTATTGCAACTTGCAACTTATTCATTTCGTCTGCATCCAAAATCTTTATTTATTTGTGTGAGTCGTGCATTCATCACTTCGCTTTTTGTCGTTGGCTTCCTTGGCAGTTTTCGGGGGACACCAAGCAAACTCCTAGATGAAGATGGAGCAATGGGGGTGGTTACGGATGATTCGGGAACTTCGGCAGTTGTGTCCAATTCAGCAAAGAAAGGGACTCCAGATGTGGCAGCAATCCAATTGGTGGTGGGTCTCCTCGGGTGGGCATCAGTAGAAGCATTACTCGGCAACATACTGTTGCTACCAATGTATATGGTATCTTCAAGCAACTGGTCAGATATCATACCCTGAATTAAAAGATCAGAGGAATCTGTTTCTAGAACATTGACAATGTTCCCCGTTGCTCTAACTGCTTTTTTAGCAACAGTATTGGCTTTCTTTGTCCATTGTTGCCTTATTTTGTCGATGATCCTGTGATACCCAACTGAAGTCATCCCTGCTGCGATTGATTCCCAAGCCGCCTTCTTCCGCGAAATCATTTTCAGATCATTTCCCTTGTCCTCCGCCAACTACCGAAGAATTTCCTATTCATTCCGCGTGACTATAATTAGGCGCATTTGAAACCAAACTAAAAGAAGCTAAGCGCGGAATTTTTTCAGTTTAGGGAAAATGTGTCAAAAATAAATACATCGAAGACAATTCGAAAATAATGTTATATGGAGCTCAAATATGGGGATACAACACATATACCGCGGTCGTAAAATTTCAACGCTATAGCATAAAAAGCGTTGTTAGGTTGCCAAGTAACACCCCCAATTATATGCTTTACCTAGAAACGGGGATGGCCTATCTATTTTTGGGAACACTTAAATTACATTTCAACTATGTTGTAAAAGTAATGGGAATGAAGCAAGGACGGTTACCAAAGGTAATATTTTCCCACATAATCTCAACAAGAGGAGGCCTTGTCCAAGAATGAGAAGAAATAGCACAAAACTGCGGGCTTAACATAAGTTTTTCACTGAGCGAAGATTGTATATTCCAAAAACTAAAATTCGGTACTATACTGGAAGGAACAGGTCATCACCTATACGATTCATGTGTTAATGAAGCCCAGTCATCACAGCACAGAATGTTACACAACAAATTAAGTTACAATCTGCAGGAAAAAACGTATTTTTTGAACTGTATGAACTTCCCATCATTTGCGATCTATGTATGTAATCTAATAGAAAGAGAGGATGTGTTTCACTTTCTCACTAGATATCCTATTCTTAGAGAATTTCGTGTGAGGTTTTTTGGATCACAAGTACTAGAGACGGAGGATGCGTTAAGTTTTTTAAATTGAGACCGTGGCTTCGATGTAAATGCCCTATGCTACAGGAGACGCAGCTTGGAAGGCGATTTTTAGTTAATAAACATATAAAATGATGTTATTCTAAAAATTATCTAGATTAGCTATGTATGTCAATCTGGCGGACGGCCGGCCTTAGGCAAACCTAATATATAGTAAGTACTTAAGATAACAACAAAATGTGTCTATATATTTTTTATGAAGTAAAGTCAATAAAACTAAACTAACTAATTAAACTGGTCAATGGAATAAATTATAATGAATTAGTGTTGCTTACAGCTTTGAGGAAACCTAGACATTTCGCAGCATTTTTGGCGACATCGAATATATGGTCATTCCAACGTAAGTTGTCACTGACACACATACCGAGAGTGGAAAGTTTATCGGTTTCGACGATGCAAGTGTCATTCGTGGATAATGGCTGGGTATTTGAATTTCGCTTTAATGACAGCAGATAGCATTGAGTTTTGGAAGCATTAAATTCCACTCGGTTGATAGTTCCCCAATTGGTTATGCTGTTAATATCGGAATTTAATGAGCTGAACATACGCTGCCATTCCCGTTCTTCAGCCGAAGAGCAGGTGCGTGAGTCCGTGAACAAATATGAAAAGCAGAGAGTGCTGTGCATCAGCAAAGGAATATATTGGATAAGAGGTAGCAGACAAGAGATCATTAATGAAAATTAAAAAGAGTGTCGGAGACAGAACGGAGCCCTGGGGCACACCAGCATTTATTTTGTGAATATCAGACTTGAAACCGTCCAAGACAACTTGAATTGAACGTTCCGAAAGGTAATTTCTAATCCATTGAAGAAGAGAGTCATCGATCCCAAAAGCACGCATTTTCGACAAAAGAGCCTGATGCCAAACTCTGTCAAATGCCTTAGAAATATCAAGTGCAGCTATCTTGCTTTCGCCAGATTGATGAACGCCTTGGTTCCACTTTTCGGTGAGACATGCCATCAAATCACCAGTGGACCTGTTGCTACGAAAACCATATTGCCGGTCATTGAGAAGTTTTCGTGTTTCGAGATATTTCACGAGCTGACGGTTTATCAGCGTTTCCATGACCTTGGAGAGAAGGGACGTAAGTGCAATGGGTCTGTAGGAGGAGAGAGAAGAAGATTCGCCTTTTTTAGGGACGGCCTGGACAAATGCTGTTTTCCATCTACTCGGAAAGAGTCCTGAAGAGTAGGATTGATGAAAAAGGTTACGCAGTGGCTTTGCCAGCGTGGAAGAACACATCTTCAGAAGAAGGGGAGATATACCATCTGGACCAGCGGATTTATGTATGTTGAGATCTTTAAGTACTTTTGCTACTACACAAGTGCGAAAGTGGATTCGTCCCATTGTAGATTCGACGCACTCAAGCGTAGGCGGGGACAAAGCACAATCTGGGAGTGTTGAGCTAGCTGCAAAGTGTGCAGCAAGCAGGTTGGCTTTGTCCAAAGAGCTAACAGCTGGAATGTCATTGTAAATGAGCGTTGGGATGGAGGATGAGGCAGAATTTCTAATGTTTTTGACGAATGACCAAAAATTTGTACTGCCTTTGGGACATTGCAGTATTTTGTGCCTCAGTTTTTGGTCGTATAGAAATTTCACACGCTTGAGAAAGACGTTACAGTTATTTCTGGCTCGTTTGAACTTTTTTCGGTTTTCCTCCGTCGGGTTGGTCTTGTAGGACCGAAAAAACAATTCTCTAACCCTGACAGCCTCTTTACAGCTCGAGTCGTACCATGCCTTTTCTTTTGGTTTGATACACTTCATCCGATGAGGGATAAAGCATCGCATTCCAAGGAGAATAGTTTCTGTGATCATGTCAGCAGTGGCATCCACGTCGTTATCGAGGAAACATAACGACCAGTTAAAATTCCTAAAGAAGCTGTTAAGGTCGCTCCAGTTGGCTATCTCGTATTGCCATACGGTTCTTTTAGGGATCTTTTCTCTAACTGTGTGGTGGGTGTACGAGAATTTAGCTGATATGACACAATGGTCCGACGAGCCTAGAGGGGAGAGCACGTCAACGCAGTACTTGTCAGGGTGAGAAGTTAAAAACAAGTCCAGGATATTGGCGGTATGACTATCAACGTCTGTGGGCTCATTTACAAGCTGGGTTAAGTTATTTTCCGCAGCGAAGATCTCAACACACCGTCCTTCGGGTGTTGTCTGTCCAGAATGTCGAAGCCAACCAGAATTGTGTATATTGAAATCGCCCGTAATCACGATTTCAGTATGAGGATACAGGGATACAATTCTTCGAATGGAGTCAGACAGCGTATCAAACTCGTGAAAGGTCAAATTGCCGGCCGAGTTTGGGGCTTCTGTAAATAAAGCAGTAGTGGATAATTTGCTTACGGAGATGGAATTTTACCCACATGAAATTGAATTCCGGATTGGAACAGGGACTATATTGTGATGGAGTTTGGTAAGCTACATCACTACGCATGTAAATAGCGAGACCGCGGTGAGAGAAGAATAATGGCACTAGTTCGTAGCCAGGTAGCTTCAGATCAGAGTGATCTGAGAGATGTGGTCGGGGATCTACCTGTGTCTCACTAAGTGCCAAAACAGCTGGTCTGTGTTTGCAGACGTGGACGTACGCAGAAAAGTGATTACTTTTCAACCCGCGTATATTGGCAATGTCTACTCTGAATTCCCCAGTCATTACAATGAAAGACAAACACAAAAAACACAAACACCGACGATACTAAGCAGCGACGATAACAGCTGATGGTCGTTTGTCTATTAAGTGTAAAAATTTGATTGAAGGTTTTTCGAAAATACAAAAAGATTTGGATACTTTGAATTTATGGCTTAGAGCGAATAAACTTAAATTGAATACGACTAAGACTCTGGTAATAAATGGCGTTCATAACAATATGTACTCGTACGAGTGTAACTTAAATATGGATGGTGATGTTTTAAAATAGGTGGAAAAAATGAAGTATCTGGCTGTGATATTAGACTCTAAATTGAAATTTGCAGAGCATATAGTGTATGTGTCAAATAAAATAGCAAAAAATTTGGTTTTTCAGAAATAAATATTTGTAATGCCACCATGAAACCTCATTTTGAATATTGTTCCTCGATCCTATTTCAAGAAAATCAAAATATGTTAAACAAACTGCAATTGTTACAGAACAAATTAAAAATTAAAATGCAATATATACACACCAATTGACAATTGACGTCATGTTAAATATTTTAAACTGGTTAAATGTTAAACAACGAATATGCCACAACTTTCGTCTTTAAAATCAAAAATAATTGTATGCCTGGGTAGTATTTGTCCAAATATGTGAATTATGTAGGTGATATCCAGCCATATAGACTAAGAAATGAAGACGACTTAAGACTTCCATATTTTCAACAAAGAACCCAACAAAACCAACCAATATATTGTGCAAAGGATTCCAACTTTTCAACAATATGCCCGTGACTATAAAAAAATTAAACCAATTTATACGCTTTCAAAAGACCTGTGATTGATTTTGTAAAACATAATTGTTAATTTGTAATAGAATTATTATTCTAAATAAAGTTACAAGTTAAGTATGTTGTTCTATTTGTAAAAATGTTGTATATTAGGTATGTTAGGTTAAGTTTAAACTGTATATATTTTATATTTTTGAAATTTAATGGCGTGGTTTGCTAAATAAATAGAGGATGCAGAAACCATCCCCAATACATTATGTGGATGTTTTTCGTGGAACAGAAGCTCTAACTCTTCGGGCAAAAGAGACTATAGACCAGCCATAAATTGAATCCTTATGCATCATCTATAAGAGACTTATAAAAGCATTATGGATCACTTATATTCTTAGACCAAATAAGTAGCGTCTGGCGCGCGTAACTCTTCTTTCCAATTCTAAGGTGGCGGTTATATAGCAAACGAGTAATATAAGCGCGAGCTCGCGCCAGCTTAAGCTTGTAAGGTCTTCAATTGAAATTGAGCTAGTTAACGCTTCAGAAATGTTATTAACAGAAAGCTTATGGTTAAGATACCCATTTAAAAAAAAAAGTATATGTGCACATCCTATAAATAAATTACGGTCTGAATTAGGTGAATATCACCACTTGCACAAAATGCTTAAGGGTTTTCCAATATTACCGGATGACTCCTTCAACATTCGAGTATATACTTGATAAAATACGGTCAACTGATGGTTTTGTTAATGGCACATATATAATTCATCTCTTTTTTTATAAAAGGAAAGATAATAAACATAAATTATTTTTTTTTTAATAAAATTTTAATGTTTTTTTTTTTAATCCACCCATGTTTATGTGACTCATACACCCGGATTTTTAACCTGTTTTCTTAAATCTCCATAAACATGCACCACTGAAGCAACTCTTCAAAGGGATCTGACTTTTTTTTCGCAATTTTTCTCCTCCACTGGCATTCAACTATCCAATCAGCGAAATTATTAGAATAGTTGTCATTATAAAATTGTCTCTTAACGACACGCCACTGAGATTCGATTCTTTGGGTGCGTATGCTATCAGGACCAACAAAAGGATTGTCAGAATCACTGTGGTTCACTTTTTTATAAATGAACCCAGGAGTACCCAAACAATCATACGCCTTCCAGCAATGTGAATGATCGTTCCTGGATTCACATGCTTTTTTATTAGTGGCACTAGCACTTCAGCACTGCGTTCGTTTTCTGGGCAGACTTCCAGTCTCAAGTCTTCGAACCCATCCTCAATCAAACCGAGAACCCAGTGGCCGTCCACGCGCCTTCCTTTGTTAAATTTTCGTCTTCCAAATTTACTCTCGTAGATCTGGACGATTTTGCCTGGTCCGCCTATCTTTTCTTTCGCTTCAAATGTTTCCAAAAACTGCATTACTATTGTCTCCCGGCAATAATTATACCAGTCGGCTGAGACAGACATTGAGTCGAAGTGAAATCCTTCACCTTTAACGTTTCGTATGAATATTTCCTAGCGAAGCAGTACATTACATAAAAACATCTTGGTAAAGGCATTCGAGCTTGCTCAAACCAACTGCTAACAGCGCGACTTGTAGTTACTGCACAACTGATTTTGTGCACCTTAACTCGCCAATTGAATTTCCGCGCACAAAAATCTTTATTGGAATTCTATGTACTCGGCACAATTTCGAATTTAGCAACAGCCCGCGTGTCACAGCAAATTCAAGCGCTTGCTCATCTTCACCTATAATAATTTTTATTTCATAATGTAAAACATGAACAACATTGAAAGAATGTAAATAAATTACCAAGGTCTTTTATCAATCGAGCAATATTCCACTGTATTTTCACCTCTTCAGAGTACAACCGACGCTTTACATACGGACTCTCACCCGTAGTACTTGGTTTTAAGTCTAACGTGATCGTATTTTCAGAATTTTGATCGGACATCGCATTGATTTTAAACTACTGAGTGAAGTGGATCGCAAAAATGCAGTAAAAATTAGCTCTGTCGATCGTGATAATTAACTGTTACAACAGTTTACAAAATAGACCGTTACATTTTTCGCATGTTTTTCATTTGTTTATAGTTGAGAACCATGTTGCCACCTGGTGCTTTAAACGAAGTTTCATAGTTAAATAAGTGTATACCAAAAACTGTCAGGCAGGCGCTTGTAAGAAAGTCTGGTGTATTTAAAGTATGGGATGAATGACTCGCTTCGCTCGCTAAAGGGATTTTAACCTTAGCCGCTTACGCGACTTCGTCGCTCCGTTAAGGGTATGTCAACAACTGTCAGGCAGGCGCCTGGAGCTAAAGTTTAATTATGTATATGTATTTACTCGGGGGTATACTGCTTATACTCGTAATATTTTCAGTCAATAAAAAAAAAAAGAAAATACCAAAAACGACAAAATTAACTTCAAATTATTTTAACTTTGGGACATATGGCAATACTCATAATATTTTTCAACACTCACTGCACCCACCACCCACCCCAAACATCCCCCTCTTCGACGACAGAAATCACTTAGCACAAGTGTCTATTTGTGCAGTGCAGTACAGTGAGTACTTAGAAATTTATGGACTTTTCTAGTGAAAATTAAAAACTTTAAAAATAAAAAAAAATAGAAAGAAAAGTTTCCTCACCAAAATTCTTTTATAGAACATCTTAGAATAATCCATATTAAATAAAAAAAAATAAACATTGCTTAGTGCGCATAATGAAAACCTGAGCCCACATTCGAATTAAATGTCCCCCAAAATCTGACAGTTTCCATTATTCTGCAAGGAGTTGCCGATGTAAACTGAAGATTTGTTTGCATCGAAGTTGGAGCACTTTGCAAGCAGAGTGATGGATGAGTATTTGAGGCATCAAACCTTCATTCCTTGCTTGAGAATGAAAAATGTAATGTACCATCTCCCGCTACGTTACCTGGTACTGATATTGAAGCTCCGTTTGTTTTGATTTGGGATGAAGCTTATATCCACTAAAACATTTATTGAGACCTTTTTCTAAAAACAATTTGACGGATGAAAACGTTGTATTTAACGAGAGGCTCTCTAGGGCCGAACAAATGAAGCCAGCGGGGGAACACGAACATTTGAAATGTTCAATTGTAAATACATGTATATACAAAAAAAAAATTATTTTGATTAAATAAAGAAACAAAACCAAAACAACAACGCGAGCACGAGCTTGTAAAATTTTGTTACGTAACATGCATTTAATGCAGTCGATTGCTCGAAAACAAAAATTTGGTTTGATACACAATACTATATGAATTTTATACAGGGTGTCCCCTAATTCCTTGACAATAATTTGGGAAATGATTCCTGTGCATATTCTAAGAAAAAAATCGTTCTACAGTAAGGGTCTATCTACAATGCTGACATCATTTATCGAGGATTTAAGAAAAGGCTTACTTTGGTGTTAACGGAAATTGCTCTGCTAGTACTAATGGTAAAAACTTCGTGTAGGACTTTATTTTTGGAAGAAATACCAACCTTTATAACGGCGTTTAAATAAAGTTGATATCTTGTTTGAGTCTTTAGATTTCCAATTTCTAATCCTGTTCCATTTCCATTGTCCATGCTAATTTTCGACTTTGAGGTCACTTTTCTCCAGAAAATATCTAATTGACATAACGTTTTACTATTTTTTTCTTATGAAAGTAACAATAATAAAACAAAAAATTATCATCAAATTTGCAAAAAAATCCACAGATTTTCTGATACTTGGAAAAACCTGCAACAGGTAAAAAAAGGGATTTATGATTTTTTTACCAATGTTTCTAACAACAGTTGACAATACATACTCGTAGGAGTGGTTTTCCAAGAATTACTAATTTTCATATATTTTTTTTTTAATTGCATAGCTATTAAAGAGTTTTGAAGCGTGCTCTTTTATTTGACTACCTGTCAAAACCCTAATTTCCTTACCCTGTTCCTTAAAAGTTCTCAGAAGACTTAGGTTTAGGGTATGAAGTTCTATTTGGAAAATATACCTTACAGAAATGGGATAAAAGATTAGGAAAAAAAAAATTTATTCATCAGTTTAATTTTTTACGCTAAGGTTATAGTTGCTTATAAAAGCTGTTTGAAATGTCAGCATTTACAAACAAAGAATACGCAGACATTATTTACGTTTATGGGCTATGCAATGGAAGTTAAACTAGTACGCGACAAAGATACCATGAACTTTATCCTAACCGACGACTTCCTAATAAAAGAGTATTTATAAATACTCGTATGTATCGAAGGCTTCGAGAAACTGGATCAGTTTCGAATACAGGATCGAATGCGGGAGCTCCACAAGTAAGCAGGATTTCGACTGATGAAAGAATACTGGATGTTGTTACAACTGGTCCATCAATCAGCATCAGACGCTTAGCTTTGTAATTCAATGTTTCCAGACATAAAATTTCTAATGTACTGCATGGAGAAAATCTTTATCCATACCGCCATACACCTGTACAAGAACTGATTCCCAATGATTGGGAAAAGAGACTTGAGTTTTCTAACTGGTTGCTGGAGCGGAACTTGGATGACAAACAATTTATTAGCAGAATTCTTTGGGCGTACTAATCTCAATTTACAAGAGACGGGATCAAAAATTTTCATAATCTTCATACGTTGACTGCGAACAATCCACATACAATGAGACGTAAATCATTTCAATACAAATTCAGCGCCAATATGTGGGCAGGTGTAATTGGAAACAAGTTAATCGGCCCCTTCAAACTACCACCTAGGCTGAATTCTACAAACTATCTGGGGTTTTTGCGAAATGATTTACCAGAACTATTGGAGGACGTTCTACTGATTCAACTAGCTTCATCATATTTTCAACAGGACAGTACTCCAGCCCACTATGGTCGTGAGGTTAAGGTAAAGAGTACTGTAACCGTTGGATAGGAAGAAATGGACCAGTTCACTGGCCCGCAAGATCTCCTGAGCGTACAGTATTGGATTTTTTTTGTATGGATTAGAATATCCCAAATTATCGTCAAGGAATTAGGGGACACCCTGTATTTACATATATGGTACATTCTGACATAAAATTTAGAAGCAAAATTTTGCTTCCGCTTTTTATTTCAAAATTTGAAGCTATGAAGTTCAAGAAGTTACACGACTGCGCATTATCTAAACCCTTTTTGACATCACCAAAGGTTTCGGTGAAACCTTTCTGACAAACTAAGCAAGGTTACCAAAACCAGACATTGCTCGTATAGCTTATCTCTATAGAAACTTGTAGTGAATGTCGAATTGAACTTCATGTCGCCGTTGCGGAAGGACATTCACGTAACTGCAAAATTTTGTCAAATACGGTTTAGTGCAGAACTGTAGTTTGTGCAGAGCCGAGAGCCGCCAATGTTTTCGTTCAATTACACTTTCTTTAACACAATAAAAAATTTTAAATAAATAAAATCAATTACGTCAATGTTCTTCCGGAACGGAATTTGAATATTCGGTCAATTATGGACCTACCTACTAGTCCTAAGAATGCATTAATAGGGTTCAATCAAATGCTTAGTAGAAAGTTTCAGGCGTTTACACAGAACAAAATGTCGTACGCAATATTAAGGAGACCTATGTCTTTATAATTGGCAGTTTAGAGGTCGTGTGGATGGGTAATGCTGACATTTTTAAATTGCGCGGGTTTGGAAAGTCCGATTGTCGAAATTTGTTTTTATTATGTTGGTATACATGCCCCTGAAGTATGATAAAATTCTCAGCTGTATTCATTGTTTACTTTGTCTATGGCAGCCGCTAAGGTTAGACGTGGTTCAAAGAATTTGTATCAAATTTTGCGTAAAAAATGAAATAAAGTACAACAAAATGTGTGAAATGTTAACAAAGGCCTATGGGAGTCTACTATGAGCAAAACAAGAGTTTACGAGTGGTATAAACGTTTCCAGACGCCCCAGCACATAACAACCGATGAAAACGTGGAAAAAGTGAAAGAAATGGTTATAAACGATCGCCGAATCACAATCAGAGAAGTCGCTGATGATGTTGGCATATTGATTGGCTCATGCCATGAATTTTTTTCGAATGTTCTGGGTATGAAACGCGTGGCAGCAAAATTTGTTCTAAAATTGTTGAACTTTGAACAAAAAAAGCGGCGAATGGAAGTTGCTCAGGAGTCACTAAATGAAGTCAACGACGATGCAGAATTACTGAAACGTGTTATAACAGGCCTCCATATTCGTCAGACGTGGCTCCGTGTGACTTTTTCCTTTTCAAAAATAAAGAGAATCCTAAAGGACCACCGTTTTACAAGCATAGTTGACATTAAAAGCGCATCGCTAAAGGAGCTAAAGCCTATGGCAAAGATCGAGTTTGAGAAGTGTTTCGAGGATTGGAAGGAGCGTTGGCACAAGTGCATAATATCTAATAGGGGCTATTTTGAAAGCGACATCATTAATGTAGACGAATAAATAAATATTTTCTTTAAAAAAACTAAAATTCTCGTTATTTTCTGAACACACCTCGTACGTACTTTCTATTATTTTTAATGTATGTGATATTTACTTTGTAAAACTCTCAACATTTGTCGAAAATGAATGCTTCATGTCCACCCAACTTGTGTTTTTCATTCCCCATTTTGTCAATGCGTAAACTTTTAAAATGCAAGGTATACGGACTCACCTGTTGATCAGTTCCAGTCACAATATTACCAACGCTACGTAGCGCTGGCACAATAATACTAGGTTCATCGCTTCCCAGCAGGTTTACGAGTCTTGGCACGGCTCCAGTATCGACAACTGCTTGAATTTTATGATTATCATCGTCGGTGACATAGGACAAAGCCCAGCAAGCATCCGCCAGCACTTGAATATCATTGCCACAAAGAAGTTGCGACAAAATTGGCAACAAACGCTTCACTTCTTCGAATGGCGGCGATGGATTCTTATTCCTACACAAGTTGGACATCAGCCAGACAATATTTCGTAGAAACGATATCGGTGTCTCCTCATTAATCAATTGCATTATTCCATCGACAACGCTATGATTGATGACAATATCCCTGGCCTTAGCTCCATCACCAGCAATGTTACCCAGAGCCCATACTGCCTGTTCAGCCACCGATGTAGCCTTTGACTTAAGCAATGCAATAAAATACGGCACAGCATTAGCATCAATAACGCATCGTGTCTGTTCAGATGTACCAGAGGCAATGTTTGTTAGTGCCCAAGCAGCCTCAAACTGCAGCAATGTGCTGAAAGTGCAACCATTAGGAAATATTTCTATATAAATTGCAATCCGCAACCTGCATATTTACTTGTTACTTACTTGTCAGATCTCTGCAAAAAGTGCACACATAATGGCACAATGCCATGTGCTATCATAACATCAATCGGCGGATTACGTTCTCGACTAAGCATTTTACGTGCAGCTTGTGTTCCAATAAACTGACGGTCAGGATCTGTGCTATTCATCGCAGAAACTATCTCGTCCACTGTCATCTGTACGGGAGACTGTCCGTTTACCTCTTTCAAAGGCGAAACTAAATCCTCTTCGTCAATGTTTCGTCTTTTGAACAGTTGGTCCTCCTTTTTGGATTTGCGAAGCTCAACGGTGACCTCATGTCTCCGCATTCGCATTTCCTACAGAAAACATGAAAATCAAATTCCACTTCAAATGATTGCTTGTGGACAAAATAGAAAAAAAAAACACAAAAAAGAAACCAACACTCTACTCACCTGGCTATTGATGGAATTATTTTTGAATAAACTTTGGCGGCCGCTTGATTCCATTTTTCACACTCCTTAATAGACAATTCTAGAAAATCCCACAATAACTGTTGTAATACAAAGGCCATTCCGATTGTGCACGGCAAGACAAAGGACTATGGGGGCGGGACCCAAGTCAAAAGATCACTTACCTTTACAAAGATGGCAAGTAGAGAAAAAGTAAAAACTAAAACAAAAATGTTTTCGACCAGCAAAACGTACTCGCAAAATAATAACTGAATTAACAAATTAACCCAAAGCAACAAATAACACAATAAATAATTCAATGAAAATGAAAATGAAAATGATAATAAATGCAAAATAATATAACAAAGCGGGAAGAAACCCGACTACTAAGCGAATCGATTTTAAGAATGGCGGTTGCCGGAGCCGAATTAAATTTGCCGTTTGTAAATTTTCAAATTCTTGTTGCGGTAAATGTTGAATTTGTTTTCTCTTTTTGGCAACAGGTATTTGATGGAAGTCAGCTGATTATCTCGCTCTGTGTGCTCAAAATGAAGATCACGTCGATAGGGCAGTTGAAGCGCGGTTAACTTACAACATTTAACTGAGCAATTTTTTGTTGGAATCGTTTTCCTTAATAGATGGCGGTGTTATTTGTTAGAGAAATTTTAATCAAATTTAGAACAATTTTATTTCGTATAATCGTATTACCATGAGAAACGCTTAAGATCTAGACTGGAAAAACCAAACATAAATGTAATTAAACTAATATTATTCTTAACCTAAACATGTGGGGGTTGATTAAAAGAGAGCTATTTCGGACAAGACCTTCTTAATTCTAGATTTGTTGCTACTGAAGTGAACGATTTCGACACGGTTCCTAATGGCAGTTATTGGTGCTTTGAGTGTCAATCGGAAGAAATAGCGCTGACATTAGATTGCGGAGATTGGAAGTCAATCATGAGTTTAGGGCAGTCGATATTTCTAGTCAACGAGTGAATTTGTTGGTTGGGTGTTGCACGATTAGGGTAAGCATAGAGCATATTTAACGTAGAGGTGCACAATGCAGCGGTATAGACCAGCCGTTCTTTTAATTGGGAGATACGCAATCAAAGCTGTCAATGACCAGGCGAATCAAATTAACCGCAATCAGCTGGAAGTAAGAAGGTTTCGTCGAAGCAGCAACGGCAGAAAAATTGAAAACGCTTTTGTAAGCATCAGTGAACGCAATAAAACCTGATAAAAGTTGAGCCTTTTATTGCCTAAGTGTTAAGCGGTATCATTGGGTATTTTCACTTTAAGCGTCGATTTTTTTATCTGTGCCTTTGAATGGTGTAGATACCGCACTAATTAAAAACATTTTGTTTTTGTTAGTGTCCTTGCGATACATTTGGTCCTTCAGAGTCGGATTACACATACATATAACTGGACTATTTTTGTTCGAAAGACAATTCGATAGACATTTAAAAGAGATTGATTGCTAACTATAAAAAAACTACTTAGACAGTGCGCGATAAATTTTAACGTTTTTCCGTGCGTGGGCTGGACCGTTTGGGAAGTTTAAGATTCTACTGGTACTAGTGCGGACATGAAGCAACACTAAATAACAGGTGTGTGGCTTTTTTCTTAACTTTTATTAAAATAAATCCATTTAAACCAAAAACATCGTGTGCTGTGTGTAATAAATTATAAAATGTTTAAATACTCTTACATTTGCCATATTGTATCAGTGTCGACGGTTTAGGCTTTAAACGGACAGACCTTTAAAGAGATCTATATGAACAGAGCATATTTAAGCTGAATGTGTTCAGTTAAATGTCAAAAAGCGCGCGCAAAAGAACTGCGAAAAAAGAAAAAGAGGGCAGCCTAGTTGATTGAGTCAGCCATTTTCTGGTCATTCCTTTGTTTAAAGCCCAAGCTGACACCACGGATTCGCTAAAAAATAGTAAGTGTCATTCCTTTTATTTTATATATGTATATTCATAACTTGTACCATTTATAGAGAATAAACGAATGAAATCAAATCGAATACAATCGAGTTGAAACGATCACAGATCATCGTTCTGTTCTTCAATGCGAACTTGGCTTTGGCTTTAAACTCGCCCAAGTTTCCAGCCAGGGGACACGTTGCGCCGCCTGTGCAATGCTGTATGATCTGCGACTAGATACCTTCTTATTCGATTATCAGTCTTTATTCTATCCAATCATTATGAATAAGAGCAAGCTTTCGAACTTGATTGATTCAGTTCAAATCATTTCTCAAGAGTTAGAAGCCGATTATAAGGCTTTTATGTACAATAGGTCTCGAACAATCGAAGCAGTACGTTTACAGAATTTAGAAGATTCGTATGCGAAGAGTCTACATAAAAAAATTATTGCAGCTCCGAGTGAGGATGCAAAAGTTGCCTACAAGGAAGCACAAGCGTTTCACAAATTAAAGGAACTTATTATAAATATTCTTCGGACTTGAAGATGCATTTGCTTAGTTACGACAAACAAAATCAAACCCAAAGTTCTTTTAGTAATTCAATGGCAGGATCAAAAGCCTTATCCGTTGAATTAAAACTTCCTGTAATTATTATAAAACCGGAATTAGTTGTTCGAAAGTTTAGTTGTAAAGAACTCATCAATATCCGACGTTCAGAAATTGCATTCCTTAAAGGCGAATCTAAGCGGTGAAGCTTATTCTAGATAAAAGGTACCAAAGCCTGATTATTAAAAGACAGCCAATTCAGGTTATTATTCAATTAGCAAAAATTTATGGAGAAATCAGCCGATGAAAGCAAACAGCTGTTTGCTGTTGCCACGAATGAAGCTAAGCAATCTCTCGCAAATCTTGGCTTTCTGGTAGGCTCTTGGGAAGATGTTCTTGTTTTTCAAACAGTTCAAAAACTGCAGTGTACCACTCTCGTGCTTTAGGAATCACACGATTCATCATATTGTAATCCTAGTTTTCTTTAATTAATTTATTTAAACGACGCAAAAAGTGTGATGATTACACGTGTTTTTAGTCTTCTCCTCTTCCTTGCTCGTCCCAATCTGACCAAAAAAAACAATGGCCTCCTTTCTAGTTAGAGAGAAAATAATTGCTCACCGACAAACGGCGTTTTGTAGTTTTATAGAATATACTTATGTTTAACAATTCAAGAAGAGAGGGCGCCAGAACATAAGAAGTGAACTATTATAACTCGGCCAATCTGACATTTAAGATTGACCTCAATCTAAGCAATATACATTTATTCCGATAACTTCTCTATTTCGGGTGACATGTTGTGGTTAGCGTTCACAGATTCTGTCAATTCCTTTGGTGTTAGCCACCTTCGAATTCTAATGGCTTCGACTACTCCATCGTACGGTAACTGACTCAACTGGCAGTTCCTAATATCTCTAATTACATACCGATCATTTGGCAACTTCTTATGAATAACAAAAGGGCCCCGATATTTTAGTTTCTTATTTGCACCAGGTTCAGTGTCAATATGTTTTATTACAACAAAATCACCAACGGAGTATTCCCTTGTCGGTCGACTGTGCTTTAAAAAATACTGTGACCTATAATCTTGTCAGTCGGCTAAGACGACTGTATTTATCCAACGCACCACAAACTTCTTTTGTGCTAGTCGATTTGACTGGATAAAGTCGAAAAAATTTTGTGAATGCATCAATGACTACTAAAACATGTCTTCGGCTAGAGGCAATCGACGGCAGGGGACCAAATCGATATGAACCGTATCGAATGGAATTGGTTTCTTCGGCATGCCATATTATATGAATTATGTTCATTTGAACGGGCTGGTTTTGGACAAGCACTTTGATAATGTCCAAATTGTGAACAGTCATGTCAGCGTATTTGTTCTCTCTTCCCTGAACAGCAGCTTTCGGTTTCGTTGTGGCAGCAACATTGTTCCTATTTGGTTTCGGGCGACGTTGTTCATAGCGGCCCATGCAACGAACAAGATCATTAATGCAGCTTGCACCATATAGCAAACTAACACTGTTGCTGCTGTCGGCGATACCATCGATAATGATGTCTACCAACTCCTGCTCCTCGATGTCGGATTTGGATGCAATTGATTGCATGGCTACCACGTAGGTCAAACAGGATTCATGGCTTCGCAGTGCACGAGCACTCAACTAGTGATAAACCTCTTGACGTGTGACAGTTCTTTTGAACATGTTAATTTCGTTATATGGAACAAGCCCTAAGTTGGAGACATACTGTTTAGCTGTCCCTTCCAAACACCAGCGAACTGCGTGTCATTTTTCTTTCGCGAAATACTCACAAGTACTAGTGAAATCCTCGAATTGCACAAACCATTTGGTGATATCATAGTGGTCATACCCACTCAACTTTGGGACAGCAACAGCGAGTTCATCGTAATTGACCTGTCGGCGGCGAATTGGTCCATCACCAGCTTCTAGTCTTTTAATTTGTTGTTACAATTGGAAAATTTCCTGATGCATACGCAAGTTCCTCTAGCGGCATAACCCATTTGTGCTTCCGAGGATACGTACCGCGAGTAGGCAGTGCATTGGACGTCTTGGACAGCAGTGGCTTCAGAGAGTGAATCGACTGCAGTAACAGCAGGTATCTTGGCAGCAATGACGGCAGCAGTAGTATTGGCAGCGGGTGCTTCAGCAACATAATCAGTGGTGACAGCAGTGGTAATATTGGCAGCGAGAACTTCGGCGGTATAAACAGCGGCGGGTTTGGCAGCGGTGACGGCAGTGCTATTGCTGGCAGCGGGAACTTCTGCAGTGTAATCGAGTGATTCCAAGGCAACTGCAGCAGAATTTTCTGTGGTTCAGCCTCCTAATTGACAGCTTACGGTACTACACGTGGCATTTTCGTTCGTTCTTCTCTTCTTTTTTTTTCACTCAAAAATTCCTGGTAAAAACCCCACACCTGAAGCTGTAATTCTTGTTTTCTTTAACTAATTTATTTAAACCACGCAAAAAAAATGTGATTACACGTGCTTTTAGTCTTCTCCTCTTCCTTGCTCGTCTCAATCTGACCAAAAAAACAATGGCCTCCCTTCTAGTTAGAGAGAAAATAATTGCTCACCGATAGACGGCGTTTTGTAGTTTTATAGAATATACTTATGTTTAACAATTCAAGAAGAGAGGGCGCCAAAACATAATAAGTGAACTATTATACATACTATGTAGATTACCCGGATAAATTCTTTGGTAGAAGACTTTTTATCAATGAAGTCAAGAACTTTAGTGGTTATTGAATAAAAATGCCAAAACTTAGAGCGATCCTTCCAACGCACAATGTTGCATGTTCTAACTGTAGTCACATCTAGAATATTGAACTCGCTGACCCAGCGTTTAATGAACCTTCAAACTTGGCAGCGATATCTATCCATCAATCCTTTTAGAAGGCATTCTTAAGGGAGAAACCGGGAGACCAATGGCTCAGAAGACAAAACTTAATTGGGTCCTTTCTGTTGGCATTTCATCATCTAACCAGTTGTTAACTTCTCTCTACACAACGGTCGAAACTACTAGGTTAGAACGTACATTGCTTAAATTCTAAGAGCTTGAGGAAGTGCCAAATCACCAGACTAACGGAAAATATGTGGTTCAGCTTTCTTTTAAGGAAGGAATACGCCCCATACTTGGTCTTTCAAAAAGATATCTTCAACTGGAAAATAAATTTCGATCGAATGGAGTATTTTACAGTGAATGCAAGAAGGTCTTCGAAGAATACAAAGAGTTATGTATTATTAGCCCGGGTCTAACCCGGACAATTTTATTAAGCTTATTAACAAGCAACAACTTAAAACTAGGCTTAAAAACTAACAAACACATTCTTAACCTAATGGGTGAGGTGAAATGGTACCGTAATTGGTGCGGTGAGTTCGGATCAGGAAGAGTGGGACGGATCTTAGATTACTTGGTTTGGGAGTGAATGAAATATATTGCGTTATTCTCGGGCAGTGGATGTTTTCAGCCAATAACTGGTGGATAAAAATTACATCAGCGATTTCACGACGCTTTTTTAGGATACCCTAATGTATGCTTATCAGTTTTAGCCTATTTTCATAGGGAGGTAACCCATATGGATCGGCCCAAGGTAGCCACGAATGTGAAACGGATAAGCCTGCGTTGGACTGCTTCAATTCTTTGAATGCGAATTTATTTATAGGGTTACAAACTTTGCTGCAATATTCGAGAAGATGCCTTACAAAAGTAATGTACAAGAACCTTGTAACATAAGGGTTTGCAAATTTTTTTGACCAGCGTTTGATAAAGCCAAGTGCAGAGTTACATAGCTTTATTTATTGTATAATGCTGTCAATGTGTAAGTCGAAATTCAATTCTCTGTCACAAATTATTCCTTGATCCCGTTCTTCTGGAAAACTTATTTAAGTCATCTTGCAGGTAATGAGAGTCAGAAGGCAATAAAATGACTTCAGAAATTCTCATGTCATCATGTCAATTGAGGGTGGGCGTGGCTCAAGTTGTAGTGGAATGGCATCCAAATCATAAGGTTCGGTGTTTGAATCCCAGCCTCCCCCGAAAGGGCAAGTTAACGAAAATCAAGTAAGATGAGTATTTGACTAGAAATCAACATCACGTCAACTTCCACTAAGAATTTAGTCTCCCCATTAAATGTTGGATGCCACCCATGGAGCGAAATAACCACTGAGCCCAAACATCTTTCTTTCTCTCTCTATCCCATTTTCCAAAAAACTTAACACATGCTGGGGCATTATAAGAGTATCATACCCACTTGAGTGTTAAGTTCTTTAAATAAAAAAAAATAGAAAGATTAGAATTCGTTAAGATGAGATTTATATCGTTAATCGTTAGGATAAAGATGATTGGTCCAAGGTGCCTACCTTGAGGGACACCAGATGTTGCTTTCATGTGGTCGGATATTGAAGATCTGAAGATGGCGGTCTTCTGTATACGATTTGGTTCATGCAACAAAATGAGGGAAAAACCAAGTTTTTTTAGTTTATAAATGGTGGGAGATTTTATTGAATGCCTTGCTGAAATCTGTGGAAATTGAATCGACTTCATCACCATCTTCTAAAGCACAAAATGCCCTAGAGATGATCCCAGTTAGGTTAGTGGTGGTTGATTTACTTTCATGAAACCGTGCTGATTTGTGCAGATACAATAGTTGGCCTATAGTACGGAATCAGTTGTTGATAGTCTATGCTTTGTTTGGGCATGCAGGAGAGTTTGGCTATGGGCCTATAATTATCGACTTCGGTTTTGCTTACTTTCCTATAAATAGGGATGATATAAGATTCTTTCCATAGGAAAGGGAAAGTACCTGTTGAAACAGACAAGTTAAATAGGGCAGTGAGAGGAGGACCGAGATGGGTTACACACTTTTTTATTACAATAGCCGGAAGGCCATCAGGGCCGGAAGAAAAATCGTCTTTAAATTTGGTAATAATTTCAGATACCAAAGATATTGCTATATTTAGCGAGATGGATGACGTCTCAGGCAGTTTCGCATATAGTTAAAGTAAGCAGGATCGGGTTCAGCGGTCTGCTTAGAAAAGGATTTGTCAAATTGACAGGCAGAGAAATTTGAAATGGTTTTTGGGTCGGTGGAAGATTCACTAAAAAATTTGAGAGTAGATGGGTAGCCATTTGACTTTCTTTTTGTATTAACAAACTGGTAGAAGCGTTTATGGTCCGAGGCTAAGCTAAATTGCATGTGGTAGTGGTAGTCAAGATAAAGAGACTCACAGAAGTCCGAAAAACGATTGTATACAAATCGATAATTGCTATGGTCGGAATCAGATAGAGTTCTTAAGAATTTGTGCCACAACTTGTTTCTGTTATTACGGAGAGAACGCAACTCCTTGTTGTACCAGGGAGGAGCTGACATGCAGTGTGTTCGGAAGGTATATGGAACCGATTAGACAAAGCAGGAGAAAATTAATGAATAGAAAGTTGATAGGGCAAGATCAGTATTAATTGTCTCAGCAATAAAGTCAAAGTTAATGTTGCTGATGAGGATTTTAAGGTTGTTAAAGTCGGTTCTTCGGAAGTTAAATGAAAATGAATTTTCCAAATCGACATATGTGTGCCGTTTTCATATGAGTATATAATTGACAAGGGGGGATGAAGTCGATCTAGGGTGGAAAGAAGATGATCACTCCTATAAACGTCACAGTTATCTGAAGCGAATGTGAAGACAAGGTCGAGTTGTCTGTTCATTGTGTTAGGTATTCCACTAATCTGAGTTGGTAGGCAGTCTACAATCAATATTTCTATTTCAAAAAACGAGTTAAGAGAGACGAAATGAGACGAATCGTCGGAAGGTTGAAATCGCCTACTAGAATAATACAATCTTCAGGTTGTGCTTCATCAGTCAAAGATCCACTGCGTAAGTTACAGATCGACAAGACTCAATTGGTTGAGATGGGTGGGAATGTAACATCAAAGTATGAAAAGACAGCGTTTGGGGAGCGTAATGTTGACACATACTAACTCAAAGTTGTCAGTGTGAGTAATGTCCATAGGAGTTGCGTGAAAATAGTTCCGAATTGCTAGTAAAACACCTCGGCCATAGGGATTATCAGCTCATTCAAATCCATCTTTTCGGACCACGTTGAAATTTGAAGGAAACAGCTGTTTTTTAATGTCAGGAATTAGATTCGTTTCAGTAAGAGCAATTAGGTCATAGGGAAACATTTGAGAATTCAGACTCACGGCGGTGATTTTAGACCGTAAACCTCTTACATTTTGGTAGTAAATGGACAGGCATTTTTGATTCTAGGATACAAAATTCACTTTGTTAGAAACTGTAATAGTTTTTAAAATTTGAACGAGTTTTTGTAAGTGGGAAAGACGTTTGGAGTTGACATGTGAACACAGCGTAATAAGATCATTATGAACTTCGTCGGAAAAGATGGTACCGAACGAAAATTTGCACCAATTCCTCTGATTTGATAGGAAGACCTTCTCGTTGAATCGAAACCATAATATTGGTTTTGGTTATGCCATCAATGCAAACGGAGTTAAGTTTGTCGTTCAAGTAAGCAAGGTAGAGCCGAACATTTTCATAAATGCAGCGGTCTCTCAAACGCACTGTCCTCATTCATATCTGAACATTTTTTAGTGAGTTTGACAGTGTGTGGAAGGCGTACGTCAAGGTCTTTCGGGTGAGAATCGGGGGCAGGCGAATTAAGAGAACGGGTGTATGAGCAAGGGAGAAGTTTGTGAAGCACCTCGGATCTAGAATCTTGACTAGTTAGGACGGTTGGGTCAGGGTGATTGGTAGATGAAGAGGAAGAGGTGGTTGGGTTTAATATATGGGAGCTAATAAAACTAGGATATTTATCCGATGGGGCAACGTCAGTTGAAATTTGGTTAGAAGGCGCAGGAACAAGGTTAAATTAAACTCTGTTTTGAAGGGACTTTAAAGCTTTGGCGATGGGAGGGAGGGGATTTGGTGTAGCGACTCTGGTGTTTTTTATAGATGGAACAAAAGTGAGGAAAATCTTGGAAAGAATTTGAACATCTAATCGTACTTAGTGGGTATTTCAAAACACTGTCCATTTTTGCTCTTGACTTTGCTAACTAGTTTACATTTGACGTTTCGTATACCATATTTTTTCATAAAAAGATCTTTAATCCAGGATGGGCTTGCGTGACGTGGGGCAGCTTGGAGGAAAAAAGTAGACAGTTCCGGTTTGTTGGTGGCTTCAAGATTCATTTTATTTAATTTTTGTATTCTGTTGTTCCATTCAGGGAGAGTCCAGGATGTCCCAAAAGCCCTAATTATTTGCAATGGTCTTGGGACGGGATTGATGATCGAAGTTGCATTAATCTTAGTGAGTTGAACGGGGGCTCCGGTGGTAGCGGCTGTTGAATGAGTTTTAGCTGAAATGGTTGTGAGTGATGGATCTAGCTCATCGTGTAAGGATTTGTTACACGGGCTTACCACAGATGGAGGTGCATTCGGCTTACTAGAGATGTGATTTAATTCCTCCAATATCTGTATTGTGGTTTATCTAGTGGATGCAGCTTCCTCAATAAGAAAATTGAGGTCATGTTGAATGGATCCGATGTTTTCGGTGTGTTCAGCATTCTTAAGATGCAACAGAGTGGATTGGTCAGCCAACGTTGATATAATTTTTCCCAACTGAATTGAAGTTGACTGGATCGCTGGTAGCGTGTTTGAGCAATGAGACTTATCAGAATCTGGTAATTTGGTGATTTTTGAGTTCAGGGATTGAACAGCTGATTTTATGGTGGTTATGTTGTTATCGATTGAACAGTTTAGAGTTTCATAGCTTTCAGAAATGAGTTTGCTTATATTTTTAGTTAGGAGCTAGTTAGTAGATACAGCATAGTCAGCAGATTCACAGGAAGACATAGTTAAATTAGGTCAAAGTAGTAGCAAATAGGTTATTTTTACGAAGGCACTGTATAGTATTTTGTGATTGGTAATGTAAGTGATTGGAAACAAATAATGCGATTCGAATGGGGCAAATACAAAACAAAAAAGAAAAACAGATCAAATTGAAGCACGTCCGAACTTGACCGTGAGGAACTCAGAACTCATGTGACTGAAGTAGACCTCACGTCAATTCCAGATGCGCACTGTTTCGTTCCCTATCACGCTGTCATAAAGCAATAAACTTCGACTACGAGGCTACGCATTGTCTTTGACGCATCCTGTAGAAACTCAGATGGAACGTTATTCAATAATCATCTGTTAGTTGGTCCAAGGTTGTAAAATGACATATTGATCATCTCGCGCGTTTCAGGAAACACAAAATTGTCTTCATAGCGGATATTAACAAAATGTATAAACAGATCTGGGTTCCCATCGAAGATTCAATCTACCAATTTATCTTGTGGAGAGATGTCGAAAACGAAGAGCCGAAGACATATCGGCTTAACACTGTTAGGTTCATTCGGCGCCGCATCATATTTAGCAGCTCGCACATTGCAGCAAGACACCGTCGACGACCGAGACAACTATTGCGATTGCGAAAATAGCAAAGGAAATCTTTTACGTGGATGACGTGATACACGGCGCAGATTAAGAAGACGAAGCCTTCGAAATGTAAAGACAGCTCACTGCAATGCTTAAGTGCGGGGCTTTCTCGCTAAGAAAATGGGCTAGCAACAGTGAGATGTTATTGAAAGCTATAGTATACATGCCAAGGATCGAGAAGTGCAACTTCCTTTCTCATTCAATGAAACAGGTACAACCAAAACACTGGGAACTCAGTGACATCCTTTTAACCATTCTCACATTTGAAGAGTACGTGATAGTATTGTACTAACACAGGTGGAAGCGTGCTTAAATTCAAGGCCACTTCGTCCAGTTAGCGAAGACCCGGAGGATTTGTCAATATTAACACCAGAACATTTCCTAATCGGGGTTTCACTTACCACTGCACCTGAAAGAAATTTGGACAACATCAAGGTAAATCATTTAGACAGATGGAAACTTCTGCTGAAAATACAACAAGACTTCTGGAAGAAATGGAAGTCAGAATATCTAGTCCGATTGAAACAGCGCTCAAAATGGCTCATTTCAAATCCAAATCTTAAAAGTGGACAGCTACATATGTAGTACTGTCTGACTGACGAACAAACACCTCCTACGCTTTGGCTTCAGCAGAATTCTGACAACTCACACTGGATCGGATGGAAAAATCTGTCATCACGATCCGGACACCAACCACGGCATTGAAGCGTCCCATCACCAAAAGTAAGGTGATCCCACAAACACACACATACAATAGCCAATTCAAAAACATTTTAAAATTCTCAAAATTAACTTATAATAATTACCACACACCATTCAATTCTTCTTCCTTCTTCTTATTTTTACATGTACACCCCTGCGAACACCTGGAGGAGCTTATCGCCCACATGCATACATCCTAAATATGAAGAATGCAAATGACTCTTGGTGACGCGTCGATGCCGACTTCGGCTCATGTGGCCCGGCAGGATGTTGCAACGCAACATGGAGCTAGAAGACCCAAATCGCTGGATTGCATTTTTTTGTCCTCAACTTGCTGACGTCAAAATGACATTCGCTAACATAGCCCAGTTCAAGCTAGCAAATTGGGCGATCAGGAAAATTATAAACGACACTAACGGATGCAAATAGCACACAAATGCGTATAGGAAACAACAAAAATGCATTGCTTCGATCTGGAAACTACCCCCACACATCCATACACAAAGCATCGGCAAGCGATGCGCCTTTATGTATGAATTGATGCAAGTGCTGATGGCAAGAGCAAAACAAAACTACGCCCGGGGCGGAAACAATGGAGCGATATAGACCAGACGTTTTTGTCCCAGTGAATTCAGTCTTCCGAGTGCGTTTGCAATCTCGAACTAGCTTAGAAATCACGAGAGAGGTTCAGAAAAGCTTTAAGAGTAGCTTGGCTGTCGCTACAGATGCAAATACTTCGCCCCTCCACAGGTTCTCCACTATAAAGCTCGTTGCCATCCGTAAAGGCCTGACTGCATTCCTTTCCACGGCAACAGAAGTTCTCTTTTCATTGCATCAGACGATATGTCCATAAGACCGGAGTCAAAAGACAGTCCGAGTGCGAGGTCATTGGCACTCCTATACGCGTTAAACCAAAGACCACTTCCATTTAAACAGAAGGGTGGTTTTGAGCGTGAAGCCCATGATATGAATACCGAGGGGAGGTAGATTGATCAGTACCTCTAGAGCATACCCAGGAAAGCCCACATGCAGCCGAGACATATCGTTCTTTGGAGTCCCGTAAAAGCTTAAAAGCTGGAATGACATATTTACGTGAAAGCTTATTCCACGAGACAACAGATGTACGATAGGATATAATTGGCATTATCATAACCTTTAGATACAAGGAGACTCCTCAGTGGCAAGCCAGATGTTTTGCCGACAGCTCCTTTGCACATCCAAATACTTAGCTTCGTTGAAGAATTGGATATTGGATGGTGATGCTTTTAAGCACTAGATGAGTCAGACCGATTAGCCTCCTCCTTCTCATAAAGAGAGCAATCTCATTTTTGAGAGGATTGGCTGAAAGACCACCTCTAGTTCACAAATCCTCGAACACGTCTAGGGGTGCCTGCGCTTTAGAGCATACAGTCACCAGGCATGATCCAAAAGACAGTACAGCAACATCATCGCCGTATGCTTGTGCATAGACTTCAGAGCTATTGAGCGCGTTGAGCAGTGAGTCGACCAACATGCAAGATAGTAGCAGAGACAGAACGCCGCCTTGTGGGCTACCCCTGTTTAGCCCCGCCATCACACATTGGCCACAGTCAGTATCCCCTATCTGTGTCTTATTCACCTGGTTTGTTTTCATCCACAAAACTAGTGATCCGTCTACTCTGAATTGTGTGTGAACATGCAGTCAAAAGTTGCGTCGATAAAAATGACCAACGCGTATTCCTTCTTGTCGAGTGCGCATTCAATCCTACCTACCAGGTTTTTAAGCGCACTCTTGCAAGATCTTCCGCATTGGTAAGCGTGTTGCAACGCAGATAGAGGACGTATTCGCCAAGCAGCTTTGCGCACACGGATCTCGACAATTCTCTCCATGCGCTTCAAGATGAGGGAAGTCAGACTAATAGGTCTGAAACTCTTGGCGAGCGTGCAGTCGTCTTTTAGATTTTCTTTATAATGGCTACTACCACTTTTCGCCAGGGTTTCGGTATGTATGCCAGTGATAGTGAAGATTCTCTTCAGAGTTACAGTTACCTTTTCATAGCATAACTGGGTACATGCCATCGGTGCCGGGCGACTTGAAGTCATCAGAGGAAGCAACAGCATATTTCATGGCCTGATCCGTCACCACAACCGATGAGATATACCAGCTATGGCGTGTTGTTTTATTCAGCTTAACAGCAGCTTCCTTAATACGAGCTGTTCTGATTAGGTTACCTGGGAAGTGAGCTTCAAGCATGAGACGGATTGTTTTCACTTTCGACTCAGTGTAGATGTCATCAGATTTTCTAAGTGATTTCAGCCCGGTTGATCTTTCCCTTTTGAGGACTCTGACCAGCCTACTGGTTTCACGACAGTTTCGATCTTTTCGCAAAAGTCTTTATAAGTAAGAGACACACTTAGAAATCCGAATTAACTTCTTATATTCGTTTTTCTCTGATTTGTAAAGAGTCCAGTCTTCCTCCAGATTAGTCATGAGTGACCTGTTTAAAAGTTTTCTGGCTTCTTTTCGAAGTCACTATAGATTTTTGCTCCACCAAGGAACGAGCGATTTGCAGCATTGCTTTCTGGCTGGGCATGAGAGTTGAATACACTTGGTGAGGGTACCGTTCAGGTTCTGAACAGCTTCTTCTTCCTTTTGTTTTGGCCTGAGTTTAGGGGTGATTATGCTTAGTGATTATGTATGCATATACTCGTATGTAGCCATTCCCTGCATATTACTTTACAGTATCACTATGCTTTTACCGGAATATGGTATATGATAAATTGTCGGAACCATTGAGCCTTTCATACAGTATAATATGAATAATAACGTTTGTATGAAGTTTTGGGTAAAAGCTTTCGTCATTAATGGATTATGGGTAGATATACCATCTGGATCAGGGATCATATATTAAGATCTTTGAGTACTCTTGCTATTACACTAGTGCGAAAGTGCATTCGTCCCATTAAAGATTCGACGCACTCAAATATAGGCGGAGTCAAAGCATGATCTGGAAGTGTTGAGCTGGCGGAAAAGTGTACAGCAAACAAATTGGTCTTGTCTCAACAGCCGAGAGCTGGGATGTCATTGTAAATGAGCGTTGGAATGGAAGATATGATAGAATTTCTGATGTTTTCGACAAACGAACAACAACTTTTCCTATCTTTGGGACAGTAGGTTGTAGTATTTTTTGCCTCAGTTTTTGGTCGTATTGAAATTTCACACACTTAAGTAAAACGTTGCAGTCATTCCTGACTCGTTTGAACTTTTCCGGTTTTCCTCGGTAGGTTCGGTCTTGTAGGACCGTAGGATAGTCTCTTTACAGCTCGAATCATACCATGCCTTTTCTTTTGGTTTGATTCTCTTCATCCGATGAGGGATACTGATCATATCAGTATCAGTAGCGGCATCCACGTCGTTATCGAGAAAACACAACGACCAGTTAAAATTCCTAAAGAAACTGTTAAGTCTGCTCCAATTGGCTTTCTCGTATTGCCATACGCTTCTTTTGGGAATCTTTTTCCTAACTCTGTGGTGGGTGTATGAGAAATTAGCTAATATGACACAGTGGTCCGACGAGCCTGGAGGGCAAAGCACATCAACAGTGTACTTATTAGGGTGAGAAGTTAAAACTAAGTCCAGGGTATTTGCGGTATAACTATCAACGTCTAGTATTCGTGTGGGCTCATTTACGAGCTGAGTCAAGTTATTTTCCGCAACGAAGATCTTAACACACCGTCCTTCGGGTGTTGTATGTCCAGAATTTCGAAGCCACCCAGAATTGTGTATATTGAAATTTTTGAATCGAGTCAGACAGCGCATCCAAATCGACGTCGAATTGCTTTTGGGGCTTCTGTAAATAGTGGATAATTTTCTTTCGGACATGGAATTTTAACCACATGTAGTTGAATTCTGTTTGCTATGTCCACCCTAAATTCCCGTCTCAATATATATAAAAAAAAACACAAACACCGACGCTGATAAGCAAGGCTGCGAAGTGAAAATTCTCTTGTTGGTTAAATGGAACACTAAATACCTCTTTGGACTTTTATATTTTAAATATATTTGCTGCGAATCAATTTGAGTATTCAGAATAATAAATTGGCCAAACACAGCCGATTGCACGAAAACAAAAATCTAGTTTGACACACAATACCTACTATTTGACGTTTACACATTTTGACATAAAATTCAGGAGGGAAAATTTCATTCTCAAATGAAAGCGAGAAGCAAAATTTTGTTTCTAGAAAAGTGATTGGAAATGGTTTTACGTCACTTTTCTGCTTCGGAGCACTAAAAAAACCCCAAACGAAAACGCCATAAGTGCAAGCAGGAGCGCTTATAATCAACGTCGGGAGGGGTCAGATACCCGCAAATTATATTTATTAACGAATGGAGAAATGAAACTACACTGCTTTTGGTGTCGTCTCGATTAACCCTTTAATGCGCACAATTTTTTTTTTGTCTTCAAAAACTCATACGTACAGAATAAAAGTCACATATTAAAGGAAAAATAATAAAAAAAAACATTTAAATTAGTATAACATTTATTTTGGAGAAAAAATACTATGTTGCCATATGGCAACAATGCTCGTTTGAGGTTTTTCAACAACAATGCTTTTAATAATGTGATAAGAATGTTTTGATAAAAAAATTATAGATTGAAACCATGAAATTTGCCGAAACAATTTCTGTCTTTGCACCTTACATTTTGTGCATTCTATACGAGAAAAACCTTTGCAATTTGGAAGTTTATATCGATTTTTCTTTTTTCATTATGACCAACTCCATCAGTTCTTATATCTTTTGGTGGCATATATTTCATTGGTCCCTCTTCCTTTCTGCTTTCAGTTCTTGTTCTACGCTGCTACTTGACCGTCTACCCCTTATACTTCCCCTCTGCACCTTGAATTTGCATAGACTTTCAGCCAATTCTGCTCTAAGCTCTCCTAGGTTCATTATTTTCGTGTTTCCAGACCTTTCATTCACCTTTTTATACAAAATCCAAGAATTTATTACGCTCATATCAATCATATGATAAAACAAACGAATGTACCATTTTCTGCTTTTAATTCTTATCCTATATCTGCCTAAAAAACTATCCATAAGATCTACCCCTCCCATATGGGTGTTGTAGTCTTGTACTATTTTTGGACAAGGTATAGAAATAGTTTTATTTCTCTTCCTATCATATCGAGAGACGATGGTGGCTGGTTCGGAGCTGACATAGGTCGAAGCAAGAGTTACCATTTTGTTGTCTTTCCAGCAAGTGAGTGATATATCCTTTCCTTCATAGTTTGCCACTTGTTCTTCAATATGTGCCTCTTTCAATAGATTCCTTCATAAAATCCTTATGCAGGGGCAGTTTACAACTCTTACCTAGACTGTTTCTCTGAATCGTTTCTAGAGCATATATACCTTGAGTTGCCAAATGATGTAGTAGCGGAATTGAAAAATTATCAAAGTATATTATGTGGTTTACCAGTCTCGGTACATTGCGACAGGGGCGAAGTACAGTGTTACCTACTATTCCAAGGTCAGGCTCATCAGGCAAGCATTTACAATTCTGTCCAGAATAAATTTCAAAATTACAGGCATAGCCTGATAGAGAACATAATACATAAAATTTGAATCCCCATTTATGGGGTTTATTTGGGAGGTACTGTTTAAGAAAATGAGCCACTTTCGTGGCACACATTTGTTCGTCCAACGAAAGCCTTTGTTCTATCGGCACAGTACTTGAAAATAAATTATCGAGGTGATCTATAATTGGTCGTATTTTATGCAGACGATCATGTTCTGGATGTTCACGAGGTCTATGAAGGCTGTTGTCGTTGAAATGGATCACTGATCTCAGTTTTGCAAATCTCTTAGATGACATAGTTTCTATGATGTGCTGAAAACCATATTTTCCCCAATAAGATCTGACATTAGGATAATTAAATACTGATGTAAAAATCAGAACACCGAAAACTGTAGTGCTTCTAAAGTTGTTATAGGTGGACTATTAGCAATATTATTTTGGGCGATGTACAAATTAGTCTCACTAACAATTTTGGAAATTATTTCATCGTTCATAAACACATATTAGGTCTCTATTTTTAGATTTCCATAGAGAAGCACCAGAAATAAGTGGACTAAACATCGATGGAACTGATTCTTCCGCGTCTAAAGGCTGATCACACCTTTCAACTTCTTCATTTCCCTCGCCTGTATCTTCGCCTTGTGATTCATTTACAAATTTCTCAACACCAACATTGTAGTCTAGGTCGTCTTCATCACTAATATTTTCCTCATCTTCGGATACATCACCTGCCTCTAATACCGCCAAATGTCCTGAGGTTTCATTCTGAAACATTAGAATTGGAAGAAAAATACACAATTCCCTGTATAATAATTTTTCAATAAATATCTAGTCTACTAAAACACGTTGAATCTGGATGCTTGCTACAATTGGTGCAATACCAGATTTACAACCAAACACGCAATGTAGGCAATTGACAACATAGCTGTTTACGCCAAATTTATATAAAAAAAAGGTTCTATGGAACTATTTGTAGTGAAATAAAAAATTTTTACCTTTCTTCCACTGGACATATAATTATCTGTTCGCAAAACAGAAATCTTTGCACTTATATTCCAAACAGATACACCGGTGAAATTACAATTTTCAAACGTTTGCACTTTGACAGATAAAATACGCCATGAAATTCGAATTCGAGCAAAAACCGTTAACCTGTTATTTTTCTTTGTTTTTCCTTTGATTAAAGTGACGTACCAAATGCGTTCGGAAATTAAACTCTTTTGCATTGTTTTTATTTTTTTGCTTAAAGTGTTTGTAGACAAATGGCTACAGAGCGCATTTAAGGGTTAAGACTGCCTATTTTCTTTATTTGAACATGGCCTTCAGACAGCACCATTGACACCGGACTGTAATTGACACTTTTGTTATTCGTTGCGAAGCAACATAAATGTGCCGTCAGCAAGTTTGCTGACTTGCATTTGTGTAACTCGCACGGGAGAGGTGGGATACCTGCCAGTGTAATATTTTTTTTTTCCTTCCTCATTGCACTGCACTACCTACTTTTATTTTGTTTTTTGTTTTTTCTGTATTTATTTTCATTTTCACAGGCGATACGATTAGTCCCAATCCAAGTCGAGTAGAAGCTATAATTAAACTTAAAGTGCCACAGGATAGAAAACAATTGGAAAGTGCTATGGGCATGGTTAATTATCTTCGTGCTTTTATACCCAATTAATCTTACAATTATAAGTGCCCCATTTCGGGAATTGTTGATGAAAAATAACACTCATACCAAAGTTTTGAAAGATATTAAAGATATCCACGCTCAACATTCAATTTTTCATGTACGCACGGATTGAAAAAGAGTTGTTGGCGGTGGTGTATGCTTGTAAAGAGCTTAATAATTACTAGATGGAGTGAAAAGTGACCTCCTTAGGAACTACAATTTTTTTTTTTAAATGTTTTTTTATATTATTCAATATAGTCCTCTTTTAGTTTGATACACTTATTCCAGCGATTTTCGAAATTCTTGATTCAGTCCGAAAAGTAATTTTCCGGAAGGTCTGCAAAATACTCCTCCGTGGCGTCGATGATTTCCTCGCGTGAGCTGAATTTTTTTATTGATGAGCCATCTTTTGAGGTTTGGGAAGAGATAATAGTCCGAGGGATCCAAATCCAGTTACCAATCGACGCCAAAAGTTCGCCCGATTCCGCATCAGCAAGTCCAAACACTCTTTCGAAGTGCTCTCGCGTTCGTGTTTTAGGTCAGGAGTGCGCAGGATAACTTTTTCATATGGAGAATATTGCCCAAAATATGGCGTGTGCGCTCAGTACTCATCTTTGTGGTATCTGCTAGCTAGCGCACCGTCACTTTCCGGTCAGCAAACACCATATTATGCCTGCCGGTGCGGACTTGATCGGTAGTGATGGCCGCATCACGAAACTCTCGAAACCAAAATTTGATGGTGTAATCTGACGGAGCATTAGCACCATAATATTTATCCAACTTTTCTTTTGTTTCCTTCGCCGTTTTTCCTCTCAAAAAATAATTTTGTATGAGAGAACGAAAATCGTTCTCATTTTTTTCCATACTCTACATTATGCCAAACACGTCAACAACAATCAGCTGTCAAAACAAAACTAAATACAGTATCGCACTGAAACTTGGCACGTCTGCTTAAATATGAACGGACTTCAAGGCACCATAACCTTTTTTGCAGTAGCAGCACATTCTGGCGGTCAAGGAAGTCGCTTTACACTCCATCTAGTATATTTAAGGATATCGTTTCACCATACACTCCGATCATAAGCCCTTGGGGGCTTTATGGAAAAAAGGTGTGGGCGAAATTCACTCTACTCGTTTGCAATGTATGAAATTGAAACTATTATCACGGAATTTTTTCAGTGTCAACCCCTAACATACATTTTTTTTATATAGTACTACATGTTAACCCACTGAGGTAAAACCAATCGATCAATTGTGAATTGTAAACCCACTGAGGTGAAACTAAACGATCATCTGTCAATTAATTGTTGGTGTAATTTTTTTCACCACTTTTTGTTCTTTTTCTTCTTATGAAAATTTCGTCTCGAATAAAGCTCCAACTGGTGAAGACATAAATAAATCGTTTTTTTTTTTCTAAAAAATCCAGCCACGTTGTGCGCTATTAAAGAAGCCAAAATATCAGGAAAACAAAAACGCTTGCATTTTCTCAACATATTTTGGAGGCCCCGGCGAGATATTACATACTTTTTACACGTGACTTGCTTAAACCATGCCGTCTGGAAATGAGGATACATCCGAGAGGCCATCAGCGGAGGAAAATCAACCAGCATTCACCGATGCCGATGTGTCTAAGATTAATTCAAGACATTGGAAACTCTGAAGATGCGACGAGTGGTAGTAATGAGCCAAATCAATAGACTGAGTGAATTCACTGTCAAGGCGACTAGCAGTCCGTCATCAATTTCCATTCCCGAATTTAATGTACGCATAGAAGCACTGGAGTCCGCCTTTCGCTTATTTAACGAAATTCAAACCAAAATTGAATATAAAGATTTCGAAGACGTTTGTAAGAAGATGTTCTACGTGACTCTTGCAAAGCTTAAGGTGTTAGTCAATCAATTCAACGAAAAAATGGCCAAGCCAATGAATGTATCACAATTCTCCAATATTCAACAACTTGATTCAGTTAAATTGCCAAAGATTGAACTGCCTTTATTTTCAGGTGACGTGACTACGTGGATGAGTGTTGGTATAATCGATTTGTATCCTTAGTGCACGACAATCCTACTCTTTCAAAGCAATCAAAATTTCACTATCTCGTATCAAAATTAAGTGACACTGCAGTTGCACCGATTGAAGGACTTGCTATTGAAAATGAAAGCTACGATGTGGCAATAGCACGACTTAAGGAACGGTTTGAGAACAAAAAAATCATCTCCAACGTATTTTTAATCACCCGGAAGTCCAGAAGCCATCTACAGTGGAACTAAGAAGTGTTATATTGGGTCTGGGCGATACTAAGTGAGATTGACTTTCACCCAAACTCCGATTCGTTTGATATCGCCTTGACAAGATTTCTATCTCTTGAAAGAAAATTTCGGAAAAATCAATAGTTGTTGCAGCAGTATTCTGAAGCTACTAACGATCTTCTTCAACAGTCAAATATGGAGATAACTTTGCTAGATTTCACCAAGCCACATTATATTCTGCCCCATCATTGCGTACATAAATTGTAAAGCTCTACTACAAAGTTGCGGGTAGTATGTGATGCGTCTGCAAAATCAAGCTCTGGCAAATCTCTCAATGACATTTTAATGGTGGGTCCTGTTATCCAACCTGATCTTTTATCCATCGTATTTAGATTCTGGGTTTACAAATACGTCTTCACTGCAGACATTACCAAAATGTACCATCAGATACAGTTAGATCCAATCGATAGAAACTTTCATTGGAGAAGGAACAAAGATGAGGATGTCGCTATATATCGACTTTGTACTGTGACATTTGGTACTGCCTCTGCTCCCTTTTTGGCGACCCGTGCTCTGAAGCAGTTATCAGTTGATGAAGGTTATCTATATCCTCTAGCTACAAGATCCGTAAGCACAGATTTCTATGTAGATGACGTTTTGACGGGTGCAAATTCATTGACAGAAGCAAAGGCACTTCAGCGTGAAATAGTTGCAATGTTAAGCAAGGGCAAATTTAATCTTACGAAATGGTGTTCAAATTCAGAGGAGCTTGTAGAAGGTATTCCTAAAAATAATCGAGAGAAGTTGGTAAACTTTGGAAACGGGAGCTCAATTAACACATTAGGCATTATTTGGAATCCTGAGATAGATTGTTTTCATTATGCCGTAGCTCTTGCTTGTCACAAAAGGATTACAAAGCGGACTGTCCCTTCGGACATCGCACATTTGTTTGATCCCCTTGGTTTAATAAACCCAGTTGACGTTTTAGCAAAAATATTTATGCAGCAGCTGTGGAGACTTAAGCTCACATGGGATGAATCTCTGCCACAGGATTATCACCAGCGCTGAACCTTTTTTCGGAAGAATCTACAGCGACTGACAGATTAAACGACGTACGTTTTTTGGCCAACTCGATCACTACCAACTGCATGAGTTCTCTGACAGATCGGAAAATGCATACGGAACCTGTGTATATATACGGTCTATCGACGAAGATTGCACTGTGAAAGTTGAGCTCTTGTGTGGTAAATCACGAGTAGCACCAGTCAAAAAAATCTGCCTACCACGATTGGAATTGTGTGCTGCAAGAACAATGGTTCAGCTTGTGCAGCGTTTAAAAAAAATGTTTAATTTCGAGTTTGAGACTATAACATATTAGACAGGTTCAACAATTGTCTTGAAGCGGATTTCGGAGGAACCATGCAATTGGCAGACGTTCGTAGCAAACAGGGTTGCTGCAATTCAGCAAAGTTCTCGGACTTCCAAATGGCGATATGTACCATCGGAGGTGAACCTTGCCGACATCATCTCTAGAGGAGTTTATCCGTCAGCGTTAATGGAATGCAATTTACGGTGTTACGGACCACATTTTTTATCAATATCAGAAGACAAATGGCCAAAATCCGATTACATAAAAGTAGTAGAAAATGCTCAGCTGAAGAGAAAAAAATTAAGATTATTCTTACAGTCGAAGTTCAATCAAATTTTATTGCAAGCATTAAATATCATAACAATTACAATTCGTTACTAATGATCGTTGCATATATTTTCAGGTTTCAGGCAAACTTGAGGATCAAAGACAAACAATTGCGTCTTTATGGACCTGTGAGTGCAGGAGAGCTCGAGAGGGCACTCAAAGGTCTTGTTAAGTACGTGTAGCTCAGAAATTTTCGAAGCGAAATATCAACCATTGCCGAAAAGAAATCACATCAACTCTCTGTCATCTTTCCTGGATGCTGAAGGAATATTACGCGTGGAAGGTCGCTTATCAAATGCATCTTTGGATTATGATGCTAAACATCCTATCGAGTTACCGAAAGATGAACTCTTTACAAGGATTCTTATCAATCATCTTCACATCAAGAATTTGCATACAGGTCCACAAACACTTTTGAGCATAGTACGGCAAATATTTTGGCCAATCCACGGAAAGCTTCTTACTCGCAAAATAATACGTAGCTGTGTTCCTGTGACCAACACTCAGCTAATGGGTAACTTACCTAATCTACGTGTACAACAAACGAGGCCATTTAATGTCGTCGGGATAGATTTTTGCGGTGATTTCCAAATTCACTTCCGTCGGCGTTGGACATCACCTGTAAAGTCGTATGTGGCAGTATTTGTATGTTTTGTCACTCGAGCCGTTCATTTGGAATTAGTTGAAGATCTAACCACTAATTGTTTTCTTGCTGCTCTCAAGCGTTTTGTTGGTCGTCGAGGGCTATGCTCGGTTATTCATAGTGACAACGCAACTAACTTCATTGGAGCCCGCAACGAACTTCGCGAATTATATCAGATGTTCCTCAAGCTGCAGACGGGATTAAGTGGAGACCCATTCCTCCAAGATTTCCGCATTTTGGCGGCTTGTGGGAGGCTACAGTGAAAAGCGCAAAATTTCACATGAAACGAATTTTGAAAAAATTTTCTCTCACTTATCCAGAACTTAATACTCTTATTATACAAATTGAATCTATTTTGAACTCCAGGCCAATCACAGAAATGTTGGAGAATCCAAATGATACCCAAGCACTTACACCTGGGCACTTCATCATCGGGACGGCTCTTAACGCTGTGGTGGAACCAAATATGCAGCACATTACTAATGTCAATACCCTCAAAAGATACCACTAGCTTCAATGGTACTTTCAGCATTTTTGGTCCAGATGGTGACGGGAGTATCTTCAAAACCTTCAGCTTTGTACCAAATGGGCAAAGTTGGGTACACCGACATCAGTTGGCGACATCGTTTTAGTTGAAGACGAAAATATGCCACCCCTAAAGTGGAAGCTCGGGGGAGTTGTGTAGGTACACCCTGGTAAAGATGGTATTGTGCGTATGGTCACACTCAGGACAAGCAGCGGTGATATTCAGCGAGCTGTTACAAAACTCCGTCAACTTCCTATTGAAGGATCCGAGTCCGTTCAAGGGCGGGAGAATGTTAATCCCTAACATACATTTTTTTTTGTTCTCGTTCTTCTTATGAAAAGTTCGTCTCGAATAAACCTCCAACTGGTGAAGACATAAATAAACGTTTTTTTTTCTAAACAATCCAGCAGTTGTGCGCTGTTAAAGAAGCCGAAATATCAGGAAAACAAAAACGCTTGCATTTTCTCTACAATCACCTATCCTTTGGTTAATATAAAATCCTCTTTAAAGTACTTTGTTCATAGTGTTAATATGAGTAATCCAAAATGAAAAATATTTGAAGAAGAGACAACGAATTACACGGTTTTACAATCCTTTATAGGGTTGAATTAACTACAATTTTCAGATAATATACGGTTCTTTTGGCAATTCAAAGACAAGATATAATATGTGGAAGATGGTTTGAGATTTTACGAAAATCGTGTTTTCATTCCCCATGCTATAATTGGAAAAATATTAGATCTTCTACATAAATCTCACATGGGGATTAGCAGAACATTAAATAGAGCTAAAACGGCCTTACATGGTCAGGGATATAGAAAATATGATTTTAAAATGTGGAAAATATAAACATTACAGCCGAGAAAATAAAAAGCATGCATTAATTCCACATCCATCGCTTAGTAGTCCTTTTCGAAAACTCGGAATGGATTGTCTTGATTAGGGAAGGAAATCGTATTTAGTGGCAATCGATTACTATTCAAAATGGATATAACTTTATTCAGTCACAGATAAAACTTCCACAAGCATAAAACAAATTTTAAATACAATATTCTCAATTCATGGTATTTCCCAGAAAATTGTTTCCGATAACCTTTGAACTCCCATGGGTTTAGAAATTTTTGCAGAAGAGTCAAATTTGAATTTTATTTATAAATATCCAAGACCAAATGGGCTCGCAGGAAAGGCACTCCTTAGTCCTTATTGCAAAATCTATACTAAAAAAATTAGCAAAGCCGAGGGTAGTTTAGAAGCAGCTCCAGAGGAGTATAGGAGTGCACCAATTTCAGGAATCAGATATTCACCAGCAGAAAGCTTATGACCCGTTAGTTAAGGACTTGGCTTCCAATAAAAAAAGAACTTTTACTAAAAATTCCTTTAAATTTGATTGCATTATTAGAACAGTGTCAGAGAAAAACTTTAAAATATAATAATCGCACTCGAACGCGTCGCGAAATGGGGCTTAAGGAAGGAGAAAATGTAGTGTATAGACATAATATGAAGTTGGAGCCTACTAGTTTAGTTTCGAAGCATGAGTTGCCACGGTTATACTGTTTGGAAAATGAAAACAATCGCATCATTCGCCGAAATACTTTTTATATATGAAAGTGACTGTACTCTCCCTATATTAAAATGCCTGAAACAATGTATGGGACTGCGTTATCTCACTTTACAGAAATTAAAAGAATAAAATACAAAAAACGTCCGTTTAACTACGCACTTTTATTTGAACTTTGCGCTTCTTCATATTTTACCTATATACGCACATACATTCATGTCGCAAATTATCCCTTACAGTCTTTTTTGCATACAGCATGAAATCTATTAATTGGCTTTAGCAGTTTATGGTTGCCATAAATGCAAGATAGAACCCCATCTGCTTCTCAAAACACTGATAACTCTTCCAGTGAATTAAATTCAGATAATGACCGAATGCAAGGTGCCTGATCTACGTCCAGAAATGAAAGCCATGTTGATCACTATTTATTGCATCAACCTAGGACAGAAGAGTATATAATAGGATCAGGTGGCATAAGTAAAAAACCAAATTTCTATAGACATGAATAAGTTATAAATACCAGTATTATAATTGTAATGTTTCCAATCAATTTAATCATTTTAAGAAAATTAAATATAACGAAATTTTTGTACCGCCATCTAGTTGTAAGCATTGAAACATTATACTGGAACAAACTTCACGCAGTCACGGAAAGGTTACTTAATTCCGTTTTGACTAGAGTTGGGGTAAGACAAGTGCGAGAAAATAAAGAAAGAAAATCGTTTAACATAATGAAATAATTTTGAATTCTTCGAGCTATCTCCAGTTTCGCACGCCAAGTTAACTGAGGTCTCTACGAGACCCAGCCATCTATGTCATTGAACCTCCACTTTTCAGGTTAAGTCTCCGACACTCGTTTCAATTTTCATCAATGATCTCTTGTCTGCTACTTCTAATCCAATATATTCCTTTGCTGATGACAGTACTCTCTGCTTTTCATATTCCGACTGTAGAACGGGAACGGCAGCGTTTGTTAAGCTCATTAAATTCCGATATTAGCAGCATAACCAATTGCGGAAATATCAACAGAGTGGAATTTAATGCTTCCAAAACACAATGCTGTGTGTTGTCGTCAAAGCGAAATTTAAATACCCAGCCATTATCCTTGAATGGCACTTTCATCGTCGAAACCGATAAATTTTCCATTCTCGGTATAACAACTTACGTTGGAATGACCACATATTCAATGCTGCGAAATGTCTAGGTTTCCTCAAGCGATGTAAGAAATATTTTACCACCTCTGATCTGGCCATAATATATAAGGCGTTTATACGCCCGAAATTGGAGTACAATGCTCAAATCTGGTCAAGTGCTCCTAAAATCTCATTGCACTTGCTAGATAGGATCCAAAACCATGCGGTAAAACTCATAGGTGATGACAATATCACACAGTCATTCAGCACTCTCGAACACAAACGTAATGTCTCCTGTCTCACCTTATTGTATCGCTATTTTCACCACCAGTGCTCCTCCGAAATTTTAAAGTAGCATTCCACCCCTTCTAACTTTTAATCGTAACACCCGCCTCGCTATGAATGCTCATCAGTATACCCTCAAGCCCACCTTCGGACCTACTCTGAAATATCGTGATTCGTTCCTAAGCCGTACAATTCGCTTATGGAATTCCCTGCAGAGCTCTTTATTCCCAAGTCACTATAACTTGCATTTAAGACCAGCGCACATCGGTATCTTTCTCTTTTCCCTCCCTAACTTCCGTCCGCCCGCGCTATGTGCATACATCTTAAGGGTACACAAAATTCCTCGTGCGTGCTCAAATTGTAAAAAAAAAAAAAGTCAATGTCGCCGTTATATCCCCTCTTCCACTCCCCTTCTATACAGGTGGGACCGAAAATTTCTCATGAAGCAGCCAAGAGCACCCTCATCCATATTTGGTAAAGTCCATGCCTCAGCGCCATAGAGCAGGACTGGGATTATTAAGGTCTTATGTTGGGTGTCCTTTCTGTTTGACCGCATTTACTTGGTCTTGCCCTCGTCGACCGTAAAACCCATCTTCGTCGCTACTGTCTCAATACTCGCAAAAGCGCCACTCACATCTCGCTACTTTCTTCCGATTATGTCAATATCATCGACCTATGGGGACCTTGTGTTGGGGCGTGAGTTTTGTACTATTCTTTTGAAAATTACGAGTATATTAAAGAAATCGCATCGTCCTGTCTAAACCCTTTCTTGACATCAAAGGTCTTGGTGAGTTCTTTACCGACCTTGATGGAGTAGCGTGCATTTATTTGGCAGCGATGTCAAAACTAGACATTTCTTTGTACATTTAGTTTCTGTAGATACAGTCATACGCAGCCTTAAAATCGATGAATAGGTGGTGTGTATCTATTTGAAGTTCATGGATTTTTTCCAAGATCTGTGGCAGTGGGAATATTTGGTCGATGGTGGACTTTCCTGGCCTAAAGCCACACTGATATCGCCCCATCAGGTTGTTGACGAACGACTTCAGGCATTCACACAATATGACAGATAGGATCCTGTAGGCGATAACATATTAAGAAGACTGACACCTCTGTAGTTGGCGCAGTACCGAGGGTCTCCTTTCTTGAGGATCGGACAAGCAAGGCTGAGGTTCCATTCATCGGGCATACTTTCGTCCGATTATATTCTACAGACGAGTTGGTGTATGTTCCTTACAAAGTCATCGCCTGGCCCTTTGAAGAGCTCACTAGTCAGGCCGTCCGCCCCAGCAGCTTTACTGCACTAAGATATGGTTATCTTCACTTGCTTTTCATTGTTCCTAAAAATTGTTTTATAACAACAAATTTAAGCCGATTTAACAGATACAAATTTTCCTAACAATGCGAAAGTATTCATCCGATTTTGAATTAATGTAATCTGGCTAAATCTTTAAACTTCACATGCATGACCGAAATTCACAACAATTTGCACATTTTGTTTTCCAAAATGCACAGCGGATTTATTTGCAGATACAAGAGACCGTTTGTGCATTATAGTGTATCAAAACAACTTAATCCGTATAAAATGCGAAAAGAAAAACAATTTCCACGTTGACATTTTTATCATTTTATCAACACAATAAATCTAAATCCCACCCGGCACACATCATTAGACATGTGCGAGCAAATGAAATCATGCGTTGGCTTATGGCAAGACTTACGACCTAAACTGTCGGCAAAAAAGGGGCAAACAAAGTTAATTGGTGGCATTAATCTGTTTATCATAGTTGTCGGTTTACTAGTGATATAAGACCCTCTGTCATCACGTCGGTTGCCGATAAAGGTGGCAACAACCTAGGTACTTGTAGATACATTTAAAAGAAAATTCAGAAACTCATATTTAACCCTTGTGTTGTCACCCAAAAAGACTCACAACATCTGCCATCCGGGTATCCGGGTACCCCGCCTACGTCCATTGTAACCAAAAACAATGATATGCATTCGATCAATATTTAATTATTCATATTCTAGGAAGAAATACCTACCTGAATATAACAAGTAAATTATATGCAGTGCCCTTGGGAATCCTAAAGCAGGTATAAAACAGAAGGGCAGAAGCAGAAGGGTCTATATTTTTGGAGCAGTAAAGCCGTGTTGCCCAGTTTTTATCATTCGCTCGAAGAAGCAAGACGTGCAGTTACTGCTGAGAGAGTTTGGTAAAGGGTCTTTCATTAAGTGCTCCCTATTTTTCAATTTAAATAAAACAAAGCGTATGTGAGATATCATCGATATTTTTTAATCCTTTGTAAGGTCTATCGATCCCATTTTGTATGGAATATAACAAAGTTCATATATTCGCCGCGGCTTCTCTGGGTGACGCGCATCCGAAATGTCCAATTTTCCATAACTCTGATGCATAAATCAGGCTAAATTTGACCGATGACATGGGTTATGTTGGCTTTGAGAGCCGCTGTGGTTTATGGCTTATTCGCATAGACATGAGACTTTAGAAAACTCCTCAAGAAAAACTCTAACGGGGCAAATCCCACGATCTCGGTGGCCAGTTCACATCACCTCCGCGTGAAATGACTATACCCTCGAATCGCTCGTACCGAATTTCCAATGTGGCGTGAGCTGTGTGGCACGTAGCGCCGTTCTGTTAAAACCACATGTCGTTGGTGTCGATTTCACCCAATTCATGCCAAAAGAAGTTGGTAATCATTAACCTATAGCGGTCGCCGTTGACGGTGATGGACAGACCAACGTCGTTCTCAAAGAAATATGGACCGATGACGCCGCCAGCCCAAAATCCACACCAAACAGTGACTTTTTCGGGATGCATTGGACGCCCTTTGATCTCGTGTGGATTGGTATCCTCCCAAATTCGACAATTTTGTTTGTTGACGTACCCATTCATCCAGAAATGGGCCTCATCGCTGAAGATGATTTTTCGATGAAAAGTGAAAATTGAAAACTGCTCCAGAGCCCATTCAGCGAACACACGTCGTTGGCTAAGGTCGTTTGCCTTTAGTTCCTGGGTCAGTTGAATTTTCTACGGGTGCAGGCCCAAGTAGCAATGCAAAATTCGCCAAGTTGTGGTTTGCGAAAGGCCGAGTTCTTGTGAGCGACGCGAAATCGACTGCCTCGGATTCTCCTGCACACTCTCACGAACAGCGGCTATGTTTTCGGCAGATCTTGCGTTTCGTCGACGTACGGGTGTTGATTTACCGTTTACTCAACCAGTGGACTTAAATTTATCCACCATACTACGAAGAGTCCTCGCGGTAGGACGATTATGGCAACCGTAAAATGGTCGAAGCACGCAGAACGTTGCCTGAACAGAACACCCATTTTGATAAAACATTTTTATCATTTGCACGTGTTCTTGAACGTTATGTCCGCCCATGGTGATTTGGTAAAACAGACTGAATAAATGACAGCCAATTTGACAGATATAGCTTCAACAATATGGCCGCTATCAACTGTCAAAGTTCGTAAGTCCCTATTGGAAAACGCTGTATAGGTGTACGTGTTATATCCGCTGTTTTTATTTTCTGACTTACTCCAATATTATTGAAGTGAAGTAAGCATAATATTTGGGGAAAACAGAAGCAGAAAGCAGAAAGAGCTGAGTTTTTGAGGTAACGTGAATACTATATAATGAATACAATATTTGTATTATATATTTGATATTATTATAAGTGTAATATTATTGTAGACATGAATTTATTTATTATTTTTTAGATTGGGTTACACTGAAAAAGAGGAGTACTTGAAAAGATCGCGAAGAAGATGACCAAAGTGATGACCTTTCGAACAATGAGGACGAGGATTGGTTCCCCAACGATAGCGCTCCAAATTCTGTCAATGCTGAAGCATAGGATAATGAAAATTGCGTTGATGACGAAGCCGAACTCAAGAAGAAGAGTGATAACGAAGTAGCTTCAGATGTTTCAGCCAGCACTAGTATAACTTTTGTGGCAAAAGACAAAACGGTTTGGAATAAAACTCCGCCTCAAAGCCAGCAAACTCCGGCTGGAAATATTGTTAGGCAGAGAGCTGGGCCGCATAAAAGTACGGAAATGTTATCGATATGTGGCACATTCCAAAAATTCATGGCGTCGGAAATGGTTGACAGTATCGTTCAGTGTACAAATAAAAAAGCGGAACTCGAGTATCAAGATTACTATAGCAAGCATCAACAGAACGAGCCGCGTGTATGGAAGAAAGTTACGGTAACTCTTTTTTTGGAATCTTAATAGGTGCTGTTGCAAATAACTTGACCTGTACAGTGCACATACAATAGATGAAATGTGGAACAAAAACTCATATCCGCTATATCGTGAAGCGGCGATTTCAGTCGCTTTTACGATTAACACGTTTTGACGATTACACTGCTGCTCGTTTACCCAGTACATTTCATCGAAGCCTGCGAAATAAGGTCTAAAAGTATTTTGGTTCTGCATCGCAAGTATTGTTTATCCACTCAAAGGGATTTTCTATATAGGTAAACAAGGTAATACTCGAGAAGTCATTCAAGGAGAACGAGTTCTGAAAGAACCGGTTGCGGCCGGAACATAAGCATGGACAGATTTTTCACGACCTTACCGTTGGCAGAGGGTCTTTTGTCATGGAAGCTCACTATAAAACATTCATTCCTCAAGAAATGACACCGTCGAACTCTAGACCGTTATTGTCAATGTCAATCATATGTTCCGAAGAAAAACAAAGCGGTTATTCTTCTTAGTAGGACGCACAATGATGCTACGATCTCTGATGCATCTCATCAGAAATCGGAAGTGATTTTGTTTTACAACAAAACCAAAGCTCCCGTTGGTACTATGTATCAAATGTGCATGAGATATTCCACTCAACGGCGAACGTGCAGATGGCCGCTTGCTTTTTTTCACAATATTTTGGATATCGCCGGTGTTGCTGCGTACGTTACTTACTATGAAAATAATGATATGCTTGCAAAAAAAAACTGACAGACGCAGACTTTTTCTACGCCAGGTCTCAGAAGAACTAGCCATTCCAATCAATGGCTAGAAAAGTTGTAGTTAGATCATGCTACATTTGCAATGAGCAGCCTATTCGAAAGAGAAGAAAGACAAGGAAGTCTTGCGTTGACTGTTAAAAGACCGTTTGTGATCAGCACACAGCAAAACTCACAAATTTTTTGAAAGGTAACCATTAATTTCTAATATATCTGTGTGAAAGATTGAAATTTAATTATTTTTTTGTAATTTTTTATATATGTACGTAGTATTTGCATATGTATTACTGTGCAAAAAACGAAAACTCCATAATTTTTGTCCAACAATCATATGGTATTGCAAAATGTGATTTTTATTATTATTATATACAGTACATTCCATAAATAAACAATTTGAAATAAATAAACATACATATATTGTTATTATTTAGATATACGAGTATATTAGTGTGGGAAAAGAAGCAGACAAAGAACGAACGAACGACTACGGCAGAGAGCGGCGATGTAACCGACTTACACATACACGCACATGCAGAATGACAAGAACGGACAAGAACGAAAGTAAATTCCTTAACCAGTCTGCAAACTCAACTCAGGAAAGTCGGCGGGTTATTCGCTTACTTGGTTGTCATAGTACAAAGCATTAATTTTAATCGTATTTTAATAATAAACCTCAATTCTTAATATCTAAGCGGTGTGTTTTATTGCTACCAGTAGAATCGAGAGCCAGATCCTACAATTAGGGGCTCAACCGGGATTTGAACAGCGTCGGAAGTTGAAACTAACTCAATCAAAAACGGATCGAACCGTTAAGTTAATTCGTTCCCAATTAAAACCTAAATAATAATCAGTAAAAAAAAAATTCGTTGTGGGGAAATGGCTTCAAACACGGGAAAATATAACACAGTTACCTAGAGACAAAGGAAAGTGCTAAACAGTAATTTGCGACGGTTGTTTTGTGCTCGTGCACAAACAGTGAAATAAAAAAAAATATAAAAATAACTCGAACAAAGAAACTTGTGTGTGCTGTTGCTGTATAAAGGGCTTCAACCTAAAGCGGTGCTAGTGCGGTGTGGTTAAGAGAGTGCAATTTTAAGAGAGTGTAATTCACCCACACGAAGACCAGCGTGGTTGCTTGCTCCAACGAGTGAACCATCGAGTGAACGAAGATAAGCAGAGTCGAGGCGAATTTAACTGCTGGTGCAGTGGTGTTGGTGTGTCGCTGTGCAGATCTGAAGAGAACTGTTTTATATAATTGATTTTATCCCGATTTGTAATAAAGGTAAGAGAATAACCGAACTACATTTTTCCCTTTGCTGGTATTATTGAGAATAAGTAATAAAATGATGGACGGAAACGAAATTTTGGCACTGACAGTGGACGGACTCAGACGAAAACTAATAGAGTTGGACTTGGACATAACAGGAATAAAACGAACGCTACAGAGCAGGCTTCTCGACCACTTTGGGCTGGGTCATGACGGGGAAGATGATGAAGATGAAGAGGCGTTGAGCGAGGAAAGTGTGTCAAAGGCAAATGTTGGTAGGTTTATTCTGCGCGATATTGAGGATTCCCTGAGCCACTTCGACGACAGTGTGTCAGAAAACATTAGGCTATGGATCCAAGAATTCGAGGAAAATGCTACTGCAGTAGGGTGGGACGCAATTCAAAAATACATTTACTTTAAGCAATTGCTCAAAGGTGCAGCAAAAATGTTCGTTAAGAGCCAAACCTTCGTCAAAAGCTGGGATGCTCTAAAACAAGTTCTCATTAAGGAATTTGTGACAAGACTTTCATCTGCAGAGGTTCATCGAAGGCTTAGAACGAAGCAAAAGAAATCATCCAAATCGCTTTTGGAGTACTTGTACGGTATCTTAGAGCTTGGGAGTCTCATCGAACTTGATGACGAGAGTGCAATCGCATACTTTGGTGAGGGTATTCCAGATGCTAAGCAGAACAAGGCCGACTTATACCAAGCTACGAATATAGAGGAGTTTAAATTTCAAATCCGCGTATATGAACGGTCAAAGGGATCCGCCTCTCAGTTTTCTAGCTCGAAGGGAAATTTACGTTTTAGTTACACTTTAAGCAGTAGCGCTCCAGTTCGGGAGCAAATTAAGAGCGAAAGGAAAGGCCACTCGTGCTATCGGTGTGAAGAGACAACTCATTTTGCTAGAGATTATCGTGGTACAATTAAGTGTTTCAGGTGCAATCAACAAGGGCACGGGGCACGCGATTGTAGAGCTGAGTTATTACCAGTTCAACGGCGTGTCGATAATCAACAACCTGTATCATAGGGTAATCGAGATTCGTGGCCAGAAGCATGAACGAATTTAGCTATTGGGTCTAACAGAATTTTTAAAGACATTACGGTTAAGGGTATTACTAGAACTGCACTTGTTGATACCGGAAGCGATTTGTGTTTACTGTTTGGTTTTGATAGATTCCTTTCAGCTTGGGAAAGAAAAAAGAAACCTTTTGGGGATTGGCCGAAACAGGGTCACAACATTAGGCAACGTTCGGTTGGAGGCGGAAGTTGATGGCATTATCCTGCCAGTAAACTTCCACGTGGTAAAAGAGAGGGATATGGGTTACTCGTCGGTAATTGGCAACGATATCCTGGAGCTGGTTAACTTGTCGATAGTCGACCAAAGTGTAGAACTGAAACTTAAAGAGAGTTCTCTCGAATCGGAAGTAGAGTCTGAGGTTCTGGGTTGTAATGAAGGGGAACGTGGATTGGGATCTAACGTGATGCAGAAGGATGCCAGGGGCTTAGACGGGAACCTGAACCAAAAACTGGACGAAAAGGAACTCAAGGATCTGGGATATGAAGTGTTCGAGTTGGCGGCGGAAGAGAGCATGTTTGCCCGAGACTTAGAGCTCAGTCACCTGGACGTCGACAAACGAAAGGTACTGATGAGCATCATCGAGGAGTATGCTCCTGTAGGTACGAAACCATCACCCGTCGCGATGAAACTGGTCTTAAAGGACGACATACCTGTGTTCCAGAGACCAAGAAGAATGGCTTACCAGGTTTTTGTGCAAACTCAAGTGAAGGCATGGCTGGAAGAAAAAGGATGTTCCACTAAGAGTAGCCAGATGGGCCATGTTCCTTCAAGAATTTAATTACAAAATCGAACACAGGTCAAGCTCCAAGATGAAACATGTTCACGTTTTGAGCAGAGTGTTTTGCCTCATGATGGAAGACTCGCTCAGCCACCGGATAAAGGAAGCGCAACAGAGAGATGAGTGGACCAGAGCGGTTCGAAAGATCCTGGAAAGGGAAGAATATGAAGATTTCTTCATGAAAGGGGAACTCGTAGTAATACCAACCGAGATGGTGAAAGAACTGATCGGGATAGCGCATCAGCAGGGACACTTCTCGGTAAAGAAAACGCGGGATATGCTAGAGGAGACATTTTTATTCCAGATGTGACCAGGAAGGTAACCGAAGTAGTTAGGGGATATGTGAAATGCCTGATATCAGAGTCTAAAGCCGGAAAGATAGAAGGGCTGCTGATACCGATCGATAAGGAAGATAAGCCGCTAGGGACATATCACATTGACCACCTCGGACCGATGTAACAGACGCATAAGGCATACAATCACATTTTGGTAGTAGTAGACGGATTTTCTAAATTCGTGTGGTTTCATCCCACGAAGAGTACGGGAGCTGCCGAAGTCGTGGATCGCTTGGAAAGGCAGTCAAGTGTGTTCGGTAATCCACGAGGAGTCATCACAGACAGGGGGGCGGCGTTCACCTCAACTGCGTTCGAGACCTATTGCAGAGACGAAATCATCCAACACCTTATGATCGCGACAGGTATACCGCGAGGAAATGGACAGGTAGAGAGGATTCATAGAATCATTTTGCCGATGCTAACAAAGGCCTGTCTAGGAAGCCTGGCGAATTTGTACAAGCATGTGGACCGGGTACAGCGAACGTTGAATAATTCACCTTCAAGGAGTACAAAGTTCAGTCCGTTCCAAATATTGACTGGATTGGAAATGCGAACGTCCGAATACCTACACGCAGGACGAGATACCATAAGGAAGGAAGTATGTCAAAATATTGCGGCCGTACAAATGGAGAACAGGAGAACTTTCGATAGTACCCGAAAGAACGAGAGAGAGTATGAGCCTAATGCACTAGTCGCCATTCAGCGCACGCAGTTCAGAACCAGGGCTAAGCACAAGGGAAAGTTCATGGGCCTATTCAAGGTCGTGAGGAAATGAGAACATGGGAGGTATGACGTAGTAAAAGTTGGCGAACACGAGGGCCCGAATAGAACAACGACAGTCGCTGACAACATGAAGTTCTGGAACCCTTCATTCGGGGCGAATGATCCATCAGGATAGCCGATTGTGGGAAAAGAAGCAGACAAAGAACGAACGAACGACTACGACAGAGAGCGGCGATGCAACCGACTTACACATACACGCACTTGCACAATGACAAGAACAGACAAGAACGAAAATAAATTCCTTAACCAGTCTGCAAACCCGACTCAGCAAAGTCGGCGGGTTATTCGCTTACGTGGTTGTCATAGTACAAAGCATTAATTTTAATCGTATTTTAATAATAAACCTCAATTCTTAATATATAAGCGGTGTGTTTTATTGCTACCAGTAGAATCGAGAGCCAGATCCTACATTAATTCATATTTATTTATTATATTTTTACTACAAACTTTTTTTTAATGACATATTATACGAAACTCATGCCTTTTCTATTGGGGTACCCGGGTGGCTCATTCGTGTTTTCTTTTTTCAAATGCATTTTTTGGGTTAATTTTTTTTTAAAATATGTTGAATACAAATTTCGATAGAGAATCGGTCAAATCATGGGAATTCGAGAAGATTTTGACCAATCTTTTTTGGAAAAAAAATTATTCAACAAAACATACGTCGATGGGTACCCGGGTACCCGAGTGGCAACACAAGGGATTGGCATTGGATTCGCATTTTTTAATACCGTTGTCGGCGGTGCTTGACTTACGCTCCATATAATATTTCGAATTGAAAGTAAGAAATTGTTTTATAGTGCTGATCAAAATGTTGGTCCCGTTTTCGAAAATCCGACAGCAGTAAAAACAACTTGTCAATAATTATAGTTGCATAGAAAAACTATGGATACCTTTCACTCTTCGTTACGAGTAGGTATGCAGGTTGCTAGTTTCATAATTTCTTACTGAAATATCTGGCATAGGAAAAACCGGACAAATTCTGTAATACCCATAATTATTACTTTTTTTTAAACGTCGTATGGGATGGATCTTACGTGCTAGTCTACTCGTATTTTATTTGGCTGTCAATTACCACTTTATATTTCAGAGCCGTAGAAAGTGAAACAATTTATTATGGAACATCTGACGCTCCAAGAACATGTTGAGATGTATTATATTTTAATAATTCTTCAAAACGCGAAGAAAGTTGTGTGAATTTTTGGTGTTAATTATGTGCCAAGCCAGTCAACCCTACAGCGTGTTACAGTGTGGCATAACGTTTTGTTGTGGCCGGGAACCTCTCATCGACGCAGTGCACAGGAATTATGAATGCCTTCAATCATATTGATTACCAATTCTCAGAAAAAGTGTGGAATTTTAACCATATACAACTTAATCCATTTAATGGCTACATAAAAATCTTGAAATAGGGGTGGAGATTGGAATGCCGCACTTTTACAATGGCTCTCTTGTACGGTATTATCCATTATGGAGAGGTGTTCTTCCACGCTTGCAAAACCACTGCGTAAGCTTTTTCATCAATCCTACTCTTTAGGATTCTTTCCGAGGAGATGGAAAACAGCATTTGTCCAGCCCGTCCCTAAAAATGGCGAACTTCTTCTCTCTCCTTCTACAGACCCATTGCACTTACGTCCCTTCTTTCCAAGGTCATGGACATGGATAAACCGTCAGCTCATGAAATATCTCGAAACACGAAAATTTCTCTGTACGGTTTTAGTAGCAACAGGTCCACTGATGATCTGATGGCATGACTCACCGAAAAGTAGAACCAAAGCATATTCCAATCTGGCGAAAGCAAAATCGTTGCACTTGGTATTTCTAAGGCATTTGACAGAATTTGGTATAAGCCCCTTTTCTTCAATGGATTAGAAACTACCTTTCGGAATGTTCAGTTGGTTATCTTGGATGGTTCTAAGTCTGATATTCACAAAATAAATGCTGGCGTGCTCCAGGGCTCCGTTCTGTTTCCGACACTATTTTTAATTTTATCAATGATCTCTTGTCTACCACTTCTAATCCAATATATTATTTTGCTGATGATAGTATCCTCTGCTTTTGTTATTCGCTTCCGGACTCACTTGCCTGCTCTTCGGCTGTAAGGCGGGAACGGCAGCGTATGTTAAGCTCATTCAATTCCAATATTAACAGCATAACAAATTCTGGAACTATCAACAGAGTTGAATTTAATGCTTCCAAAACACAATGCTGTCTGCTGTCTTTAAAGCGAAATTTAAACCAGCCATTATCCATGATTGGGACTTGCTTATTCGAAACCGAAAAACTTTCCATTCTCGGTGTGCGTGTCAATGAAAGAACACCGACGTAATGTCAGTGTCTCACTCTGTTGTATCGCTATTTGAAGCATATCGCCATTTGCATTCTGCCCCTTCAAACTTTTAACCCTAACCCTCGTCTCGCTATGAACGCTCGTCAGAATACCCTCAAGACCACTTTCGGACGTACTTTAAAATATCGTGATTCGTTCCTGGGCCGTACAACTCGATTATGGAATTCTCTGCTTAGCTTTTCATGCCCTAGTCATTATAACCTTGAAACATTTAAAACCAACGTTCGTCGGTACCGCTCTTTCTACCCTCCCTAGTTTACCTTCGTCCGCGCTGTGTGCAAGCATTTTAAGAGTACTTTAAGCCCTTGAGCTCTCGCTACTTTAAACAAAAAAATTCGTCCTAGCTATTTAACTTTAGTAACACAAAGTTGCAACTTCAATTTATTAAATTTTACGTTTATTTCGCATACTATTTTATGTACTCTGTTGACATTTGCATCAAGCTCTTCCTTAGTTCTACCTCCTATTATAACATCGTCTATGTAAGCAAAGGTCCCGTTACCAAAATATTTCGAATTCAACTTCTGAAATTTTTCTGAGGACGTATTAATATCAAAACGTAGCACATTATATTCATACGAACCAAATGGTGAGCTAAAACCTGTTAATTTTTTTGATGCGGGGCATAATTCAAGTTGCCAAAACCCCTCAGATGAAAAACTGAAAAATACTTAAAATTCCTTCATGATATTACAAGAATCATCGAGTGCCGGAATTATAAAGTGCTCGTCTTTGAGCTGCATGCTGATTGCACTAGGATCATGGTATGCCCTTAAAGTTCCGTTGGCCTTTTCAACGACCTCTGCTGACAATACCACGACCTTCCATATTTTGAAGTGCTAATTTTACCTTTTGTAGTATGCCAATTGGATTTCTCCATGGAGTCTTGCTGATAGATACACTTTAAGGCTTTAGTTCTAGCATGCACTCATCCGGAAACCTCCCATCATCAGAAAACACATCCCCATTTTGATCTAAAAACGTACTAAAATAACTTATTTCATGCACCCTTCGTTTCAAGAATAATTCTACACAAGTTCGAAGACCTAGTAATGCCCCGAATCACTGTCTACCATCATGTAGTCTACATCAATAATCTGATTGATTGGGTGCGAAGACGTGCTAATCCTTTCGTTAGAATGCGAGAACCTTCATATGCCTCTAGCTGAGTTTTTACCAGCTTAACCTTATTTTCACAATTAATACGTTTAATAGTTATAATATTAAGAGTTTGAATTTAATTAAACTATTTTCAACTTTAATATTTTCATACCAACTCATCCAACCTTAGCGAACCCGATCTATTGAACCAATACAGCCACTGAACTCATCACTGACCACCTCAACCGAACTAATATACGACTCCTCACTATCGTCGCAAACCGTTTCGTAAAAATTAATATTATTAATGCTCTCAAATCTGCTGACTGATGCAAAATGATTGTACTTGCGGCAGCGCAAACATTTTTTTCCATACGCGGGACAATTACGAGTACCTTGATTATGATTTCTTTGCACTGCACCTGCCACACCCATGACCAGTGGTTTTATTCGCATAAGAATCCCTTTCTTTTCCACTTCTGTGTTGGTCTCTCTTCTTTGTCACATGTATTGGTGATCTAAAATGATATGATAAAAAATTAGTATTTTGTCTACGGAATTGTAATTATTAGAATAACTAATGTGTGATTTTTTAAGGGTTTGGTTTTTAATTGTTAAAAAAAAAATACAGGAAAATTGCAAAGTGTATACAATTTTTATTTGAGTTGATAGATCAATGCTTGTCGTTTACTTTTTAAAGATTATTTCATGTGAATGTTGAACGCGACTACGATTTAAGTAGTCTATACGGAGAGTCCAATTTTGAATCACTTTTTCGAGCATCTTGGATGGTATTTTTTCAAAGATGACCGTGAGAACAACGTTACGGTCAATGGCGCGCGCTATCGTTCAACGATGTCGAGCTTTTTTTTGCCTAAAATGCACGAGCTTAACCGGGTCGACATGTGGTTCTAGCAAGGCGACGATACATGCCACACAACACGCGAATCGATGGATCAATTGAGAAACGAGTTCGGTGAGCAATTTATCTCTCGTTTTGCGCCAGTGAATTGGCCGGCTATATCGTGCGATTTGACGCCTTTAGACTGTTTTTTATGGGGATACGTCAAATTACTTGTCTATGCATCTATGATAAACCAGCGTCAATTGCAGCCTTGGAAGACAACAGTACACGTGTTATTACCGAGATACCAGTCAAAATCCTCGAAAAGTGATTCAAAATTGAAATTTCCATATGGATCATTTAAAACGTAGTCGTGGTCAACATTTAAATGAAATAATCTTCAAAAATAATTTTTAAAAAGCATTGATTTATCTCAAATAAAAATTCTATACACTTTTGCAATTTTCCTGTGTGTTTTTTTGTTGACAATTGAAAACCAAACACTTAACAAATCACCCATTCTGCTGCTACTGATGAACCTCGTTCAGCTTGCATTTGTTCCGCCTGCATGCTTGCTTGTTCAGCTACAAGACAAATTTCTTTAGCTTTAGAAAGATCTAAACCGTCTGTCTTCAATAATTTCTATCGTATGTTCTGCTCTGTAATGCTCTGCTCTGTGAACTTCAATTTCGCAGATTTCATCCAATTTCACGATATTCGATAAAAATTGTGCGAACCGTTCTGCTTCTTTCTGACTTCGGGAGAAATACTGATAACGCTCATAAGTCATAGACCACATTGCTCCTCCGCACACAGAACGATTGAAATGCTTTGACAACTTCAGCAATTTTTGTGCTGTTGTCATCAGTTATAGGTAACGTTTGGTAGATCTCTATGGATTTATCTCCAGTCTGTCGATATCACCTCACTTTCAGAATTCCTTTTTGTATATATTTTCCACATGTTGTAAAATTTTCGCCAATTTAGTTGCGATATGCGTTCCAAATGTTTATGAACAATAAACACCTGCATTGATCCCCAAAATCTACGTTGCCTAAAGCCTCAAAAGCTTGTACTAAGGAGAGAACTATGTGACGAAGACAGCAACAGTTACAAGGACAATGACTTTCGGGTGTCCCGAACACTTGGTGGCTACGCTGGAGGTATATCACTCCGATAAAACTGACATCAAATAAATGCGTATAGGCATACACTGTAAAGAAACGGCTACATGGGCATAGATAGATATACATACTTAGATTACACGACATCACATCTCAAAACGGGCCTTGGCTGATTGAGTTCGCAAGACGGAGCACCGCAGGAATACGTACGCGTTTTCTGCATCTAATCTTCTAAGCCCTTCAGTGAACTCTAGTATTGAAATCATTGCGGAGATTGTGCGAGCAACTGCTTTTATGGGCTAAGAAATTAATTCGGTAAAAAAAAATCCTATCACGAACATTCTTGGGATTCTAGTGAAAGATCCATGTGATCTTCGGCCCCGTCTACGTTGACGGAGTTTACTCGTAGAAAAAAATATGTATACAGGGTGTCCCCTAATTCGATGACGATAATTTGGGAAATGATTCTTGGGCATATTCTAAGAAAAAAATTGTTCTACAGAAAGGGTCTATCTCCAATGTTGACATAATTTATCGAGGATTTAAGAAAAGGCTTACTTTGGTGTACCCACGGTGTTATTTAAACGCCGTTATAAAGGTTGGTATTTCTTCCAAAAACAAAGTCCTCCACGAAGTTTTTACCATTAGTACTAACAGAGAAATTTCCGTTAACATGGGTCAGGGTACACCAAAGTAAGCCTTTCCTTAAATCCTCGATAAATGATGTCAACATTGGAGATAGACTCTTACTGTGGAAGAATTTTTTTCTTAAAATATGCCCAGGAATCATTTCCCAAATTATCGTCATCGAATTAGGGGACACCCTGTATAATGAGATGGTTACGGTCAAAGGGCTATGATTAAAGCAATTGAGATGGCTAGATCGTTTAGAACGCATGTAGTGCTCTAAACTGAAGAATATTTCAACCAAATCCCGGTGGGGTTTGGAGGTGGTTGGGAAATGAGCTAGTGAAGGTTCAGGAGCACTCCGGTTCGTAAACTGAGTTTAATAGCTCACTATCCCTCACTTCAGAATGGATGGACGAGGTTCTTGCAGCACCAATGGTGAATAGACCAGAGTTACTTCTTACTAAGTTCCTATTCACATAACATGAAGTGAAGTTTACTCATATACTACTCAGATGGCTAGAAATTTAAAAGACTTTATTTTAGGTGACACGAGAAGTGATGTTCACCAACTAATCTTTCTTATCATACTGCTGGAACTTTTGACAATGCTAGTGCTTCCGCTCCATACAGCATTGCTAGAATGATAGATAGATTTTCCTTTACAGCAATTGTTAGTTTTTTTTTATTTGTCGTATAGAAGTAACAATTTCTAAAATATATTTTACAAAAGTGATAAATGCACAAAGAAAATAATTTAAACTTAAAAAATTAATTATATTGAATTAAATTGATGCTTACATTAAACATAACACATAGTTAACCCTAAACAAGAATTTACATAGATTTAGAATTGTTAAGGGTAATGCTAAATAAAGATTTATATAACCAGAGAAGAGCATCAGGTGTAATGTTGTGAATATCGTCTATGTTGCCATTGAACATTATGTTGAGGGCAGTTGGATACGATGTGGTTAATTGTTTGACGGGGTTCGCCGTAGTCACAGGCGCTGGATGTTATCGCGCCCCACTTAGACAGGAAGTCTGCGCAGCGCACGTGTTGAGTCCTGATACGCGAACTGTTGGATTGGCTATAAAGTTGTCAGCTGCTGTCAAGCCCATCCAGGCTTTTTTCAACTCCTCATTCATATCGAAATTTGTGTCGTGCAGCCTAGTGGCTAGTCTCATGGGTGGATTACGAAACTTTAAACGGTACCGATGATTTAGATTTATATCCTCGTGAATCAGGAGGTTTCGATTGCTCTGAATCCTCATGAATACCCTAACCAGCATATTTCGTCGTCTTAACCTTTAACTGTGGAGGTGAAATTTAAGGACATAGTCAGTGACGTGGTGGTAAATTTTACCCCTTTTAATTTTACTAAAAAAATTTTATAAAAAATATTTCTTCATAATTATTGGTTTTTTTTTTAAATAAGCTGCTACATTTCTAATAACAAAAAAAAAATGTTGAACATTTTTTATCATTCATTTGCACGATACAGGCACTTTATTTCACCATCATTTTTTTTAATACTGAAAAACATAACTTACAAATAAATCAAAAATTTAAAAGCCATTTCTTCACAGCCAATGTATATATTTAAAGAAAAAAAAAGACATAATAGAAAAAAAAATCAATTGTAGAAAATACAGGTCAACCTTTATGGAGATTTTTTTATTCATCAAATACTGTGTTTGCACAGAGTACACATACACGATTGCTGCAGCCCATACACATTGGCTTACTACATTGCAGACAAATGTGTGTAGTTTTTCGCTTTAGCCTACTCGGACATACGAGTATGTAGCATAATTTACGAGCATTAAGGATCGACTCTATCGGAGGCGGAGCTATTGAGTCCGGACCCAAAATGTTACCAATTGTGTCTCGTAATGGCCGAGGGAGCCTTTGGTTGTGTTGTCGCCTTTGCAAATTTGGTAAAACCATTTGTCTTGCCAGCTTTTTTTAATAAGTCTCCCCTTGAGTTGTTATCAAAATCCTTTGAAGATTCTATAAAATTCTATAAAATATAGCTAATGGCCAGCGGCGTGTACGTCGACCGCATGAATATATCGAGCATTTCTTATCAAGCTCATCCACTCCACCTTTTGTATTGTTGTAATCAGCTATCATTGCAGGTTTTAAAGTGAGTAGGTCAGTTTCTTTTTTATGATGCATAGAGGATAATAATATAACAGCACGGTTTTGACAAGGTACGTAGGATAGAATTGTTACATCTTTGGCAAAACCATATATCCAGGATTTCAACGGTCTATTTTTTCTGGGCTGAAATTCTGGTGGAATCTTTCTTTTGTTCTTTTTCAGTGTCCCTAAGTAAGTTATTTGTCGTTTTTTTTAGTTCTTCCACCGAATGGAGTGACGAAAACCAGTTGTCAGCAGTAATATTTCTTCTACTACCTTCTAATATTTTGCATAGCCTTATTACTAATTGTGTTGGTCGTTTTTCTTCATTTGTTAGACCAACTCCATCAAAGTTTTTTCCAAAGTAAATATAAGCATTCGCCATATTTTGGGGGTTTCTTTGGCATGTAAACTTTGAACTTGCATCTACCTCGAAATGGTACCAACATTTCATCAATGCAAGCATGAGTACCAATTGAATAACTTCTTCTGCAGTTTTCTATAAATATGTTGAATATTTCGGAAACTGCAGCTAATGGGTCGCTTAATAATCGTTGGCTTCTATCACAAGAGTTATCAAATCATAAGCAACTAAGAATACAAAGCAATCGTGCCTCGGACATCGTAGCTCTACAAATTCCTCTACCCGTTAAATCAGTTGCAAAAATAAATTTTGTGGCCTCGTGGTTAGACTTGAATATAGATGTATATGTAGATCAAGATACCGAAAAATGCGCGCAGTTCAATTATATCAAGAGGTTTCGCTTCAGATTTTGCTGATAGATCAAATTTTGCTTTTAATTTTGTAGTTGTATGCTCTAAAATCATATTCTCCATATCGCTATCAAAAATTCTTGACCAATATCCACATAAGTCTTCCGATTTTTGCTGTAAAGCCACTGGTAACCGCACAATGTTATGTAGAGGAGATTTTACGCAGCGTGTTGGCTCCAATACTGACCACTTGAACCCGTTTTTTCCATAAAAAAATTAACTTCAGATTCACATACATTTGCTTCAACCACACGTTCTTCATCATTGCCCTTAATTTGTTCAACAATCATGTCATCACTTCCATCGGATTCACTGCATGCATCATCTTCTATACATATTTCATCGTTCATGTCACTTTCTTCAATGCAGAAATTCGGGTAGACAATTTCGTCATCGTCTTCAAAAAATTGAGCTATTACAAAATCACTGAGTTTTCTTGAATTTGACATGATCCGCAAACATTATCATGTAACATAAAAAATGTATAATATAACATTTTCAAAATAAATAGTTTTTTTTATCAACAATAAAACGGACGAGTGGTACAAATAATTCTATACAAATTTTACGTTAAATTTGAAATGTGGTAAATTGTTTTCTACTGAATACTTACGACAACGCTGACGTGGTGGTAAAATATTTTCAAAGAAAAAATTACGTAAATGTTGACGAGCGGTAATTTTTATACAAGCATGTGCATTGCTCCGCTCATGCTATGCCTACCGCAGAGGTGACGATTTGAAAAGACCCTAAAAGAATTCTGTTGCGAGAGCCCAATGGAAGAGAGTAATTCAAAATAATCTAAAGAGATGGTAAAATTTACCACCACCTCCATAGTTAAAGGTGGAGGTAGGTGGATGTTGTTCAATACTGGGAGCCATTGCATTGGCGTGCTCCTGATCGTCCCGGTAATAAGGCGTATAAGGTGACACAGCTCAATTTGACTTCGAGTGGGAAATAGGCCTGATGTTTATTTAAGTGGAAACGCACTGGCTCAGGCTTGGTTAGACCAGGCGTTAGTCTCCACTTCATAAAGTATCTTCCCAGCTCTTCGAGATTATCTGTAAGTGCGTCTTCAATCAGCTTCAGGTTCTGGTTCTGAACGTCGTCAGCATACGCGAATTTTTTGACTGTATTTCTGGTATGTCGTCAATGTAGAAGTTGAACAAGAGCGGCGCAAGAGCGGCGCAAGAGCGTTGTCTAGGCCTACTCACACTGTCGTTAACATAAACTTGAAGGGAGCAGTTGCTAAGCACGCTGTTAAGTAGATTTGAATATCAAATCTTCAAACGTTTAAAAATCATGCCTGTACACCAGACTGTATCACAGGCGGCTATGAGGGCTACGAATACAACTCCTGTCTTAAGCTTTCGAAGCCATTTTCAATATGTGTTGTTAGAGCCAGTACCTGATCTAAAACCGGGCTGCTCAATAAACTACTTCCATTATCGCCCCGACAATCCTATTGTATATATAGCTATAACACACGCTCAAGGGTGTTATAGCAAATGCTTAAGAGAGCAATTGGTGTGTAGCTATCGGCCCTGTCGTCAGATTTCTCTGATTTAAGGATCGCAATGATCTTAGATTTCTTAAATTCTTTAGGTAATATTCCTGACAGTAGAATAATGCTAAAGAATTTGCACAACCAGATTTTGGCGTTCTTGCCGCTATTTTCAATGAATTCAGTCCCTGCAGCTTTCCCAGATTTGCTGGTGATGGCAGTCTCTACCTCCTATATTGAGAATTCACGGGAAAATGCAGAAGAAGTTAGCAGTGTCGCTTTAATATCTTTCAATGGTTTCTTAATAGCTTTGGTGTGATTGTTATCGGACTTAGGTTTAGAAGTTTCCACTATCCGCTTAGCGACTAGTCTGAGTTGATTTTAGGCTTTTGAAGTAAGCTCCATGCTTTTCTGCTTGAGTGGGTGAAATTTAAGCTTTCGGTGGTTTTCTTCCAAAGATTTAAGCGTCCTCTATCGAGCGACTGAAGTACATAGTTCTTCTGCAACTATATGGTCATCGTTTTGCGAGAATTCTTGGTAAAGTCTGTCGCTTTCTGTACTCCATCCAGGAATGTAGTTCTTTTGAAGCCACGTGGAACATATTTCTTTGCAGTAATTATTAGGATACCGACGAATCTCTCGTAGGTTTTGGGTGTCGGGGAGATCCAGCGAATATTAGAGTCGAGCTCTTAGGCGAAGTTTTGCCAAGATACTTTATTGAAGTTCCATCGAGGTCGAGGGGTGGAGGTCACTAGCGGTATTTTTATGCCGGCATCTTGGACTACTGAACGATGTTGCCTGCGGGGGAAGTCAGGTAGAACTTGTCTGGATATCAGCTGCGATCTTTCGCCTTGGACCGATGTAGCAAAGCACAGAACGGGATTGTAACTTCTCCACCATCTTCTTGAGTAAAAGGTGCCTCTGTCCTTGGTGTCGAAAATAAGTGTTAAGCGGTTTGCTTCAGCCCAATCATAAAGTCTTTCACCATTGTTGACGTCCACTTGGTACTTCCACAGTGTTTGATGACTGTTCTTCAACATAGATTGCTGAATTTTGATACACGGGTAATATGTTATGTCGGTGGGCTAGCGGCTATTCGGTGGTTTGTAGATATCCACAATTTTTAAGCCAGATATTGATATTGTCACAAAGGACAAATCACGCCAGTCTTTTGTTTCTACTAGGCTTACGTCTTTCATAGCGCATCGTACAAACGTTGCAATCCCATAAGCTGGGTGATGAAGGGCACATATAAGTGAGTAGCCATTAATTTTCCCTTTACAGCAATCCCAAGTACAGCAATCACAACGTCTATTTCGTTCTCTTCCAGGAGACGACACAGATGATCGCATTTTTCTCTACTGTTGCTACGATATTCATTTGACAGATACGGACAGAAGGTCGTATATCCCTAGTCAATCTGCGCTGAGAAGCGCCAGTTGAGTAATTGGGATCCGGTTGAGTGTGCATTCATAAACTGTGCATTACGATATATTAACGTCGCTTGTAACGTTGCCGGGAGTTCGGATCTCGTTGAAAATTGTGATATTCGCATTCGTATCCTGCGAATTATCCGAGTCGAAGTTGGCTCCTTCGAAAGTTCAGAAATCCAGAATCCCGGAGAAGCGTCTGGCAGGAGATATCCAAGAGATATATCGATGTGGGAACCGCGTCCGCTACAAATTCTAAAAACCGGATCTATTGTTGGACGTGGTGTTATGTATAACACCAGAGATTAACTATTAGCTTACTAATTTCAAATTTGGTGTCGTGGAGGCTACATCCTCTTCACTGGGTTACGGATGCCCTGGATAGAATTAGGGTTATATAATTTCTATGATAAAGTCACAGTTGGGATCTGAATTATCAGTGGATTTCGTCGTTCCGTAGAAGTACCTCTGTATATCTTAATGATATCGCTAAAGATAAGAAGACGTTAAGTTACGAGTTCTAAAGCACCAAAAAATGGCACAATCGATCTAACAGTTGGACGATGAAATAGAAACCTAATGAATGGTCAATGGCGAAATATCAGTTGCAATTACAGGTATAGTCTGGATAATCAGTTAGAAATATCAAAACATGTGTTAACCGTATGTGTTATTAACATAACGTTGCTATCTGTTTCGGGTTTAATACAGAATAAGATTGTTAGGAAAGCACGGCCCCAAAAAATTGCCGGACATGTTATAATCCTAGTTCTCAAATAATTTGCTGTTACAACTATTTCCACTGCCCAACTTAATTAAGAATCTTTTTGAGATACTTATTGACATAGTAGTAAGCTTTAATGAGTGAGAGTAATTTTTGGCATCATATTCCAAATCCAGCACAGAAAACCCTTTGTCCAGTTTCAATATCGCCTTTCTTTTAAGCTGCTGATGTATGTTACATACACTTGATGGTAAGTTAATATCGACAATTTGTACAGCCCTCTTCATAATAAATATTGCACTCTAGAGACAATTACATGATAATTCAATGAGCTTATTACGCTTTACCAACGCACTCATATCTATCCCAAAAAAGTTACAAACAAACGTTTTTGTGCACATACGAGTATCACTATATCCACCAACCCGAAATCCTCATTTTCCAAAAGTGACGGTGAATTGTTCGGACTTGCCGAAACCACAGCAACGCAACGACGCCTTTGTTTTACCAAATGTAATTTCTACTAATTTCACTTGGTTACCAAGGAGCAATTACTCTTGGTCCTCCTTTCCTGGTGGGTTTACTCCATAGCTTCCAAAATGTCCTGTATATCCTATCATACATCATCTCGGGGTGATTTACCAGAGTTTGTGGAAAACTTATTCAATTTCGTGTTCGCGTTAAAACGGTCCAGAGTGTTGGGGGTGTAGGCATTGGCGCAAACACTTGATGTAAATAGTTTAGGACACTTGTCGTTTGGTTGTGCGGGGCAACATGGTTGAATGAGGCATTCGAAATTCGCGCCCATGCGTTGCGGCCGTCCTTGGAACGAACTACGAGTAGTAGATGGTGATTGGGTGGCGGTTGGTTCGTAAAATGGGGTTGCTTTGTTGACTTTAGTCGTTAATTATGTATTTTTTTTACTTTTGTTATTGTCCCTTCTGCTTGTGACAGGATGGGATGTTATCAGAATGCGATAGTGGGGACTGATAATAAATGCCCTTATTATATTGGGACGACAAGGGTAACAAGGTTTGTGCCCTAGTGAATTTATGACGGAAGACTACCTTAGTCTGCACAATTCTGTGCCTCCGAATATTGAAATGGCTTTTGTATATATATTTTTTTTTTTTTGATTTGTTTTAGCTGTTTGAGTCTATTAAATTTATTTTGGTCTTGAGACTTGATTCACTACAGCTAACAAGCAATGTAATCCCTAAACACGAGTTTTTAATTATGTTTGCTAGCTTTGAGGATACTGATAATCCCTAAGGGGTATTTGAATTAAATGTTTCACATCCAGGCTACCGTTTAGATTGTGTTTTTAATTGCAATTTCTTCGCCAATTTTAATTTTTTTAATAAAAATTAGCTTTTCGGAAGTCAAAGAAATCAAAGTAATCAAAACAATGGTAGATATATTGAAGAAGAAATATTGATTAAAATTAAGATTATGTTAACTTGGTTGTATGTCGTGTAAGTTTTCCCGTATCATGTCGAATCAACACTCAACATGGTCACTTAAGTCATATCTGACATGACCGTCGAAGATTCTTTGGGATATAAGGCCAAGTTCTGTATGAATTTAGTGCACAACAGCTCCTCGTAATACTGCTATCATATTGAGAATTGTTTTTATATAATAATTAAAGGTGTTTTTTGCACAATGTAGGTTAGGTTAGATTAGGTAAGAGTTTCTGTTGGAAAGACCAACCCACTTAGATCTATTGGCCCAGTGTGCTGCCACGTGCATTTGTGGTCCTTCTACTCTCGGAACCAATTTGAACTTATGAAGAAGCGTAGGAATAACCCCACGGGGGTGGCCGTGGTGCAGTGGTACTAGCTATCGCTTCTCACTCGGAAGGTCAAGGTTCGAATCGTAGCCACAGCAAGTTTGCATTTGTGTAATTTAGAACTCAGTCAGAAAAATCTGCGTGTGAAGGCATAACACTGACATGTAGATTTGGCTGTTGTAGGGTTTTCAAGCACAAAACAACCGTTAAAATTCACAACCTCACATTCCGAGAGAAGAAAAAATCTCTCCGTCCTATTCGGACTACCACCCCTGGAGAGTCAATATCGAAACCAAACAAACCTGAGTTTCAAACCACTACATCACAAACAATGCTTTCCTTTCTCCTCCTTCTATCTTTCCGATCGCGCTCGGAATCGCTCAGATGATTGAGAGCTAGTGCGAAAACCTTAAGAATTCAGAGGATAGTGTTTTTAAGAGTATTCCTCTGTATTTTGGCCAATCAGTTTTCCGATAATTCCGGAATGCTGGTTGGCTGGGAGGAGCATCGCTCAGACTGAAAGGGATGTATCTGTGGACTGAAAAAGAGTGTTCAGACGATACCGTCCAGGTCGTTCGCATTTGAGTGATGTTGTTGGATACAAGAGTGATATCTAGCACTTCCTGTCGGTTTCTTGTTATAAAAGTGGGCTCATTGTCAATGTAGCAAACAATGACGTTAGGACTTATAACATAATCAAAAAGTTACTCACCCTATCCTTGATGTCGGTACTACCCCAACCGGTGTGATGAGCGTTCGTAAGGCCTATTTTTATCCTTCCAGCTCAAAGTACCACCCTTTCTAGGTTGTAACCAGTGAGAGGGGAACGTGATCGTGGCCAAGATATGACGACGGCAACCAGTAGGAGTCCTTGGCAGTCTCCAATCCGGCAAGGGTTATCTCGGGGTCGCTGAGGTTCGGAAGTAAGAATGCATTAAAACTACTTTTCACTAATATATAAGTTCCATTCTTACTTTTGTCTCTGGTATAGAGCGGAGCAAATACAGGTGTTCCAAGTCCACTAACCATGCCTTCCTGGACTAGGATCATGTCTTTTGCGTTTTTGGAAAGACGTAGAATAAGTGGAGCCGAAACCTTTTTTGAGTGATGGAGATGGAGTGATCTAGAGAAACCGTATCATTGCTACAATTTACCAGAGTAGCTTCCACCACGGTGCTGTTCGAGCCCTGCGGTTGTGAACATGCTCCCAAGAGTTCATCTTCATCCTCTGATCGTAAAAGATCTCTTTTTAGTTCGTCATCAGTTCCCATTTCCGACAGAGTGTCAAAGGAGGAGACCGACGGCTTAGTTGTCGCCTCGGATAAATTGGAGTCGTCGCTATCCATTTCAGGAAAGGATACCGAGGCTCCAAGATCTGAGGTTGAATTTGCTAAATCGGTTAAGGGTGGGGGAGGTTGCTTATCTGCATCCAGTTCATCCTTTTTATAAACCCTTAGGTGAATTAACTCGAAGCCGAAACGAATCATGCCTTTAGTCTGCGCAAGAGGGTTAAGGGATTTCTAATTGATCACACGCATCTATAAGGACCCCTTAGTTCTTCCAGCTTCACGACCGTGAAGTCGAAGGGGTCTGGTTGCTGAGCCTGATCTACATAATGCTTTCTGGGGAGGAGAGTTCGGCTGGGGTTCAGGAGCGATTTCGGGGTCTGTTGGGGATGTTCTTGACGTGGCCTTGGTGCCAGTCAGCATCGGTTGTGATAGGAGGTTGTCCGGAGTTTTCTCGCATGATGGCCAAGAAGTTGCTCGAAGGCCTTAGCTTGACCAACTGCCATCATTCAGGTGTTATTGATCCGTCGGTATTGTTCCCGTCGATTAACGCGACCATTATTGCGTCCTTCACGACAGAGATGTGCTGTTGGATGGCCCAGGGGTTTTGGTGTTGTAAGTTTTGGGCCTCTTGGGAACCGGCACGGTTTCCTCCAACACTCTCTAGCGCTTAGAAGAGTCTTTTGATGTTTTGGGAGAAGTTGAAGCAGTGGGTAATCCGGCTTTTTGGATGTTGTTAGCCCACTCAATCTTGCTCTTTATATCCGCACTTTTCTCACTCTCCGGAATGGATCCGAAGGTTTTGATAATGCGTAAAGCATTTCGGCGTCTTAGGTAGAGCGCCTTAGACGGATCTTGCCGATTCGGCTGAGCCGCAGTTTCCTCCTTAGGCTAAGAAGCTTTAGTAGCAGCGACAGGTCCGTGGCCTGCCACTGCTGCTAGGGGTGGAGGAAGTGATAGGACCATGGCTTGCCACAGTCTTAATGCTCCTTGAAGTTTCTTTTTAGGCTCGTTGCGCTTGCCTTTAGAAGATGGTGCATCATGGACTGCCACAGTTTTACCTCCGCTCGACAATGCAGGAGCCTTGCCTGTAGTCGCTGCAGTCGCCGTTCTACCACCCAGTATTAAAGGAGTACCGGCCTCAGGTTTTGTTTTATTTAAGTTTTCCATGATGTGGTCCCACGAGTAGCGGAGAAAGGGTGGTCCATCTGTACAGATATCCGAGGTATACAGATAAGGCTGGCTAATCCGGAGGTCGCCAGGTATACGGATATTCCGTTCACGACTGAGCTATTTTTGGCCCTCAGCCACGCAGATCCTCAGCACGGGTCGTATTACACATTGATCCTACCCAGGATAAAAAATGAGTGGATGGAAATGTGGAGAAGGGGAAAGGGGGCGACATCCATTAGCTTCAGGACTCATCTGGAGAACTTCGCGAGATTCATTGACCTTATTCAGCCTCTACAATTGAAGTTGTTTAATAATTTAACTTACAATTGTTTTTTTTCTTCATTTTATTTGTGTAATTCAGTAGTTTTACGTTTTACGTTTTATCTTTTTGATTATTAATTTTCTTTAAGTGTTGTTGCGTTGGTTGCAAAAATAGAGTGATAAATACCAGATATGCCCAATGGCTGCCTTTGATATTTCAGTACCTTGGAAGGCACATACCTCTAGTACTATTTTTTATGTGTTTTGCTAACAACTTTTAAATACCCTGTCCAAGGAATATGAGTCTTTTCTCAGAACGCTTAATGGAGAATGGAGAGATTTAACTGCAAAATCGTGGAAACTCCTTAATAAAAACCTGTTTCTCCGGGATATCACAGAAAAAAATGTCTTGGGTAATGATCAGTTTAACTCCAATCAAATCGCCAGGCCTAAACAGGAAACTTTAAGCTCCCTTAGTTCTGAAGACTCATATAATATACACTTGCGGTCATAAAAACCGCACCACCTAATGAGTTCTCAAGAAATGCCCAATTACATCATATCGTAAGGGTTTTTCCCATACTAATGAAGGGTATTCCCCATAGCGAAGTTCGGCCTCGTATTCAGTGCAAAAAAATCAGTTTGAATTGAGTTGTGACGGTGACAAGTAAAAAAAAAGTGAAATGTCTGGTAAATATCATCAACTGACTCGGGACGAAAAAGTTCAAATATTGACTTTAGTCGAAGAAGGGTTTGGCTATCGTGAGATTGCTGTTAAAATAGGATGCTGTCATTCAACTATCGTACGACTGATGAAGAAAAAAGAAAGTTTGGATCCACTGGAAAGGAAGAAAGGCTCGGGATGAAAACGTAAAACAACCCAGAAGACGGACAATGTATTACAACGAATTAGCATGAAAGATCGCTTTAAAAGTGCTGTCCGTATAAGAGCAGAGCAGAGTGAATTTCATCAAGTTGATCTAAGCGCCGAAACCATACGCCGACGGCTACGGGAGATAGGTTTATATGGAAGACGACCAGCGAAAAAATCTCTCCTAACCACAAAAATGAAAAAAGCTCGCTTGACGTGGGCAAAAAGTACGAAGATTTTACGCAGGATGATTGGCGATGTGTGTAAATTTAATTTGTGTGTGCTGACAATTTGCTATACGTACGACGGTCGGCAGGTGAAAGGTTCAAGGACGAGTGCATAGTCAAAACAGTGAAGTTTCCTCAAAGCCAGATGATTTGGGGATGTTTTTCTTTTTACGTTTTGAGCCCTTTGCACTTTGTTAATGAAACTATGAACGCTCAAAAGTATGGAGAAGTAGTAAGGGAGTTTTTGGTACCAGCAATTGAACAGCATCATTTGTATACTGACAAGTGCATTTTTCAACTAGAGTCTTTCAATAATTTTCAGCTGAAGACAACGTTAGATGACCTCGGAATTACCAGACTAGATTTTCCAGCTAATTCGCCCGACTTAAACCCAATCGAACACTTGTGGCATGTAATAAAACGTAAGGTGGCTGAACATAAACCAGAGAGTAAAAAAAAGCAAAATGAAGTTCTGGAACATGTATGCAATACTGAAATTTCAAGGGATATTACTGAACTTCTAGTAAACTCGATGCCTTCTAGAATAAAAGCGGTTATAACCACCAAAGGAGGAGCAACTCGGTATTGATAATTTTTTGGTAAAAGTGGCATATCTATACATCTTATATACACATACATAAAAAATGTATCGTTTGATTTTGTTAACCAATGACTGTATTAAAATATTTAAAAAAAAATAAGAAAATTAACTGGTTTTTCTTTCTTTGTTAATATCTTTTTTCAAACATTCAATAAACAGATGGAAATTAGATAGAAATACTTATAAACTACTCAACAAAAATTTCATTTCATTATAAAAATTATTATCGTAGTTATTAACAATTTTTCAATCATTTTGATATGGTGCGGTTTTTATGACCGCAAGTGTATGTATAAGTATGTTACGTCTTTTAACCATACTTGCGATTCAGATTTAATCAACCCAAACGTTCCCAATATTTCACCTGTTATGGAAATGTAACATTACTTCCTCTATGTTAATGGAAATATTTTTGTAGTTTATGTTTTACTGGGGTCGCAGCAATAGCTGCAACATCATTCAAACTATCCGGTTGCTTCTAAAGGCCCTTACCGATGACTCGGAAGATCTTGTCAATTATTATTATTATTTTTTTTTTAAATTAACACTGAAGTGTATATTACTACTCGTACACTTAAAGTGCCTGAGCACGTTTTAAGTTTTTAGGAAAATGGGACAGAAAGAGAAAGAAAGACTTTTGGGTTCAGTGGTTATTTCGCTACATGTATGGCACCCAATATTTAATTTGTTGTATTCTAGGCAACCACTGATCTTACGTGATTTTAGTTGCCTGAAAAAAAAGAATGTCTTTCAGACGCGGCTGGTATTGAACCCTGAACCGTCCGATTTGGAAGGAAATACACTACCACTTGAGCCACGGCCATCCAGGTGGCGTTCTAGACGGAGTCTAACCAGAGTACGATGTCAAAGTCGTGCTCGGGGATTTCAATTTCAAGATCTGTAAAGAAAATATTTATTGCGCACTAGTCGCGATGTATACATAGAATCCATGAATTAGCAATAAGTACCGGTTTAGGATCAATGGACTTCGAGGTAGCAATACGGTGACAAGAAGCACTAAGTTCCAAAGTTTATAGATCGACACAGCCCTATGGATACTAACAGTAGGTTATCTACATATATAAACTAAAAAATAAAATTAAAAAAAAATGCAAAATATTATTGTTGCTCTTTACTGGAACCCCTTTCACTGTGGTATTTGATGGGCAGGCCAACAAGTATCCTTTTTTTTATGATTTTCATACATCCTCTTATCTTTTTGTCGGACCTATGTAAATATACATAGGATTCGGTTGTTGTTTCTTTTTCTTTTCGGGGTATTATTTTATGAAACCACCACTGACCCATTGCCTTCATTCTTTTGTTTTTTTTTTGTGGTACACACTGCACTCTTTGCTTCCTGTTATCACTGCGCATTTAATTGCATTTGATAAGTTTTAATTCTTTCTCTTTGGTTATTTGCGAAGCGATTGAATAGTAGATTTGTTAGCATTGTCCCTTTTCTTCAAAAGAAAAATGGAGTGGGGGACGGTATGCCAGCGCCTTACGCGTCTTCTATTCTAATGAAGATTTCATTTAGTAGTGAGACTCCAGACAGGAAAGTTTATAGGTGCTAGTGAAAAAAAAAAATAAAAAATAATATAAAAATCTGAGAGGACATAAAGGACAGTTGGTGATTTAATCATTGAGTATTTCTCAGCTTTTTTATTTGTGGTTTTTATTAACTTTTGTTTTTATTTATTAAGGTATTAATTTATACTTGTCTTATATTTTATAATAATTTACTGATTACTTTTTGTATGTATAATATATTAAGATATTGCGATATTTATATTATTTATTATAAAATATTTGGTAATATTAGTTTGTATGACGGATCGGTCAGATGATGGAGAACGGAAGTGCGTATATTTGAAATTCTTTTAATTATGCGTAATGGAGTGAGAAGATCCCCTCTTGTGGCGCGGATGGGGGTACAGGGATATACCTCCTCATTCGTGACTTATGAAGCCCCACTTGTAGCGCGAATGGGGGAACGGGGATTTACCTCTCCATTCGATGTTCGAGGATCCACTCTTGTAGCGCGGATAGGGGAACGGGGATATACCTCTCTATTCGTTGCTCATGAAGTGGGCGGTGCTTCACATTCGCATATTTCGTTGGAAGGACTTGTTGTTGTTTTGCGCTTGTCCGTCCGTTGGTTCAACACTCGGAGAGGTGCGTTCTCCTGCTTCGAGTGTACGCTATCGCCAGTCGTACGACATCCGTGATCACCTCGTCTTATACGCTCCCGAAGTAAGATTGGATTTGGTTGTAGGCATATGCCATCTTGTATTGTAAAATATTGACTGTTAATACCACAATCACAAAATGGTTATGATGGATCAAGAGTGCGTGAATTTACTTGTATTTGTGCCAAATGGAGTTAGTGGATCCACTCTTAATGCGCGGATAGGGTAACGGGGATATACCTCTCTATTCGTTGCTCAAGACATGGACGGTGCCCTTCCATGCACACTCTTATTTAGATGAACTTACATGCTAGCTGTTTGGTCATCCTTCTTTCTCAAATACTCGGAGTGTGTGGTTTTAATGCTCAGAGTATCGCTATCGCCATTCGCACAACTCTTGAACCTATCTGGCTTCGTAGCATTTCGATGTGAAAATTTATAACGGAGCACATGTGTATAACCATCAACCAATCCAATTATTTATTATCAATATGCGTACTACGCATATACGTTTTCTCTTAAGTATGAGTATTTGGTATTCTCATTTGGTATTTGGTAAAGGAGCTAAGTGTACTCATGGGTGTATTTTTATTTCATTCCAGAAACAAAACAAATGACGGAACCCTAACGACCAGAGCAGCCTTATTCCCCCTAACCTAATGCTGCATAATTCAATAATAAATAAATAAAAAAAAAGGAAAAAAAAAACATCTCATTATTATAGGTCTTATACATACAATATATCAAAATTGATTACTTGATATTAAATACGTAGCATTGATCCAGCATCATAAATGTGCATACATTCTCAGGTGAAAATATTAAGTTTAACCAATAGCTTCTGATATTTAAATTCAGGGAGGCCTGTGTGGTGATTGATCGGGAAACTGCTGAGTGTCCTATAACTTGGATGGGGCCAGCAGTGCAGCAGTGGTGTCCCCAGGTAACTGCATGCAGTTACTTACTCATGCAGGCTATAATGACAAGAGCAGGCCCAGCCAGTTGCATTATACTGGCTTACGCCGTTATAGGGCTCACAACCCTATTCTTAAGAGATTAAAAATATGTGGCGAACCAACTAACGGTCTTGGAAAAAAATTGACTCACTAGAAAACATTTAAAGGACAACGACGTTCGGATCTGCACGTAGAATGTTCGGACCCTTAAGAGACCACGTGCAGTCGAACAATTAGCAGGGGCTCTTGACTGATCCAGAAAGTGTGATGCGATGGGCCGGACATAAGGAGGATGAAAAACTGTGATATATATTACAGTGATTGCTATAGGAAAAAGAAATAGCTCTTATACGGATGCGGAGTTGCCATATGCGGCAAACTTAGACAAAAAGTCTTGAGGTTCCAACACGTGAGCGAGTGTCTTATAACAATCCGCATCAAGGCTAAATTCGCTAATATAAGGCTAATATCTGACCATGCCCCTACGGAAGATGCGACCAAGGAATGTTTCTACGAGCTCCTCGACATATGAACACTGTCAGAAGTATGACGTTAAAATCGCCTCCAGGAGAGGGAAGGAGGACATCTTTGGTAAGTCTGGCAAGGGTTCTAGGAATAGGGACATTTTCGCCGAGATGGAATGTCACTATAAAAAGCACACGGTTTCCTCATCTCAAAATACCTATATACAGGGAGACATGGCGGTCTCCGGATCATCAAACGATAAATAAAATTGATCATTTTTACGATAGACGTAAGGTGTGATTCCAGTAACCTAGGCGTCCGAACATTCCGGGCAGACAACATTGATTCAGATCATTACCTTCTTGCAGCTAAGATGCGAATACGGATTTCCCTAACGCTACAACAAGGAACTACCGTGAGAAGATATAACATAGAAAAGCTTTAATCGTCAGAATCTTTACTGAACGCGTATCCCGAAATCTCTCAACAAAGCTGGCAAGCACATGAAGCTAATCAAGAAGCCTAGAAAGCGGCGGTCCAACGAAGGGCGAGAGCTGCTCGTAAGGTCGAAGAGACGCGAAGAACATCGGCTTTGCCTCAAAAGAAAAAAGAGCATGACTTTATTAACGGCGAATAAGGCCAACATCCTACCGTCAGGCAGAATAGACCATTCAACTTAGACAATGACAGCCAACATTTCCGTCCACCTAACCAAAACGAAGTAACGAAAGCAATATTTAAGCTAAACAAATCAGCTCGACCTGACGACTTACCGGTCGAGGTATTCCAAGCTGCTGGAAATGACTTTGTGGAGAATATCCACCAATTGATCACAAGAGTCTATGCCTGATGAATGGAATCTCAGCACTGTTTTTGCCGGATTCACAAACAAATTAGACACCCTCAACTGTGCCAACTATAGAGGTATAAGTCTCCTCAAAAACTTAAGAAGTCCAAATCGATTCCCAATATATTTTAATCGATTTTAAGGCCGCATATGACAGCATTTATAGAGACGATATTCATATATAGAGTTATGTTTAGTTTCGGCATCTCTTCCAAACTGGTCCGTCAGTGCAGAATGACGCTTAAGAACGCTCACTGCTTCGTCAAGGTCGGTGTGACGACGTAACCCAGACCTTTAATATTCAAAAAGATTTCAGGCAAGGTGACGCGTTGTTATGTGACTTCTTTAACATTATACTAGAAAGATTTGTGTGGAACTCACAAATGAACACTGGAGGCACAATCTTTCAAAAGTCTGTGCATACTCCGATTATATCGACAAGTTTGGAGAACTCAGTGGGCTATCACCATTGCCTTCGACTGAAACGGAAGCTGCTAAAATGGGTTTAGCGGTAAATAAAAAGGGACATAGAACATCGACGAATTGGACAGAAAGTCACAATGGACAGCTATAATTTCGAGGTAGTAAAGGACTTTGCCTACCTTTGCTCTTCTGTAAGTTCTACTACCACGATCTTAGCAGAAATCAAACGAAGAATCGCTTTTGCCAATGTTTGTTGGGCTAAGAAGGCAATTGTGTAGTAATGCCAGAGGATCGGCATAATCCTACTTATATCTTCAGTCGTTTCGAGAGAAAAATCCTTAGAAAAATATTTGGTCTCGTTTTCGTTGACGGGCTTTGGAGGAGAAGATTCAACAAACTATACGAGCTATACAGTGACATCGACCGAGTCAACAAATTGCGCATCAGTCCCCTGAGATGGCTAGGACATGTAGAGCGAATGAACACCAATGCACCGACCTGCAGAGTCTTCGTATCTAACCCTGGGGGCACACAAGTAGAAGGGGACCTCAACTGACTTGAAGTGCGCTATAGGAGGCAGTTAGCGAAAGACCGGACTAACTGGAGAGGCTTGTTAGTTGAGGCTTAGGTTCACCGTCAACTGTACCGCCATCTATGTAAGTAAGGAAGTACATACTCAGCTGTATTTAAAACACTTTGTTGCTCCAACGAAGCAGCGATTAGCTTGATTCTTTCCCATGAATTGCGCAACCGTGTCGATGTAGGGGTTGATAATGTAGCTGAGTTAGATAAAGTCCTTTAGCGTTGTGACGTTTTGTCCTAGGCGTCGATTTTATGTTTCCGTCTTTGTTGGCAGCATATATTGTACCTTGACCGTGAAATCCCACTTAGTTGCTGCTGCTTTAACAGACGCAAACACCCTATTCAAGAACGATGTTGAAAAGCCCACATGACAACGAATCGCTTTGCTTAAGTCCTTTCCTGATATTGAAGGCTTTTAAATCGATGAAGAGGTTGTGTGTATCAATTTTTACCTCTTGGGTTCTTTCCAAGAATTGCGGGAATGTGAAAATTTATTTTATGATAATCTTTCCCAGCCTAATGCATGTGGTATCAACAAGATGGCTGCCCAGCGCATTATGCTCGTACTATACGAGAGTTCCTCGATCAGGAATACTACAACGAGTGGATAGGGCGGTCTGGTACAATTTTGTGTCCAGCCCGTTCACCTGATTTAAATCCACTCGATTTTTTTACTGGGGAGCAGTAAAAGAAAAAGTTTATTCTAAGCGGATAGAAAATTTCAACGAGCTGCGATAAAAAATTGCAGAAGCCGTTGAAGACATCAACTCCAGAAGATATACCCATCTTATTACCAGATCATTTGTAAGAAGATGCAGAGCTTGCATTACCGCTGAAGCCAAACAGTTTGAACATTTGTTGTAAGATACAAGATCGGTAGATGGCGATTCTGAGAGTATACACAAAGAGAACGTAGTGTTCTGTGTGCTCTGTGACGGAAAAAAATGAAATGAAGTGACAAGGGTTGCATTTCTATCTGTTTCACTCACACCAGTCGATATGGCGTGTTTATCCGTCTCAATCACAGCGTCACTGGCTGTCTCGCTCACACATGGTACTCATTTTAACTTATCAAGAAGAAATAACTATGAATCGGGTTTCTTTAACAAAATATTTTTTTTGTCCTCAATTAAGCGTTAGTCTAGCAAGTGTCATACAATTTTGGAGTTCAGATTAAATACGTCATCTTTTAAAGTTACTTTGAAAAATGGAACAGTACATTTTTTGTCAGTACAGTCAGTTCAAGTTGGGTGATTAATGATTTTTAGATACATGGATGGACAAAAAAGCAATATTTTACTTAAAACCGATAAAGTAATGTTTCAATTTCGGACCGTAATTTACAGAACAGTTACTCAGGGTTACGTGACAATGAAAAAATCGAAGAAGAGTGAAGATTTGCGGTCACAGTACTTGAAAGACCGTCACAGGGTGTCAGATTTCTTGATTTTTTTTGAGTGCCAATAATTTTAAAAGTACATGACTTAGATTTTTTTTTATAATTTTGAGATAACCGACATCACTTGACCTATCACCCGTTTCTGACTTGACGTTGATTTTTGGGACACACTGTATACTGTCAACAAGAAGAGACTCTCAACATTGACGAATTGCACAGAGCGTCACGCAATTGAGTACTAAGGCTCTGTTCGAGAATATAATTTAAAATTTTAATACGAGTAATAACATGCATTATGTAAAGCAAGGGAAATATTTTAACTGTCTGAACTTAATTTAAACACTGCATTAGCACAAGGTTAAATGTGTTAACTACTTAAATTTCTAAACAAATGAAATGTCAAATACCAATTATGATTTTTAAATATTGATTTACATAATTATACAAAATCTCAAGAAATTCGGACGTCTTTTACATTTACGTGTATCTACGTTTAATAAAAATCGTATAGATAATTCTTCTTTGTATGGTGGTCTTTCCAACCAAATTCATGGTCCTTCGAGCCGTTACGGTTAATAGTAAATTAATGGATGTGTTGTTTTAAAAAAATAAAATTTATTTTAACAGTCACATTTACATGAGACTGGAAAACTGGAATTAAAAAATTTAGTTTTTCCTTGCTCGACTGCTATTACTGAATATCTTTACAAAAATGGCCGTAGCTCAGAAATACCATATACTCGTACATATAATATTGGTCTCTTCCTTTTATGTTTTTGGACTTTGATGAATAGACATAGCATTGCCAGGTTTGGCAACACCACTCACGTGTAAAAAAAAAATTTTAAGTCAAAGCAAAACTTTAGAAATTAATTGACGAATAAAAACAATAAACAAAATAAGAAAAGGAAAGAATCCTCTTACGAGTACCAGCGAGTTTTTTATTTAAAGTGCAAACCGGGGAAACCAGTTGCAATTTTTTCCCCCAAATCGCTTTTTGAAAATATACTGCAAATGAAAGATTGCAGTTAAATCGTCAATGGATAATTCTCATTACTGTTCTTCGACTGTTTGCGTTTCTAGTGAACAGTTCTGCTCACTTTTGCAACATGACATCCACCGTTGGGGTATGCGCTACAACTGTACGACACACATCTAGGATGCCGCTTCAATTTTAAATCAATTTTCTGTATATCTTCGGCAATTTAAACGAACCTGAAACATACGTAAGTCAAAATACACCCCGATTTTGAATTTTTCTCTTACTAGTATTTTTTTTCCTTGATTTCAACCATGAACATCGCTCTAATGCTCCAAAAGAATTTGCTAAAGCAAATTACAAAGGATTGGGAAAACTTTGGAAAGAGATCCTCGAAGGAGAGGACAAAAAATTACGTCTCCAATAGGATTGTCGTGTTGGAGGAAAATTTCAAGATGAGTACCCAACATAACGCCGATCGATTATTCTCAATCGAAACTGGAAAGGAAGACGAATTAGAGGAAATTTTCAACAGGATAAAAGACATTTACCTGGACTACCAAACAGCGCTGTAGATAGTATGGATAACCTTCAAGCAACAGTTGAGGCTACGGTATGATAAACACTTGTAGCGATAAGAACATCATTCGATTGCCGAAAATAAATTTACCGGTTTTCATGGGCGAATATTAATCCGGGAGATCCTTTCACGATCTTTTTGTATTTTTAATACATAGGAATACAACATTAACATTAACAACATTAAAATACATAGTTTGGGAGGAGACGGGAACTTCGCTATTGACCATAAACGTGTCCTTGTCAGTGTTCAGCTAAAAATACTTTACATAAAAAAACATTATCCACGAGATCGCTGCATGTCTGAAAAAACTGCTAGATACAGTAGTGGAGTGCCGACACGCGTTGACAAATCTCGGTGTACCAGTGGAACACTGGGATGTTATTCTTATTTTTGCTTAGTGAAGAAACTCCCCACAATAACACATCAACTTTGGAAAGAAAAGCTTCTCTGAATTTTTGGAAACTCGGTTAGGACATTGGAAGCAGTTGCTCAACGGGAAGATATAGGATTCAGTAACGTCTCTAGGGCACCATCGTCAAAAAATAAAACCATTCCACTTGAAGCAGAATCAATTTTTAATTTTTTAATTTTGGTGGGGGCTGAGGCCCCCATTTATTGGCTTAATACAAGCTTAATCTAACTTAGAAACTAGGACTAAAAACTAACAGAACGACTTAAGAGCTAGGGACCAAGGAAGTGATGGAGGAGATCTTGTTTGAGACGAGGAGTGCTCAAGTGGAAATCAAAAAGGGAGAGGTTTGACTTGACCTTTCGGAGCATTCGGGAGATTGGTTCGTTGGAACCATAAGAGGTGGGGTGGACCGGTGGATAGAAGAGTCGAGGACAACGTAGATTGCGGGGGTTGGTATTGAAATAAATGGAGTTCAAAATGGATGCTCAGTCGATGGAACCTGAGAGAAGTCGATGAATGAAAAGAATGTCAGCAGTATTCCTACGTTCTTCTAACGAATTCATATTTAGAAGTTTGAGGCGGTCCTGATAGGGAGGTAAGATTAAAGGGTCGTTTCACGGCAGACCACGGAGAGCAAATCGGAGGAATCGACGTTGAATACCCTCGATTCGGGAAACATGAACCCGGTGAAAGGGGGACCAAGCTTGACTGGCATACTCAAGCAGGGGCTAACAAAGGTAACATAGAGAGATCTGGTTACATAGGGTTGGAAAATTCCTTGGACCATCGTTTAATAAAGCCAAGTGATGAGTTAGCTTTGAGGATCATCTTATCGATATGCGAACGGGAATTCAGCTCACAGTCGAATAATATGCCAAGGTCTTGAAGAGACTGAACCAGGGGAATTGGTTGACCATGGAGAAAATAAAGCCGGGGAGGAGACTGGTTGCATTTACGAGGGAAGGTTATAGATTGACATTTGGCTATATTAAGTTCTAGGCAGTTTTTGAGGCACCAGATTGAAAACCGATCAAGGTCTTCTTGAAGAAGGGCAGATTCATGGGGAGAAGAAATAGTTTTAAAGGGCGATCGAGGAGTGTTTAATGACTTTCTCAACATCGTTAACCTGCAACCGGTTTCTAAAAATGGACATCGCGTCCCTCGTGAACAAAATCGGTGTATGCGAGAATTGTCTGGCATACAGTCACGCAACCCAACAGTGCGGAAATAGACTCTTTTACAGTTCTCTTCAGTTCAAACAGCCACAGCGTTCAGTCGCATTCTTACTTTACTCCATAATTGTGAATTTACTATTTCGCTTATTCCAGTTCAATAAATTCAGTAACCTAGTTTCTCACCCAAAATTTATTATCGCTCACGCGCCTTTGTTGCCTGTAAGGGGATCTGCGGGAAAATATTACATGTTATTTGTGTCGGCCTAAATAACAGAAACACGATCTTCGTTAAAGACTTCTCGGAAAGTCTGCTGTTCTTCTGTAATGAGTGTATCAGTGTCTCTCTCCCCATGTGCTCCTTGCAATCAAGTGTCTTAGTGACTCCAACGAATCCAATAATAACTCACTCATCAGACTGATAACAGATAAACTATCAATCTTTGAACAAAGTGTAAGATTTGCGCCGTGCGGAAGACTTTGGTCATAGCATTGAAAAAGAAATTGTGCGTTTAATTGAATTAGAAAGTGCAAGATCCAGAAACGAAGATACATCCAAGCACTACCTTGATACCGTGTTAAGTTAATTTATAACAATCGGTTCATCTGCAATCATCCACATCCAATCTCCATCTCGAACCTGCAACAAACAATCATCACCTCTCAAAGCATTACGGGTCCATGCTTGACGTTATATTCGATAAAATCAATGAGCTTAATGATGAAATCACTACGAATAGAACAGTGTTGAATGATTTGGAAAACCTCATTGAAAAATGATGTCAAAAAATCCCCGTCGCACAACAGTTGCAATACTTCAATTTTAGCTGAATTGTTTCAAACCGAAGCCGAACCATTGCCACATCCAGTGCCGACAACCCAACCTCCAAATCCTCGCACCAGCCCATCGATCCAAAAATCTTATGATGATGTAACGCTCCAACGTCAACTCCTCCTGTCGCCGCCCCACGGAAAATTTTTGCACAATTTAACACGACGTGGACACCTTCAGAGTGGCAAAGCAGGCTAGACCGACCGACGAATCATATGTTCACCACTCTACTCGTCAAAGGTGCCCTTAATTACGCAGATGTTACTTGGATTTCTGAATTTTTTAAAAAGGGGGATGGCACCGCCGTCAGCCAATGCACAATATTGCCAACATCGCACCACAAAAACAAACGGAATTTCAAGATCAACTTACCGGCTAGATATGAATGGTTATTTGTTAACCCCCCCAAAACCAACCTTAACCTCAGAAAGCTGCATGTCTCAAAATGGAAGGATCAACCACCTAGTAAAGCCATTGAAACAAAACGAAGCAACGTCTCATCTAAAGTTAATTATAATGGATCTATTCCCCATCCACATCCTAAGCCTGACCCCAACTGGAGCCTTAAAACCAAAATATTTCCCAACTTTCCCCTCCTGTCTATAACCCTAAGCAACCCTCTTCACGTCTCCCACAAAAGCACCAACTGCCTCTCTTCCATCAAAGCCCCAAGGCGTTTCCTTTAACTTAACTCCTGCCCCTGATACAATCACTGCTCAACCGCCCACACCCCTCCCAGGGATACTAACACCTGCTTTCCCAATTTCGATCTTACAACAGGGGCCAAATCCCCAAACTTTATCAGCTCGCATATCTTAAATCCCGCTTCTACCTCGGCTTCTCCCTCGGTTCCTCGAGCCCCTGTCCCTATTTCTGATCCCCTTTCACCACCTACGGTTAAATTGACCCAAAAGAATATAGACACCAAAGAATGCTGTTACTCGCTCTTAATACTAAGGGATAAAAAGATATACGAAAATATACGTCTCTCGCATACCTTTACGATAAATTCGACTCTGTTTGCTTTGAGGGAAAAACGAAAGCAAGTGTCATGGTCTCCATCCAACAGGAAAGCCTTCCTACTGATATAACCAGTCTCAGGAAACTTTACAACAGGTACCACGAAATCTTTAACACACCTTCCCAAAAAGACTGGGGATGACTTCGCTACTTTCCGCAGCTATGTACACTCTAAAAGAATTGCTCACCTTCGGCGTAGCAGAGCTGACCAAGATAAATTTTTTTGTCCCTAACTTGCCTTCTTTGCCTGCATCTCATCTACACTCCCCTACCCCTCCACGTAACAAACTACCTCTTACATTTTACTATCAAAACGTAAGACGCTTGCGCTCTAAAACTCGTGTTGTTTTGTCTAAATCTCATGGCCTCTCTTTCGACGTCTATGCTCTTACAGAAACCAATCTGTCCCCCGACATAAAGAGCCAGGAGCTATTCCCCTCCTCCTATAATGTTTTCCGAAATTACGATCACTCTCTCCCTATGGTTAATGATCCTGCCCTCCCTAAAGTTGATTCTCCATGCAGAGGTGTGCTACTTGCTATTCACAATAACCTCAACGCTTCTCTCATCTTCTTCTGTTAAACTTGATTTTGTTTCAATTAAAATAACACTTCCCAATAGGTCCCTGTATGTTATGTGTTGCTACATTCTCCCAGCTCAACCTATTGAATCCTATATCCTTGCTATTAATGCAATTGCTCCTTCTCCAACTATCTCTTCTTACAACTTCCATAAAGCTAATTTTCGCAAAATCAATATCTATCTTAGCAAATCGTCTTTTGATTTTACTAACCTATCCTTATCTGATGCTGCCTCATTTTTTACAGTGAAATATTTAATTTCATTTCTCTTTACGTCCTCTTTTCTCGGCATAAAACATCATCTACTTCTCGGCATAAAACATCATCTACTTCCCCTCTGCTCTTCGCGAAACAAAGGAAATAAATTATGGGCAATTTTTCTTCGAACCAATTCTTATTTTGGCTACTCTAACTATCTTGGAACCTACCTCCAATTCACCCAGCTCTGTAACTGCCTCTATCAGCGTTTTCTCGACGCAGCGCAGACCAATCTTATCCTAAGACATTTTATCAATTCGTCAACTACAAAAGAAAATCAGACGGTTATCCCCCCTCTCTCTCGCTCGATAAAATATCGACGGCCAACCCACATACTATTGCCAACTACTTTGCAACTTTTTTTAAGCAATAATTTGCTGACAACTCCTTTGTACCCGACCTCATATATTTCAAGTACCTTCCCAATTTCTCCATTGGCCCCTTTTTCTCTCAATCTTTTGATCCCACCCTTATCGTCCCATTGCTAAGCTTTCCCACATACTTAAAGCGTTCGAAAGTTTTTTATATGAAGTTCTAAGCTTTCAGTGCAAGTCAATTATATCACCCAGTCAGCATGGATTTCTGAAAGGTAGATGAACTACTGCACATTCGTATCCTTTGCGCTTTTAGCCCTAGAAAATGGCAACGAAATCGATGTTATTGTTACAGATTTCGCTAAGGCCTTCGATAAAATATCACATCAAGTGATCCTTTTCAAATTGTCTTCCCTCGGTTTTGACCCCATATTGTTAAAATGGATATTTTCTTATCTGGAGAACCGTTATTATAGCGTTCACTTTAAGTCAGTTTTCTCATCCCAGTTTTTAGCCACTTCTGGTGTCCCACAAGGAAGCCATCTAGGTCCCCTCTTTTTCATTTTAACTATAAACGATCTTGACTGGATTATTAAGCACTGCACCCTATTCATTTACGCCGACGACACTAAGTTCTCCAACACTATTTCTTAAGCCCAAGACTCTATTCTCCTTCAAGAAGACCTCAATAGATGACTCACTTGGTGTATAAAAAATTGCTTTGAGCTTAATGTCTCCAAATGTCAATCTTTGGCTTTGTCTCGTAAGTCCAATCTGTCTTCCCCTCGACTTTATTTTCTGCATGACCAACCTGTACCTCTGGTTCAATCCCTTCGCGACCTTGGAATACCATATTATACGATAGAGAGTTAAACCTACGTACACATATAGACGAGATAATTTTTAAAGCCAACTCATCGCTCGGTTTTATCAAACGATGGTCTAAGGAATTTTGAAACCCTTATGTGACAGCATCACTTTATATGTATTACCCTTGTCCGGCCTCTTCTCGAATAAGCCGGCCAAGTTTGGTCCCCCTTTCAACGAGTTCATACGAGTATATCCCGAATCGAGAACATTCAGCGACGTTTTCTTCTATTTGCCCTTCGCGGACTACACTGGGATGATCCCTTTATCTTACCTCCCTACCGTAACCGCCTCAAGCCCCTTAACCTGAATACCCTCGAAAAACGCAGAGACGTAGCCGCCATTATCTTCATTCATCGACTGCTCTCTGGTTCTGTGGATTGCGCTGCCCTTAACAATTCCATTTCCTTCAAAACAAACCCTCGTAATTTGCGCTGTCCTCCACCGCACCTCTTACGGTTCCAACGAACCATTCTCCCTCATGCTCTGTAAGATCAACTCAAACCTCCCCCTTTTTGATTTTAACCTGAGCACTTCTCGTCTTAAACACCATCTTCTCCACTACTCCATTACCACTTAACCTTTAACTGTTATTAGTTTTTAAGTTAATCCAAGCTTGTATTAACCGCCCTTCAAACTCACGTTTCAATTCACACACAACAAATGCCCAACACTACAAAACCCAATCAGTGTCTAATTCGGTCACCACCACTTACACACATACACCCCCACGCAATCTCATTTATCTACAGTAAATGTAAACACTACGCAGTACAACCTGATGTAGACGTCTTACTCGCAATAGCGCTAGTAAAAATAAGATCCTCTTCAGGTAGAGACGTTACACTCCGCGGCTTGATAGATCCGGGTTCAGATCTGATCGGTCAGTCAAGCGATTAGGTATGAAGGGATAACGCAATTTCGTAGACTTACTATAAACCAGCTGAAGTGGATTGGAAAACGATATGTACTTCGAGACAGTGCTTCCAGAAATTATATGTGGCGATGAAGCAACGATACCCATTGCATAAAACTCCTCACTTGGATGGATTTAGATGGGCGAACTACATCAACATATTCGGAGATTAGGGAACTTTCTTCAAGTGCTTGAAGTCGGCCGGCAACTCCAACAGTTCTGGGAGATGGAAGAGACACCCTTTAAGGATGTGAGGACAAGGCATGCGAGGAGTTCTATATATGTACAATGCAACGACGAAAATGTTGGGTAACGGATGATGCGAGGTATAGTTGTCATTTAAGAAAGGAAGTACACTTGGGCTTAGATCATCGAAGGAAGGAGCCTTGTGTAGGTTTGCTCAGCTAGAAAGATGGTTTAGGTCTACACTACATCTAGAGTACAAAAAGTGTATAAACGAGTACTTACATTTGGGACATATGAAAGACGTCGAATTCAGCAAGGGCGAAGCATCCAAGACTCCTTATCACTACCTTGAACCGCACCATGCCGTGTTCAAAGACAAAACTCCGGGTCGTTTTCCATGCTACAGCCAAAACTTCGGACGGGACTTCGTTGAACCAGCCTTTAATGACAGGACCTCAAACACAGACGGATATTATTGAAATTGTACTGAGATGGAGGAAACACAAATATATCTTTACAGCAGACATTGCTGTATAGACAAATCCGTGTCAGCTCAGCCGACTCCTATTATCAGCTGATAGTGTGGCGTGTCAGTGATGCCAATCCAATCAAGGTATATTATCTGCAAACAGTAACGTTCGGTACAAACTGTGCACCCTATCTTGCCATTCAACTGGCTACTGATAAGGAACGTAACTATCCTCTGAGACCGCGTATGGTGAGAGAAGACACTTATGTAGACGATCTATTTACTGGAGCTGGTACTGTTGAAGAAACAGTAATTAAGCGTGATCAAGTGAACAATTTGCTGGCCGCGGGAGGATCCAATCTCCGCAAATGGGCAAGCAATTCTAACGAGGTTATGCATCAGGTACCCTTAGATCAGCGGGAAGTTGATTTTACTCTGCCTTTAGATACCTCAGATCACATCAACACTCTGGGAATCAAGTGGTTTCCAGTAGAAGATAGCCTTTCTTTTCAAAATATTCAATTCGTCGCTGCTGAACCAATGAAAAGGACACTTCTGTCCATCATTGCTAAGCTCTTCGACCCTTTAGGATGGATCTCACCCAGCGTCATCAAGGGCAAAATCTTGATACAGAAACTGTGGCGTAGCGAGCTGAAGTGGCACACGGTGCCGCTATATACCTTCGAGTTCTTCATTCCCACGACGTCGTTCACGTACAGTTGCCTATGTTCAAGACCAGATTCGCTCCAGTAAAAACATAAACACTGTCATGACTCGAATTCTGTGAAGCTGTTACTGTTGCAACACTACTGCACTACACATCTAAGGTTTTCGGTTTCCCAGACGTGAAGCAGTACGCGTGGATCACCTCACTTTATAGTGGATTGCTCTTCCAAATAAGTGTTCCACCTTTGTTAATAGCCGGGTAGCCGAAATAAAGCGACTGGTAAAATATACAATATCCTGCAGATGTAGCATCCAGGTGAATAATGGCTTCTGCTTTATAGGTCAATAGTCTTTAGCGGAATTGTCCAGATTTACTGCGCGAATCTTAGGAGTTTCACTGTCCACAACAACCGACGAACCTAATTACAGACGAGAAGAAACGGTCTATTAAAGCCAAAAGCTCACGCTGCCCTTAAAGGGACTCCGATGGGATCTTGCGCCTCGGAGGTAAGTTGCAACAGGCAGATCTTCCATTCTATCTACGACACTCAATCATACTCAAAGGAAATCATCATTTCATAAAGCTTTTGATTGCTGATGCTCATCTGCGAACGTTTCATATAGCAAACTACAGCATACTTACGCAACAGGTGCTGGATCCTGAAATTTAAAAATCGCTTCAAGGGATACCTACATAACTGCACCATCTGATTTAGGTATCGAGCTATCGGCTCCAAGAGTTCGGGGTAGATTATGCAGGGCCGATCGATGTGAAGTTATAGAAAGATTGAGGTTCCAAAACCTTCAAGACGTATTTTGCCATTTTTGTGTGTCTGGCTACCAAGAATTGATAAGCAACCTAATCACGTAAGCATTGATCGCAGCCCTTCGGCAATTTACAGCAGCAAGGAGATTATGTTCGCACATATTTAGCGATAATAGGACAAACTTCGTGAGAGCTAATAAGGAACTGAAGAATTCATTCGAGGAATCCAAGTTTGATTTGAAGGATATGGCATTTTATTCCTCCAGCACTTTGGAGGACTGTGGGAAGTCGGAGTGAAATCATTCAAATACCATTTTAAAATAATCTACATCAAATAGAAGTGTGTTTAAATTCGAAGCCTTTTTGTCCTTTGACCGGAAATCTTCAAGATTTCACCGCACTTACTCCCGGACACTTCCTTATTGGACGACCTCTAAATACAATCCCCCAACCTGACTTAGCGGAGACCAATAGCGGATATATACAATGATGACAGCGCAATCAGAAATTATAACAGCTATTCTGGAAGCAGTGGAAAGGAGAATATTTGACGCGACTTCAACGGCGCCTAAAGTGGCGCAAGGATCATCCCAAGATCGGAGTTCTAGTCCTGATCAAGGAAGATCACGCACCCCCTATACAATGGAGATTAGCACGCGTCATATACATATCCTGGAACAGATACCCTGGTTCGGGTCGTCGGGCTAAAAAGACAGAATGGAGACGTAAAACGACCAATCACAAAACTTGCTTACTTCCGAAAATAGATGAACTAACATAGATGGCAAACTTTCCAAATACTGGAAAACCAAAACCCGCTTTCCACTGATCGCCTCTTTTCCTATGAACCTGTCTGTGAATACGTGGGAATTGTCATCAATATGAATTTATTTTCCATTTTAGACAAAGCCCACCCATTTTACTCAAAAAACACATTACACACCAATAGTGAACTTTACGTGCAAATCGCCCTCATTCTAGTAATTTTACTTACAAATTACTCTCACTCTAGCAAATTCTGGCAGGTTATAGAGATGTATTGTACAAAGTGTTGGTAATTCACTTACAGTGTGTCTGTTCGATGGTTAAGCATTTGCAAGAGTATTAGTAGAGTTTGGCATCTAAGATGATTTCGGCGTTTCTCGATAATTTTGTTCCGTGTGTGCTGCAAATATTGCTGTTACCATCATTACCAATTTCTAAGGAAATTTTAATCACCATAAATCCTTTTTTCCCTTGATTTTCTTTGAATTTTCAAATTATCCGCGTCAAGCGTTTGAGACAGGATTGGGTTTTCTGAAATAAAAACAAAACTTCGAGTTTTATGGCAATGGTTTTATTTTTTGAGTAATGAGGACTTCCTCCCTCATACTTACAACCTCTAACATTTTTGATGGAAGAGAGTTAATTAATTTTCGTGGGATTTTGTCCTATTCAGTTTCAATGGCGTCTTAAAGTCTGCTACGTTATTGAATTGCCGTCGCATTGGTAGACAGCTCTGGAGAGATATCCCCATACATTCTCAATTATGTTGAGGTCTGGAGGCAATGCTGGCCAATCAAGAACATAAACGTTGTTACGCTCGAAGTACTCTTTCACCTTCCGCACTGTGTGGATTGTTGCATTATCTTATTGCAGGATGAAATTTTCGTCGAATTTTTCTTGGTCATGATGCACGCTCTCTTCGTCTAAGATTTTAAGGTTGTGGTATGATATTCTTGTCCAAATCATGACTCCACTTCCGCTTTATAGTCGTCGCCTTAAAAACACCTCGTAAAAAATAATGACGAAATCCGTCAGGTCCATCAAGGCAAAAGCCTTTCTCATCGATGAAGATGACAGTTGTTCAACGCTTCTTCCATCTTAAACGATTTTTGGCAAAGGTCAAACGAACGTTTCGATGACGTTGTAGTAAAGCGGGTTCTCTTTTCAAACGTTTTCTTTGACTATGTTCCGCTCGCTTCAGCTAACATATGCTGGAAAGTCTTTAATTTTCTGTCCGCATTCGAAATCCTTACTGAAACTTCGACGTCTCTTGTTGTTGCCGTAAAATTTGGCGGTTCTCTTAGTAGGGATCGTAGATCTGGTGGTATCAAGCTATATTTTCGTCCAGGTACGAATCTTTTCCCATAGTTTTCTGGATCTTTTAAATAGTTTGAAACAACTGTGCGACTGCGCTTCAAAAGTTTTGCAATTTTGTTGACAGAACATCCCCATTGGCGCATTCTTTCACTGTTTTGGATCTCCGTTCGATTTAACGTCTTTCCCAGATCCCATTTTTTACTTTTAAGAGCTGTTTAAATACTTTCTTTTAAATCAAATCACTAAAACTAGCTAACAAGTCACACTGCGAATGGAGTCCAAAGTATTTCTACCCTGTCTCAACCACTTGTCGCGGGTAATTAGGAACAAATTGCAAATTCAGAGAAAATTAAGGGGAAAAAGGATTTATGGTGATTTTGAATGATTTATGAATTTTCTTAGAATTTGGAAATTATTATCTAACAGTAATATTTGCAGCACATACAGAGCAAAATTATCGAGCAACACTAAAATCAGGGGGGTATCTCAACCAGTTGTACAAAGAAGACGAATTAATTTAATTGCGTATCATATATTACCAAAACTACACGACCCAAAAAAAAAATAAATAAATATCAACCCATAAAAAATTTAGAAATAAAAACTTCAGAATGCCGACGCAAGTACAACTCTCCGCATTTGTCCCGAATTTACATAAATTTAATAAATACATAACTAAACAATTGCTTTTAATTAGACTTCAACAACGTTGTTATTATAATCGATATAGGTACACTAATAACAAACCAATAAACCAATTAACACAAGCTTTTAATCAAATTAATCATAACATCTATTGTAATCAAACAAAACGAATCCCATTAAAGAACCTCGCAATCATTCTCAGTGCATAGATTCACACACTACACACTCAGCTGATAGAACATATTCTCATGATATAAAACTGTCAGGACACGCACTCGCATTACACACCAAATTCTAAAATTCATTTTGTTTTTGGAATTTCAAATCAACAAATGCATACACCCGCTCCACTTAAGCAAACACACGTCTTTATACGCGCATGTGTATTTCGCCGCGAACCGAAAAAACACTAATCAGTCAACGCGACTCCTTTTCTTGTTTTTTACATTCACTGTAAATGCAAATTGTTCACTAATTCACATTTTAAGTTCTTATTCTACAGGTACACGATAATGTACATTGGCGCAAAATTATAGTCAGATAAAGCCCACTTTAAAGTAATTTTAGTACGTAACAAAGTCAATACTAGTGTTTTGATAATTATAGTCGAGATAAAACCTAATTTATCGTTATAACCGAGCGCTAAATTTAATAGCACATAAAGTCCATTTTATCTTTTAGTATGGACTTTGAAATTTTACCCGTTAGTCTTATCGCGAATAAAACAAACACAATCCTTTAAAAAAAAATTATTTACGCTCTTTATTTGGTTGCTTATAGGCGTCTGTATTCTACAGTGTTTGACTTACGACTGATCTCCTACCTACCGGCAGATTCTTTTCCTAGTGTGGCCACTTTACAATCGCTAGTTAGTGTTGCCACTTTATATTTTTTATATTCTTATCAGTTTCTCTCCTATGGCTTGCTACGAAATGTCATTTCACTGAAATGTATCAGGAAAATTTGTCATCCCTGCTGAGATTGATTCCCAAGCCGCCTTCTTTCTCGAAATCATTTCCAGATCATTTCAGTTTTCCTCCACTGCTACGATATGCTGCTCCACCAACTGCCGCAGCATTTCCTTTTCATTCCGATCCCAATTCTGTGCCTGATCTCGTTTTGTCTAAAGAAAAAAACAAATATTGTCACAAAAGAAAATTCACTCTTATCTAAATTTAAATTTATAATTCAAAATTCGAAAAACTTATTTTCAACTTCCTTTCATATTTCTGTCAAATTCATTTCCATTTTGTAAAGGAGTGCGTCTTAAACTGTATTTGATATCCCAAACTGTAATTTTTTAGGTTTGTTTGACTAAAACTCATAGCGGGTACGTTTTAAAGTTAATACTATGTAGTTGTAGGTAGGTTAAAAATTGTTTATAATTAAATAACAAGTTAGGAGCTGGTTTTAAAGTTAACGTGATGTTAGTTACTGCCTGCTAAACCTACCTAATACACGGTGACTATAATTTTGCGGCATTATTATTACCCGGTCAAAGATCGAACAAAAATTTGAATGGGGAAGCCTGTCCAATCAAGATCACAAGACGCCCGTGCAACAACAACAACAACAACAACAACAACAACAACAACAACAACAACAACAACAACAACAACAACAACAACAACAACAACACCGAACACAAATCAACCCTATATAATTTAACTTAATCACTAATCAGCACAACACCGATTCAGAAAAACAATACAACTGCGGTAATAAAAATGATGGCCGCCCTTGAAAGCCAAGGAGGTTTGGGAAGAGATAATAGTCCGACGGAACCAAATCGGGCGAATACGGTGGATGCGACAGCAAATGGAGCCGTAAGTCATTGATTTTAGCCGTGGTTGCGATGCTCTTGTCGCATTGTCTTGCAAAAACAAAATTTTTTTTCGCTTCATGTTGTTTTTCGCTGCTGATGGTTTTTCCTTTTTCGAGGTAGTCCACAAAGAGTATGCTATGACAATCCCAGAAAACCGACGCCATAACCTTTCGAGCTTCCCCCGGCCGCTTCGGAGCACTTGTGCCGGCTTCAGCCCATTGCCGGACACTCATTCTGTTTTCTGGTGCGTAATAGTGGATCCAACTTTCATCAACAGTTACCAATCGACGCCAAAAGTTCGCCCGATTCCGCATTAGCAAGTCCAAACACTCTTTCGAAGTGCTCTCGCGTTCGTGTTTTTGGTCAGGAGTGAGCATTCGCGGCAGGATAACTTTTTCATATGCAGAATATTGCCCAAATTACTAATCTTTGTGGTATCTGCTAGCTCGCGCACCTTCACTTTCCGGTCAGCCAAAACCATTTCATGTATTTTTTTGACATTGTCCCCTGTAACCGCATCGGAGGGCCTGCCGCTGCGAACTTGATCGGTAGAGGAGTTGCGGCCACCACGGAACTCTCGAAACCAAGATTTGACGGTGTAATCTGACGGAGCATTAGCCCATAATATTTATCCAACTTTTCTTTTGTTTCCTTTGCCGTCTTGCCTCTCAAAAAATAATGTTTTATGAGAGAGGGAAAATCGTTTCTGTCCATACTCAAAATGATGCCAAACACGTCAACAACAATCAGCTGTCAAAACAAAACCAAGGACAGTATCGCACTGAAACTAAATATGAACGGACTTCCAGGAACCATAACCTTTTTTGCAGTAGCAGCGCATTCTGGCGGTCAAGGAGGTCACTTTTCACTCCATCTAGTAACATGAATTATGTAAAGTAATTGAAATACAGTAGATGGCGGATATAAGAAAGTACAAAAAACCAAGGAATTTCCTTCTTTTAGCCATTTTTTCTTATATGTATACAATAAACGGATATAAGAAAGATATTTTCTTATATCAATAACACGGATGTAAGAAAGAAAATTTCTTATAATGCATCTAAAAAAAGATCTCTTAGCATTGATAGATACATTATATGTATGTATGTATCGTTTATTTTTATGAAAAATTAAAAAAAAAAAACTTTAAATAACAAAAACAAAAAAATCAAAAGTGATTGCACTTCATTTAAAATCACATTAGGTAAAAAAAAAAAACAAAATAAATTAATATGTACGGTTGCGTTACCCACAAATTCGGTTTAAGTTTCTAAAAAGTCTTCAATTTTCTTTTGCACGAGTTACTTCTGGTGATTTTTAATAATATTGCAAATAATTTCGTTGCTCTCATCAATATTCAAATATTTCTTTAGAGTAAAAAAAGCCTTAATGGCTTCTTCCCTATTGGCTTTGGAGTGGGTGTTTCTTGCTCAACACATTCTACCTCAAGCTCGTCATCCATTAGCATTTCTTTCATAAGCTCTTCTTCATTTATTTCCCCAAAACAAACTTCGTTCTCTTTATCACCGAGATATTTAAAAAAAAAATAATCACATTCATCACCACTGTTTTCACCGTTCAATTCATTTAGCGAACTTCATTTTCTTCTTGAACTCCTTCTTGGCTGGATAAGGCTTGTTGTGCAAAGTGGCAAAAACAATATCTCAATGTTTTTTGGTATGAAATTTAATTTATGACAGCGTACGGTCTTGTTAGCTGGTACATACGTTCCACCAGGAAGAGCCTTGTACATTAAGCCAGTCTCATCCGCATTGTAGATTTCATCGAGCTCATATTTGGCTTACTTAGCTGGACCATTGCCTTGGATTTATGGACAGCTATTACGTCAACCGAACCGGCCTCTCAGTGAATTTTTTTGAAGACAATATTTTCTTGTTTTTTCCAGCTCTGTAGCCACGCGGAATTGGCTGTAAAATCAAGAGTGCCCAACTGAATCGCAAATTGTTGCGTGGTCCCGTGATTATTGCGTTGTTTTTGGTCATCTGCGCAAACCATATGGATATTGTCTTGTTCTGTTCTGGCTTTCTGTTCCTTTTTATGTTTAAATTTTTGACTGAATATTTTTTGCTCTCAAGCTCCTCAGTATTTTTGTATAATTTTAGACAACGTACTTTCCGCGACGTGAAACTGATGGCAAATTTCTTTTCGGGTCTTTCCGCATTTCACTTCATCTAATATTTTAAGTTTAGTATTTATGGACACTGTATTTGTTTTCTTCGCCAACATTTTACCAAAAGCAAAATTTGAAATAAGAATTAAACGGCAAATATGTATGAAATAAACAATTAGTGCGCTGTTCTGTTTTTCAACCTATCATTATCAATCTGTCATTTCTTTTATTGGCTTTAGTTCAGGAGAGTCTGTTCATAAATATATAATTACACGCCGCATAATTCTGTGTTTATATGAACGGTATGACAACATTAAAAAAAAGGAATGTGGGAGAATATGTACTTTCTTATGCACGTTTAATTTTCTATGTAACGTATAGGATTTTGTATCAAAAAAAGTTTCTTATATCAGTGTCTTTCTAATAAATAATTTTCTAATATAGGATTTTTTAAGGACGTTGCTATGTGGGAAAGTGCATGGTATCTTATACATAATGTGTGTCTTATAAGCGAGTCTTTCTTATATAAGATATTGTTATATCCGTCATCAACTGTACTTATTTTAATTGCTTGAACTTAACTTAACTTAACACTGCATTATCACAAGGTTAAATGTGTTAACTTAACTTAAATTTGTAAACAAATGAAATGTTAAATACCAATTATGATTTTTAAACGTAATTTACATAATTATACAAAATCTCAAGAAATTCGGATGTGTCTTATATTTAATAAAAATCTTATAGATAATTCTTCTTTGTGAGGTGGTCCTTCCAACCAAATACAGACTCTATCCCGAAACACTAGGCAGATTCTATATAAGACCTTGATCATCCCAAGCCTACTTTATGGCGCTGAAGCATGTAGACTATCAGCACTCTATCAAAAGCGTATGAAGGTATCCGCAGTTGTTTCGAAAGGAACATCCTTCCAAAAATATTCGATCCCGTTTGCTTGACGGGCAACGCAGTAGAAGAAGACCTCACCAAGTAGAATTAAAGGAGAGTGCGTAATTGAAGGCAGTTAGCTAAAGACCGGACTATTTGGTGAGGCTTATTCGTTGAGGTTAGCGAACTATAGCACCATCAACATAAGTAACTATATAAATTCAGAACCCGATGGTTCCACTTGAAGAAGTTGTGATCCGTCTGTAATAAGAGAATCAATGTGGTACGTATTAGTACGCTTGAAGTAGCTTCAAGTAGCTAGAGTCTATAGAGAGCACATCGGAAACTGCCGACTGTACATTCATTCCTCACAGATCTCAACAATCAGTGAATGCGGTTGACCACGCACGTCCCAGTTTACTCGTATTACGATTGCTTCCAATTTGCATAAGCCAGAACCAGAGCAGCGACATAATAGTTGTGAGTCAAAAGCCGGGACTTGAAAAGTCCGGTCTTCTGCATGGCGTATTGTATTATTAGATATACAGGTTGAATGACCAAGAATCTTTTTCAACATACGATTATTGAGTATCCAGACTTGACTATTTCTCGGTGGTAGAATAGATTTATCATACAACCATGAATCTTCTTATACATACTAGATGGAGTGAAAAGTGACCTCCTTGACCGCCAGAATGCGCTGCTACTGCAAAAAAGGGTTATGGTGCCTGGAAGTCCGTTCATATTTAGGCAGATATGCCAAATTTCAGTGCGATACTGTCCTTAGTTTTGTTTTGACAGCTGATTGTTGTTGACGTGTTTGGCATCATTTTGAGTATGGACAAAAACGATTTTCGCTCTCTCATAAAACATTATTTTTTGAGAGGCAAAATGGCAAAGGAAACAAAAGAAAAGTTGGATAAATATTATGGGGCTAATGCTCCATCAGATTACACCGTCAAATATTAGTTTCGAGAGTTTCGGGGTGGCCGCAACCCCACTACCGATCAAGTCCGCAGCGGCAGGCCCTGCGATGCGGATACAGAGGACAATGTCAAAAAAATACATGAAATGGTGTTGGCTGACCGGAAAGTGAAGGTAGCAGATACCACAAAGATTAGTACTGAGCGCACACGCCATATTTTGGGCAATATTCTGCATATGAAAAAGTTATCCTGCCGCTGGGTGCCGCGCATGTTCACTCCTGACCAAAACCACGAAAGCGAGAGCACTTCGAAAGAGTGTTTGGACTTGCTGATGCGGAATCGGTTGGAATTTTGGCGTCGATTGGTAACTGGATTTGGATCCCTCGGAAAATTATCTCTTCACAAACCTCAATAGATGGCTTATCAATAAAAAATTCAGCTCACGCGAGAAAATCATCGACGCCACGGAGGAGTATTTTGCAGACCTTCCGGAAAATTACTTTTCGGACAGGATCAAGAAGTTGGAAAATCGCTGGAATAAGTGTATCAAACTAAAAGAGGACTATATTGAATAATATTGTATAAAAAAACATTTAAAACCAATTGGTTATGCTGTTAATATCGGAATTTAATGAGCTTAACATACGCTGCCATTCCCGTTCTACAGCCGAAGAGCAGGGGCGTGAGTCCGTGAACAAATATGAAAAGCAGAGAGTGTTGTGCATCAGCAAAGGAATATATTGGATAAGAAGTAGCAGACAAGAGATTATTAATGAAAATTAAAAAGAGTGCCGGAGACAGAACGGAGCCCTGGGGCACACCAGCATTTATTTTGTGAATATCAGACTTGTAACCATCCAAGACAATTTGAATTGAACGTTCAGAAAGGTAATTTCTAATCCATTGAAGAAGAGGGTGGTCGATCCCAAGAGCACGCATTTTCGACAAAAGACCCTGTTGCCAAACTCTGTCAAATGCCTTAGAAATATCAAGTGCAACTATCTTGCTTTCGCCAGATTCATGTACGCTTTGGTTCCACTTTTCAGTTCGACATGCCATCAGATCACGAAAACCATATTGCCGGTCATTGAGAAGTTTTCGTGTTGCGATATATGTATTTCATGAGCTGACGGTTTATCAGCGTTTCCATTACCTTTCAGAGAAGGGACGTAAGTGGAATGGGTCTTAAGGAAGAGAGAGAAGAAGATTCGCCTCTTTTGGGGACGGGCTGGACGAATGCTGTTTTGCATCTGCTCAGAAAGAGTCCTAAAGAGTAGGATTGATGAAAAAGCTTACGCAGTGGTTTTGCTAGCGTGGAAGAACACCTCTTCAGAAGAAGGGGAGATATACCGTCTGGACCAGCGGATTTATGCATGTTGAGTTCTTTAAGTACTCTTGCTCCTACACGAGTGCGAAAGTTGATTCGTCCCATTGTGTATGGACTTAAGTGTAGGCGGGGACAAAACACAATCTGGGAGTGTTGAGCTAGCCGTAAAGTGTGCAGCAAGCAGATTATAGTTATAGAAGCAAACTCTATGAGCTGCACACCGAAATCGACCCGATCAGGATTGTGCACAAATGGCCTTCGATTTCAACGAGGAGGGACAGAGAAGTAGATGAAATCCTTCTCTAAGATCACACGCACAAAGGGCGGGGGCCTAGTATCTAACTGTAGGTAAATGGCCAAAGCCAACGCTAACTGGAGAGGTTCATTGAATAAGGTCTGGGGTTATCCCAGACTGTAGCGCCATCTTAGTGAACAGATAGGTACACAGATTTAAGAATTCGGGTGTCTTCGTAAACGCTGTCATAGGCGAAAGTTCGACGGGATGCCTGCTTTCTGCACGCAGTTGACCAGCAGGTGGCAGTCATCTTGATACATCCGTATTCATAATCGTCTTGGCTGCAAAAAGGATTGTTGCAGATATTATTATAAAAAAATAAAAGGAGTACTGCGAAAAGAAAAAAAAGATTCAATTGTTGGATTGAAGGAAAAAAAATTAATAAAATATTTGCCAATTTGATAAATACTTGTATAGCCGTTAGTGTATAAAATCACAAATGTTATGATCACAAAATATCAATATGCCGATGATATATTCCGCAGCCATTTCAGAATGACAAAGCCGACATTTGAGTTAATTTTGCAGCTCAGAAATGTGCAATAAATACAAAATAATAAACTTTGTTAACAGTTTATAGAATATGAACTCATGCATATTTGGCAAAAGCAAGAAACAGGGTAACCAAGACTAGAGCTAAAATTGGCGTTGAAGTTAGCGAACGAGTCGACCTTTCGAGAAATATCTAATCTCTTCAATATTGCACAAGGAACAGCTTTCAGACATTTTATAATTATCATAAGGCTACTTTTTCGTCTAAAAAAGAAATTTATAAAACCGTCTTCAATGGAAAATGAACGTAGAATAAAAATGGGAGAGTCATAAATTTGCGCCACAGGTTTTGTTGACAGAAATCATATTCCCATTCTCGCAGCTTCAAATACTAAAGCGAGGTACTAGAACAGAAAAGGGATCTGTTCTAATAACCTCCAGGTAATGGCAATAACATAATACTGTAGAAACTTGCTTAATGACTTCAAACTTGCAGGCGATTTGTGGCAGTAGCCAAACGTTTGTCGATATCTGTTTCGGTTTTCATAGAAGTTGCTACGATGCTAATGGGCTATCGAGAAGAATTCGTAATTAACTCCGCGCTGTAGTGGGTTCTGACTTTATTCTTGGCGATTTCGCGTATCCCCTAAGAAATTATCCCCTGGTTCTATACCTAATTTCGCGTATCCCCTAAGAAATTATACCCAAGTTCCATACCGGGACAATAGGTTACTTACTCCCGTGCAAAAAAAAAATATATACACAGCTTTACCAGAGAGTGCATTGAACAAGCATTTGAAAGCATTAAGGGGAACTTTAGCATTTTAAGATATGTCGACATTAAAACCCATTATAAGGCAGCCTTAGTTGGAGCCGCCTAAGAAAATACATGTTTATTTTTGAATTAGTTAGGAAGTGTTTGAAGGAATTTTTGAAAGAAAAAAAAAAAATTTGTTTAATTTTTGAAAAAAAGTGAGGTGGCAATAGGTCTGCCACTGCCTGTTGGTGACCGAAGGAAATATGTGAACTGCAACTATTTTTTTTGTTAATTTTATTTTTTATTTAGAAAGCTAATCATGTAAAACAAAAAAATTTTATTTATGGAAAAGACCAAAGCAAGGAGTAATGCATAGTGGTACTTGGCAAGGCGAGCATTAAATTTTTGGTCTTTTATTATTTGTGTTTGTATTGCAAAGTCTGCATCTGCGATAGGTTGAAATCTCCTCAGGCATATGTACTCCTACATTTTCCAATCTATGTTCATCAAGTACACCAAATGATTTCCTTGTTGACTTGGCTGGAGTTTTTTTGATGTTATGTGTCCTATTTTTTACCTTGTTTGTTTGGAAGCTTCCATAAAAGCTCTTAGCCAAGTAAAACACTACAATAAAAGTGGGATAGTTCTTGTGTCCGCACCCGGACTATGGAAGAGTGCAAAATATGAGGATTTGTTACAGCTGTATAGACACAAAAATAAAAAATGCGTAACCATCAACGTTTACTTCGGCGTCCTACGCTATAAGTGGCAAGCTTTTAGTCGAAAAGTTCGGCGCCACCCATGCGCTTGGTACATTGTTGAACTGCCAACGGACAGGGGATTTCAGTTTTGGGTCCATCTTTCTGGAGTCATGGTACCACAAGCTTCGTTTTCGGATCAAATGCAGTTGATAACAGATTTACCCGTTTTGTATCCATCCAATGTATAAAAGCTACATTTTGCCGCTTCCTCCACTTATATTCCCCTTTCATCATTTTGTTTTTTGTGCTGCGATTTTTGGGAGTCCGTTTCGGTTTGACCTCACCGTTGCAGTTGCATAAACCTTGTTTTCGTATAGGTCTTGAAGCAACTGAAAAGACAAAAGGAAATTGTCAAAGACATAATGAACATTAGTGCCTTTCAGTGAGTGACAAAGCTGTTGTACAACTGAAGCTCCTAATCATAGTTCAGGTGTATTGGCTGTTCTTTTGCCGGTGTATATGTCGAACTGGTATAAGTACCCAGTTTGCCCACACTTTGAAGCATCTTTTAATTGGCTTGAGTGCCATATATTGCTTGAAACTGAATCGGCCTTTGAAAAGAACCATGAACTCACCAATTGATTAGGACTTAGTTGCTATAGCTTTCAAAACGATAATTCAAAATTGTCAGCAGCAGCCTTATTTTGAAGAGGAGATCAAAGTTAGCTTTTCCATATTTGGGTCTGATTGAATTGTCAGCCAAGTGAATATTCTACAAGATTTTTTAAATCTTTTGCATGGCATATCTGATACTATAACTTCATTAAAAAAGAACGGGTTTCTTGACCAGTATAAATCAATAGACGGAAGGTTATGCACACCCGTCAAAACTACAATATTATTCCTAAAAATGCCTGCAGTTCTATTACATCGATGTTCTTCCAATTTTTGCTTTTGTTTTGTTGAGCATACAAATTGGTCTGATCGACAATAAGTTCAAGTGTACTCTCTGTGAACATTTGCTTGAAAATGGCCGACTTCGACTTGAGCATGGAAATATTTGGGCAGTATTAATAGAATCAAAACTTTCACATGATAAAAACCACTCATTTACAGCACTTTTATTCCAAACCGGATCCTCGTTTTCGTCTGCACTTAGGTTGGATCTAGAGCTGCAGCATGGCAAATCAGATATCATAATATCATCAGAATTTGTAAGCCGACTATCGTCACAATTTTTTATTTGTGACATGGGATCATCCACATCTTCGGATCAGCTACATCAAAGTTCTGATTCTCGACATCCTCATCGTTTTCGAAATCGTCTCCGGAATTCTCACCATCAATTTCATAAAACAATTCTTCAATTTCGTCATTATTTAGTTTTGCCTTAGACATCTAAGTAGAAAAACAAATATCTGTAACAAGGCAGTAGCAAACATTTTGCTACTCTGAAAAGGCAGTGGCAAATATATTGCCACTTATGTAAACAATCAATGTACCTACGCTGTATTAATTTTTTAATTTGTTTAGGGTTATTCTCTTCAAAAATATGTATTTAATCTTTTGTAAAGTAAACTATTCACCAGATTAGTACATTCACCGATTTGAACATTTATAAAAAAAAAACGGAACAAAACAGCTGTTTTCACTGACCGTGTACGGTGTAAAAATGTTTCACTATACGATAAATGAATTTCAGAAGTTTATTCTTGTAGAAAATAGATGTCAGTTAAAGCACAAAACAGATTTCAAAAATTGATGCAACAGATTGGATGGATTCAGGGACAAAAATGGGTGGCAAATATATTGCCACCACATTAAAAAGGGTTAAAAAACTGACTTATTTAAAGTACATTATCATACTGTCGTTCTATACAATGTCATCATTCAACAAGTAGGAATAATAATGAGTCAGAGCATACGAGGGTAGAAAACCACAAGGACAATAACATTCAATCAGAAAGCAATATTACACCTGAAAATTTCAATAATGAAGGAAGATCAAAGAGGGATGAAATTGCAATGCAAACATAACTTAAAGTTTTATCACAATTCAATGTACTTTATTAGAACCGTCTTAAAAAAACGAAAAAAAAAAATAAAATAATACTGTACATAGGATTGATATAAGTGAATATACCGATAGATATATTGTAGATAAAAGGTCTCATAAAAGAGCAATAACCATCGTTCAATAACCAATTTCTCTTTTCCAGATTGACCATTTCTTCGTGTCGCTTTTCATTCTTCACGGCCTTTTCTTTCAATGTCTTTCTAGGCTTCGCTGTTTCTTTTTTTTTTTCCTTTTTTAGTGTCAACGAGGATTCTTCTTCGGGTTGATTCAGGTTAATACCATCATGACAATCTAATTAAGCTCCGACTAATTCCTGTGTCGGCGATATATTATGTCTCTCCATATAAACTTTGTCAAGCGTCTTAAAAAACTCGCATGTCTTCCCGATTGCTGATATATTTTTCTTTTCTTTTGTATGTGGTTACAGTTTTGTCTATGTTTTTGTTTTTATTTCCGCCTTCTGAAAAGAAAAGTGTGGATTTTTTGTTTACATTTCAATTGTTTCTCCTTTGTTCCTGCTGCAAATTCGGGCTCCATGCCCAATCGGGTCGCAGATCAACTTCACATCATCGTAATTCCATTTTTTCTCTTCAAAAAGAATATGTACCTTTCAGTTAAATGTTTTCTAAATTTCAATTATGTTACTCACATTTTCCCATAAATTAAATCTGTCTGTTCCCTGCAGCTATCTGGTGGACGCGCTCACCTCTTTACTGTACATTTTTGCCGAATTTGAGTTTATGAACATAACTAGCGCAGACCTTTGTAAATCTGAGGCCCTCAAAGACACCCGTACCCGGTTGTTAGCTGATATCAAGGCAATATTCAGGCCTTCAAATCTACTAGTCTGACCTCCAACATGTTGAAGTGCATGGACAGAATGGTCGTGCTTCATGTACACAATGCATCCTCTGTCTTACTAATGCGGAAGTTCCTATGAGAATGCGTTTCGAAATCGGGTGTGCAGTCGCCAAGAAGAAATATGCGCTCGGCATTCCCATCAACATTGAGCCATGTGTAACTCGGCCAGACAACGTAGTGTAGATGAATCACGAGTTTTGTGGATAAAAGCAATTCTGGTGAATAGGTGATACTGACTGCATCCACGGTATGTCTTACAGTCAATCCTCTCAAAAACGAGGTTCTTTTTACCGGAAGGACTAGCTGACTAAATAATACGACCCACCTACAGCTATAAGACATCACCACATGTTTCTCCAACGAAGCGAAGTATTTACGTCTCATCCTGGATAACAAACTTTTTTGAACTGAACATGTCATTTCGTAAATTTAGAAAGTGCTGTTGGCCTTCTGACAGTGTAAAGGAGGTTTCGGCAAAAGTTGGGGCTTGCCATCGACGATTGTCATTTGGACCTATACTGCTATGAAAGGGTCGATTATATCATATGCGTCGGTTGTCTGGTGTAATAAGAATAATGTTGTTACCAGAATCCAAAGAATGTTCTATCTCTCTTTCCCCAGCACCTCTAGCTCTGCTCTAGATGCACTGTGAACCTCCTTCCGTTTAAAGAAAATGGTCTTTAGCACAACACGCACTAGAGTATTGATGATCTTGAATTTCTTTTCACTCAGGTCCTATGGATATGCCGTCTGATGCAACGACGGCAGAACTCCTATTGATAAAAAAAAATACGAAATCATCTTTCACTGTGTCCAGAAAGGGTTTTAGCCAGAATCTGAGCCAGGAAAGGAATGTAGTCGGGTCTTCACAGGATGGATCAAAAACAAATTTACGATGCGGCGCTGGTGTCTTTTTGACGAGCGGCAACGTTAAATTTTTCTCCTCGTTAGGAAAACTTGTCTCTTTTTTAAGCGGTGATATACTCAATCCTAATGGCAACACACTGCAATATGAAGCTGTGCTTAAAGCCTTGCTGAATCTTTTCACGACTTCCAAGCTATTTCGAGAATGCAGGACTTCACTGAAAATAGTCGGAAGGTTGAATTCACTGAATTTTGTTTGGTTCCCAACTCCCAATGGGATCACGGGAAATTACATCGCCGATGATCGGGGTAGGCAAAGCTTAGAGGTGAGTTTTTCAGAACCCGCTCGGACTGCCTTCTTCGGTTAGTGCTTTCATGACAGTTTGCTTTTATATGAGCATAACCGTGCGTGGCATGAATATCCAGGTTGCTGGCAGACCAAACAAATACTTCCCGTTCTCTCTAAGAGGTCAGGAGCTTTTTCGCTGCCTCTCTGTAGGAAAGAATGCAGGCTGCTACGAAAGACTTCGAAATTTTAGTAAATTCAAGTACAAGGATTACAACGAACTAGTTTTCTGTTTGAGTTCTCTGCTCCAAAAAAAAACTATACCATATTCTGGAATTTAGCCTCAATATAGTGCATTGTTAATAGACAATGACACGCGTACCTAAAACTCATTGATTTTGCTCTAAAGTATTTGGCGTTGTCGAAGGCTTAGTTTTTTGTGATCAAATAAATTTAAGTTGTTTGACTGCCGCTGACCTTTTGAGGATCCTTATAATAGATGTACAGAGCCTATACTCGTCTGCATTGAAATAATCTATATATCGTTCCAAAGACCTGATTGAACACTGTGATAAGTAAGACTATTTTTTTTTCAGATCATGAAACTGCTTGTTAAGTAGGAGTTCTTAACATATATCGTTAAAAATACGAATTCAAATTGTGTCAAAAGTAGTAACAGCATGGTGACTAGAAAAAATAAACAACAAAAGTACAGAATTAGTATATGAACAAAATAAAGTAAACTAACCGAGTTTTGCCAAACAATTGCCATTATACATGCTACCGTTGGATGTCATGGTTCTATTTATAAGAATTTAAGTCACAACTTATCCCATACGAGTAATCTGATATCTAAGGCAAGCGACGGACAATATTTACATATTTTATACATATTTTGAAAGAAAAGAAAGCTGAAACAGCTCTTTAAAAAGTAAATACATATGTACTCGTATGTAGGCTCAGAGCTTACTATTATTTTTAGTATACTCAGTACATGCCGAAGGCAGTTGAAAGTACACAATTCCACTTTCAATAGAGCATTTCAAAATCCAGACCTAGTCACCCATATTTCGAATACGTTCCACAATTCATTTTAGCCAGGACATGCGTAATGGCTCAGCGTCTCCAAGAGCGAGTCCACTGTTCTCTGCGGAATTTCGCTGAATGACCTTGTTTCGTTGTGGAGTTATCAAAAACAGCTGGTTCCACAATTGCCATTGTCATGTCACTCTCCACAATAATGACATGGTTAGGTTCCATGTGTTAGCATTTAACGTTGCCGCCAGTGGGTGCAATTTATTTTATTGTCTGTCGCATGTTGTTCTATTATTGAAGCCCGAAATACAGAGTATTGCGTGTTTGTTAGCGTCTTTGGCAAAAAAAGAAGCACCGAAAGTATTACAAAGGGAGGGATTTATCCTTCGAAAATAATTTTGAATAATCCCGAAAACGAAGAGGGATCTTTGGCATCATACTCGTGTTGTGTATTTCGATATACATACATACTCGTACTTTTGAAAATGAAAAAGCAGCGACAAGTGGCCTGTTGAATTTGAATGCTTCCATCACAAGGTTCGACACTTGGAAATTGTTAAGACATACGAAAGGGTCCTTTTCATTGAAAAGCTTGTCTCGCATGTAGGGCTCTTAATATATGAAAGACAATTTGCATGGATTTGATTGTTGTTATAATTCTCATGTCAGTCTTGCCTTTGTAGGTGCATTGAACATCTCGGGTATTGTTTTAGGAATAAAAATAAACCAGGTTATAGCTATAGAGAGATGGTATGGGTTGAATGCTGTACAAAGTGGATGTTTAGCTGAAAGGAGTCAAGAAACCTTTTCTTAATTAGATTTCATAAGTTGATTTTGCAACAATAAGCAACGGTTTTTAGTTTTCAGAGCAGGTTAGTGGGTTAATTAGCTTTGATGCGATGGATGTGCCCAATAGAAATGATCCAGTTCCTAAAAGGTAATGCTTACTAGAGTATAGTACACATGCTTCAATAAATCAAACAAGTGCTAGCAACAACACAATATTTAGAATTCAAGGAATAATATTATATCTGCTGAAGGAGGAGGCAAGGACAATACTGAGGCGTAGAAACAAGCAACCTTGGCCATATAATCACTTGGGAATGAATACCCTACATTTAAACGTAGTACTTGATATTTTATTTATCTACATATACGAGTACATACATATGTATGTACATATAGATAAAATTGAAGTGTCTGTCTGTAATACCGAAATAACTGCTTTTTCAAGCTTATACGGTTATTTGTATGCTGCAAAACACAAACGAGCGTTAACAAATTTTTTTCTCTCTACTATGTGTCTGGCTATGGTATGGGCTAATCTTCGAAACGGTTGAACCGATTTCGATGGGACTGTACAGACATGCATGGGAGATTGTCAGGAGTGATCTAGGCTACTATTTTTAATTGTTTATTATTTATAACAATTATATTTCTTATAAATAAATAAATGAACGCCGTAGTAAACGATTAAATTTATTACACAGGGTGACTTACTCGAACTCCAACTTTTTAAAATGCTACAATTTTTTTATTTTTTGATAAATTTTATTGTGCTAAAGCAAAAAATGTTGGAAAATACATCAATTTTCAAATTGTGTCGGTAGTTTTCAATATATCCGCCTTTGGCGCGAATAATAGCCTTGAGATGGCAGAAGAAAGCATCGCACGCTGCATGCAAGTGGCTCTGCGGTATTTTGGCCCATTCCCGGCGAAGTGCTTGTTTGAGGTGGTCCAAACTTTAGTATTTTTTAGTGCCAACCTTCGCTTTCAAAATACCCCAGACAGAGAAATCCAACGGATTTGCATCCGGAAAATTTGCAATCCATTGTGTCGAATAAATGACGTGTGGAACATTGTTTTTTAACCAATCTTGGTTGACGCGCTCTTTGTGAGACGGTCCCGAATCTTGTTGAAATGTCAACGGTCTCCGACCGAAATGATTGTTTGCCCACGGCTTCAATACTGCCTCTAAGACAGTTTCACGGTATACGATCGCATTAATTTCGACGCCACGGTCCAAAAATACGAGCGGAGAGCGACCATCGGCGGTTATGGCGACCCAAACCATCACCATCGGTGCTGCCTGCTTTCTGGTGGCCGTCCGAATGTGTAAATTTTCGAAGGAAGGATAAGTAAACTCGGTCACTTTGTTGACATATTGCTTGGTAATAAATGACGACTCATCGGAAAAAACCAAATTCGGCAACTCACCACTCTCGTGCAAGCGTAGCAACTCCTTCGTTCTTTCGACTCTAACTTTTTTCTGTTGCGGTGTAAGACCGTGTGCTTTTTGGAACTTCAATGGCTTGAGCCCAAGCTCATTTTTCAGTATGTGTTGCATCCGGTCCAATGATATGTTGAGCTCACGAGCCATTTTTTTCCACTTCGACGCGGATTTCGCTCAATTCGAGCCTTCACTTTCCGAATCATTTCTGCCGATGTTGCTGTTTTTTTATGACCACCTCCATGGCGTTTTGCAACGCTGCCAATATCACGGTAACGAGCTATGGTTCGAGACATAAATGATTTATTCAAGTTGAGGTGCTGGAGGGCTCTAACGATAGCTACTTGTGGTTTTCCAGCCAAATATAAAGCAATCACATTATCACGTTTGAATTCCATCGCGGATAACAATTTTTTAACACAACTGAGACGCAAATCGTTTAAAAGGCTTGTAAATAATAAAATTATTTGTCATATGTCGAAATTTGAGTTCACTGTCATGAACGGTTTGGAAATTATAGCAGTCTGAATTGGTTGCAGTTCGAGTCATTCAGGGTATAATATAGCAGTTGGCACAACTACTCCAAAATTGACAACTGTATATTCATAATAATATAGATTTGTGTGCAATAATTTTGTTCTCGTTCGACAGCAGTGAATTTCAATCTATAAAGGGATTTAGCATTTTGACAAGTTAATATTGTATCAAGGTAGACTCCTAAGTACTTGACGAATGACTCCCACATTATCTCCTGCGTATTTAATGTTAATTATCTAGACGGAAAGATAGCTTGTGTCTTTGATTTTCCACTTTTTATAAAATATACAGATTCAAGGTTTCAGCTGTCAATATAAGATTTCTGTCGATGATAGAACCGAATTCGAAGCATCATCGGCGTAAACCGCGAATTCGCATTCCTGTAAATTAATAATTTCTACAATAATTTCCCATGGGGCACTTTCATACACCTTAGAACAATGACTAAACGATAACTTTGTGGCAATTTTACAAAAAAAAAATTATGAGATCTAATAAACAAGCAATTTGTGTAAAAGCCCGTCATTCCAAACTAAGTCAATTGCATTATCTATATCGAGGAGTATCATTCAGCCCGATTTTCCTATAGAACGATTGGCCTTAGTGGTATTACTCATTCTAGGAATTTCAGTGCAAGTACTCGTATCATATTGTGATAGTGCCTGAAGCCAAACCGCTCATTAGGAAAAATATTTAGCTCATCAATAATTTTAAATATTTTTCCTTTAATATTTTCTCAGAAACCTGACTCATAGTGCCTAGCAAGCTTATTGATCTATAGCTTCGGGCTTTGCAAATACATAGGCGCTACCTTAACAACTTTTCAGGCAGTTGGAAAGTTTTCCCATTTTAAACATGCGTTTGTGAGAAAAGTTAAGTATCTTATGCCGATTTAATCTTGCTGTTCCTTTTTAGATGAATTTGGAAATTAAGTTATTTAAATGCTGAACTTGGCGTTGAGAAAAAAGGTGTCTATGCCTGTTTAGAAATCATCAAATCATCATCATCATCATCATCATAAAATATTCAACAACATCCTCTTCACTCAAGTCCATCTCTATTTCACTCAAACTCAATTCTCACTGAATTATTCATTTGTCATTTACTCTATTGTTATCTTTTGCTCTAATCACTTATTGTAAAAAACATAATTGGCTGTTAAACTGTCAACGAGATCGGTTGGCCAAAAAAACCATACTTCTTGCTTGATCCATGTGGTCTATTCACTAGTACTGTTACACATACATAGATTAAATAAAGTCATTTTGTAACGTAGATAAATTTGGGAATAGTTTTACATTTAATCGTATGACACTGAACATTATCACCAGCTGCACAGAGACTTACATCATCACATCACAGCACCTGAAGACTTTGGATAAGTATAAAATCATTTATTTCAACATCCATACACATTTAAACAGACTAAGGAAATTTCAACCATAAAATATATACTTTCGTTCACAAACATCTTTTTGGTCCTTCGAGCCGGATAATAAAATTTTATGAGCTAGTTCTAAATCCATCAATGTAAATTGGATAAAATATTTATGTAATGCATATAATATTCATTTTATAACTGTGTGTGGCAAAGTGAAAAAACATACATACATGTACACATATATATTATGTATTTGGAAACTTGTATTAAATACTTATACATATTACAACGTTAAAAGTTTAATATATATTTTTATATCTAAATACTTACTATATTTAAAATTGGCCATGATTATTGATTTTTTTCCTTGAACTCGTACATAAAGACGTATATATATATCATCATATAAAAATCAATCACGTTGAAACCACGCGGTACGTTTTTTTTTCCATACATCAGATACACATTTACATATCTTCATATACAGGTCTGAAATTCCATAGTGCAATTAAATCACGCGTTTTATATTCAAACGGGATAATCATTTTTTTTTAACCTCTTAACGTGTCATCATAACTATATCCGTAAAGTTTCGAACATTTATTTTAACTTTTTTAATTAAATTTCAATTAATACAGTGATTGAATATGAACAAAATAATCGCTAAACGTGGTCGCGTTAAGTGTTGCATTACTCTTTTAGCAACGTTTGCAAATTCAATTGACGAAACCATCACGCTTACAACCCTAGAATTTTTTTTTTGTTATAATTTACGCGCGTCTAAGGGGTTACGAATACCCTTTTACTGTTGCCAGGGCGCGGGCGGAAAGATAGAAGGAGGAGAAAGAAAAGCATAGTTTGTGATGTAGTGGTTTGAAACTGAGGTGTGTTTGGTTTCGGTATTGACTCCAGGGGGTGGGAGTCCGAATAGGACGGAGAGATTTTCTTCACTCCGAATGATTCAGGTTGTGAATTTTAACGGTTGTTTTTGTGCTTGAAAACCCTACAACAAGTTTGCTGAATACGAAACGAAATATTTCGATGCACACGCCGCGATTTCTAACGCAATTCTTCGTTTAAAAGAAAGTTCAGAGGTGAACCAGAATAATGATTTCCAAGATTCCGACTCTTCCAAAAATATTTCTCTTTCACCCACGTCTAAGGCCGTTAATTTGCCGCAAATTACCGTTCCCATATTCACAGGTGACTATAAGGACTGGCCGGCATTTCGCGACATGTTCACGGGAACAATCGACTCCAATGCATCCCTCACATGCACTCAAAAGTTGCATTATTTGAAATCGTTTCTTCAAGGAGATGCCGCGAATTTAATAAAACACATTTCCTGCTCGGAGCAATATTACGTTGAAGCCTGGGATCGTTTGGAAAGACGGTTTAATCAGAAGAATATGATCGTACAATCATTTATTCATTCATTTTTGCATTTACCCACGTGTGCTAGCGCTAGCGTTTACATGCTTCGAAAAGTCGCTGATGGAGCAGATGAAGCCATTAGAGAACTTAACGCTTTAGAGTCCAACAATCGCGATCCTTGGCTAATCTACCTCCTCATTCAAAAATTGGATCATGAATCTAAACAGGCTTGGACTGAAGAAGTAGGCACAAGAGATGATTGTACCATCGACGAATTCTTGGAGTTGCTGCAAAACACGCTGCGATTGTCTTGAGTCATGCATTTCATTTTGAAAGTCAAGTCTAAAAAGTAATAAAGGTTCGAATGTCATACATACCCACCTAGTTGATTCTCCAGGTAGTTGTCCTAAATGCAAGGAAAATCACATACTTTCAAACTGTCCAAAATTCAAGGCCTTTAATGTTAACTCACGCCGAGAACTCGTCAAAACCAAATCTCTATGTTTCAACTGCGTTGGGCATGCATATAATCAATGCCGATCGAACTTCCGCTGTAGACAATGTAACTCTCGATATCATACATTAGTTCATCCTTCGCAATCCACCTCGTACACGGCATCCAATTCGAACACATCGGTTTCATCAAATGTTAACATTTCGAATCCTTCTTCCGAACACATTTTCATCGCAAATCAAGCTCTTGAATCCAATCGTCATCATGTCACAATTCTACCAACTGCCTTAGTTCGGACTAAGGATAACCAAGGAGCTTACCATACCTTTCGCATTCTTCTCGATTCGGGGTCCCAGGTCTCGTTTATAACCGAGCAAGTAGCTCAATGCTTGGGACTTCAAAGAAAACGAGCTCGAATTTCAATAATAGGTATTACAACAACATCAGCTGGAGTAACAAACGGAGTAATTAATCTTAAAATATATTCTCACTTCAGCTCGGAATTCGTCGAAACTAATTGTTACGTACTCTCAAAAATCTCCTCATCTTTACCACCCTTTGTTTTAAATTGTTTACCTAACGAAACTTTACCTTCTAACTTAGCTGACCCCCGTTTTTACTTGCCCGGTTCCATTGATATGTTACTGGGTGCCGATAAGTTCATATATGTAATAACGGGAGCATCCAAAAAACTTATTAAAAATGGTATTAGCGCGATTCCTACTATTTTTGGATGGATAATAGCAGGTCGAACAGCAAGCGTTTCGCCGTTAGGAACAGGGTTGAAAACACACTGTACACATTTGGATCAAGAAGTTAGTTTTCAATTAGAACGCTTTTGGAAACAGGAGGAGATATCCAATGTACCGCCACTATCTGTAGAAGAAAAACTTTCTGAAACAAACTTCATTAAAACTTACACTCGTCCGCCAGATGGCAAATATGAAGTACAGTTACCATTCAAGCCAACTGCACAACTTAATTTCGGAAACACCTTAGATACAGCTTTAACTCGCTTCCATTCTCTCGAACGCCGACTTAATTCAAACGATAAACTTAAAATTCATTACACGTCATTAAGCTTGGTCACATGGAGGAAATTCCGCAGCATCAGATATCTCGATCTTCAGAGCGACTTCTTTACTATCTGCCTCACCATCCAGTGTTTAAGGGCGAAAGATCGACGACCAAGTTTAGAGTAGTATTTGATGCATCCGCGAAATCTACTAATTCTGTGTCTTTAAATGAAACCGTACTTGTAGGCCCTACCATACAACGGGATATATTTTCGATTTGTCTGAGATCTCATCTACATTTGTTCTTAATAACCGGTGACATCGAAAAGATGTATCGGCAGATATGGATCAAACCAAGCCATACGGAGTTTCAAAGAATTTTATGGCGTGAGAATTCTGAAGCACCTCTTAAGAATTATAGACGTCTGACCGTTACATATGGAACTTCATCAGCTCAATTTTTAGCTGTTCGCGTTCTGAAACAACTCGCCATTGACTCCTCAACCACCCATCCACGTGCGTCCGCTACTATCTTTAATGATTTTTACGTCGATGATGTAATTACAGGTGCAGATACAGTTGAAGATGTTATGGGCCTTCATAAGGAACTCACCGAGCTGTTAAATACTGCAGGCTTCAATCTACGCAAGTGGACAACAAATTGTTGGCCACTTCTTATGTCGCTATCAGAAGATCAACGAGAACTTTCTCCAGTCGACTTTGAGGAGTCAAACACAGTTAAAATGCTTGGTCTACGGTGGTGTCCATCGCGAGACTCCTTCTTGTACAAGGTTAAGATAAGTTCTTCAGATGTCTATACAAAACGGCGTATCTTGTCCGAATCATCAAGGATATTCGATCCTCTAGGCTTTCTTTCTCCTATTGTAGTCGCCATTAAAATTTTATTTCAGGAACTGTGGAGAAAACAGTTGAAATGGGATGAAGAAGTACCAACAAATATATCGGAACAATGGGACACTATAAGGAGTCAACTTCATCTTGTCGAATCTATTGCCATTCCTAGACTAATATGCATAATAAACTAAACTGGGAGTTTCATGGCTTTTGTGATGCTTCACTTGACGCATATTCCGCTGTTGTTTAAAGTAGAAGCTTTCTCGAAGACAACTTCATATCGGTTAGATATGCCATTACGATACTGCCATTACCTAGAATAGAACTTTGTGGAGCCGTACTTTTAACTCGTTTCTTGAATAAAATAAAATCAGCGTTGCAAGAACCAAACCTCAAAATATTTGCTTGGACAGATTCCACTATTGTGCTCCACTGGCTTTCAGCCTCGTACAAAAAATGATATGTTTTTATTGGAAATAGGACATCAGAGATTCTTAGCTCAATCCCTTCCAGCAAGTGGAATCATGTTCGATCGGCGTCAAATCCTGCTGATACAGCTACGCGTGGAATGTTGCCATCTACACTAGCGGATACTAGTATTTGGTGGAAGGGGCCACAATGGCTTTGGGAAGAAAACAACCAGTGGAAATCTTCAACATACTATAAGGAATTTGATTCTAGCCAATCAGAAGAAAGAAGCACAGTTAATTCTAATGCATTTATTTCAAATACAACTTCATTTAATACATTCGAAACACTTTTATTCAAATATTCAAGTTGGTTGAGATCAGTTCGCGTTCTAGCTTATGTAATACGTTTTATTAAAAACTGTCGCGTTGCGTTAAGTAATAGAAATTTAAAGAGCTTATGCCTCGAAGAGTTATCTTCCGCTAAAACCCATTTATTCAAGATTTCTCAATTGGCAGTGTTTCACAATGAAATCATGACTTTAAGAAATAAAAAGGAATTGCCACCAAAAAATAGACTTTTAAACCTAACTCCATTTATAGATTCGTACGGTGTTCTGCGCGTCGGCGGTCGTTTAAATAACTCGGATTTGTCCTTCGCAGAAAAATATCCCATTTTGCTATGTAAAACTCACCCTATTGCAAAACATAGTAGAATATACCCACAAAAAAAACCTTCATGCTGGCGTGTCACACTTATTTGCGTTAGTAAGACAGAACTATTTTATCCTTGGTTGCAGAAACCTCGCGAGGAAGGTAGTACACAGTTGCATTTTATGTTTTCGCCAACGTCGAATTGCATCAAGACAACTAATGGGAAGCCTGCCAGTTGAACGGGTTCGATATTCACGCCCCTTTAGTAGAATCGGGTGCGACTATGCAGGTCCTATTATGATACGTGTCAACTTTTTGTGTGCTTCGTGACAAAGGCTATACACTTGGAGCTCGTCGGAGATCTATCAACTAATGCTTTCCTACTAGCCCTTGATCGATCCGTTTCTCGTCGCGGTAAACCTCAAGAAATTTGGAGCGACAACGGTACGAATTTCCATGGAGCTAAACGACTTCTTGGCGAACTTCACAATATTCTTTGCAACCAACAGCACAATAGTACGATCATCGATCATTTGTCCAAGGACAACATCCAGTGGAATTTTATACCCCCATCCTTTCCACATTTCGGAGGTCTTTGGGAGTCTGGCGTGAAATCTGTGGGCAACATCTAATACTGATCCCAATGCTCTGTCACCCACACATTTTTTAATTGGGGACTCTTATACAGCCTTACCCCAACCTGATGTTTCTCAAAATAATGTATCTACTCGAACTAATTGGTCTCTTTTACAGGCTATGCTTCAAGGGTTTTGGAAACGTTGCAATAACGAATTCTTGACTTCATTACAACAGCGTCCCAAATGGCAAGTGACACAACCCAACATAAAGATTAACGAAGTTGTGCTGTTGAAAGAGCCAAATTTACCTCCGGCTAAATGGATTTTGGGACGCGTTATAAAGGTTCATCCAGGTTCAGACAATCTATGAAGAGTCGTGACTATTCGCACTAGTTTTGGAGATTACATCCGACCAATAACCAAGGTCGCCCCTTTACCTAATTCTGAAACCCAAGGGCTTTCAGGGGGGGCTGGGTGTTTAGAAATCATCAAATCATCATCATAAAATATTCAACAACATCTTCCTCACTCAAGTCCATCTCTATTTCACTCAAACTCAATTCTCACTCAATTATTCATTTGTCATTTACTCTATTGTTATCTTTTGCTCTAATCACTTATTGTAAAAAACATGATTGGCTGTTAAACTGCCGACGACATCGGTTGGCCAAAAAAACCAAACTTCTTGCTTGATCCATGTGGTCTTTTCACGAGTACTGTTATACATACATAGATTAAATAAAGTCATTTTGTAACGTAGATAAATTTGGGAATAGTTTTACATTTAATCGTATCACCAGCTACACAGAGACTTACAACATCACATCACAGCACCTGAAGACTTTGGATAAGTATAAAATCATTTATTTCAACATCCATACACATTTAAACAGACTAACGAAATTTCAACCATAAAATATATACTTTCGTTCACAAACGATGCCTTTGCAAGTTTCGCCTATGAAAATTTCTCTGTCCTATTACTTCCAGCACATGGACCGGAAATTTTATATAAAAATAAATTTTCTCAACGCTACACGCAGTTGAAATTCGTAAAATTGATTTAAAATGCTGTCAAAATTTTCTTATTCTAGGTCAATAGGTAAGTTTCAAAGCCTATTTTTAATTTCGCCACCGAAGCCGGGCACAATCTTGGAATCATGAGTATATTGCACGATCTTTTCTTCCAAATCGGACGGTTCGGCTTTTACAATAATACCAGCCGCGTCCGAAATACGTTCTTTTTTTTTGGCAACTAAAATCACGTTTGATAAGTGGATGTCTTGAATACAAGTCCAATACCAATTACACTTATAGTCTTCCCATTAAATGTTGTATGCCACCCATGGAGCGAAAATTGAGCCCAAAAATCTTTCTTTCTCTTTCCGTCCCGTTTTCCTAAAAACTTAAGACTTGCTCAGGCACTTTAAGTGTAGTCATATCCACTTGAGTGCTAATTTCTTAAAAAAAAAATGGGAACGCCGTCATCTATATTTCAATAGCAGAAGACTCGAAATCAAATTTTCTAGCAAAATTAGCAAAATCGAAATTTATATGGAACTTTACAATAGCAATCATATTTATTATTAAGCCTGTTCATCTCCATCTTTCTGATGAAACAGGATTGATAGTTTCCTATATAGCAGTCTGCACTCTACAAAAATGCTGATTCGACTATGTTTAAGGATACTTGTTTTCGGAAGGCCCAAACATTGGGTACCATTCAATTAATGGTCAACTACTGTCTGTTGCATATCTCATCTCGATTTGAAGATAGTAAAATTTCAGCCGGAAAAGGTCTAAAGAACTTTATTGATTACTTTTGACGACGTCGCCTGCTGTTTTAGCTGAGTATTTTCTTGTCATTTATAGCGTCAATAATGGTATTCCATATACTCAAAAACAAATCAGTCTTAAAATATATCTTACAAATAACATGAAACGAACTGTTAGAGGAAGTACAGTGAAAAGTACTCAATAAAAACTTACGGCTGTATCATCTGCGTGCAAGGACACAAATTTCACCCAGAAAATTAAACGAAAACATTGCACAGTTGACATAAGGAAATATAAGAATGGCTGAATTTTCCATATTATTGTATCCATCTTGAGCAGAAATTAGATTTTTCTCTTCATATCACTTCCTTTGCTATTAAAATTTCTCGAATTAACCGCATTCCTTGTGCTCCAACCTTCCCAATTATTTGTCTTGACACGAGATTTATTTATGTATGTCACATATATCTGAAACTTAATTACTACCTCAAAGCGGGGAATACAAATACATTTAGGAATTTTGGAGGAATTTTTATAACACACTGCCTATTCTTAATTTGTCTAGACTCCATACCACTTACAAGTACAATGTCGTGTAGTTAATTTCAAAGCAGTCCTTTTACGAAAGCCTTGATGAGCTTCGGTATTCCACAGGCATACTTGTACGTACTCGTATGTATAGTCAAATTGATTTCGGATATTCATATAAGCACTTCCAAACCATCACCGTACATCCAATATAACTCGTAGCAATTTAACCCTTCTCAGCCAGTGTCATCGCCATCGTGAACACCTTAATACAATCCATTTGTCCTTGCCAGAAATTTCTGCTGGCAATTGATGAATTATTTCAAATTAAACTTTTTGCAAAAGTGATTATAAATTTTCTTCGTGAAACGGACATACATACATGATTTCGGGTAATAAATGCTTTTAAGAACAAAGTTCTGCCAACTTTTGAGATATGAAGTGCTTAAGTCAAGGAAATCAGTCTGATTGGCTTAAGCTAACATTATTGAATTTGTCGAAATGTACATTCTGTTTTTAAATCCAATTTGGAATAAGATGAATACAAATATTGACGAAGAATTTATGATCTTTCAACGAAATACTTAACAATACGAGTAAGTTAGTAAGTGAAATTAATTCGGATTGATCGGATGATTTTCATTTCTCGACACCTACTCTACATGCTTTCGGATTTATTATTTGTATGTTAACAGAAGTATCCCCGTCAGACCACATGTATTGTACATGGAATTTCCAACGAGATAGAAGGAAAAGAAACTTCCCGCTGATTACGGCATACTACTGTTTCGGACGATCTACTGTTTCGTGATGCAAGTGGACTGGTTGAAATCTTGAGATTTCTTCAGATTAAGACTTTTGTGTTGATGTTCATATTGGTAGTTTTGCTCCATCATTGTCACAGAAAAGAATTTGTGCCCTGCTACTATGCAGGATAGACCAGTTGCTGACAGCTCGTAGAAGCATACTTTTCTTAGTCTGGGACTCGTCTATCGGTTTAAAATCTAGTATCACTGTGCGTAACTCTCAAATTTCGTGATAAAGTATGCAGCACGAAGGCATTATATTTCATCAAAACGCCCAGCGTGCATAGACAATATCGATATAATCTGCGGTTTGCAGCGTGCTATAATTAACTTTTTATCACGCTTATAGAGGAAGCCAATAAGGAGAAGGCAAGATACATGCTGCTCAGATAAGATCTGAGAAACACAGACACACAGTTGAAAGCTATTGCATATTTAACTTTCAGGTAGTGAAGGAGCTTACCGACCTTGAACCAAATATAAACATCACAAATGACAGTCCGATTAAGAATAATAGGGATAACCTAAGGCAACTGCTACTACTTCAGTTTTCCCAAACAACTAGAATTAAAACTCCTAATTCGAAAGGTCTGCGCTACGATTGATCGGGAAACTGCCAACTGTCGTATGGGCCAACAGCGGAACAATCAACTTTGTAGCAAAGTGATTGCCCTGCCTCCCGGTCCCTGATCCCTTCTAATAGTATGAGTAAATCGTTAATAATGCAGGCTAAAATGCCAAGTGCATAGCATAATACTGGCCAACGCCATCATAGGGCTCACTACCCTATGCGGAGAGGAAACAAATATGAGAAATGAGCAAATAGCCTCGGATAATGATGGACTCACTGTTAACAACCCTGGCAGATGATCAAAGAACAACGCAAGTGGAATAATCGGACCATTTGCAGACCGGGTGCGGCCTAAAAACCAATGTTTGATTTGTTTCGAAGTAAGACAGCAAGAATTCGACTTAACGGTATCCAACAGGTACGATAAGGAGATTAGCGTCTGGAAAGAACTCCAAGTCAAGCCCATAGGCACATCGAATTCTGAATCACTTGGGAAGTCTCGACCTTGTTGAAGAAAACAAATCAGCGAAAAACCAACAGGAGGGGAGATCAGCAAGTTTGTCGATCCTTCTCATAAATTTGGTATACAATAAAAGCTAGAGGAAGCTGTTCAGAACGTGAACGGTGCCAAGTACTTTGGACTTACATGTCCAGCTAGAAAATAATTATGCAGATCGGCAGTAAAACTTCTAAACAAATCACTTAAGACTTATTTGGAGAAAGACTAGAATCTATACAGATCGAAGCAAGAACAGTATAAGAAGCAAATTCGAATTTCGAAGAGGGCTTCTAATAAAGGCTATTGCGATAAGATTGAAACATGATCAAAGTTCTCAAAAGGAGGAAATCAGACAAACCGGAACCATTAAGAAAACCTGATGGTACCTGATTGATTCAAAAGCGGAGACTCTCTGTCTCATGCAGAGACTCTCAGTCTTATACTTGTGACTCAATTCCTAGGTAACCTTTCATACTCACAACCAGCTCCTTTTAACGAAATTTCAAGTGTGCTGAATAGCACAACTCACCTCTCATCGATTGCGGTAACGGATGAAGTGATTAAACATACTGTGGCTCCCACTGATGGCATATATCCAGGTACGCCACTAAAAGATATAGACCAGCTGCTGGTGAATCTGATATCGAGTAAACTACATTCTCTGCTTAAGATGCAACATGACTACTCGTACCAATATGGAAATTCTACGAAAGTGCTTTTCAACATCTGGTGGGCAGAACTGAAGTTGGATGGAGGCACAGATGAATCTTCCTCCGCTTGATACCAGGGGGTGCCTTCTAAAAGCCATATCCCGTTTAAAGAGAAGTGGTCTTTCTTACAACACCCCCTGGAGCTTTGGTCTTATGTAATAACACCTGCACTCCTGTTGACGAAAAAATATGAAATTGATTTTCTCTATGCTCAGGAATGGTTTCGATCTAAATCTGAATGAAGTCGGGTCTTCACGAGCGGTTTCATAACCATGCGACGCTGATGTTTTTCTGGAGGCCGACGACTACGTAATACCTTAGCGTCTCTTTGAAGTCCTTAATATAAGAGCCGTATTGTTTCACAGTTGCTGCCTGCCTCGTCTACAGGTGTTACGGAGACAAATTTGTTTGCACAGTAGTATTATGTGTCACATACTCGCATTCATATTTTAGAACAGGAAAAAGTTGTAATTCAACAATATTCATTCTGTGAAGAAACGGCGAACGTACAGATGTCTTTCATGTAATTCTCCACGCACCTGTAAAACTAAATAGATTAAAAAAAAATATTCTTAAGTTATTTCTTTCTATAAAAAAATTAAATACTGTGAAAGTATACCTTCATTACCATTTAAAGGGACAAAGTTCTAGGATAAAGATTTCCGCCTACGTCTAGATTTTCGTACAATAACTACAAATAAAAACCACCCTCATCTAACGAGGAAGGGTGGTATCCCAAAACGTGACCTTATTAAAAATAGCCAGCCGTTAAAGGATTTTGGATAATTAAAAAATTACGAAATTTAATTAACGCGCTAAATTGCGCTTACAACCTGAACGCGTAAAGAAATAAAGACCAGGTTGCAGGCAGATTCGCTATCAACACCACAACGACTCGGCCACATTACAAATTGGCGATGTTGTTTTTCGTTTTTTTCCTTTCTTTACCGTCGTTCCGACTGTTTTCTGCGTGAATTTATGAATACAATTAAAGTCTGTTTTGTGTTCTTTGTTTCGGGGTTAACAAAAACATTTAAGTAATCCCAATGTCCAAAAAGGACATTGGACAATAAAGTAGTAAAGGTCTACAGAGCAGCAACTACAATGGGATAATTTTTACACTTCCGGCTAAGAGTTAAATTCCCACCAAAAGACTTTACGAGGTCTTTCTTTTTTATTTAAAATACAAATTTAGAGTCCGGGTAATAGCAGAATTAAATTATGGGCACCATTTGCTTTAGAAGGGCTGCCAAATGGAGTTAATATTGGAGTAGGTTTAACTTTATTCCTATAAATTGGATAGTACCGCAATAATTAAGGGCTTAAAATTAATTATGTTAACACTGAAATCATCTTCTAATCTATTGTGCCTATATTTATATTCTATTCTCCAATTCAATGGAATTACGATAAAATGCTTGTGATAGGTGAGGTATTGCTTCCGGGAAAATTTCTGCAACAAATAATTTTACTACTATGGAAGGTGTAACGATGCATGGAGTTAGGTCACTTCACACTTGTTTTCGTGATCCTACTCTGACCACCGATATTTACAAATAAGCATGTCGTATAAGCAATTGTCTACGCCGAAGGACGAACTGGGAGACATAATAACATGGTCTATGCCAAGCTCGCTGAATAAGCAAATCGCATTTCGATATAAAAGTTAAAACTTAACAAATTTAAAAGCAACTTTACTTCCTCCCTTAACCATGAGTTAAACTCATCCCCCCCCCCAAATATATTAAGGAAGACAGAGGGTAAGCTGTCATAGGCCATAAACCTCCAGGACTTTACCTTCATGAGTAAAAAGGACTTCAAGAAAACTTACAAAGTCATCTTAAAAATCTATAAACAAGAAGCAAGGAAAACCTGATGTAGGGCTTGGAATAATTTCTGCAACAGCATCACAAATACAAGTGAATTTTCGAAAGTAAGGCTGTTGATGTTCAACGCGCCATAAAACTAGTCCGCACTAAATGTTACAGGCAAATGGACACTCATTTCTCAGGCTGCCATACAGAAATCGACCTTACACCTGCTTTTATGAAATCTTAACACTTGCATATCCAACCGTACAAGATCTTTAAGAAAAAGCTGAAATGGTAAATTTGGACCATAAAAGGAACTAGGGCCCAATAATAACTTTTCTGCGCAGCAGCAGAATACCTTTTAGTACGTCAGAATCAAACTGATATGTACTCATAAAATCTGTTTGGCTCTCGGTACAATACCCAAAGCCTGAACCGATATAAACGTGGTCTTCATACCAAAAGTAGGTAAGATCTGTCACGTTTTCCCGAATGATCTGGGACCTGTTAGTCTGTGATCTTAGTAACCGTCCGAAGACCATCTCTCAACACTCTTACCAAAAACGTAAATCGGTTGAAACTGCACTAAATTTTTTCTTACGACCTTTGAAAAATCACTCTCTCTCTCAAGGAGAATAGAATGGTGGCTTTCGCTAACAACGAATCCGCTTCCAACAGAAGGAACAATTCCACAAAATCTAAGAGTACGAGAGTTGTCTGAAAAGTTTTCGAACAATGATACAAGACATTTTTTCTGAAAATTTTTTTTTATTTTTCTACATAGTCTCCTTGTAACTCTACACACTTCTCCCAACTATGCTCCCATCTCTCTAACCCGTCCAAATAGTACTTGGCGTTTTTCTCTAAAAAATAATTGTTCACGAAGGTGATTGCCTCCTCATTTGACGAAAATCTCTGTCCTCCGAGCGCAGTTTTTAGAAGAGGGAACAAAAAGAAGTCGCTTGGGGCTAGATCTGATGAATAAGGCGGATGGTCAAACAGTTCAAACCGTAATTCACCTGCACCAGTCAATACTGCACTTGACCACATTGCAATAAGTTATTCACACTTCTTATGTCAATTTTAGTCTAGATGTGCTTAAAGATTTTCCATTGTCTTCCTGCATTTTCTTCATTAACTTATTACTGCATCCTCATCCTTAGAGTCTTTTAGGCATTTTTTTTAGTCTCTTGTCGACTTTTCAGATCTTTTTTTTTACAGAGTAATCGCATTAGTGATGAAGTGCTTAAATACATAATTGGTACATTTAACCTCAACGTCTAGTGAGCCGGATAGTCTCGGAGCTAAGGCTCTGCTGTGTAATCATCATCAAGCAAGCATCGTAGGAAGCTGTGTCACATATGAGTATGCACAGTGCATTTTGAAATAAACAAAAGCCAACAGCATTCGTTTCGCCTGCCTACACTGAGCATGCAGTTTCAAGTCATGTGAAATCCTTCTCTGAATTATGCCTGGTGAAATTCATCGTCGCTCATATTTTCCATCTGGAGTCCAGACAAGACACAGTGAACTTAAGCGCAATCTCATACTTGAAATCTGATAAAAGATGATTGCGTCTCATAAAAAATTACGACCACAGGCATTGGACTTTATGCTTACTTGAATCGCAATATTCAATGAGTCCAGCTACTGAGTTCGCAATAACCAATCCCTATGATTAAGTAGAATGACGGAACGATTAACTTAAGCCATTCTCCGTTCGTTTGGCAGCTTATGACTGTAGCAACTAGTCTCTGATTGCAGAATTGCCTAAGCTTAGACACTGAAAGTGTATTCGGTGTATTCTTTTAGATCGCCCGTCATATAAAGGTTCGTATATGTATGAATATGCGGGGAACTGTCTTTTATATTTATTCATTTGGAAATGAAGTGAAAATCGTTCAAAGTGCAGATAAGTACGTACCTACCTCAACTTAAGTTTTGCCTAAACCCACAACGAAGTCCTCCTTTTCCCAATTCTAACTCACTTTGTGAAGAAACATTTTTTACTTTTTAGTGTTCAGTTCAATGTACTGCGTATGATGCGCCTCAGTACATCTTATGTTTTTCCGAGTTACCTCGATACCCAGGTGACTGCAAACCAGATTTTCGTCACAGAGTTACTGCTTAGTCATTTCACGTCGATTTCTATATCGCAGCCCTCTGCTTGAATGCAACAATTCTAGAAGGAGATGACACTACCCTTATACACCATCGGTTTCTGTCTCTTTGATGTCACACAGTTTGCATGGAAGTGGACTTTCCTGATATACACACAACTGCAGTTCACTCGAACTGAAGTTTTGACTTGGTCCAGGACTGGTTTCATTCGGAGCTTATGTGCGAGGGGAGCCGCGACCATAATTGGTTTTCCGAATAAACCCAACCGTTTTAACTGACTTCCGTTGGTGCCGCGAAAAAAGGCCAAATGCAGCAATTTCGCCTTACTTGATTGGCCTTATTTCACAGCACCCTCTCATTCACTAAAGCAACGACCTTTTCTGGTTCCAGCAACCGTCAAACGACATCATTGCGACTTAAAAAACTACATTGATGGGTTTGATCGTGGTTCCACTAAATTTCGTTTACGAACGGCAGCCATTGCTGCTTGAAGCATCGGCTACATTCCAGCATCGTGCGCTCAAAAACTATCAACGGTGAGATGAGCAAAGGTCATCTTTCCCTTGACCCTATTCAGCTTTAGCCCTAAGACGTTAACTGGTTTCAATTAGTGTGAAGTTCCATTGACTTGTTATCATTATCGACGCTTTTGGAGGAGTTTTAGTTGCAATACTTACGTTTTCATCTGCATGGTTTTTTGAGTCAAATCGTCAAAAGCAGAAGTTTGGCCAAAATTTGTTGGATATTAACCGTAACAGGCTGAGTTTCTCCGGTACTCTCGCCATATTTCTAGCTTAATCTCTTGAATGTGCCGCACGAGGACCCGCAGAAGACATACAAAATTAAAGATCTAGAGTCTGAGTCGGCATCTACCATAAAGTGGAGTAGAATTTGTGATGGCAAGTCAGCTGAGGCCAGCAGAAATTTTGCCCCGGTCGCAGTAAAAATTACTAATGATGGATTACAGCTATTTAGATTACCAATTGGTCACGTTTATATTTGTTGACAATTAATCATCAAGTAAGGACGACTTTAGTATTTAGTTCGTCGTCGTACCTCTGTTCTTTTTAGATCTTCAGGCATTCTGACCCTTAAGCCTTTCCGTCAGCTTCCACGAAGCCAAAGAAGGAAAGAATTTGACATATGATATATGTCATATGGGCATACGGATGGTCAGGCAGTACCTGCTAAGGTGAAGGTGTGTATGTCACAGTGATTTAGTTCATTAACACCAACCAGAGACGAACCTAAAAGGTTCTTATCTGAGGCCGTCTCCCTTTTGGGAGACAAAGTGAAGCCTTCATATGAAAGAGTTTCACTTCGCTTTCGCGAAGTAAATCCTTCTTCGCACATATTGTGCGCATTGTGTTGAGATACCATAAAGTAAAACCTGCATAACCAGCTAGTAAAAGAAAGGTCTCTTTCGACGGTCAAGGTCAGTTGGTGGAATTAGCGCAAGAAAGAGCTTGAATTTCAGTTCCAGTATATTTTTTATCTTTTTTAGAATAATACAATCCAAACAAGACGTTAGGCTTTTTATAGTACATACAAGATGTATCACATAAGGAATAAATATATTCAGTAAAAATAGTATAGAAACATACATACATAGAAATAATAAAGCTGAATATAAACTTGGTGTGAATTGGAAAAAATGTACAGGCCTTTAGCCAAAATCTTTAATTAGTTGTCTAAGCTGCATATATACAATATAATTCAATACATAATAATTGGTGCACGGAATTCCATTTATTAGCCCTTTTTTCAGCCTTCTTTTGATTAAAAAAATGTACGGGAGTTTGAAATTTTGTAATTGGTCTTGCTAACCGTGGTTTTAGGCTATACAATAAAATAATCTTTAACCTGATGTTTCAGTGCTTAATCTTCTTTTATGAAGCCTGCAATTGGTAATTTGTTTTTTAAAAAAAAATAATTAAATTTATATAAGAAGTTAAGGTCAGGTCTGGGATATTTTGTATTAACGAAATTGTATAGGTAGGTTGTACCGCTTTCCCGATTCTAAATTGTTACTAATCCTTGCAAAACTCAGATGATTCCGATCCGATTTTTTCAGATATTCGTGAAATGTGTGTTCTGTTAAGTGATTTCGATTAGCATGGCAAAATTTTCGAAAAAGACCTTTATTTTGAGCAAATATTGATATAGATTTTTTTAACAGCTTATCCGAGGACCACCTACGATGTAGGAAGGCTACCATGTAGAAAACAGTCGTCTGAATACTGCATACAACCCCAAGATTACAACTCAAAATAATGCATTCAATAAAACCAACCTCGTGATTGAAGTAAGTAGATAACTCAATAATAAACTTCTCTGGTGCTGTTTTGTAAATAAGAGTGGTTAAGTCGTTCTCATTTCTGAAACGATTCCTAGAAATGAGAAGAATAGAAGGGAACTGGAAGATATGGAGAAATTGGATACAACAGTCGTCTAACTTCTGTTTTAACTTAACATCTAAAAGCGACAGGCTTTGAATGGATTTAAGCTGTAACTGAAGACCTTGATTCAACCACACAGACTGGTATCACTACTCCAATGAACTAGTAAGATATTTATCAATACTTTACTCTGTTCGTGTGCTAATTCGTATCGTGAGCAAAGCCAATGCGCATATTATTTCATAATAACTTATGAAATAAAATAACTTCAATAACTGCTTCATATCAAAAAAGTAGTATCTTTGCTAAGCTATCAATAGCTTTTTCCATTTGGCAAGATTTTTGGTTTCGATGGATTAAAAGACTTTCTGAGTTTGTGCGCATTCGCTCAACATGTCTTTACAATTTGAGCTGACTTATTCCTGTCCTTCTGACAAAGTCAGCATTACTGTATGACCTTTAGAGTTCGTGGTTGTAAGTAAGCGCATTTTTAACCGTTTTTTAAAAGGTGTCAGTGCCATACACTAGAACCGAGAAGATAAGGATCTCACATAGATCTCACGTTGTTGCTCGAGTTTTCAGATTTTTCAGTAGACTCCGCAATCAAGAATCACAATGTTATTCGTACTCGTACTCGTTCCTCGCTTGCCTAAAGCTCAAAAACTCTTGTGTGAGTCTTCCTCTGTCAATAAATTTGCTTGCAGATAGGCCTATTTCTCTTCTTTGTAGCACTCCCACTTTTCGGAGTGCAATGATGTTCGCTTGTATCAGTGTAGAGTGCAATGTTAGTTATTCGAATATTCCCAATGCATAGTCGAAATTCTTTTATCGATTTTTCAATTGCAGGGGTCATCAAGGGTAAGGTAATCCATATCTGTCACTTCACAATGTATATCTTTTTGCTTCAGCCGCAGCCTGGCTCTTGAAACGCAAACATCTCGTTTAATTTTCGCTGTGAGATTGCTCTGAAGTGCTCTTTTGACAATTTTTGTCACTCTTCTCATTTTTTCCATTAGTTTTATACCCTTTTACCTTTCCTAATCGTGTGGTAAGACTTTATTTTTACGAATAAGTAGTGCCTCTGTATGCCCTCGGTATGGGCCCATCGCCGCCGTGGTCGATTAAAAAGCCCGAAGACTATTACGATGTGCTATGTGATAACGCTTCGTCTGAGACGCGGGCTAAAAAAAAAACAAAATTTTGGTTATTTCACCGCGAAACCCAGGTACACCAATCACTGCTGTGAGCATATTTTTGTTAAGAAAATTTATAGACTCGGTCAGCACTGAGTATGATAACATCTCGCATCTTAGAGATGGCAGTATCCTAATATGTACTTGCCAAAAGCCAAAAATCTGAAGACAAGTTCCTCAAAATCACCAACCTAGCCAATCAATGCCATGTGAATGTATCGCTTCACAAAACTTTTAATTCCTCAAAAGTCATCGTATACGCACCTTGTCTCAGAAACCTAACAGATCAAGAAATTGTCTCTGAAATGAAAACACAAGGCGTAATAGACGTATATAAATTTACAAAAAAAAAATTGAAAATAAAATTCAACCAACAGGACCAATTCTATTCACTTTATACACAATCCCACAAACATTAGAAATTGGTGGGTATAAGACCAAAGTCACGGAATATGTCCACTCTCTAATTAGATGTCGCAACTGTCAGTTGCTGGGTCACACCACTAATCGTTGCTCAAAAAGCAAAATATGTGAGGGAACTGCAACCTTCCCCCTCATGACCCATTGGAATGTACACGCATCATGTGTACTAACTGCCTTTATAAACACAGGCAAGAAAAAATAAATGTACTATGCCTGAGGCAAAACGGTTCTATAACTAAAAAAATGCAGTCCAAGCAAATTCCTGATCTATCTCTTTCTCCGAAAGAGCGAAACAAGCCATCGAAAACTCCCCTCAAACACCCTTCCATGATAAACCAGCTCCTCCTCAATCTCCAGTAGTAATTCCTACTGTGCATACAGACAAGCAACAGCAACGGGCCCCAGGATATGAGAACTCCCACTCGCCAATCTACCGCAGCAGAATCAGATGCTCTCAAGGGCTCTCTTTCTCCACCACAAAGCCAAAAACAAACTTACTCAAACACAACTCATTTAAAAACTACTCTCCCAAACTTACCTCCCTCAAAATTCACCACACCAATCATTATTCCGCCACAAGAATCGCACACACCTACAACCTCACAACCTCACACACAATGTTCTCTTCACCATCCATACCTTCCAATCAGTGTCATCTGCCCCAAACAAGTCTATCCGCAGTTTTCGATTCATTAATTAACAATCACAACTTACAAAAATTCTCCTACCCACAATCTAATACAAATGATGCCACATAATTCTAAACAATTATCAGCCAACCCCCTGTCGATGCCTCTACTCGCTCGGGTATACAGTTCCTTCCGCCTGCGGTTGGAACTCACTTAATCACCATAACAATGACCAAACAAAAACACTCCCAAACACATATCTTAACATTTTGCAATGGAACATGAAATGTTTCATTAACAATATTGATGAGTTAAATCTCTTAATCAAAGAGCACAGCCCAAATATAATATCCATACAAGAGACCCATTTTCCAACTCAAACAACACCTATAGTCCTCAAGCCATACATAGGATATTTTAGCAATCTTCCAAGCAATGTAACAGCAAAACATGCTAGTTAAAGATAATATTGTACACTCACCCCCAATTCCAATTAGATCAAACTTTCTCGCAATAGCTTTAGAAATACACACCAGCATTAGAATCACTATAATATCTATTTACATTCCTTCCGAACAAACATTCAGTAAAACCGACGTTGAAAATATTATTCATCAAGTAAATCCGCCATACACTCTCATTGGTGATGTGAACACCTGGAGTGCACTTTGGGGCTCCCTGAGAACCAACAGCCGAGGATCTATTTTTGAAGAATTCATTACTAATTCCGACCTTGCCATTCCTAATGACGGGTCTCCGACCCATTTCTCAACACATGGCATATTCACCCTCGTAGATCTTACTTGTTGTTCGGCAGAAATTTTACCAAGGGCATTGTGGTACATCCTTGATGATCTACACAAGAGTGACCACTTTAATATTTTTACAAAAATTGCATTAAAATCAAACGTAAAGAACCCCTATCTTCCAGTATTTAAAACCGATCAAGCAAACTGGGAGAAATTTGCTCGCAACGTCGAATATAGGTTATCAAAACAACCATCCTGTTGTGCCAACAAGGAATCTGCAGTATTTCTTAACTGCATACGCAGTGCTGCCAATGATCCCATCCCACAAACGTCACCTGTAAAACTAAAGCGTAATGTTCCCTGGTGGAATCCGGAACTTGGTAGGCTAAAAAAGTTTTAACTTGGAGTATATAAAAGAGCGAACACAATTTTTAGAAGATGTCTAAAAGTCAGCAAATCCGACAGCTTTGAAACTTTCACAGCTCAAATCAATCCCAATATATCCACGGGCAAAGTCTTGCAGAATATAAGTGCTCTTACGGCAATACATCCTTTAAAAACATAGTTTTAATAATTTTAGTCCTAGAATACCAGGTGGTGCATTGGGAAAAATTAAAAAGGAGCGAAGGCGTTATACAATGCGTTCGCTGCCAGAGGTTCGGACATCCGCTTCGAACTGCCAAATGCAGCCTCGATGCGTGAAGTGCGCAAAGAACCACAGTTCCAAGGAGTGTGCTCTCGTGCGTATTATGTGGGAACGTGGGGCACACCGCAAACTATCGGGGTTGTCCTAAGTTCGTTGATATTAAGAAAGCAAACTGGCTCAGCAGCAGAAGGTGGAGGTCAAACGTTCACCTGCTAGGTTCCAAACACCAGCCGTCTCGTCCCAAATTTCCTACGCCCAAATGGCGGCAGGTAGGGGGGCTACGGTACATCAAGCGACTGTTGCTTCTCCGGCGCCAATGCCGAGAACAACGAAAACTACACCTAACATGCTGGCCATCTTGCTCGCAATCCAAGGGCAGATGGCTTAGTTGCAAAAGCAGGTGCAAGAACAGGCCAAGCGGGTGGACCAGATCTACGCGCTGCTGCCGGGCCTAACGCAACACATGTCGTAATGGGTACGCACATGGTGGAGCAAACTTTGAAGGTCCTTGCGGTGAATGTTAATTCACTGATTAGGATCGAACGAAGAGCCGCGATGTTTAAATTCCTACAAGACCAAACTCCTGATGTGCTTTTCGCTAGCGAAACCAAGCTAACCGATAAGCACAAACTGGAGTACAATAATTGTATTGTTAGAAGAAGAAACCGGCCCCGATCCAAACGTGGAGGCGGTGTCGCGATCTTCATTAAACAAGGTATAAAATTTCACAGAGTGTACAAGGGAGTGTTGCGTAAGTTCCGGGTTGTGGAGGCAGTCGTCATTTACATCCCGCTCCGCAGTTGAAAGCGGCTGTACTTGGCATCTGTTTATGCCCCTGAGACATCACAATCCACTTTTTTCATTACAGAGCCCTACACGCTTTTTCGACTTCTGAGGCTGGAATCGGGGGAGAATTATTGTATAATCGGCGGGGACTTCAACGCTAAACACAGAGATTGGGGACATAATTTGCCAAATACTAGAGGGAACTTACTACTCGATTGGTGGGGTCAGCACGATGTCATGGACAGACTCGGTCTTAAAGCGACGGATAACCCGTCGTTTCCCAGAGGCGGGTCTTATTTGGACCTACTGCTGTACGACGAACGTATACGACTGACAGGTACGAATTTACAAACGTTAAACTGTCTGCGCACATTCGTGTATGACAGTGACCATTGCGGTTTTAGCACCGAAATTACAGTTCCCAACGAAATTGCGGAATTGGAGGAGTTTGTCCAAAGATATTCTTACAACTACAGTAAGACTCGATGCACGCGCTTCTCCGCCACCATGACAAGTGCGCTCCACCGTCCAATAGGAATTTGTCAAACGAGGATATCGACAATTACCTAAAACAAATGGACGAGACAATTAAACAAACTATGGACGCTACAATACCGCGGTATCGACATACGACTAACGAAGACCTGTTCCGCAATTCTACTATTGACGCACTGCACCGACAGAAAAGTAGACTTCTGACAAGACTCAAAAACTTGTACAGACAGTTAACTGACAGACAAGACCCGGAGATTAGGATACTGAAGTCGTCGATTAAAAATCTTCAAACGTTAATAAAAGAGAATTACAGAATTTCTATAAGTTCGTATTGGAAAAACAGGGTTCGGGCTGTAAACACCAGCAACCCCAATATGTTCCCGCAAATAAACAAACTATTTCGGAGGAAAAATCAAAACGACCTTCAGTGTCTTGAAATAGCGCGGACAACAGACAACGAACTGTTACTGACAATAGCAGGTATTGATCCAAATGAGGCCGCTGATGATGATGACTTCTTTGTGATCGCGGATCCACAGGAGAAAGTTGAGGCCATAGGGGCGACTTTCCAGGAAATATACAAGGCCACTGATACCATTGGACCTAATTATGACCTGGACAATCGCGTCTTGGTGCATGGCTTCTGCATTCGAAATGAAGTAGAGAACTAGCGATCCGAGGGCTCTGGTTTCACCCGGCTCAGCGACGAAAATATGGCAAATAATGTCATTACCAGAGAGGTAATGGACCTAGCCCCGTTCATTTCGAAGGAAGAGCTCCATGAGATCTTCGACACAATCAGGGCTAAGAAATCAGTGGGGAAGAATGATATTCCAAACATCGTGCATCGACATCTTCCTCTAGAAGCGGTGGACATTTACACCACCCTGTTTAATAATGCAATGAATAATGCGCATTATCCAGCGCATTGGAAAACGGCGGTGGTTCAACCTGTCCCCAAAAAGGGAAAGGATATATCCAATCCGGCGAATCTCCGGTCGATAAGTCTCCTTCCGAATATTAGTAAGGTGTTTGAAAAAGTAATCAATAGAGCTCTGTCTAGGTGGGTTGAGGACAAACAAGGCGGGACATGATATCTCACATGCCGCGTCTAAACTGGTGTGCGATATCCAATGGAATAAAGGCAAAACCCAATGGATTGGTGCCTGCGTTGTTGACTTGGAGAAGGCCTTCGACACCGGGTCTTTTCTATAAGCTGACTAGGCTGGGGATCAGTAAACCACTCTTGTACATTCTTTATAATATGCTAAACAACAGACAGTTCATCGTGAAAAATAGTTATGTGATTTCTGTTGGAATATTTCAAATTAAAAATGGTCTTCAGCAAGGCGCGGTCAATTCGCCGATCCTATTCAACATTTATACAAGCGACTTGATAGGTTCACTTCCCCATACTATTGCATACGCAGACGATTTGATAGCGTACAGAACAGGTCCAAAAATCGAGGTCATTAATACTCTCTTGCAGCGTGACTTCGATAAGATAAGACGATTTTGCGATGACTGGAAGTTGAAAATGAAGTTTCAGAAGTCGGAAACCATTCTCTTTACAACGCCGTTGTCTAGAGCCTCTAGGGATACTAAAAAAAATTGGCGTAAGTTCTCGATCATTGGACAACACGGACAGCCTCTTATCTGTCGAAATGTAGTCAGATACCTTGGGATCTGGCTAGATCAGTTTCTGTATTTTGACAAAAATGTAGATGCTGCTCTGACCAGAGCCAAAGGCACTTTTGCCTTTACAAAGAGACTGTTTTATAGCAGCCAACTCGATGAGAGGGTAAAGGTAATCTGCTACATGGCCCTTATCAGGCCCATGCTGGTATTCGGGTGTCCCGTGTGCTTCAATGTAAGAGCAAGTTTAATGGAAAAGATTCGGATGTTTGAGAGGGCTTGTCTTAGGGCTTGCCTTCGCTTGTACAGAACACCAGAGTCGGAGTACAAAAAATTTTATCGTAATGAGGTCCTTAACAACAGGGCGAATATAACGAACGAGTGGACAACTTCGTAATTAAGCTGACTCGAAGGCACATTGCAAGAGCAATGACCTCGACGAATAACCTGATATCTGGGGCATACTACCCCAATTACCTTTACCACGAGAGTGTGCGCTCTGAGGGCTTCGTTACACCGGAAGCATTCCTCTACCTAGATCAGATAGGGTTGATCCAGGGTAGATCAGCGGTCCCATTAATCTACCATGTCGTTCGGACAGCTGGGGACAGGCGACTCAACTACAACAGAGACGTCGCACACGGCAGTGTGGATCTTCTCAGGTTCAGTAGGGCGGTGGGGAATCGCGATAAGAGGGATGTCGTTCGGCAGCACCAGCATGTCTGGTGGTTGAATGATGGAGAAGATGCTTCGTCGTCGTTTCCGTCAATTACGGACCAGCCTCACTAATGAGGCAGAGCTGACCAATCTATTTGCTCTGTGAATAGCGATGCCCAGCTTACATAGGTTTAGGTTAGCATTTAAGAAATATATACATATATTAGTATATACAAAGGTATATAATTGTGTATTATATATATGTGTGTATATTGTGTATGTAGGTTAGGTAGACGAAGGTTTATTTTAAGTTATATATTAAGTTTTATAGAAAATTAAGTTCATATGCTTAACAATTTTTTTCTTAGCCCTAAGTGTACAAAATATATATTTCAACAAAATGTAAACAAAGTCGAAAGACATATATATAAGAATTTCGAGTAGCTTAGAGTGCCCGTGTGGTGCCAGTAAGTTAATATAAGATTGTTAAGCAATTTTAAGCTAGCATTTAAGCATTTTTTGTTAGTATGTAAGTGTTAATTATTAATATAATAAAATGCATTTAAAATTAACTAAGAACGACTTATCGAATGGATTGTTGGTCCCAAAATTTTCAATTACATAAAATCATTCCTAACTAATAGAAAATTTTGCGTCAAAATTGGAAATGTTTTTTCAAAAATCGTATCCCTTGGAAATGGAATCCCTCAGGGGTCTCCGCTTTCAGTAATCCTCAAATATAAAGATTTGGATCACTATCTATACGCTGATGATTTGTACATATTCAGTAAACACAATGACCTAAATCTAACTAAAATTGTTGTCTCTAAATTGCTTGAGGAGATAACGGAGTGGTTTTTCATGTCTGGTTCTAAATTATCTCTAGAAAAATGTGATACCCTTCATGTTTGTCGCAAAAAAATGTCAAAATCTAAACTTATCTCTTAACAACACAACAATTGAGAATGTTACTAATTTAAGTATTGTATTTTAGGCCTTCTTGTTAACAATAGGTATAATTGGAAACCTCACTGTTTAGCTCTTAAGCAATCGCTGGCATCAAGGCTTAATATCATTAAGTATTTGTCTTCAAAAACAAGTAATGTGCATGTCAGTAACTTAAGTTATATTACCAAGACTTTAATTTTAAGTAAGATAGATTATGCTTTAGCTGTGTATGGTTCTTGTCCCAAATCTATAAAAAAACATAATTAAACCATCGTATCACCAAGCTGCGAGGAGGTGCATTGGAGCTTTTCCCACAAGCCCTATCAAAAACATCCTGGCTGAAGCTCTCTTACCTACAATAGAAGAAAGAAACTTAGAAGTGATACTTAAACTTTTTGTCAAACTGTATTTTCAAGCCGATTCAATAATCGGTTATGTCCAATAAAGGACATAGCTCAAGCTTTAAAACACAAACGGCAACGGAGCATCCCCTCGGCTATACACAATTTATTAAAAACGGCATAAAATTTAGAAGTTCCATTTAAACGCTTCGCAAAACACACACCATCCTCACCACCTTGGAACCTGAATACGTCATCCATCATTCTGCAACTCCACGAGTTCCACAAAGAAAACACATCTTGTGTTTGTACACTGATGGATCAAAAACCGCCTTTTGTTTATATTTTTGCTGTAACAACCCATAATGGATCAACAATGGTACTAGATAAACTTCCAATCACGGCTTCGATATTCACAACTGAGGCTCAAGCCATATACGAGTACGAAGCCGTTAAAAAGTTCTCTCACACTGCTGGTAAATGAACCATCTGCATTGACAGTCTCTCCGTTCTTAAAGTTATCATCAACATAAAATTCGCGGTGCGGGCACCAAATAAAAAAAAAATTGATACAACAATTTGATTCGGTAAACCAACTCTGAATTTTTACTTTACAGCTGTGCTTAGTAACGTCGGTGTTTCTGTTTTTTGTGTTTGTCTTTTTATATAATGACGCGGGAATTCAGAGTGGATATTGCCAATATACGCGGGATAAAAAGTAATCACTTTTCTGCGTACGTCCACGTCTGTAAATATAGACCAGCTGTTTTGGCACTTAGTGAAACACAGGTAGATCCCCGCCACACCTATCAGACCACTCTGCTCTGAAGCTACCTGGCTACGAACTAGTGCCATTATTCTTCTCTCACCGCGGTCTCGCCACTTACGCTTTATTTACAGAAGCCCCAAACTGGACAGCAACTCGACTTTTAACGAATTCGATGCGCTGTCTTACTCCATTCAAAGAATTGTATCCCTGCATCCTCATACTGAAATCGTTATTACGGGCGATTTCAATATACACAATTCTGGGCGGCTTCGACATTCTGGACGGACAACACCAGAAGGACGGTGTGTTGAGATCTTCGCTGCGGAAAATAATTTAACCCAGCTTGTAAATGAGCCCACACGAATACCAGACGTTGCAGTCATACCGCCAACACCCTGGACTTGTTGCTAACTCTCACCCTGATAAGTACACCGTTGATGTGCTCTCCCCTCTAGGCTGGTCATATCAGCTAATTTCTCGTACACCGACCACACAGTTAGAGAAAAGATTCCTAAAAGAACCGTATGGCAATACGAGAAAGCCAACTGGAGCGGTCTTAACAGCCTCTCTTAGGAATTTTAACTGGTCGTTATGTTTCCTCGATAACGACGTGGATGCCGCTGCTCATATGATCACAGACACCATTCTCTTTGGAATGAGAAACTTTATCCCTCATCGGATGAAGAGTATCAAACAAAAAGAAAAGGCATGGTACGACTCGAGCTGTAAAGAGGCTGTCGGGGTTAGAGAAATGGTTTTTCGGTCCTGCAAGACCACCCCAACTGAGGAAAATCGAAAAAAGTTCAAACGAGCCAGAAATGACTGCAACGCCTTTCTTAGTGTAAAATTCCAATGCGATCAAAAACTGATGAAAGAAATAGTACAATGTCCCAAAGGTAGTAAAAATTTTTGGTCGTTCGTCAAAAATATTAGAAATTCTGCCTCATCCTCCATCTCAACGCTCATTTACATATAATGATATTCCAGCTGTCAGCTCTTTGGACAAGGCCAATTTGCTTGATGCACACTTTGCGGCCAGCTCAACACTCCCAGATTGTGCTTTGTCTCCGTTAACACCTAAGTGCGTCGAATCTTCAATGGGACAAATCCACTTTCGCACTCGTGTAGTAGCAAGAGTTCTGAAAGATCTTAACATTCGCAATTCCGCTGGTCCAGATGGTATATCTCCTCTCCTTCTAAAGAGGTGTTTTTCCTCGCTGGCAAAACCATTGCGTAAACTTTTTCATCAACCCTACTCTTTAAGACTCTTTCCGAGAAGATGGAAAACAACATTTGTCCAGCACGTCCCTAAAAAAGGCGTATCTTCCTTTCTCTCCTCCTACAGGCCCATTGCACTTACGTCCCTCCTTTCCAAGGTCATGGAAACGCTGATAAACCGTCAGCTCATGAAATATCTCGAAGCACGAAAACTTCTTAATGACCGGAAGTTCGGTTTTCGTAGCAACAGGTCCACCGGTGATTTGATGGCCTGTCTCACCGAAAAGTGGAACCAAAGCGTACATCAATCTGGCAAAAGCAAGATAGTTGCGTTTTTGTTAGCAATTTTTTTCTTAGCTTTAAGTATACAAATATTTCAATAAAATGTAAATAAAGTCGAAAGACATAGATATAAGAATTTAGAGTAGCTTAGAGTGCCTGTGTGGGGCCAGTAAGTTAGTATAAGATTGTTAAGTAATTTTAAGCTAGCATTTAAGCATTTTTTGTTAGTATGTAAGAATTAATGATTTAAGAAATAAAATGCATTTAAAAAAAAAAAAAAAAAAAAAAAAAGCAAGATAGTTGCACTTGATATTTCTAAGGCATTTGGCAGAGTTTGGCATCAGGTTCTTTCGTCGAAAATGCGTGCTTTTGGGATCGATCACTCTCTTCTTCAATGGATTAGAAATTACCTTTCGGAACGTTCAATTCAAGTTGTCTTGGATGGTTTCAAATCTGATATTCACAAAATAAATGCTGGTGTGCCCCAGGGCTCCGTTCTGTCTCCGACACTCTTTTTAGTTTTCATCAACGATCTCTCGTCCAATATATTCCTTTGCTGACGACAGTACTCTCTGCTTTTCATATTCGTCCCCGGACTCACGCCCCTGCTCTTCGGCTGTAGAACGGGAACGGCAGCGTATGTTAAGCTCATTAAATTCTGATATTAACAGCGTAAATAATTGGAGAACCACTAACAGAATAGAATTTAATGCTTCCAAAGCACAATGCTGTCTGCTGTCGTTAAAGCGAAATTTAAACACCTAGCCATTATCCATGGATGGCACTTGCATCGTCGAAATCGATAAACTTTCCATTCTCGGCATGTGTGTCAATGAAAACTTACGTTGGAATGATCACATATTCAGTGTCGTCAAAAACGCTGCGAAATATCTAGGTTTCCTCAAGCGATGTAAGAAATATTTCACCCCATCTGATCTGGCCACAATATATAAGGCGTTAATTGAAGTACAATACAATTCCCACATCTGGTCAGGTGAGCCCAAAACATCTCTGCACCTGCTAGATAGGATTCAAAATATTACTCAAACAATGGACACTCTGAACACCGACGTAATGTCTCGTATCTCACTCTGTTTTATCGCTATTTCCACCAACAGTGGTCCGTAGAAATCGCTAGTAGCATTCCGTCCATTCAAACTTTTAACCGTAACACCCGTCTCACTATGAATGCTCATCAGTATACACTCAAGCCCACTTTCGGACGTACTCTAAGATATCGTGATTCGTTCCTAAGCCGTATGGAATGCCCTGCCCAGCACATTATTTCCTAGTCTTTATAACCTTCAAACATTTAAAACCAATGTTTACCGGTACCTCTCTTTCTATCCTCCCTGATTTTAAGGGTACACAATTGCAACATAGCTGCCAAAGTTCGTGATATGCTTATGAAATCGCCTTTCAAAATAAAGCTTATGTGGACACCAGGACATGTGGACGTTATAGGAAACGAACTCGCTGACCATGCAGCAAATCTGGTTCATAATTCTCCCGCAATTATGTTTGAGTCCTTTACCAGAAAAGACCTCAAGTGGTTAATAATGGATACAATTAAAAATTGTCGAGCACACGAGTGGAATCATTATAAACATCACTACCAAACAGTGAACGCCAACAAAATCAGTCCAAATTACCCTCGCAACATGTCCAAGCTCAACATTTTAAACATTATTCGTTATACGCATATGGCACATTCAACTGACACTTCAACACCTTTTAAATAAACAAGCACCTCCGGTATGCCCAAAATGCAGCAATGCTATCACGATATCATACCTTTTGGGACCTTGCTATCTCTCAGCCGCTAATCCTCTTCATGACTTCAATAATAGCCAACGTCACATACTGGAACTACTACAAGATCCAAACCAGAAAAATATTGAGCATGCACAAAATTAAAACTTAAAATAAAAAAGATACAAATAAATAATACACATTAAGTAAGTACTATTGTAAAAAAATTTTGCGAAGCGCCGAAAGTCTTTGATGCTAGCGCTCTTAAAAATTGTATTAATAATAGATTTTAATTAATTGTTAATGTTTGCAAATACATAAATAAAAAAATGTTTTTACTTGACCAGGTAGGACCATATTCTTTAGAGAATAGTGCCAGAAGCCTACCAAGGGGAAACCAGCACTTCCCTTCATCTGCGGGGAGTTCACATGTTTCCATCACTATTTCGATATACGGCTGAAGACCGAAATATTTTTTAATGACTTGTTCTCCGAATATGTTACCATTGACTTTATCTGGACCATGCTCATGTATTGAAGTTCATCAGTGCAGGTTTTCAATTACAATTACTTTAGTTCAACGTGCTGGAAAATGGGATCGATTAATTCCGCGATACCTCTCCCCTTTTCTTATCCCGAATTGGGATTGGGCTTGGCACAATTGAAAAGGAGATAATGTCTGCATCCAGTAAAAGCAGAATGCCCGATTCTATTGTATTAAGAGATCTCCTGTAGAGACTGCCGAATGATTGTACAAAATGCAGCATACATACTGCTAGGCTGGATATTCCTTTCAACACTTTACAATTGCCCAAAACCCACCAGAACAAAGTTTTACACATGGTGATTTGTTTTTATATGATATACCATATGTACATGTAAGTTGAACACTTCATATCTTAAAGCTATATTTTGTTCAGGAAAATCAATCAATGTTGTGTCAATATTTCTTCAACATCAACAATTATGGACTGAAGCAAACGTTATGTGCAAAAATACTTTATTCAAACATATTAAATTGAAATTCACCCCGGTAAGCACTGCTAAACAAGGTAGACACATCAAAAATGATTACCCCGCTGAAGCCAATCGCCAGTCAACAACACTTAACTTATAACCTTCATTCTAGCCTTCAAATTGTGTCACAACTTTCAGAGCCTGTCTCGTCTGCAACAAGTCTTCACTCCTACATATAACAGTATTTCATAATCCTTTCCCCCTATTGTCATCTAATCCAATAAAGACGGCTGCCGACAAGCGACTGACCTTAAGCAACCTCTTTAAATTACCCACTGTCAGCACTCAACCCCAAAATTACCACTCAAGCCATACTGCTGTTGAGCAAAATATAATGATTTTTCAAATCTCTTCTCAAAATTTCAACTAACCAACCACTCTGAAAATTAACCAGGTTTACCCAAATAAGAGTAAATAAATTAAGTTGCTTCCCCGCCTCACCCCACCTAAATCTGTCAAGAGAAAAAAACTATCTCATCCTCTTAACGGCCCACTCTTCCATCCCTTACATAATGTCTAAGCTAACCAAAAAGAAAGCAAAAAATTAAAAAAAAAAAAAAAAATAAAAATAAAAAATAAAATAAAATAGCTCATGAAACTGTGAGGCCAGTGGAAAAATATGTACGAGCATAGCCGTCACGCCGCCGGCACCGGGAAAAAATCTTAATCTGCTTTGCCAAGCTCCAAGTGGATTGAAAAGTATCTTCAGGTGCCCTCATCGGTCGTCTTGAGTAGTGCAAGAGCTACTCTGAGTGAGCACGATGTAACTCTGTAAACAAAACATTCTAAGTGTGGATCGTTTCCAAGATGTTGCGCTGGTGACCTAGTAGTATCAGAAAAACGAGTTTAAAAAAAGCAAGCCGGAGGAAGAAAGATTGACTCTTCATAAATTGGTTTTTGATAAATTTCACTATTTTTTTTATTCATTTCGGATTTAAGCTTATTCGTATGTATGTGTGTGTAAGGGCATGTAGGTATTAACAATCACAATGTATTTTGTTACAGCTCCTCTTCTCTTCTCTAATCATTTTTGTTGCTCCTGAGGTGCTACTTCTTCTTGGTTAAGGCTGCTTTCCGTACTGCTGCCCGGATTTCCAGTGGCACTTCTTGCAGCTGCACCAAAAGCATCTATAACTTCGCTATCATCATCAGACTGGGGGATATCCTGGAAGTTGTCGATCTCAGGTTGAGGAATTTCTTGTGGCTGCTGTGGTACGATTTGGGCTTCTTCAATCGGTTGTTCGACTGGGAGTGGTTCTTGAACTGGCACTGGTTCTTCGGCTGGATCTGACGCAACTGGCACTTGAACTGGAACTGAAACTGGAGCTGGTGCTTGAACAGCAACTTGAATTGGAGCCTGAGGAATAGGCAGGTATTGCGACTGAGGTATCTGAACTGGTACAATGGGAGTGGCGAGTCCTACCAAAGGCTCTCGTTGAACGATGGCATTGAATCCATTCACATCATCGGCAGTATAGGTGACAGTACGCTTGTATCCATCAGAGTCGATAAGGCTGTATGACCCTTGCACATTACCACCATCACGAGATTCTCTCTGGCTCTTGATGTCACCGGTCAAGGAATCATGTACTCCATATGAGAAATCGTATTTAGCTGGCGCTGAGACATATTCAACATGGCGTAAAGCTGGAACAAGTGCTGGTGCTGTAGCCAAAGTGGCAGCTGGAGTAATTTGAGTTGCAACTGGTGCTGCAGCTTGATAAATGGCGGGCTGTTGGACATATGCAATCGGTTGCTGATGATATACCGGACTGTAATCGTAGGCGAAATGTGAGGCTGTACTGCACGCAATCAGGCAAAGTACCCCGACAATCTAATGGATAATTCAAAATATAGATTAAAAGTTAATCCCTATAAGGCTTTCAGATGACGAGCTTACTTTAATGGCCATTGTTGTGTCGTGAAGTGAATAATTCACTACCAGAGAATCGTTGAAATGATGCCTGATCAAAATGCGAAGTCGGATTTTATACCCCAAGTTGTTTTGGCGAATGGGGCAGATAATTTTTGTACCAAGTTCGTATGTATGTACGTCACTCATACAGTGGCAGTTTGGTGACAAGTGTCTTTTATTTTTTTTGTTTATCTTTCCCCCCTTCTTAATCTGTGTCTTTTGTAGTTGTTGTGATTGTTTGGACTCGTAGTTGGTATCGACGTGTTTAGTGGGTACCTGTTGTGAGCACTTAATCCAATTTACCATGCTACTCGTACGCCTATAACAAGGTCCGTCCGAATATTTTCATAGTTCATTTACTCGTTCTAACTTAGACAAGAGGATAAAGAAGGAAGGGGGCTATAGGTAATGGTTTTGGGCGCCTAGATGTTTTGCAGTTGGAATCGATTTGAATTGGTGCTGAAGTCTCATCGGTAAAATACAAAACGGAAATGAAATGGAATGTTAACCGTGCTATGTAATTGCACTGCATCCCATTGCGTAATATTGTCTTTACGCACACAGAGTACTCATACTCAAAAGTTATTGCTAGCACGTTCAAGTTCATTGTATAGAGAGACGAATGAAGAACGAGTGGAGAAGCCAAAATGTGATGTATAGGTATAAAAAAAAAAAAAAAACACGTAAAAAGCGGAAAACAAAAACGCACATTCCTTTTGTTCTCAACCACCCTCAATACTCGTAAAAGCTTTGCGACAAAACCATGACAATCGAATCTAAATAAGTTCACCTTATCGGATTTTGTCTTTCTAGATCCAGGGGCGGAATTATGTTTTGCCAGCACGATTATGCCTGAGGCCTTTAGTGTTTTTTCTCTTTTTTTTAACGGTTACACTTGGCCCGATTCGTGATACATACGAGTAAGTAAGCAAATAATCGATGGAGGTCGTCGTGTTTTTGGCAATTATTGGTCCTGGTGAAGGAAATTGCGAAAGCTGCAAAATGGAAAAAATATTGTAATTACATTATGGATTTTTTTTATATTTGGAAGTAAGCGTTTATTTAAGTATGAGCAGAGCTAAACCTTTGCTTTATTAGATTACATGTGGAGCATTTACTTAACCGAATACTAATTTGAATTGTCACCTGGAGCCTAGTCTAACTTGAGTACACTTATTGTGCTTTCGTAAGCAATATTTCCAAGAATTCCACACATTGCGGGCTTAAAGAGCTACAATGCGTTATAAAATTGGCGAAAAAACTTTTAAATGCGCCCAAAGACTTCAATCTGCAATCTGACTGGGGCAAAGCAACCTGCAGCGCTAAAATAATATCATGGGGAAAGTTTTGCTTCACACCAGCGAGTGGTAACGCTCAGTACCTCGATAGACACGCAGATCTCCCTAGCCAACACGAAATCTCAGAGGGCATACTATTGTATATATATAGAACAAAAACAATCAGCTGGGCAATAGATCTATTCTTCGCGTACAAATCTACTGGACTGGACAGAATCATATCAATCAGGCTTCAGTAAAAAGAAAGCAGACAGCGATATCGTTCCAAAAAAGACTCCTCAGCTGTAGCATTAAATATGGATATGTGATAAAATGCTGGAGGGAAGTGAAGGTGGTCTTCATTCCCAAGATAGGTAAGTCCAGCTATGCTCATCCAAAGACTTCAGGGTCATATCTCTAACTCAAACATTGTTTATTCTAAAAACTTTGAAATAACTGCTTTTGGAGTTAATCCGGCATTAACGAACCTGATAACATACCTGTATGCTCCGTAGCAGGAACATCAATACAACTTTAGCAAGTACAGTATTGAATCATACCTCAGGATGTACCCCATAAAGAGGATGAGATCACCTCTTCTGCGGACCCTCGTTGCCAGTGAAATACTTCTAAATGGAAGAAGAGAGGGAATATGATGGGTATGATGTGACCCAAGACTATGCTATGGATGTACACGGCTACCGTTGGACCCATCTTAATCTACGGTAGTTTAGTATGGTTTCAGTCCACATATAAAATTAGGAATCTTAAGTAGTCAATGACAAAAGTACATGGTATGCCATGTATTGGCACAACTCATGCCATGAGAATAACGCCGATGCCGAAAATAGAAACTACATGTACTTGGTCCATACTTGGTGTTTTAAGATTAAGTCAGCTTAATAGGTTGAAACCAAATCCGAAGGGCCACGCCTCCATCCCTTTATGTAAACAGGGTTTATTATCTAATACGAATCATCTTGCTATTGTAACACCATTCTACCAAATGGTAGAAGACTCGATATCCATTTTCTTGGATGGATCAAAGATGGAGACAGGAACCGGCACAGGGATCTTCTCCGATTAGCAGTGTATTCCAGGCGCAGATATTGGCTGTAGCAGAAGCGGCCAGACTTGCTGCATGAATGGCAATATCCTACAAGAATATCACCATATTCGGTGACAGTCAGCATGCCAATAAGGTTGTGACGAGCTGGAGACTCCTTCCGTTCAGCATGAGGTTAAGCTCAGCTATGTCCCTGGCCACCAAGGGTTGTCAAGCCAGGTTGTCTACAGACGAGTTACCTCGAATAGGATCCTCCCTTAATAGGCCACTAGCAGATCAAAGTGTCAAACCCCTAATTTCCAATCTTAGAATGCAAGTGGAGCAAATCAAGGTCAATGAAAGATGGAAAAACCTTCCAACCTGTGAAATTTGAAGACAATTATGGCCGGAACCCAGCAAACTTTGAACAAGTAAGATTCTCTTGAAAATCAGAGCCGAACTGTTTATGCTTGTTGGATTATACACAGGCGCATGCAATAAAAATGTGCCTTACCTACGACGTCCTAGGGATAGGCTATGTAGACTTGGGCTCACGGGAATATACCGAGCGCTTTCCACAGCCTCAATACTCTGAGACAGAGAACATAAGGAAATTATTACATCCATGACCTTTCAAAGCTATCTGCTGCTTCATTTACATCTTTTTACAGATTCTGGGAAGCAACATGATGGTTTAGGTCCACTCAAGGACCAAACGACAACCAACGCAAGAGTGGAAGCCGAAATAAAAATTAGTTACCGCGATCCAACATATATAGAGCGGCGTTGCATTACCTACCACACCACATCAAGTGATAATCATGTATTTTTAAAACATAGATCAATCGCCGCTTCCTTAACTGAATTTATCGCAAGGACAGTTTGCATCTCAAAGGCTAGGAACAAAATTGAAACAAGGATTATAGCAAGTCAGCTAGGTTTTCACAAAGGTCATATTTGAAAGATCTGCGTGCAGATGTTGCATACGGAATAAAATACATCTTCAGCGCAATATCAGCCGTTTGGTAAGGTAGCCACCAAGTATTCTCATTAAAAAATTATTACCTACACGCTAGAAACTTATAGCAAAACACTACCGAAAAGCTTCTATTTCAATTTCCAAACAAACTCCGATTCCTTATTATTTTTTAATCCTACTCTCCTAGATTGGGTAAAGGTGTTAATAGACCATGCTGATAATGAATGATATGAAAGCCCTCATAGTTCTATTCAATTGTATTCTTTAGGTAAAGCCTCCAGTATGCCCACTACAAGATTGTAGAGACAAACTTGAACTCCGAAGCATTTACAATCTTTATTGGAAGAAAAACTAAACACGAGGCAAAAGAATTCCTTGAATTAGGTTACCAAAAAAAAAAACAAAAAAAAGGTACACGTCCGCAGTGTCTTCTGCCCCTAAGCAGGATCCTGAAAAAGGAATTACGAGTAGCTATTTAGAGGTTTCGCTTCAAATACAGCCCACCTAAAAGGACATCTGAAAATGAATTTCTTCAGTGACCTCGCTAAAACATACCTTATTCGGGGCGTGATAAATTGAAGCCATGAGGAAGGCATAATTAAGCCTGATATGTGGATTAAGATAAAAAAGAAAAAGAAAAGATGAAAATATAACTTTTTGATAAAAATTAAGTTAAGTGAACTCTTGTCGCAAGCCATAATCTCGTAGCTTAAGTTTTTGCATTGGCTGAATCTTGTACAGGTGAAGGTAGTGATCTTTTCTCAAAATTTTCAACAAAACGGGCGGAAAAAAGCTAATCGGTTGCGATCGACGTCGAGTTCAAAGTTCCGAATATTCTGTCACACTTTCACTCATAGTTTCTTCTGCTCGCATAGTTTTTTATTTTTTTTTCAGATCTTTATTCCATAACAAAACAAAACTTATACTAAATTACAGAGTGTATTATAATTGAATACATCTTGAATGAAATAGTTAGGTACAATCTGTTGCCTTTTCTTGACAAGAGGTGAGTGTACCTGTCATTTCTTGATTTGATTTTTTTAAACAATTTATTGATGGGGAAATGCAATAAAATAACTCATTAAAGGAATTAAAGAAAGTTGTAAAAAGAAAAAAAGAAAGAAAGAAAATATAGTAATAATAACAAAAGCGATGAACATGAACAAATATCAGGAATAGAACAAAATTGTATTTATTATATAAATTATTAAACTATTTATGGTAGAATGGTCAAAAGTGAATAACTAAAATTTCTTTGTATTTTTAAGAAAAACTGCGTTCACTCTCTCACATCTAAGGTTTGCCGGTAATGCATTCAAAAGACATTCAAAAGACAGTTACTGCATAAAATCGCGTATAATATATTTTATGGATTGTCGGAATGGTTGTAAAATTTCTGGTATTGACTCGTAAATTATAATTTTCATCGAGTCGAACAGCATAAAACCCGGACTTTAAAAAAAATATTTTTTAAACTTTGTAAAGATGCCTTGTTGGAAGGATTTCGAGACTTTTGAATAAATCGAAGATAGGAGTTCTACGATTCACTTTACACATTATTCTGATTGCATGTTTTTGCTTTAAGAGTAAAGGTTGTATTTTGTTGAGATGTGTATCACCCCAACATGATACACCGTACTGCAGCTTAGACTTTAGAAGACCATTATATACCAACTTTAAAGGAGGCACTCGACAATACAGACTAAGGTGATAAAGTTGCCTTACAACGCAAATAAGGTACTTTTTAAGGTACAAAGTATGATCTTCCCAATAAAGTCTCTTGTCGAATATTACTCCTAAATACTTAAAGTTGTCAACGCATTCTATTTTAAAACATGTATTACTGCAATTCAAACTATTGTTAAATGGAAAAAAATTGCGACCATCGACTAAGCAAAAGCGCATACAGCTGGGTACATGGTAGTATAAAGGAAAGTCCTCACAGGTGACACCCAGAATATTAAAAATCATAAATTTAGTTTTTTTGCTTCGTAACGAATCCAAATCATGATTGACGTCGAAAAAAAGATCGAGATAATTATTATTGGAATGCGAAAACGCTGTATCATCAGCATATGCTGTGATTTTGTCATTAAAAGGTTGAATAAAAAGGGAATTGACATATATCGAAAACAGAATGGGCCCCAAAACAGAACCTTGTGACACACCATTATTGAATACTTTCGGAGAACTAAGCTGATTTCGGATCTTTACCATTTGTTTCCGATTTGTAAGATATGATGAGAACCAAGAATAAATAAAACCTCTAAAACCCGCTTTGTATAGTTTGTTTAATAATATTGTGTGATCCACCATATCAAACGCCTTCGTAATATCTATAAACAGGGCGGCTGGTATTTCAGATTTGTTTAAACTATTATATAATTCAGTAGTAAGTTTCAATAAAGCATCTTCTGTAGATTACCCACTTCTGAACCCGAACTGTGAAATGCTTAAAAAATGAATCCTATCTAAGAACGAGACAATCCTAGATTTATTACCTTTTTCAAGAATTTTTTAAAAAACTGATAGTAGTGAAATAGGGCGGTAGTTATCAAGCTCATAAGTATTATCCTTTTTGTGAAGGGGTATTACTATCGCTCTCTTCAATGAATCCGGGAAGATACCCTTTTGAACACTGAGATTGAATACAAAACTCAGAACGTCTGAAATTTGAAATGAAATGTTTTTTAAAACAGAACAAAAAATCTGATCAAAGCCAGGCGAACTCGTTGTTTTTAGTGTCATTATGATTTTGTGAATTTCAAATGCAGTAAATTCATTGAAAGCAAAAGTTGCTGGTTGAAAATGCATATGACATAAATTAAAAGAATGTAAAGTTGGACTATTGCTTAATGCGAAGTCTTCAGAAAATTTAGTACCAGTAAAAAAATTGTTGAATAACGTTGCGACTTCCACAGGCTCAGAAGTCATTAAATTATAACTTTTTATGGATATATCATTATTAATAGTAGTTCTATTTAAAATTTCGTTTACGACTGACCACTCCTTTTTAGCATTTCCAACATTTCTGGCCAATTTATTAGTAAAGTAAGAATCTTTACAACGTGATATTTCAGTTTTCATCTTTAAACAGAATCTATCCTAGAATTTTTTAAGCCTGTTGTTAGGATGCTTTTTAACTTTATGATATAGTTCTTTTTTCTATTTGATTTTATTAAGTAGGGAAAAGGTCATCCATTGCTTAATGCGTTTAAAATTGTTGGTTTTATTGAAAGTATTCTGACTACTTGTTGAAATATATGATTGGAGCTTTTCAAGGAATAGATCAAAAGCACAAGAAGGATCCTGTGCAAAATAAACGTCTTCAATAAATAGTTGTTGTTTTAGAACGGCAAAGTCTATTTTAACTACGAGTAGTTTTTTATACTCGAGTTTATTAGCTCTAAGTATATTATGATCCAGGTGTATACTATTGAGTCTTAGCGGTTTGCTAAGAGATGGCGTAACTTGTATTATTCCATTGTTATTATTCCATTGGAACATGCGTTGGAAATCTATTGTCATTGTACGTCATTTCAGTATATGTCATTTATTTGAAGTGTAAACAACAATAATTTTTTTTTCACTCAAATATGTCAAACTTTGTGCCTGAAAAAGTGTCTTTGCGGGGAGTTGTTCTTCATTACTTTAATATGAAGAAAACTGCTGCCGAAAGTCATCGTATTTTGGTGGAAGATTATGGTGAACATGCGCTAGCTGAGCGAACGTTCCAAAAGTAGTTTGCACGATTTAAAAGTGGTGATTTTGGCTTGGAAGACGATGAACGTCCTGGGCAGCCAAAAAAGTTTGAAGATAAAGAACTGGAAGCATTACTCTATGAAGATTATTGCCAAACACAAGAAGAGATCGCAGAATCTTTAGGTGTCACTCAAGCAGCCATTTCAAAACGTTTAAAAGCAGCTGGATATATTCAAAAGCAAGGAAATTGGGTTCCACATGAACTCAAGCCGAGAGACGTCGAAAGGCGGTTTTGCATGTCCGAAATGCTGCTGGAACGCCACAAAAGGAAGTCATTTTTGCATCGGATTGTTACTGGTGATGAAAAATGGATCCATTACGACAACCCCAAGTTCAAAAAATCATATGTGAAACCCGGCCAACCAGCCGAATCAACGGCAAAGCCGAATATCCATGGCGCGAAGTAATGCTCTGTATTTGGTGGGATCAGATGTGTGTGCTGTATTATGAGCTGCTAAGACCGGGTGAAACCATCCATAGACAATGCTACCGAATACAATTAATCCGTTTGAAGAGAGCAGTGGCCGAAAAACGCCCAGAATATACGACCAGACACGAGGCAATAATTTTCCATCATGACAACGCTCGGCCCCACGTTGCTATTCCGGATAAGAACTATTTGGAAAACAGTGGATGGGAAGTCTTACCCCACCCGCCTTATAGCCCAGACCTTGCCCCTTCTGACTACCATTTGTTTTGGTCGATGCAGAACGCCCTCACTGAAATACGGTTCACATCAGAGCAGAATATCGAAAATTGGCTTGATTCATTCTTGGCTGCTAAGCCGGCGCAGTTCTTTTGGGATGGAATCCATAAATTGCCAGAAAGATGGGAAAAAGTCATAGCTTCAGATGGGCAATACTTTGAATAATACTAATATTTAGATCATAGACTATTGTTTTATAGTTAACACTATCGTTTCTATGCAGCGTTATAAATATGTGATCTAAGCAGGACCTATAACGTGTAGGATTCAAAGCAGAATCCATACCGAAAGATGATAAAATGGACAAGTAATGGTCAGTATCAACTGTTTCAGACAGGATGTTAATATTCAAATCACCAATAAGTATTAAATTTTTACTAGTTTGAGATACCAAAAGTACCGACAATTCTTCCAAAAAAGTTCTTATTGTACATTTGTGTAATCTATATATACATAACATATAAAGCAATAGCGTAAGCCAGAGATTTTGCAAGAAACACTCATTATGTGTGTATTATCCACTTTTAAATTTCGCAATCAGAAGATTCTTCATCAAAAATCCAAATTTTGGAAAAGAAAATAATATCAGGCAAATGACACAGAGATGAGAGATGTGAGAAAAAACTGTCGAAATTACTTCTCATGTTGCGTATATTTTGATGAACTACAGAGAAACCAGAATACTGACTAATATTTGAATGTTCTACACAAAAACATTGTAAATTATTAGAACTTAAAGTGGAAAAGCTATTATTAATACATAGTATATCTTGAGGATTAGTAATTAAATTATTACTTATATTTACACTAGACATTGATTAAGACTAAAAATTAATCGCAAAGTTTGGTAAAATCCTCAAACTTTAATGACCTTATCACCTTCGCCTTTCCTTATTAAAATTGCAGAATCCCTCACCCAAACGAACTTGCATTTGTTGGTTTTCTTGAGATCATTAGTCTTTTTTAACAATGCTCGTGTGTAACTAGTCACATATTGATGCGTTGTTGGCTTTGCCACATGCAGTGTATATGTAGTAAGAAATGTATCCACAACATGACAAATAGCGATTTCAGTTGATCGATTAATGACAACAAGATCATAATACGAAGATAATCGTATATCATATCTTCTATTCAATATAAGTTAGAATGATACGGCAGCGTTCTTTTCGGGTAAGCCAATTTAGCGTGATTTGACAAACAATACAAAAGACAAATGTCAAAGAACTGCCTGAAATAACAGCCTGTCTTGAAAGATCTATCCGTTAAAAGAAGTACCCTTTACATTGCTTGAATCACATCTGAACAATTTTCTTGGTCGTTTATTCATCCGGAGCCTACTGCTATATTTCCACTTGTCGGTTTAAAATTGACAAATGACGTATTTTTACGTTAATTAGAAAATTGGCAAGTGAAAATAACGAAAAACCGCTTGTCAATGAATCGACTAACTGCGCTTGTCAATAACTGACAAAGAAATCACATGACAAGTGGAAATAGCTGAGTTGTCAAATAAAATGTCACTTTGTCTTCAATTGACAGTGAAAATTAATTGGCATCATTTGTTTGGCAATCAAAAGAAACATTTTTATAGAGTAAGAAAATTTGTCTTTTCTCTAACCGAAAAAATTTAATTTGTAAAATAGAAAAATTGATAATCTAAAACCAGAATTGAAAGAAAAAGGCCATGGTAGTGCAAAAAAAAGGGTTAGAAAGGTATCTGTGGAATGGAGCATGGAGTCCTCAGTTGCTCTCATGCATCAAGTGGAGCAATTTGAAAACATTTGGGACTCTGAATCCAAATTTTATAAAAACAGGGACATAAATAATAATTCTTGGAAATCAATTCCAGAAATGCTGAGCATTCCAAAACCTGAAGTTATGTTGAGGTGGAATGCTCTTCGTGGCAACTACCAAGTACAATTCTTATTTTTTCAAATGTTACATTTATCATTAAACCAAATTATTTCTCCACATATATGTAGATTCATTTTAAAAAAAACAATGAAACAAAAAGCGGCCAGGCTGCTATTAAATCCAAAAGCTTGAATCCACTATTTGCTGAGATTAAATTCTTGGATCCAGTTATGATAAACGATTCAAAGTTTCGTGAGTCAAATGTGGTATGTTTTTATTTTATTTATTTTTTTTTAATGCTTTTGTATAGGTTGTGTGCCACGGATCACGGCTCTATACTGCCTTTCCAGTTGTTCTCCTTCTGGCAATGAAAAATAATTTTTAAAAATTTCTCGAACTTCGATTCCATTTTCACAGTTGCGAGTGCCACGATTTACAAATTTTGTAAAATTATTTTGCTCGCGAAGAACAGCGCGCCAATTTCCTTCCGATATTTCACCATCGCGACCTTCGATTTCTCGATCGATTTCTATTGCCGCCACTTTATTTCGTGTTACCAAAAAATTATGTAACACACAAATAGCAAGAACCATTTTTAGAGCTCTGCCTATGGATACATCGATATTTCGTCGAAGAATTCGAAAGCGAGCGGCTGCAATTCCAAACACATTTTCAATAATTTTTCGAGCTCGTGATAATCTATAATTAAATACACGATTAGGTATCAATTGATCCCTAAATGCATATGGCTTCATTATGTATGACTTTAACGGAAAAGCATCATCAGCCACTACTACAAATGGAACTGGATGTTGTCCTTCTAAAAGCGGCTGAGGTGGTGGAATGTTGACCGATCTTTCCTGCAGTATCCCTGAAAGAGAGCATCTGAGAAAAATAAAATATTTACTTAATATTTAAATAGATCTATTAAATATTAAGAAACCAACTTCGAAAAAACACCGCCATCCGAAACACGTCACATAAATGAACTTGTAGTCACCATCGGCCATTGCCATGAGAACGATACTATTCGTTTTTTTATAGTTACATATAATATTCGGAACCACAGTATGGAGGTGCTTGGATATTGATGTGCTTTCCGTCAAGTGCCCCAATGCAATTGGGAAAATTCCATTGTTCTTTAAACTCTTTTGCAATCTGCCGCCATTCGTCAACAGTAGGTGGAAACTGCAACAAAAAAGAAATTTTTGTATTAAATGCCTACGTTTTTATAAACAAATGATGAATATTATCTTTTTTATTTACAGACACAGACACCAAGTCCAAATGAGACAGTAAATTCACTTCAGATTACGGTGGATTCTGAAATCAATGATTCCTTGCCCTCTTCAATAACAAGATCACTCTGATCTGAAGCTACCTGGCTACGAACTAGTGCCATTATTCTGCTCTCACCGCGGTCTCGCCATTTACGTGCGCAGTGATGTAGCTTACCAAACTCCACCACAATGTAGTCCCTATTCCAATCCGGAATTCAATTTCATGTGGTTGAAATTCCATCTCCGTAAGCAAATTATCCACTACTGCTTTATTTACAGAAGCCCCAAACTGGACAGCAATTTGACCTTTCACGAGTTAGATGCGCTGTCTGACTCCATTCAAAGAATTGTATCCCTGTATCCTCATACTGAAATCGTGATTACGGGCGATTTCAATATACACAATTCTGGCTTCGACATTCTGGACAGACAACACCAGAAGGACGGTGTGTTGAGATCTTCGCTGCGGAAAATAACTTAACCCAGCTTGTAAATTAACCCACACGAATACCAGACGTTGATAGTCATACCGCCAATACCCTGGACTTGTTTTTAACTTCTCACCCTGACAAGTACTGCGTTGACGTGCTCTCCCCTCTAGGCTCGTCGGACCATTGTGTAGTATCAGCTAAATTCTCGTACACCCACCACACAGTTAGAGAAATGATCCCTAAAAGAACAGTATGGCAATACGAGAAAGGAATTTTAACTGGTCGTTATGTTTCCTCGATAACGACGTGGATGCCGCTGCTGACATGATCACAGAAACTATTCTCTTTGGAATGAGATGCTTTATCCCTCATCGGATAAAGAGTCTCAAACCAAAAGTAAAGGCATGGTACGACTCGAGCTGTAAAGAGGCTGTCGGGGTTAGAAAACTGTTTTTTCGGTCCTACAAGACCAACCCGACAGAGGAAAACCGAAAAAAGTTCAAACGAGCCAGAAATGACTGCAACGTCTTTCTCAAGCGTGTGAAATTTCTATACGACCAAAAACTGAGGCACAAAATACTGCAATGTCCCAAAGGCAGTAAAAATTTTTGGTCATTCGTCAAAAACATTAGAAATTCTGCCTCATCCTCCAGGGGTGGCCGTGGTGTAGTGGTACTAGCAATCGCTTCTCACTCGGAAGGTCAAGGTTCGAATCCTAGCCACGGCAAGTTTTCATTTGTGCAATTGGAACTCAGTCAGAAAAATCTGCGTGTGAAGGCATAACACTGACATGTAGATTTGGCTGTTGTAGGGTTTTCAAGCACAAAATAACCGTTAAAATTCACAACCTCACCATTCCGAGTGAAGAAAATCTCTCCGTCCTATTCGGACTCCCACCCCTGGAGAGTCAATATCGAAACCAAACATACCTGAGTTTCAAACCACTACATCACAAACTTTCCTTTCTCCTCCTTCTACCTTTCCGCCCGCGCCGTGGCAACAGTGTAAGGGTATTCATAACCCCTTTGGCGCGCGTAAATTATAAAAAAAAAAAAAAAAATCCGAACGCTCATTTACAATGACATTCCAGCTGTCAGCTCTTTGGACAAGGCCAATCTGCTTGCTGCACACTTTACGGCTAGCTCAACACTCCCAGATTGTGCTTTGTCCCCGCCTACACTTGAGTGCGTCGAATCTACAATGGGACGAATCTACTTTCGCACTCGTGTAGTAGCAAGAATACTTAAAGATCTCAACATGCATAAATCCGCTGGTCCAGATGGTATAGCTCCCCTTCTTCTGAAGAGGTGTTCTTCCACGCTGGCAAAACCACTATGTAGGCTTTTTTATCAATCCTACCCTCTAGGACTCATTCCGAGCAGATGGAAAACAGCGTTTATCCAGCCCGTCCCTAAAAAAGGCGAATCTTCTTCTCTCTCCTCCTACAGACCCATTGCACTTACGTCCCTTCTCACGAAGCTCATGGAAACGCTGATAAACCGTGAGCTCATGAAATATCTCGAAACACGAAAACTTCTCAATGACCGGCAATATGGTTTTCGTAGCAACAGGTCCACTGGTGATTTGATGGCATGTCTCACCGAAAAGTGGAATCAAAGCGTACATCAATCTGGCGAAAGCAAGATAGTTGCACTTGATATTTCTAAGGCATTTGACAGAGTTTGGCTTCAGGCTCTCTTGTCGAAAATGCGTGCTCTTGGGATTGATGACTCTATTCTTCAATGGATTATAAATTACCTTTCAGAACGTTCAATTCAAGTTGTCTTGGACGGTTTCAAGTCTGATATTTACAAAATAAATGCTGGTGTGCTCCAGGGCTCCGTTCTGTCTCCGACACTCTTTTTAATTTTCATTAATGATCTCTTGTCTGCTACTTCTAATCCAATTTATTCCTTTGCTGATGACAGCACTCTCTGCTTCTCATATTCGTTCCCGGACTCACGCCCCTGCTCTTCGGCTGTAGAACGGGAACGGCAGCGTATGCTAAGCTCATTAAATTCCGATATTAACAGCATAACCAACTGGGGAACTATCAACCGAGTAGAATTTAATGCTTCCAAAACTCAATGCTGTCTGCTGTCATTAAAGCGAAATTCAAATACCCAGCCATCATCCATGAGTGGCACTTGCATCGTCGAAACCGATAAACTTTCCATTCTCGGTATGTGTGTCAGTGACAACTTACGTTGGAATGACCACATATTCGATGTCGCCAAAAATGCTGCGAAATGTCTAGGTTACCTCAAGCGATGTAAGAAATATTTTACCCCCTCTGATCTGGCCTCAATATTTAAGGCATTTATCCGCCCAAAACTGGGGTACAATGCCCACATCTGGTCAGGTGCTCCTAAAACATCTCTGCACCTGGTAGATAGGATTCAAAACCGTGCGATAAAACTCATTGGTGATACTAATATCAGTCAATCAATTGACACCCTCGAACACCGACGAAATGTCTCCTGTCTCACCTTATTTTATCGCTATTTCCAACACCAATTGAAATCGCCAGTAGCATTCCGCCCATTCAAACTTTCAACCGTAACACCCGTCTCGCTATGAATGCTCATCAGTATACCCTCAAGCCCATTTTCGGTCGTACTCTAAAATATCGTGATTCTTTCCTAATCCGTACAACTCGCTTATGGAATGCCCTGCCGATCTCTGTGTTTCCTGGTCGTTATAATTTACAAACATTTAAAAACAATGTACATCGGTACCTGTTTTTTCTTTCTCCCTAAATTTCCTTCGCCCGCGCTGTGTGCGAACATTTTAAGGGTACAAAACCCCTTGAGCGCGCGCTAATTATAAAAAAAAAAAAAAAAAAACAAAAAACAACCAAGCGACCGCGAATATTGCAGCAGTCCGTCAAATACAATACATTGGGACGGATTACTTTAAAGAACATGATGATAAATGCATACGATTTGCTCATGAAGAATGTGCAAAGTCCAAATAATGACGAATGGGATGCGTTGGAAAATATGATTGCCTCTAACGCACGCACTTAGTCACTAGAAAATTTGGCATTTGCTAGGCAATACAAGGCTGCTCTGAGCGCAGTCAATGCTAAATTTGAGTTGGAAGCGGCAGAATTCACGGCATGTGCAGTGCGTAAAGAATAATAAAAAAGTGTTTTTTTAACTTAAGAAACTCGTCTTTTAATGTTTCATATATGATCGCGCAAGTCTTATGAATAATCCGATACACTGTCGTAGGAGATAGTCGAAAAACATCCGACATAACCTGCATATTAGCTCCCGTTGCCAAATAACGAATTGTTACGGCCAATCTTTCGGCTGGTCCCACAGCTTGTCGCATATTTGTGTCTTTTTTTGTGATGTAAGTTTTCGCCCTTGCCAAAATAAACTCGAAATCAATTCTATTCATACGCATTTTGCATCTGAAAAATTTCGACTCCATATTGCAAAGTTTTGCGTAATACCCGCAAGACTCTCGGTCGAGAAACAAATGTTGGGCCCAACAACTAGGTTCCCTTCTTTTTCTGCCTTCATCATCTTCTGCCTGCAGCTCCAACTCGGATCCGACCAACACAACAAAAGAAGCAAGAGGGATTCTTTTTCTTTTTAACATCGTTGAACTGAAAAAAAAACAAATGTTATTTGTTTTTCCACGTCAAGTGTAAATAGTTTTTAGAGAAATGACAAAGAGATTTGTCAATTTTCATTGTCAATGAACTGACAAACGATTTTTTGCCAATAATTGATATAAGTGGAAATGAACTGGCAGTGGTATCGTTCAATGACATAAATGAGAGTTGTCAAACTTTATCAATTGAATGACATGTGGAAACCCACCTAACCACATTCCGTTGAGTATACTGAGTTGCGGTAACCGATTTCCAATAGTAACGCTTCGGATGCGTTCAAAGTCGTGGTTAATGCAGATTATGCTTTCCAACTGCCCTACCAGAAGATGTTATTAACTACGTAAACCGTATAATAGCACTCCATACACCAAAGAAACGAAATTTACTTTTTCAGGCCCACAACTGACGAAATCCGCTCCTTTGTTGGTTGATATTTCCAACGCTACCTTATACCTACTCCTAACCTGACCACAGCATTATGTGACAATTATGCTCGGCCTTAAAAGAGTTACCTTGAGTTCTGGTTCTGCCTGTCTTGAGGGGCATCTGTAAGGTGGGGAAGAGTGCGTATCTAGATTAATTGATTTTTTTTTCCTCCTTTTAAAATCGAGAAATTACTTGAACTGAAATTATAAACTGACAAGATCACCGTTTCTGTCTGAGGACTGACTCAATTACTGAGGTGATGGATTTTTTTTTTCTTCAAAGTTGCAGCTTTTTTATCTGGAAACTTGTAGATATTTAACCTGTGATAATTGTGCCCAAACAAAGCGTTCAATTACCTGGAGTTATGATGTGGGATGGAGATCACCGATTTTATGTTCCTCAGATTTGTTTATTTTTTATTTTTAGCTCAAAGAACGCGGAAAGAATATATGTAAGTAGTGTTAGGCCCTCACATCCTGTTCTGGTTTGGTTGTTTGTCATTAAAATTGAAATTCCTTTGTATCCGTAAAAAGTTTTGGTGTACATATTCGTCCATATTATAGTGTGGTTGCGTCGGCAGCGCTGGAGCTGGCAATGGTGATGGCGTTGTCATTTGTCATAGTATAGTGTTAGTGCAAAGTCAAATTTTATGACCGACTATGCGTTCGGGATGGTAATTGAAATTATTTTGTTTTTCTTCTTCTTTTACCTTTCCGCCTACTTACGCTTTCTTCTATACAAACCATCAAAAACAACAAAGCATAGGTAGTCTACAATATCTAAATTCGTATTCGATGTGCGCTCCTGTTACGAATTCTGAATGGAAGTATGTACGAGTATAAATAAGAAGACGTTCTTAGAGACTAAGAAGTCTCTAAACAAAACAAGAAACACCTTATTGTAGAAAGCGAGTGAAAGTAGGATTTTAAAGCAAAAGGATTATGATTGGCATTTTGACGAGAAAATGCTGTAAAACTTCATTTCAAGACAAAAATAGTAACCACTCAAACGGTTTTCTGGTAAATTCGATCCTTCCATTAGGGATTATCAGAGATGGCTATAAGTAGGGATTAAATGGTCATTGGACTTTTATTCGCAATTGGCTAAATTTAGCTTGCGTTAACATTATTTCGAGAAAATAAGCTTCGGGCATCGACTTCCATTTACGTGATGAAAAGCAAATTCAGATTGATTTATTATTATTTCTGCTTCCTACAGCAGGAAACAGGCAATTACACTTTTGGGATGGTATATGTTCACATATGTCTAAGCTCAAGAAAAAATTAACTTCTTGTTGGGTAATGAAGTTGGTACGAGTATTTTGTTCACTTTCTATCAATTTTGTGATTTTGCGTTCGATATCTCGTAGTTTGAATTAACAGCGGATCCCAGGTAGACGAAATTTTTTACTACTTCAAAGCCAAAGCTTGCTATTCGAGCCATTGAGTTTTGGTGTCGTTTCTTTTGGACAACATATGAGTAAACTTTATTTAGTTTATCCTTATTTACCACTAAGTCCATCTTCAGCGTTAATGGCGGCAAACAAACTGACAGCTCGCTGATTTCAGTCCATAATGTATGTGCTTTTTTTTATTTTTCATTGAATTGGTAAACGAAGCAAATGTGTTCGAATTGCTTTTACACACTTTGCTCATATCGGGGTCATAATGTTAATGTCGTCTGTGTATGCTAGCAGTTGTACAGAATTTTGAAATATTGTTTCTATAGTATCGGACTCTTTCAAGTATAAGGTAGAAAATATCGCATGGCAGCTTTTCGGTATCTACTTCCGAATTCGTTGGTGGTGTCAATTTTGACTTCTTAAAAGCAGCGACCGTCTTCCATTGACATCCTAGACAGATAGCCGAAATTAACAAGGTTTCCAAAACTTAACATGGCTCTATAATGTATAGCTCCCCTCTATATTCCTGTCAAATACGGCCTTAAAATCAATAAAGTGGTAGTGTGTATCGGTTTGAAGTCCCTGGGATTTTTCCAAAAGCTGATCCATTACGGACCTATTCGACCTAAAATGACAGTGATCAGGACCTTTCAGATTGTTGATACAATCGGCTAAATGAGATTCCATTCATGGTGCCATATTTTAATATTTTACCAGTGGGTTGGTGTGTGCCACTTACCAAATCAATCCGTGGTCCTTTAAGTAATTCTGTTTTGTAAACATTGCATTTGCTCCGCAGCCTTATTGATCTTTAGTTTAGGTATCACTATACAGATCTCTTGTTGATTGGCCTGATGAAGTTGTATCGACTCCACAATAAATGGTTCATTTTGCCTAATAAAATATGTTGTCCGTCTTTGCTATCTGCAGAATTCTTAATTTTTAGCACCGACTGTGGCTTAATAAGTTTCAATCCTTATCTCTGCACGATTCTGTTCGATATTTACGTCTGTGGCAATTTCTAATTTTTGATAGAACTTCCGAACTTCATTAGATAGCAAGCCTTTGTTTTTCGGAAGCCAGTGTAACTTTCGTCTTCCTTTTTTTTATACAGTTTGCTAACAGTGAGCAGGCCTCGTCCCCTTTTGCAGGGCAGCCTTATACAACGAGAAGGTGTTTGTAATTTCTTCCTGACGTTGTCGCCACTCCGCTTCTACGCTTGATGCTGGTAGGATAGGCTCTAGCAGTCCTTGGCGACTTTCCTACTACAAATTGCTGTATAGTGGATTATTATCAGGCGTTCGCTCAATTCCTTAACATTTTTTGACAAATCGTCGCGTATAGAGCTACAGCAGAAGAGCGTCTTAGTATCATTTAAACTCGAAATTGCGAAAAACTAACAATTCGTCAACGTAATATGCGTGTATAAGTAAATGTAGGCGCGTTGAAGGAAAGCGGAAGATCAATTTGGCGTAGATCTTAACAGTTTGGACTTTGTCAAAAATAAACTGGTGCAAGAACTAAATCCATGAGGTCATAGTTTGGGATGGCAAAGTAGCCCTTATTTGTATCCAAAAATCACGTGAATATAAAGGTTCACCTTTATGTGATTATTTGAGACTTGTTTCTATGACCTCATCTAAGTAATTTGGCGGCACCAATAATGGCTAGACCAACAATTATTTTTATTTAGCGCGTGCCTTTGGGTTAGTTGATGTTCATCAAGTCAGTGTCACCATTTAATCCAGAGACTTGGATGTTGCATTCTGTTTTTAAAATCTCTCTTCTGCGCACGCAGCTGATTATCAAGAGACAGTATTAACTACTCGTATTATCAACAAGTTGTACGGCTTAGGAAAGAATGACGATGTTTCAGAGTGGGATTGAGGTTACACTGAGGCGGGCGTTACAGTCTTGAAAGGGAGTAATGCAACTGGAAATTTCGATGGAGCGTTGTTAGTGGAAGTACCGTTAGGACAATGTAAACGCAGAGTTCGTGAGTTTCAATTAGTTGTATGACGTGCGCATCATCTATGAATTTTATCGCACATCATCATGAGTTCGAATCGTAAATATCCAGCAAATGCATAGTGGTCTTAGGGCACCTGGCCAAAGGCGGGTATGGTATTCCAATGCTACGAAAAACATTCTACCGCTTGTTGAGAAGTTTTTGTGTCTCAAGATATTTCAGTAGCGTTTCCATGACCTTGTACAGAAAGAAGGCAAGAGCAATTTTTGCTTTTTTATGGACGCGCTGTCCTCCATTTACCCTCTACCCAAATAGGGTTGTAACCCTACTTATAAGATGAGAGAGCTTACTAGCGGTTTTGCCAGGGTGGACGAATACCCCTTTAGAAAAAGGGGAGATATATTCGGATCAGCGGGTTTGTGTATATTAAGATCTTTAAGTGCTTCTGCTTTTACAAGAGTGCGAAAGTGCTTTCGAAAAGAAAAGATTGGACATGCTCAAGTATAGGCGATTACAATCTGGAAACATTGAGCTTTTTTTTTTTTTCTATAATCGGCACGCGCTCAAAGGGTTTTTGTACCCTTGTTCGTACATAGCGCGGGATAAGGAAATTTAGCGAGGAAGAAAAGTCAGGTACCGATGTACATTATGTTTAAATGTTTGTAAATTATAACGACCAGGCAACACAGAAATCGGCAGTGCATTCCATAAGCAAGTTGTACGGCTTAGAAAAGAGTCACGATATTTTAGAGTACGTCCAAAAATGGCTTGAGGTATACTAAAGGGCATTCATAGCGAGAAGGGTGTTACGGTTTAAATTCTACTGGCGATTTCAATGGAGCATTGGTGGTGGAAATAGGAATAAAACAAAGTGAGACAAGAGACATTACGTCGGTGTTCGAGGGTGTCAATTGATTGACTGACATTAGTATCACCAATGAGTATTATCGAACGGTTTTGAATCCTATCTAGCAGGTGCAGATAGCAGGTGTTTTAGGAGCACCTGACCAGATGTGGACATTGTACTCCAGTTTTGGGCGGATGAATGCCTTATATATTGTGGCCAGATTAGAGGGGGTAAAATATTTCTTACATCGCTTGAGGTAACCTAGACATTTCGCAGCATTTTTGGCGACATCGAATATATGGTCATTCCAAAGTAAGTTGTCACTGACACACATACCGAGAATGGAAAGTTTATCGGTTTCGACGATGCAAGTGCCAGTCATGGATAATGGCTGGGTATTTGAATTTCACTTTAATGACAGCAGATAGCATTGAGTTTTGGAAGCATTAAATTCCACTGGATTGATAGTTCCCCAATTGGTTATGCTGTTAATATCGGAAGTTAATGAGCTTAACATACGCTGCCGTTCCCGTTTTACAGCCGAAGAGCAGGGGCGTGAGTCCGTGAACGAATATGAAAAGCAGAGAGTACTGTCACCAGCAAAGGAATGTATTGGATTAGAAGTAGCAGAAAAGAGTTCATTAATGAAAATTAAAAAGACTGTCGGAGACAGAACGGAGCCCTGGGGCAAACCAGCATTTATAGTGTGAATATTAGACTTGAAACCGTCCAAGACAACTTGAATTGAACGTTCCAAAAGGTAATTTCTTATCCATTAAATAAGAGAGTCATCGATCGCAAAAGCATGCATTTTCGACAAAAGAGCCTGATGCCAAACTCTGTCAAATGTCTTAAAAATATCAAGTGCAACTATCTGGTTTTCGCCAGATTGATGTACGCTTTGGTTCCACTTTTCGGTGAGACAGACCATCAAATCACCAGTGGCCCTGTTGCTACGAAAACCATATTGCCGGTCATTGAGAAGTTTTTGTGTTTCGAGATATTTCATGAGCTCACGGTTTATCAGCGTTTCCATGAGCTTGGTGAGAAGGGACGTAAGTGCAATGGGTCTGTAGGAGGAGAGAGTAAAAAATTAGTCTTTTTTAGGGACGGGCTGGATAAACGCTGTTTTCCATCTGCTCGGAATGAGTCCTAGAGGGTAGGATTGATAAAAAAAGCCTACATAGTGGTTTTGCCAGCGTGGAAGAACACCTATTCAGAAGAAGGGGAGATATACCATCTGGACCAGCGGATTTATGCATGTTGGAATCTTTAAGTACTCTTGCTACTACACGAGTGCGAAAGTAGATTCGTCCCATTGTAGATTCAACGCACTCAAGTGTAGGCGGGGACAAAGCACAATCTGGGAGTGTTGAGCTGGCAGGAAAGTGTGCAGCAAGCAGATTGGCCTTGTCAAAAGAGCTGACAGTTGGAATGTCATTGTAAATGAGCGTTGGGATGGAGGATGAGGCAGAATTTCTAATATTTTTGACGGACGACCAACAATTTTTACTACCTTTGGGACTTTGTAGAATTTTTTGC